>LR991084.1:4800000-6000000 GCA_905163515.2 Lymantria monacha
TGTAAGTGGTGGATATATTGCATAAATAATTTTAAACAGTCTCTTAAAATATATGTAACCAAACAATTTTATATTATGGTATTTTTTTTAATAAAATCGGTGATTGTAAATTATAGAAAAAGAGAGGGGCTTTTGCACTTACCGAAATAGATAAATTGCTTAAATAATATAAACCACTGTCTTAAAATATATGTAACCAAATAGAGGAATTTTTTGAATAAAATAAGTGAACTCTACATGAAGCTTTATTAAGAATAATATACCACCTAGTATAACATTACAGGTCTGTCAGCTTCTTGTTTATAGAAACCAACACCCAAATTAATAAGAGTAAAGCAAATTAAAACCACCATAAGTATATGAAAAGAAATTCATCAAATTTGCGAACAGAATTCCTTCGGTCAGTACTCGTACCGATAAACCCTTTCAAAATTTTCGTTACGCGAAAATTCCACCGAATTTCCAGTATAAAATCTTTAAAGGTTTTAATTATCCTAAGTGGAGGACGTGAGCGAAGGAATCCGACATCAATTCATTTAATGTAGAGGTTCTACCACCTGTTCGACAAAACTATGTATTCATTTACCACACCATTCATTACGGTGCTAACGAGAGTTTGGTGAGGTTATTTGAAATGGAAAGCATCGATAAAACGCGAACAAACTCCAATTCTCCATTTGCAATTTGGCACCGGAACGAGATCAATGTTGTACCGATATTAAATAACAACGATGCAGTTACCATTTCTGACAGTGTTCACGTTTTATTCGAAAGATCTCTGATAATTTTGTAATATTTTAGAAAAATTTACAAGTCTATGTTAAAATTAAGTCATCGTTAATAACCAGCAAGTAGATACGTGGATAATTAGCATATAAATAATATGGATGACCAGCGAATGTATAATAATATCATATCCATAGATTAATATAAAAGTAACAAAAATAAAAATATAACTATTCTCGTTGTCTTGTATATGACCCCCTCACTGACTTGGACCTCCTCCTAGGGGCGAGGAACTGACGTACTATAATAATTATAGTTCTGCTGTTCACCTGTTTAGGTTTCTTCTCTTAGATTGATTTATCTATATACAACTAGCGGACCCGGCACACTTCGTTCCGCCTAACAGATAATGAATGAGATGAGCAGATTTCGATTAATTTAAAATTATTAAGTTATTTTTAGCTGTGTGGTGGCGGCTACAAATACTACCAACCCTTACTTTGCTCGTGGATGGCGTAAAAGATGACTAAGAGCCTTATAACGACTTGGGCCAACTCGATCTGATGCCGTTGGGTCAACAATTACATTCCCAAGGAGGGTTGACGACTGGCAGGGGTCATAAAACTATTGCCAATAACTTTTAAGATATACTATGAAAGAAGAGTACATATTGTGTCGACCCCAAGTAATTGGGATAAGAGTAGGAGAGTGATGAGATTAATATGAAATTATCGAAAATGATAACATAACTATTCTCGTTGTCTTGTATTATATATGACCCACTGCCTTGGACCTCTTCCTAAGGGCCAGGAGCAGACGTATTACAATTATGCTGTTCTGGATTCTCCTCTTAGATTGATTTATCGATATACATTTGTCTTCTACAACACTGGCGGAAAAATAAGTTAGGAATTAGGTAATTCTTATTCCGTTACCATGCCTAATAGGGACAAAATTTAAAAAAAAATAAAATAAAATAAATAACATTGATAAAAGCAAACAAATAATTTAAAAATTATCACAAATATTTAACTTCTTCATAAATAAAGCTGTGTGGTAGCGGCTACGAATACTACCAACCCTTACTTTGCTCGTGGATATCGTAAAAGACGATTAAGAGCCTTATCCTACCTGGGCCAACTCCATCTGATGCCGTTTGGTCAGCAATTACATTCCTAAGGAGGGTTGACGTCAGGCAGGCGGCAGGTCATGAAACTATTGCCAATAACTTTTACAATGTGTACTACGAAAGAAGACTACATATTGTATCGACCCCAAGTAATTGGGATAATAGTGGGGGAATGATGATTTAACTTCATTCACAATGCGTAAAAATATTCAAAATTCAAAACTTTATCGCAAAAGTTATAAATACTTATTTTATATATTAAACTAGTGCTAAAACAGTACGTATTTTAATTAATGTACACATTTAAATCGCTCTATAATTAACACGTACTTGCACACTAATTGCTTTCACATCCAAAAGCTCCGCGAACTATCACACCACTTTCATGAGAATATCGCTAACAACATACCCCATTGCCGCTTCTATCGCAGTCTTCGTATAATTATATAAAACACGTAACGCAACGTACTATAAATATATTCAAAGAGGTAACCCCTAAATAGGGCGGTCAATGCGCCCTCACGCGCTCCGAAGACGCTACCCGGCGAATTTCAAAAGTGTCTCCTTCGTGCTCCCCTTTTCAAATTAAGTAGACTTTTTAAGTTGGCCGGATGAATTTTAAATTGGATTAAGCCTCGGGCCGATCGTGACGGCGCAAAGAGTATGAATGATGACTTAAAGTATACAGATATAGTGGTTAATATATATCAAATACCGCCCAAATTGCTATGGGCTCTGTACCTTTGGTATTCCATTCAATGTTAGTCTAAAATAAAATGGTGGTGTATCTATACAACGATTATGAAATTGAAGCAATGTGTATGTTCCGGTAGTGATATAATTGTATGTTTGTGCGTGGGGTCCCGTTAGATGCATAGCTGCAACGGTACAATAGGCGGATTTCCTGGGTTCAGCTCCCAGGCTACTAGAAACACTTTATGCCCTGTTGACTATTTTCTATTTAATATATAAATCAACCTTCACTTTTCTGAAGTCCTAGAAATCCGTTTATGTATTGATACTCTTAGTAATTAAATTACAGCTGATTTTTGTAATTGGTAATTCAAAAAACTTACCACATGTAAGTAGGTAATTATTGCATACAACTATTTGGTAGAATTTATTATAGTTGATTGTATAGTTTCTTTAATTTATTTTAGTTAGACTTTTAAAACAAAAAATATACTTTACAATATTTTATTTTAATCCTTGTTTAGTGGTGGATTAAGAAGACAGAGAATCTACGCCTTACTTTCCTCTGAGAATTATACAAAGTGATAAAAGAACCATCAGAGGAATGAACAGGGCCACTTTGCTGGGAACTCATAAAACCAATTATACTGAGCAACTGCCAAGCATGATGATTATAATATTATGCTCTATTATTGAGAAGCCTAAATCTAACAGTGGACGCCAATAGGCTGACCGAATGGAGGAATTTAACATAAATATTGTAATAGCGTCTACTCAATAGTCTAACTTACCCTGTTATTTACATTATATACTTCAAATGTTTATAGGTTATTGGGGCTCGAAATTTGCACCTTCATATCTGACCTACAAATGCCAGCGTGACCTCATTACCTGAATGACATTTATAACTTTATCTACGCAAAACATATATACCACGAATTTTACTCTTATTCCGTCAGCACATGGAAAAGAAAGAAAGAAAATATTATTGATACATTCCTTTAACAAAGTACAAAATTATAGAAATATATTATAAAATTTGAAAATGTGTATTTGAAACGTATCAACCAGGATTCCATTTCAGCATGCGCCAGGTTACAAAGTCCTGGGGCTGATTTTCAAATGGAAACTGTGAGAAAAATGTTTATGTCAATTACACGCAATTCAATACGAATTGTATTCTCACGCCGTCATCATATGGAAAATATGTGTCATTTAAGTATACCTACGTAATTCCATATGAATTGCATTCTTCTTCCATCGCCATATGAAAAAATTGCTGTATCAATTTCATGAAGTTCACCAGGAATTGCATGCTCTTTCTGTCATCAAATAAAAAAAATACTGTGTCGATAACATATAGTTCACCACGAATTGCATTCTAACTCAGTCATCACAAGGAAAAATTACTGGCAATAATATATAGTTCACCGCGAATAGCATTTTCATTCTGTCATCACATCGAAAAATGACTATCACTTACATGTTCTTCACAACAAATTGCATTCTAAATGTCATCACAAGGAAAAATGTCTGTGTCAATTACATGTATCATTACAAAATTACTACACCACTGTAGAGCACTTAATTCCCTCGATTAGAACCCGTATCGTTAACTTGCCTACATCCGCACCGCTTTTTGTGAAGCAATTGCATATGTCCTAGAAGGCAGCAATTATGTTATTGTCGTCGTTTGATACATACTACTATGATTAGTGAGAAGCATAAATTTGCGAGGTAATTGAATAGCAAAGGGGTAATACCACATTGCATTTGTAATCCCATGCGGTTATTTTTTTGGTATACATATAAGTAAAATAAATTGTTTAACGGCGCAAACGCGAGTACCTGCGCTTGATTCCGCCCAAGCCGAGGCATCGGGTAACCGGACCGGGGATTAGACTGGTCGCCCGGAGTGAGGCCACCGTGTGGAAACGACTCTCCGACGGCGAAGGCTCCCTGCGTAGGAATCGAACCCATGGCACTGCCCCGTCATAAAAATATTGCAAAAATTTTTGCAATGTATACGGTGGAAGAAGAGTTCATATTGCGTTGACTCCAAATAATTGGGTTATTAGCAGAATGATAATGGTCTATGTACCAACCTCTGTACTCAGTACATGTTAGATCGGTAGTCGGTACATGACATATTTCATGGATTGGACTCAAATTATTTGTATGTTCCACAAATTATCGTTCTAACAGTACATTCTGACTTGTGTTTAATTTGTATTCTTTAATTATATGTGTGTAAAGTACCCCGTCACAAATGAATTTATTTTTGCCACTGAATTCTATTTAGTGTATGTATAGAAAGAATGTTGTATGTGTAGAATGTTGTTAAAAATAAAAAATATATAATCATGTCATATCTTTTATATTATAATGTATGTCACACATTTCAATTAAACACACGTGTTTTTAAATGAACATGTGGATAGAATTGTTGACATGAACATGTGGCCTTGAAAATATACACGGTTCATTTTACACAGCTGCACATGATATAATTAAACTTTAATGATATACTAATAACAATTTATTTTCTCAACGCAATACATACATTAAAAAAATGAAAAACAACGATCTGCGCAATTAGAAAAAAATACTAAAACATCGATTGTCTTGCACAACTAGCCTAACAACAATACCTGGTTCCAAAAGTAGGATTACAATATCGACCTATCCGTAGGATAAAGTTACATTTGCATAATCATTACTTTAAAAGACAGCATTTTAAAATTTGTTAAACTCAAAATCAGCAACATCATCATCATCATTTCCGCCCATCGCCGTCCACTGCACTGCTGGACGTAGGCCTCCCTCATGGTACGCCACAGATGCGGTCCTATGCCGTTCTGTATCCATGGACGCCCAGCAACCTTCACCAGGTCATCTTTCCACCTAGTTGGCGTCCTACACTGCGTCGTCCGGTACGTGGTTGGCACTCTAGAACCGTTTTTCCCCAGCGGTTGTCCGTTCTTCGAGCGATGTGGCCTGCCCATTGTCACTTCAGCGTGCTAATTCTTCGTGCTATGTCGGTTACACCCGTTCTTCTGCAGATTTCAGTATTACGGATACTATCACGCAGAGAAATCCCGAGCATAGCTCGCTTCATAGCACGCTGAGCGACTTTGAACTTGGTTATGTGGCCTACATTTAGGGACCACGTTTCCGTACCGTAAGTCATCACTGGTAACACTGGTCGTAGACCTGTGTTTTCAGACACTGAGGTATGTTGGACGAGATCCTCCTAACGCTGTCCAGCCGAGTTGGATTCGTCGGCTGACCTCTTTCTCGAAATTGGATCTACCTAATTGAACTGTTTGCCCAAGGTAAACATAATGATCGACAATTTCGAGAATCGCAATGCCAACTAGGACCGGTACAGGAATGACATGGGCATGACTTTCGTCTTGTCCATGTTCATTCGTAACCCCGCCAGTTGGGATACCCTACTGAGATCGTTGAGCATAGTGCCAAGGTCCTCCATGGATTCTGCCATAATGACGATATCGTCTGCAAATCGAAGGTGAGTGATGTATTCGCCGTTAATGTTAATACCGAGTCCGGTCCAGTCTAAGACCTTGAAGACATCTTTCAGTGCAGTGGTGAACAGTTTCGGAGAGATGACATCTGCCTGTCTCACGCCTTTCTGCAACTGGATCGGTTTCGTACTCTTATCCCGGATACGGACTGACATTGTGGCGTTCCTGTACAAACACTTCAGCACTTCGATATAACGATGGTCGATTTGGCACCGTTGAAGGGACTGCAGCACCGCCCAAGTTTCGACTGAATCAAAGGCTTTCTCATAGTCCACAAACGCTATACACAGAAGCCGATTGTACTTCTCGGTCTTCTGGATAATCTGCCGAAGCGTGAGGATATGGTCTATGGTGCTACAGCCTTTTCGGAAGCCAGCTTGTTCGGGCAGCTGGAAGTCATCGAACTTGCACGTGAGTCGATTGGTTCATTACCACCCCTCCCTACTCACCCTCGAAAACAACTTGTAGACGTGGCTCAAGAGTGAGATGGGTCTGTAGTTCTTTAGAAGAGCTTTGTCGCCCTTCTTGAAGAACAGCACCATCACACTCCTGGTCCACGACTCTGGAACGTCGCCCCCGAGGATAACGGCATTAAATAGCTTCTGAAGGGCTTTTAAGACCGGCTTGCCGCCTGCCTTCAGGAGCTCTGCCGTAATTCCGTCATCTCCCGGTGCTTTACCGTTTCTAAGTTGTTCAAGAGCCATTATGATCTCGCACAAGTTAATGTCCGGTATTTCTTCGGTATAGTGCCGAGTTAGCTTGGATCTGGGATCTCGGACCAAGCCGACAGCAGGATTTCGGGATGATTTGTATAACTGTCCATAGCACCTTTCGACCTCTCCCAAGATCTCACTTTGGGATGAAATGACAGTGCCGTTATCGGTCTTTAGCTTAGTCATTTGGCTTTGCCCAATAGACAGATCTTGTGCAAACACTTTTGAGCCTCGGTTCCGCTCTATCGCTTCTTTAACACGAAGCGTATTAAATTGGCGAATATCGCGACACACAGAACTGGAGATCTGCCTATTTAGCTGCCTGTATTCGGACCAATCGGCTGAAGACTGTACTGTCATTTCATTTCTCCGCACCATGAGCCTGAGAGTCTGGTCAGAAAGTTTGTTAGGTCTATTGGCGCGGTGAGCCTTAAAAAACTTAGACCCAACCGCGTGGACAGTTTCCACGAACCTGTTGTTCATATCGTTCGGAGATTCGCACTCGTCTAGACATTGGAAGCGATTGTGTAGTTCGAGTTGAAAGCTTTCGAGGTTCTGGTATTGAACAGGTATAGGTCGGAGGGTAGACTTCATTAAGCGTGACTGTTCGACTTTTGTGTAGATATTTAATGTGCCTCGTACTATTCGGTGATCGCTCCCAGTTTTAATCCTGCTGATCACTGAGACATCATTAAATATATGTCGTTTGTCCGACAAAATGCAGTCTATCTTGTTTTTTGTTGAACCATCGGGGCTAATCCAGGTCCATTTCCTTTGGGGCTGCTTTCTGAAGAAGGAATTCATCATAAAGAGGCTTTCCTTCTCCAGAAATTCAGCCAGTTTCTAGCCCCTCTGGTTTCTCTGTCCATATCCATGTTTCCCCACTCTCAACTCATCATCACTCCCTTTGCCTAGTTTCGCGTTAAAGTCCCCCATTACCACAGTGAAGTGGGTTTTGGACACGTGTATGGCTTTCGAGATATCTTCGTAAAAGGCCTCCCCCTCGTCGTCGGAGTATGCCGAGGTCGGTGCGTATACCTGTATGACCTTCAACGAATACCGTTTGGTAATTCTGAGTATAAGGTATGCTACCCTTGTCGACAGACTCTCGATCCTCTCCACGTTGCCTACGAGAGACCTGCGAACGATAAACCCTATACCGGCTTGGGACGGGTAATCTTCCTCCCGGTAGAAGAGCAACTTTCCAGACCGGAGGATTATCGTGCCCTCGCCCTCTCTTGGCATTTCTGATAAGCCTACAATGTCCCAGCGGATTTTGCTCAATTCCTCTTCCAGCTATGGGAAAATCAAAAATTTTTGTTTTAAAAAAAAATTTTTTTCATCCTTATCGTTTTTTTTTCTAGTCTATCATTACAAGTAAGACTAGTAGGTTTACCTGTTTTTGTTTTCGGGAGTGGTCCACTTCCACCCTGTATAGACCAGTTTAGCTTTATAACTAGAACAAAAATGATTAGGCATCATAATCATATAATATGTAACTTTGTTCTTCGTATTAATTGATATGTACAATGGAGGAAGAATGCATATTGCGTGGACTTTAAGTAATTGGGATAAGAGTAGGATGATAATGATAATACTTGCTCTGTCACTGTATAGAATTATTCTAGAATTTGCTCTCTCCACAGAGCCATCTAAATATTCTCATCAACTACATGAAGATATGTACATCCATTCATCAAGCTTAAGAAAAAAGAAACTTTCAACGCCACGTCTAGATATGTTCACAGAATAGTACCATAGGCATTATGGTTTGCTGGGAAGTTAGGGTTGTTGGTATTATGAATTACCCTTTGAGATGTTAGGTTGTAATCTCTTGATATTTTTATAATAGTTTTTAGAAAAGGTAAGGGATGATAACAGATTATGTTCTAAGAAAAAAACTCAATTATGAAACAAGATTCGGAACCAAACTCTCGTAATCAGCAGATCAATGCTTACAACAATAGACCAAAAATGAGAGAGTATTACTCTAAAACAAAGACACATCTAACCGTTTCAAAATGCCCTTCAAAAGTTAATGCCAAATAGCTAATCAAGCAGGACAATGTTTATACCGGATCCCGGGATAAATACCCAAATCCCGGCGGGTTGGGACGGACACGGGACTAATGTCGCGGGCACCGGACAAATAGAGCGTTGGATTAGATGCCTTGATTAACTAATCCCGGTGTCAGCCCATTTTGTTATGCACCCCTCTAGAGTACAAATATTGGATGATTTTTCCTGTCTATATACATGTGGATTTTTATAATATATATAATTATTTTTTATTTTACCATTTAAAATGCTGGGTTATTTATAAAGACTCATTTGCGAACCTGACAATAATAATGACACGGGGGATTTGAACCTATATATGTTGAAAATCCATTCCAACCGCTGTATCAATTAAAATACCAGAGAATGCGACGAACAATTTGGTCATTTAATTAAGTCAAGATTTAAACCATCGCGTTTAATAATCGTTTTACCATTAGCAACAGAATTTTCATTTATCACATAGCATTTAGCTTCTATTAATAAACTTATTTCCATTTTCGACTGTCTATTCAAGTTTCTAGTTATTATGGTGGAAACAACAACTAATATTTCTTTCGTTTTTTATTCTGATATGGTAGGGTGATTTTAATATAATAATAATCTATATGAATATAGTGGTTAATTTATATCAAATCTATCCGTGTGGTGACGGAGTAAGAATACAATTCACCACCCCCTATCTTACCCATGGGTGATCGTAAGAGACGACTAAGGGATATAAAACGCATATAATATCTATGCAAGAGAAGGAAAACTCGAAACAAAACCCTATACCAACACGTCTGACCAGCGCGGTATAGTAGGTTAACTTCCCTGCCATTACGGAGGAAGCCCGAGCCCAACAGTGGGACATATATGAGCTGTGATGATGATTATCTCAAATACCGCCCAAATTGCTATGGGCCCTCTACCTTTAGTGTTAGGAACTTAATTATATCTCAATATGATTAGTAAGAATATTTTCTATTATCACAGATACATACCTAGCGTATTAGAAAAAAAGTGTTAGATATTACGGAATGTAAACATTATTTTTTCTTATAAAGCATTGTGAATTTAACCAATTTTGAACCCTCAATCTTCTTCTTTCTTGATGTCTCACTTAGGTTCAAATTACTTCCAATATCGCAGGCATAAGAGTCTACTACTGTAAATGCCATGCTGGCCAAACATGTTGACTTGGGTTAGTTTTTATTTTCTTTTTTCGCAGTTAATTTGATTTACTTTTTTTACCCGTCTTAAGATTCACGTAGAAGTAAGATGACGGAAAATGTTAATGGTAACTGCTGTTTTAGCCCCAAATTAGCACCGCCTTAATAAATGGAATACGGTGAATATATTCCTAGATCATCCTGTGTATAACGGTCATCAGACTTTCGAGTTCGTTGTACTATAAGTAGATACCACATGTTTGATCAGCAAAAAAATGTTACAAGATCGTTGTAGGCTAATTAATTTGGTATTAGTCGGTCATTGACCTGAAAATTATATGTTCGTATTCACGTTGCAAGTTTGATAAATATTAATCATTATTTAGAAAGTATCATCTTCTTTTTAGCTCGTATTTGTCCCATTTTCAGCCTTAGGGTGTCTTCCACGATTTAAGGGAAAATAATATACTTTGGTGTGCTAATAAGACGGTTTGGTTATAAAAAATTGTATGACGTGTTTTACTTCTCTTACATCGGATGTTACGTGCATTTTATACTTCATAGATCTCTTTGGACACCCACGAAAGAAAGGGGGACGGTGAAGAAAATTAAAGTTTATGAAGTGTTATATTTTTAAATTATAGTACATACTATTTCAATTAAATCTAATTTGATAGAACTTTACAACACAATCTCCTTAGATTAGCTTAATGATTTTTTTTTTAATTTAAAAAGTCACGAAATCCATGTAAATATTTTTTTTAATATTTTCTTTTAGAATCTTTTATAATATGATGGTTAATGAAATGGTTTATAACTAAATATCTATGAACATTCATCATCATCATCTCATATATGTTCCACTACTGGGTTTGAGTGTCCTCCGTAATGGGAGAGAAATTGATCTACTACACCGCACTGGCCAGACGTATTGGTATAGGGTTTTATTTCCAGTTTTCTTTCTTCTGCATAGATGTTATATACATCATCGTCTCTTACGATCACCCACGGGTATGATAGAGGGTGGTGAATTGTATTCTTACTCCGTCACAACACAAATATGAATATTACTTCCATAACTTAACAACAACTTGAGTTTATTAAACTGGAAACTATTTCCTTTCATATGAAATCTCTTTCAACTCATTATGATTATTTTCTATTAATTGATAATGAAAATATTGTCTAATATATTAATGAATTATTTTCTGCAATAATACATTATTAACATTACGAATATAATAGTAATGTTAGGGTGGATATAAAAACCTGCTATGGTTGTAACAGACGTAGACAAATGTCACAGCTAATGGACAAATACAAGTGGAGTGGTGCAGCCCTAATTAACAGATCCCTCGTCAGCCCATTTTGCTATGCACCCCTTGGTAGTTAACGAGATTACATGATTTTTGTTATAGCGGCGTGTAATCGACAAAGACAAGAGAAATACATCTACTGTGAGATTTAAGCGAGGAGTACATTAAAATCTGAAAGTGGAGAGGTTATATAGAAGAATGAAATGTATATATATGTCCATAATGCATAAGTTATTGGCAATAGTTTTATGATCGATCGCCTGTCGGAATGTAATTGTTGATCAATCGGAATCAGGTGAAGTTGGTCCAGGTCGATGTAAATCTCTAAGTAATTTTTTACAACATCCACGAGTAAAATAAGGGTTGGTAGTATACTTAGCCGCTACCACACATCCATCCATCCATCCATCAGCCTGTCAACGTCTACTGTTGGACATAGGCCTCTCCACGAGAATAACATTCGCAACGGTCCTGTGCCAACTTCATCCAACGATTTCCTGTGATGTTCTTGATGTCGTCAGCCCACCCAGTTGGGGGGGTCGTTTTACGTTGTGGCGTCCGATTCGTGGTCGCTACTCTAGAACCTATTTTCCCCAGCGCCACTTCAACGTGCTAATTCTTCGGGCTATGTCGGTTACACCCGTTCTTCTACGGATTTCCGTATTCCAGATTTTATCACGTAGAGAAATACCGAGCATAGCCCTCTCCATAGCACGTTGAGCGACTTTGAGCCTTTTTATGAGGCTGACATTTAGCTACCACACAGCAATTAAATAAATATAATGAAGAAGATATATCAATATTAAAATTATAAGGCGGTTAATAAAAATTCTTTAGCAACCACAAGAGACGACAAAATTAATAAAGAAATTAAAGCACATAAATCCTACTAAATCCCCTTTGCACATATTTCAGTCTAAATTAAATATCAGACCTCATAAAGATTGATTTATAAGTGTAATATTTGGTAAAATAAGATAGTTATCATACAGCATCTCAGACAGGGTCGGACCACCCCCTCACTAGATGGATTAACGTCATCTAAAAAGTTACAATGAACTGTTAAATCGAATAGGAACAGGACTGTTCTAATTCGCGTTCTGTGGACGTGTAGACGTCACACCACGTCCTCATGGATGGAGTACATAAAATTTGATTAAGAAATTAAAAATAAGATCTGCGTTTTTAAATCTATACACGTTTCATTACTAGATACTTGATACATTTTTTTTTAATTACTATACCACGCTGATCATACGGGTTTCTATAGAGTTTTATTTCGTATTATCTTTTAATTGTGTATTTATTTATATCAATGGTGTGTTTGTTTCTGTGTGGTAACGGCTATGAATACTACCAACCTTTACTTTGCTCGTGGATGTCGTAAAAGACGACTAAAAGCCTTCTAACGACCTGGGCCAACTCCTTCTGATGCCGTTTAGTTAACGGTTACATTCCCAAGGAAGGTTGACGTCTGGCAGGCGGCCAATCATAAAACTTTTGCCAATAACTTCTACAATATGTAGGGTAGGTACTATGAAAGAAGAGCACATATTGTATCGACCCCAAGTAATTGGGATAAGAGTAGGATAATGATGGTGTAACTATTTATATACCTTAGTTAATTTAAAAAAAAAGAAAACATACACATACATACATATCATCACGCCAAATCCCTTGCAGGGTAGGCAGAGAGAACAGAGTGCCAGAGAACTCTATCTTTGCATACTTCACTCGCTTCCTCAACATTCATAATTCTCTTCATACACACTCGCGGGTTTCGGAGACTCTTGAGTCCACCTTCCTTCAGTACATGACCGATCTGGTCTGGGTAGGTTAGTCTCGGTCTCCCCCGGTACCTACATCCTTCCACTTTCGCATTGTATATCTTCTTAACCAGACGTTCGTTCGGCATTCTTTCCACATGTCCGAACCATCGGAGCATTCCCTTTCGTATCTTTACACCAATACTCTCTTTCATACAAAATCCATACAAAAGAAAACATTATCCAAATAATCCTTGTATTTCGAGTAATTTTATAAATAATTTACTGTAACAAATTACACTCAGAATCGAAATCAACAATTTTATGAAACCATAATCATCTGCAACCAGCTTAATAGTACTAGTACTTTACACGCACTGACTATAATCAATTGATCGAATTCATTACGGAATATTGGTAAAATGGCTATAAATCGGTGCCCGAGTAAAAATAAAGTCATTCATACGCTCTATTTTATCAAAGACGACTTTAAATGCACCACATCTGAGTATAATTTGTATCTCTAAATAAATACAATTGTAAACGGTGCTGTGTGGTAACGAATACTATCAACCCTTACTCTGCTCGTGGATGTCGTAAAAGACGACTAAGAACTTTATATCGACCTGGCATCAGGTGGAGTACCACCTGATGCCTTTTGGTCAACAATTACATTACCAAGGGTGGTTGACGTCAGGCAAGCGTCCGGTCATAAAACTATTGCTGATAACTTTTGGAATATGTACTATGGAAGAGTGACATATTGAGTTGATTCCAGAATTTTCTTTTAACACCACCCTTTTTTTTTTTTATTGGTGGGCTATGGGTGCGTCTCGCCCCGCCAAATCGGTCCGGGGTGACGGAGAAGGCGGCGCGTGATCCCATAGACCCACCGTAAAATCCTCTCTCTTCGCCGTGCGAGCGGACCACCGGTACCCGATCTTTGTCTTCGGTGGTCCGCTCAGCCTTTTAACACCACCCTGCACCAAGGAAACAATCCTTGTATTGCGGGGCCTTTACAAAAATGTAATTAACTCAAGACAAATTACACGCAGGCTCAGAAAAACACTTTGCGGATCGCACAAAGCATTGTACTGCGTAGGAATCGCACCCACGGCACTGGCACGTAAGGTATCTTAACCACTACGCCATCTGTGCAGTCAAAATTGAAATAAGAGGAGGATAATGATGAATTTTGTGATTGTAAAGTCACCATAAACTCTACTACTCGACTACCACTGGAATGTTAAAATTTGCTACGACTTTTAAAATATTATCAGTCAAAATCGTGGTCGTCACAAGTAAAACTTTCTTGTGAAACAATTCGACACTTTATTGCAATGTCTACTAACTACATTATGTTAATAAAGAATACCAGTTTACTTAAAAAGTTTGTTTACTATTCATGCATTTTCATCTAGAATACGGTATACGGTTTACAGTGCTTTGCTTCTTGCATAAATAGTGTACGCGAGCCTGCATAATGTTCTGTCGTCGAGACGAAGACGACGTTCTATAATTAAACGAGCCACGTACTATTTTTGAACAAAATTTTGATCTGTAACTTAACATTTTTTAATTCATATCCATCCATCAGTTTTATTCAACTTAAAGAGTCATAACTTTTTTTTTATTTATATTTAAATTCATTTATTATGTATAAACTCTGCGAGGGCACTTACATATTGTCATTTTTTACATTTAAATCTAATAAACTACCATTGGATCGGAATGAGACCGCTACTGAGAAGATCCGGCAAGAAACTCAGCGAGTTTGTCTTGTCTTATTTATATTTTATCTGTCATGTTTTTTCTGATCTTTTATAAAAAAAAAATGTACAACATACTTA
This sequence comes from Lymantria monacha, assembly GCA_905163515.2. Lineage (NCBI taxonomy): Eukaryota > Metazoa > Arthropoda > Insecta > Lepidoptera > Erebidae > Lymantria > Lymantria monacha. The sequence continues at coordinate 4,814,954 of LR991084.1, forward strand.
TTATTTAATTAGCTCCAGTGCGATGCCATTCGAGCCTAATAGTTAAAAAACAATGTAAAAGACCATAGCTGGACCGGATCCCACAAGCGGCACCCGATCACGAGTTAACTACTAGAGCTGCCATCACTCCCCTCAACCACCTCGGATGGAAGGGAGAGACCCGCTCCACGCATGCACCATATCCACCCATACATCAATTTTCCCCGTCTAGTCAAGTGAAATTGTCAATTATCTACGTATTATTTAAAAATAACATATGTTTTATAGTAATTATTATTATATATAGATGTATATATATATATATAAATTATGTGCATATTTATATTACAACTTATAACCGAAATAATATAATGATTTCTGATATTTACGCGAGTGTAACACGTTTGAAATAAAATTATTTGTACGGTTTCTATATCGTTTATATTTGATATTTAATTTTCCTGACGTTTCGAATATTTTACAGAGTTCACGGGAGGACTGTAAAGTTTACGAAACGTCGGGAAATTAAAAATCATACACAAACACGATGCAATCTGTGAAAATAGTTATGTTTAATACGCCCGCGTACAAGGTTACTTTTCTAAAGTTTTTCATCCCCTATTTTTATTTCACCCCTTAAAGATATTTTTTTACAAAATTTTAACGTCATATTTATTTATATTTAATCAATAGCTTAAAAATAATTTCCAAGCTTCTGGCTTTAAAAATGACATTACTACCTTACATCTTTTCATCCCCCTTGACAACCCTTTTTTTGCATTAAAAGTAGTCTATGTCAGGTTCTAGACTATCTGTGTACCAAATTTCATTTAGATCGGTTCAGTAGTTTTGGCGTAAAAGAGCGACAGACAGAGTAACTTTCGCATTTATAATATTAGTAAGGATGTAATACTCGCACAAATATCATAAATCGTTATATTAACCAATAAGTATTGGCAATTGCGAAAAAAATACTTCAGAATAAGGTAGATAGGAAGAATTTATTAAATAGATGTAATGGTTCCTAAGTCTACTTTCCATATACACATAACATTTGATCACATAACGTCGAGTACATCTATTTTTTATGTTAATCATTATTACATGACAGTAAAACGATATCGTAACATAGTAATGGTTATGTCAAGCAATTATCAACAAGTACTTAGTTGCAATTCACATTCCGCGAGTTACTATTGCATCAGAAAACTCTGTATCTATTACTAAGTATTAATCTGTGACTATAGTCTACCTCTGTCAAAATCTCTATTCGATTAATTATATTATTCTAATATTTTTACCGATTATTTCGATATTCGTGAATTGGAAGTTCTCAAGCACTACTGTATAGAACGTGATGACGTGCCATTGTAAGATCGTCAATAATAATTACTATTGGTAAATAACATGGTAATGTTATTTTTATTTTAAAATAGTTTTACGAGTTTCACCCGCAACGTTAATTATGTGAATAACTTAATAGTTCTTTAAAATTTCAGATTTATTATTTGCAATCATGTGTATACGTTTGACCAAGGTTATAGTGTATTAAAAAATTCGAGACGTCAAAATGCACTTCTTAGATTAGATGAACTATAAGTTTATTTGATCTAAAATTTCTAACGAATTATGCCATAAGACTTATCAAACTAATCGTATCCAAACAAAATTGACTGCACAGATGGCGTAGTGGTTAAGACACAGAAGTTTCATGCCAGTGCCATGGGTTCGATTCCCACGCAGGACAATACTTTTACGATCCACAAAGTGTTGGTCTGAGTCTGTATGTAATTTGTCTACGTTAATTCCATGTTTGTAAAGTCCCCAGCAATACAAAGATTATTTCCTTAGAGCAGGGTCTTTCTAAAAAAAATTGAGCAGTATTATCATTATCATCTTAGTTTATGTACGTCCCACTGCTGAGCTTAGTCCCTCCTTTACAAGAGGAGGGAAATTGATACCTTATGACAGCGGTAGAGTATATGAATACTATAACCACGCTGATTATACAGGTTGATTATTTTTATGCAGTGATGTTATCATTATATTATATCTCTTAGTCGTCCCTATTGACACTGACAGGCAAGAAGAGTTGGTAGTGAATTTTATTCATACTCCTTTACCAAATTGAAAATTATTTATAACTCAATTCAAACCGTTATTTTACACATTTGAAGTTCAGTCTTAAGAAAATTTCACACATAAAGCTCTATAAAATTCATTATCAAACACTCTGTCAGTGATATTTGTTTTTGTGTACCTGAATTTTCATGAGAATAGTTAAAAATGGCTGATGGATTCTCAAGAAAAAAAGAGTCAGCAGCATTTTCTTGGCAAACTTATAACTTGAATTACAAATAACCAACCCGTCAACCATAGGAGGCGATTATAACATAGCCCGCTTTATGGAGGCCTATATGTGACAGCAGATATCTAGCTGATGGAGTAGAAATAGCAATATTAACAAAAGCATTTATGTACGTTAATGTATATAGAATATCTTGCATATACTGATCAGTAAATACTTTATACAAGATTATTCAACCATTATCAACCTACTCTCAGCTAATAACTTTGCTAAGATTAGTAATCCTTCTGTCAATCATAATGATGTTTGCGATTTTCCCTCCTCCATCCTTACAGGGCTTAACGAGCCTTGAGATAATGTGCTCTTAGAGGTTCGGAGGAGCTCCTTATGTAAACAGCTGCCTCTCACATAAGCGCAAGAGGATATCCCATGCTTAGAAATGTCAATTATTAGCTTTACGCTAAAATGTTCTAATATAGATAATATGATCATCTGAAGGCGGCCGCAGTTATTGGGTTTCCATATAAATTTCTGGATAGCTTTTTCGCTATTGTTAGTTATAGTTCAATATGAAATACTTTTTTGAAGTAGTGAATAACCATAACTTGAATGTAGGTAGCGGGGGAGACCGAGACTAACCTACCTAGACCAGACTGGTCACGTACTGAAGGAAGGTGAAGTCAAGAGACTCCGAAACCGGCGAGCGTGTATGAAGAGAATTATGAATGTTGAGGAAGCGAGTGAAGTATGCAAGGATAGAGTTCTCTGTTCTCTCTGCCTACCCTGCAAGGGATATGGCGTGATTATATGTATGTATGTAATAACCCTTACTTTAATGTTTAATAATAACTGAACAGTGACCATAAACAATATAAATATTTTTATATAGAATAATCTTCTTTTGTACTGAGAATGAATAGGTCTCAAAAATTTTAGTTAAAATTTAATAACTAATACTGTGGCCGGTAGATATACTCGTATATATCTGTAATGACGATGATTTGTTGGAAGTGAAACACCTTACTCCACCCGCGATAGAATGAATACGTAAAAATTGTTTTATTTCAAAAGTATAATACTTGCCTAAATATCAGAAATCATACAATATATGTTTATTTACTACTATATATATATATATATATATATATATATATATTGTGTTTTACCGGCAGAATTAGAAAACATAATTTAATTGAAAAGTTTTTTAAACAAAATTCCGTGCTTTAGTTAGATTTTTACATACATACATACATATCATCACGCCATATCCCTTGCAGGGTAGGCAGAGAGAACAGAGTGCCAGAGAACTCTATCTCTGCATACTTCACTCGCTTCCTCAACATTCATAATTCTCTTCATACACGCTCGCCGGTTTCGGAGACTCTTGACTCCACCTTCCTTCAGTACCTGACCGATCTGGTCTAGGTAGGTTAGTCTCGGTCTCCCTCGGTACCTACATCCTTCCACTTTCGCATTGTATATCTTCTTAACCAGACGTTCGTTCAGCATTCTTTCCACGTGTCCGAACCATCGGAGCATTCCCTTTCGCATCTTTACACCAATACTCTCTTTCATACCTACTCGCTCTCTTACGTCGTCGTTACGAATGCGGTCGGTCAGCCTAACTCCACAGATTTTCCGAAGAGATCGCATTTCGACCGCATTAGTTAGATTTTTAACTACATATTATTACTATTATGACTACTTCACGCTACGATGTGGATGTTTAAATTATAATACTAAACAAGAATTATTGCTGGCACAGCTAGTCACACAAATAAATGTTAAGGGCGTAGAAAATCGAAGCAAGTAGTCTCGTTATCTAAATCACTTGTATAGCGAAAAAATAATTTACATGAGCGAACATTTCTGCACCGCGGTATTATTTATAACCTTACTAAAAGAAATTGGTTTGGTATTACTTACCTGTCAGCCTATTTTTACACTTCTGTTTGCTGATTTTTTCGTGTGATGATGGAGTTATACAATTCAGTACCTACTATTTTGCCAGTATGTCAAGAAATACGACTTATTGATAAAATACATTTTCATTTGTGTGACTTAGTTGTTAGCCTCAGATGGCTATGACAACTTTACCCGGACTGTGGGTGACCTTTGAGGGCTCTCAACCCTATGATACAAGGATAACGAGAGAAAAAAACTTGATATAAAACCTCCAACCACCCCGGACCAGCGTAGTATAGTAGGCTAATAATCATTCCTTTGGTAAAGCAGGCTCAGGCGCAACAGTGGCACGTATATGTACTGAGATGTTTGGTTGATAACATACATACATACATACCATCACGCCATGTCCCTTGCAGGGTAGGCAGAGAGAACAGATAATGGTTGATACATATAATGGTTGATAACCTTCTCCAAAAAGAGAAACTAACTGGATTATTAATAAATGAAATTTTCCTTCACTTTAAGTTATATTATCCTTTACCTACAAGGTTCAGTCGATTCGGTTTTGGTCATACCTTTGAGCACACATAACTTTGAGGCCCAATGTAAAAGTAAAAAAAAAAATATAAAAATAAAAGATTTTAATGATATATTTATTATGATTGATTCATCGTCATTGTCTCAGCTGATATATGTCCCACTGTTGGGTTCAAGCCTCCTACACCATGCGGCGGGTAATTTTTTTTTTCATTATTATAAAAACAACAAACACAACACAATGCGAAAGTGGGAGGATATAGGTACCGGGGGAGACCAAGACTCACCTACCTAGACCAGATTGGTCACGTACTGAAGGAAGGGGGCGTCAAGAGTCTTCGAAACCGGCGAGCGTGTATGAAGAGAATTATGAATGTTGAGGAAGCGAGTGAAGTATGCAGAGATAGAGTTCTCTGGCACTCTGTTCTCTCTGCCTACCCTGCAAGGTATAGTGTGTGATTATATGTATGTATGTATTATAGAAACATTGACAATTACAATATATAATATAGATTGCATAAACAAATTGTATGTTAATTATTTAGAAAAACATACTCAGCAACAAACAGCAATTCCAATTGTCCTAGTTTGAACAAATTTGCAATCTAAGTACATTTGAAAATGTACGGCAACTGATAACTAATGTATTCACAATACTTTGTAAAAATTAGGCAATTTTGTGTTAAATTCAGGCTATTAATTCTAAAGTTTGTCTTATTAGTTTAGTAATATATGTATCCTATTACAATTTCCGTCTGGTGACGGAGTAAGAATACAATTCACCATCCCCCTATCTTACCCGTGGGTGATCGTAAGAGACGTCTAAGGGATAAAAAAGGCATATAACATCTATGCAAGAGAAGGAAAACTTGAAATAAAACCCGATAACAACACGGCTGACGAGCGTGGTGTAGTAGGTCAATTTCCCTCCTAGTGTGGAGGAGGCTCGAACCCAGCAGTGGGACATATGTGGGCTAAGATGATGAGATGATTGCAACATTGAAAATCTGACTTCAACTTGGGATCTAAAAAAGTGTTTATGAAATAAAATTAAGTTTACCAATTTTATCGGTTTGTATTTGATTTTTACTATTCCTAATTTCCGAAATATCATCATCATCTCTGATCATATACGTCCGGTTGCCGAGCTTCAGCCTCCTCCACAATGGGAGAGAAATTAACCTACTGCGCCACGCTGGTCAGATGGTTTGGTATAGGTTTTTATTTCAAGTTTTCCTTCTCTTACATAAATGTTATCTGCATATTATATCCCTTAGCCGTCTTTTACAACACCACGCAAGAAAGAGAGTGATGTTTTCTTACTCTTAGTTTTATTAAATATTCGAGGTTTTAATCAGATAATTCCTATTACTAAATTAAAAGTTTGTAGTACTTGTTTTTTTTTTCCGTGTGGTGACGGAGTAAGAATACAATTCACCACCCCCTATCTTACCCGTGGGTGATCGTACGAGACGACTAATGGATATAAAACGCAAATAACATCTATGCGAGAGAAGGAAAACTCGAAACAAAACCCTATACCAACACGTTTGACCAGCGTGGTATAGTAGGTCAATTACCCTCCCATTAAGGAGGAGGCTCGAGCCCAACAGTGGGACATATATGAGCTGAAATGAGAGTACCTACTTGTTTAGAGGCCAGGACCACACGGTCATCCCCATTGCGGTTTAATAGTCAGTCCGTCCGTCCCCCCGCGGCCTTGATTAAATCAGCACCAGGCGCACATTGTACCCTGACTATACCAACTTATGAGGTTACTAGTTACACCCGCTGCTTTGCTTGCATTAATTACATAGATATTTATTATTTTTAAATTATTGTTTTATCCTCAGTCATAATCATGCTTTAAGTTAGACACTGAAAAGTGCATAAATCCAATTTTTTTTTCGTGATACGTAATATGCATTTTTTTTGCAAACGAGACATGGTGGTAAGGTTTACTGCCGCTCATAGATGTTTGCCGTATAGCTAAGCCGCTGCCTACCAGCAAAACCCCTCCAGAAAGTTGGGGTGCCCACTCCCCCTCACGGAACGAAACGCAACAGTACATTGACACTACTAAGACGTCAATTTTCTGCACGAATGTGCTACTATCCCGGATGAACCAGTCAGGCTCTTATAGTGTGGCCTTACCAGTATTGTCAAAAAGATGGACTTAAGATTCTATAAATTGTTGCTTAAGATTATGTTGTTCTAATCATTATTCAGCACTCACACATTTGTCATCGCCTACTGGACGTAGGCCTCGCTCATATTTCGCCACAAAATGCGGTCTTGTGCCGCCCGCATCCAACGACTCCCAGCAATCTTCACCAGGTCATCGGTCCACCTGGTTTGGGCGACCAAAATCGCAGCGTCCGATACGCGGTCGCCACTTGAGATCCTTTCTTCCCCAACGATTATCGGTTCGTCGAACGACGTGGCCTACCCATTACCTTTTGAGCGTGCTAATTCTTTTAGTTGTTCTGATAAAGATTAGTTTTTTTTCTACATCTACAATGTATAGACCGATGGCTGTTACAATTTTATTATATGTATAGATTAGTAATAATGTTTTATAACGGCGTCAAGGCGTGGGTTCGACACACTGAGACAATGCCTATTGCGTTGTTTGCTTAGGATACGATGATGTCATCCAACAGAATTATGGCTGTACACTTGTGAGCGAGGATTTGAATATTTTATTGACTATCAACGAAAGACGAGTGGGAGACTAATCGTATCGACTAGTAGATGTCTAAGATTCGATTCAAATGGTACAACCCTATTAAAATTTTGGCATTATGTACATACGTAGTTAAATTACTCAGTGGAATAGTTGGAATTCAGTGGTGCTCACAGTGGCAGGACCACACCGTTGACACTTGCCGTTGTCTACAGCCGCGGGCCGGTCCGTCCGTGGTAGTACCACACTCTCGCAGAAGACCGACGTCTGAGTAATGGCAATATGCTGTTGCGCTTCGTTCGGTAAGCGAGAGAGCCGGAAGCCCAGCTGGGTGGGTTTGTGAATTGTAATGGTAGACAGCGGCCTAGCTATACCCTTGGTATTGCAAAGGTCCATGGCGGCAGTGACACTTACCATCAGGTGTGCTGCTTGCTCGTTTGCCACCATAAGAAATAAACTAAAATCAGTCTCTGAACTTTCACTATTGATTTTTTTTCAGTAGCAAGTGATGCGAGTTTAATTTAAACATAGGATAATAATTTAAGCGATATTTAAATTTATGATCTTAAGTATGGGTATATTATGTGTAATTATTATGTTTTTGTGTTACTATCATCATCATCATACTCCTGCTCTTATCCTAACTTATTTGGGTTCGACGCAATATATCCTCTTATTCCATACATCCCTATCAAACGTTTTCTCTGTGGTCACTTCTTGTCTATCCATATCCTGTTTTACGTAGTTATTATTACAATAGCTTTATTCTTTTTTCTTGAGGCAGGCTATGGTCTGGACATGCCCTGCCCAATCCATCCGAGGCGATGAAAATGTGACTCGTAGCCCCGTAATATACCATATCTCCTCGCCAACGCCATTCGACTGACCACTAGTAATAATTACTTAAACTCGATAGTGTATTATCCATCCTTGAGGTAGTATATGACACGTATTTTGAAAAAAAAAACGACGCTTAGCGTAATAGGTTTATCAGAAAATTTAATCGTTTTTGTAATTATTAAAGTTATATCACCAAGAAAAACAATATGTAATCTTTTTTTTATCTTTACAGATACATGGGATGACCGTAGCTCTTCTGGTTCATTTTTTCTGGTAAGCTTATAAATTATGACAAACTTTTTATAAATATATACATAGTGTAAAACAAAGTCGCTTCCCGCCATCTGTACGCTTGAATCTTTTAAACTACGCAACAAATTTTAATGCGGTTTCCATCAATAGATAGTTTCAAAAGGATGGTTTATATGTACATATAGAAAACCGAGAATTTTAAAATAAAAATCTATTATGATGTCGTAAAAACATATTTTTGTGTATGTTATGAGTCTTCGAAACCGGCGAGCGTGTATGAAGAGAATTATGAATGTTGAGGAAGCGAGTGAAGTAGGCAAGAATAGAGTTCTCTGGCACTCTGTTCTCTCTGCCTACCCTGCAAGGAATATGGCGTGACGATATGTATGTATGTATGTTAAATCTTACAAGATAGATAAATATAATTTTAAAATATCTATAAAAAAGTCCGTGATGGTATTTGTCTATCTCCTTAGAATAACCCGTAGAAACTACTTTTATCTTGTACATGTTACTAAAAATAGTGGGTTAGTTACGAAGTTTCTTTTAAATAATACAGTATTCTTTTTTTTCCAAATAGGTTGATTATAACTGCCATTTGCAGCTTAAAAGTTATCGCATATTTAAAATACGACGTCAGAACGGCCGATACGGCATCTAAGCAAAGGCTAGTTTAGTATAATTTAGCATACCAAGGGTATTGGGGTAATCCTTATAAAGGTACCCCTTGGTAACTATACATAGTAAGTTATGATATTATATCATCACACCATATCTCTTGCAGGGTAGGCAGAGAGAACAGAGTGTCAGAGAACTCTATCTTTGCATACTTCACTCGCTTCCTCAACATTCAAAATTCTCTTCATACACGCTCGCCGATTTCGGAGCCTCTTGACACTCCACCTTCCTTCAGTACATGACCAATCTGGTCTGGGTAGGTTAGTCTCGGTCTCCCCCGGTACCTACATCCTTCATAGTAAGTAATTACTAATAATTAAAATAATACGTTCATAATTTAATACATTAATACCATATAACAGATTTTTTTCATATAGGGCAACATAGTCTATTTTAAGTACTTATTCGAATATCGAAAACAATAATTTTATTTTTTAACGGTTTTTTTATATTGTATTCTATTTTTATTCGGCAATGATTTTATGAATATCGTCACAACCCATATATGTCCTACTGTTGGGCTCGGGCCTCCTCCGTAATGGGAGGGAAATTAACCTACTATACCACACTAGTCAGACGTGTTGTTATATGGTTTTGTTTGGAGTTTTCCTTCTCTTGCATAGATGTTATAAGCGTTTTATATCCCTTAGTCGTCTCTTACGATCACGCACGGGTAAGACAGGGGGAATTGACACATCAACCCCATTTGAGAATGTAATTGATGACCACACGATATCAGATGGAGTTGGCCCAGGCAGATGTAAAGCTTTTAGTCGTCTTTACGATATTCATGACCAATATAATTGTTGGTAATATTTGTAACTGTCACCATATCAGCAGTCTATGGAAAAACTACTAAAAAAAAATTATCACAAATTGAACTTGATCATCATAATTTGAAAATAGAACGCGAATAATCGGTTAATAGAGTGCATAATCTTTAGGAAATATCGTTCGTACGGTGTTCATAAAACGATAGTCGCGGCATTTCTCGTTATCTAGCGTTCGAAGCAAACGATTCGGAAAATCGAACGGAGTCGGCCCGTGTCGACTTCCATTACCGGCATTAGAGTGTCGAACGTTCGTCGCGATCGTTATCAACTTGCGCCCGATAGCCCCCCCGGATCGATCGCGGTTCTGTGATGTTTATTCGAATTTTGACGTGATGTGATTTGAATGTTGATCTTGGCTCAATGGTTATACGGAATTTGTTTTGGTGATTTCGTTCGATAAATTTTTCTTAAGATTTTCAAGTGAAACTTTAGACGCGCTCTGAGAGGAGAAACGGGATTAGGTCATGATGAATGATTACTTTACGCAAAGATTGTACATATAAATATTTTATGAATTCACTTTAATTTATATACAGGTTACGCTAAGTCGCAATAACTTAAATAATATTGAATAGGATACAAGTCTTTTTTTTCTAGACCCCCACATCAGCCTGAATATATTTGATGGTTTTTTTAAGAATTTTTTTTCTGTGCTTATAATGTCAATAACGTTTTTATGAAAAATAGATTCTAAAATGTTTTCTCTTTTATAATATTCTAAAAAATCTCTCAAATTTAGACCTCTAGAATACCCTCTTATATATTTCGTGCTAACATATACGGGATATTTTCCTTCCTTTTTTTCATAACCTACAGAAGTTTATAAAATCCGATTACGAAATGAAAAATGATGATGAAAAACAATTCTAACTGTAAAGTTTGAAGTATTAAGCCTATAATAATGTGTAAACATTGTCGGGTAGATAGCATACCGTCACCTTAAGACGTAAATACAATACGAAATGAAATTTGCATGTCCTACAATTAGTCGCGGTGGTGTAGTGGCAGCACGATTGGGCCGGAATCCCAATAGGCGCGGGTTCGAATCCCGCTTGTGACATCATTTTTCATTTCGTAATCGGATTTTATAAATAATTAAGCATATTAAATGCTAAAATTTCAGTAATTTAAACAACAAGGTTGTGTCATCGTTTAATACAATTCTAACTGTAAAGTTTGAAGTATTAAGCCTATAACAATGTGTAAACATTGTCGGGTAGATAGCATACCGTCACCTTAAGACGTAAATACAATACGAAATGAAATTTGCATGTCCTACAATTAGTCGCGGTGGTGTAGTGGCAGCACGATTGGGCCGGAATCCCAATAGGCGCGGGTTCGAATCCCGCTTGCGACATCATTTTTCATTTCGTAATCGGATTTTATAAATAATTAAGCATATTAAATGCTAAAATTTCAGTAATTTAAACCTACAGAAGTGTCATTTCTTGTACGTATATACATTGACACCCGTATTTTTTTCTTTAAATCATAATCATACGTCATATATCTCCTCTTGCTGGGGTTTTTTTTTGGCGGTAGACTACGGTGTGGTCGTAGCCCGCTCCGTTCAGTTCACTTCAGTTCTTGTGGTTTCGATCATCGCTCTCACGACGGCTGGCAGCAATAGGTCAGCACCGACGGCAGCGACGAGACCACCGCACTGCTGAGCCCAGGTAGTAAAAACCTCGAGCGTATGCAGCGCCGTGTCCTCGTCACTGCCGCAAAGGGAAATTGACCTACTATACCACGCTGGTCAGACGAATATATAAGGACGGGGCTATAAGGTTTTATTTCGAGTTTTTCTTCTCTTACACAAATATTATAGGATTGTCTTTTACGACATCCATGAGCAAGAAATGGGGAGGGAATTTTATTCTTACTCAGTCACCATAAGGATCCACTTATCCGTATCCACTTATAGTAGGTAATAAAAAATAATATATCTTCTTAATTGGACTAAATATCTCGCTGATGAATAGAATTAAAAATATATTAATATAGCAAGTATTGCTTTTCTGTAAATTCTAAAATTATTTTTAACGTCAAAAGTCAAAGCAAACTTGTAAATAAACATTTATATTCTTACAATGGATATCGTTAAAGTATTTATTGGACCGAAAATATATTTTCCGTAGCGTGGTGCACACACACAAAAAAAAAGTAGAAAAAAAATACGTCGACTTTGGTAGATTTAACTTAATAAATTCTGGTTGAAATATCACAAAAAGGCGCCCAAAACTTTGTCCGGAAACATTTCGCGATGTACCTTGTATTAGGGTAACATAGATCGGTTGATAGTCGCCACCCCTAACAACAACTGATCACAAAACATATGTACAAATTAAAATGCACCTTAATATTATTACAATAAGATTTGAAATGATGAATTGTTTATTTAATAGGGGTGTCTCTCAATAGAAGACAATAGGAAATATTGAATTTGATAGTCGCTTCCTTTAGAGAGCAGATTTCGTTTGTAATTTCAAAACGTTTCCGCGATATTTAATATGACAGAATCATACTAAAATATTTTATACGTAACGAATTCTGATTGCTGTGTGGTAGCTTTCAATACTACCAACCCTGATCGTGGATGTCGTAAAAGACTACTAAGAACTTTATATCTATCTGAGCCAACTCCACCTGATGTCGTTTGGTCAACAATTACATTTCCCAGGGTTGATTTTCAAGCAACCGAAGACAAAGATCGGGTACCGGTGGTCCGCTCGCACGGCGAAGAGAGAGGATTTTACGGTGGGTCTATGGGATCACGCGCCGCCTTCTCCGTCACCCCGGACCGATTTGGCGGGGCGAGACGCACCCATAGCCCACCAATAAAAAAAAAAAAAAAAAAAAAAAAAAAAGGGTTGATTTTCAAGCAAACGGTCATAAAAATATTGCCAATAATTTATGATATACATACATACCATCACGCCATGTCCTTTGCAGGGTAGGCAGAGAGAACAGAGTGCCAGAGAACTCTATCCTTGCATACTTCACTCGCTCCCTCAATATTCATAATTCTCTTCATACACGCTCGCCGGTTTCGGAGATTCTTGACTCCACCTTTCTTCAGTACATGACCGATCTGGTCTAGGTAGGTTAGTCTCGGTCTCCCCCGGTACCTACATCCTTCCACTTTCGCATTGTATATCTTCTTAACCAGACGTTCGTTCGGCATTCTTTCCACATGTCCGAACCATCGGAGCATTCCCTTTCGCATCTTTACACCAATACTCTCTTTCATACCTACTCGCTCTCTTACGTCGTCGTTACGAATGCGATCGATCAGCCTAACTTCACAGATTTTCCGTAGAGATCGCATTTCGACCGCATTAATTTTACTTTCATACTCTTTTCTGCATACCCAACTCTCGCTTTCATACAGTAATGTTGGAAGAAGCACTGTTAGTTACTTAATATATATGATGGAAGAGGAGTACGTATTGCACCGACCCAAAGTGATTGGGATAAGAGCGGGAGAATGATGAATTATATTTATCTGTTACCTTACTAAGGAAATAAACCTTGTGGGGGACTTCACAAACATATAATTAACAGACACAAATTATATTTACTATACCTACTATAGAAATATAGTAAAAAATACCATGATATATTTACTATCATCATCTCAGCTCACACACGTCCCACTGTTGGGCTCGAGCTTCCATAATGGGAGGGCAATTGACCTACTATACCACGCTGGTCAGACGTGTTGGTATAGAGTTTTGTTTCGAGCTTTCCTTCACTCGCATTGATGTTATATGCGTTTTATATCCTTTAGACGATCACCCACGGGTGAGATATGGGGTGGTGAATTGTATTCTTACTCCGTCACCACACGGATAATATATTTACTATACTATACGTATTACTATAGTACATTTCGTACTGCAAAGCTATTGTGTTCTAGGTTTAGACGTCAGAAAGTAAGATAATGACTGGCATATAATAGTGTTCATTATAGCTGAGACTAAAGACTTAAGGAAGCTATCTGAAGCACGGCTATGACACATCTTCGAGGGCTTTACGATAAAAGCCCGATGATATTTTCTTCATTATTAAAGAAAGCTATAGTCACTATTATTGTCAATCCTTATTAATATAATATTATAAATGCGAAAGTAACTGTGTCTGTATGTCGCTCTTTCACGCCAAAACTACTAAACCGATCTTAATGAAATTTGGTACTCAGATATAGTCTAGAGTCTGATAAAGGACATAGGCTACTTTATAATGCAAAAAAGAGTTGTCAAGGGGGATGAAAAGTTGTATGGAAGTATCGTCATTTTTAAAGCCAAAAGCTTGAAACTTATATTTAGTCTATTATTAGATATATGATATTAAAATTTTGTAAAAATAAGGGGTAAAATAAAGATAGGGGATGAAAAGTTTAGGAAAGTAGCCTTTTACGCGGGCGAAGCCGCAGGCAGAAGCTAGTAGTATATATATTATTTAGTGTAAATAACTTTGCAACAACAAATGCGTGCTATGAGGTTTGAACCTGAGAAATCTGCATAGCAGCTTATTCCATCACTAAGTTATTAATGGATTTCTTCCATCCATCCATCAATATATACATAACTACTCGATGAAAGCCTCCCCAAGCGGCTATAATTTCTTAATGTTCTTGGCATGAGACCGCGGTTCTTCTCTATGCATTTCTAAGATAGTGTCTACTCATTCTCTTGTTGAACCTTAACTGAATTTATGACTCTCTTGAGAAAAGAAGACGAAATGACACAGTGCATTCTTAACTTCTTACCACGAGTGGATTAGTTTTCATTGGAATATTTACACCAAAGCACTTACTAATTATATTGTCAATATTTTCCTAGTATATTATTCATTTTACTTTATAATTACGCTACAATGTGTAAAACTGAATGAATAACGGTGAAATCATCACAAACCACAAGCGAGTCAATTGTGAACTAATCATTGGTACCTAGTTTAACCGCAGAATTCAAGGACATTTGATTATGTTGTTTATATATCAATTTCTTAACCAAACAACTAACATATGACCAGATTTCAATATCACCGACCCTTCGCTTACCAGAAAACATGAAGGTAGATATAATAACACATACCTATCTATCTGGAAAGGTGAAATATAGAGAATAGAAAAAAGCGATAGTATAATGAACTAAGTTTCTTTGAATAGATATAAAAACAACCTCACAGTCCCAAGTTTTTAGATTTAGACCATTGTTATTGCTCTTGGTGGTAAACGAGCAATCGGTACACCTGATGGTAAGTGTAACTGCCGTCCATGGACCTTTGCAATACAACTAGGCCGCTGCCTTCCAATAAAAATCCTAAATCCTTAGGTTTCTGGCTCTTTCGCTCATCACACGAAGCACAGCAGCACATTGCCACTGCTCAGGCGTCGGTTTTCTGCCGGACTGTGGCACTAACCCAGACGGACCGGTCCGCGACTAACTACATAGATGACTGAGTGGTCCAATATCTGCTAAGCCCCATACAGGACAAGTCTTTTTGTGATACTCTAATAATAATTATCCAGAAGCTAAACTTTTTAGGTGGGTTAGGGTTGGTAGGTCCTGGGCTATGGACAAAAAAAAAAAAAAGGATTGATAGGTCCTAGCTGTACCGTTGGTATTGCAAAGATTTATGAGTGGTAATAACACTTACCATCAGATGTGCAGCCTGCCCATTTGCCACCATAAATAATTAAAAAAAAATAAAAATTTTGAGTCAGTGTAATTTGTATCCATTAATTGTATGTTTAAAAAATTCATAAGACATAAGGATTTTTCCCTTACCGGCTGTTGTTTTTAGAAAAAAAATGTTATTTGGCCGATTTACAAAACATTAGTGAACTATATTAATGGACAATTGTACTAATACAATAGCTCCTCACTGTCCTGGCGAATACCCTGGGACTCAATTTACGTCCTTTGTCTAGTCACGCGATGACAAATTCAGATAGTTGGATCTGACATCTAGCTCTTTAATATTTAAGCAACATATTATCCGGCATCTGGATTTAATGTGTTATTAGATTTATAAGAGTTGTTTGTTCTTGTTCATGGTCTTTTCAAATACTGAATCGGAAATTTGCATTCTGTATGTTTAGCACAGGGCACACCGAAGAAGACGCGGCGGAGCTCCTCTGAAAACAAAGCAAGACAGAAAATTTATTCTAGTAAAATACTGCACCATTTATTTGCCGGATATGTACGTCCACTGTTGGGCATAAACCTACCCAATGGGAAATAATGCCATAATCGCCACATTGTAGCCATCATCACCATCATTCAGTTTTTTGCCGTACGTCTGCTAGACGTAAGCCTCTGCTGTCATAGGATGCCATAAAGTCAATAAAGTGTGTCACTCCAACTACTGCTAACAAATTTCACCGAGTCGTCGATACATTTGGTGCGGAGGGGTCGTACACTGAGTCGTCCGATACTTGATAGCCGCTCAAGAACCTCTCTTCCCCAGCAGTTATTGGTTCGTTGAGCGATGTGGTCTGCCTATTGCCACTTCATGCTATTTCTTCGCACTCTAAACTCTTTATAAGTGAGTTGGCTATTATAGTTGGTGTTATAAGTTTAATAGAAGAGTATTACTCCGCAAAGTAGTCTAAATTTTGACCTCAGAAAATACACAAACTTGCGCACTATACGGGTATCGAATATGAGTACTTTTAATGTGCAGGAATCTATATAGTAATTGATGTAAAAAAATCTGTAACATTAAGTGACGCAATTATTTTTCTACCATAATTTTGGAATAGATATATATATACAGAATAGGTATATACACGAAAATTTATTGCAATCAGAATAACTTATAACAATGTTTTGTAGACAATATGGCATAGAAATTTAAAATAATCCAAATTAACGCCCAATAATATCTACAAAACTCCCATAAATATAACTAAAGTTTAAACGATATTGATTAAAAACCGTAATAAATTATCATTGTCTCTTCTCCAACCAATTAAAATTCTTGCGAAACAATTAAAACGTATAAATCCTTAACATTCATTCGTATACAATTTATTTAGCAAAAACAAGACGTCTTAATAAGCCATAATGTTGTTACGAAACGCAAATCGCTTTTTGTAATGTCAACTTGACGTTGACATTAAGAATCGAGTATTCATTTTCGAACAAAAAACTTGCATTCGATATCTCGTTATGTGTTAAAGAGAATTTATTACGTAATTCATGCCCATTGAACAGAATGCCGTCCGGCACGACGTTTCATGAATTAAAACGCATCATTCGCTGCGAAAATTATTTGATTCTCGATTCGGTTTTATTTAATTTGTAACACGCAGGTGCAGTCTTGTTTATATCTGACATTAAGACCTTGCTGTTGAATTATGCCTCATACGAGATAATTTATTTTAATAAAATGAATCATGTTTAAGAATAAAACCATGAAGTAATGTATAATGAAAAGTATATAAAAATGTTTCGAAGATTTAACAGCCATAATTGCTATAAACTAACCATAAACTAGCTTACACCTATAAACTAAAGAAGGCAACTGTGATCAGTCATGGAGGTAACGTTCCGGACAACGCAAGCGTCGCGTGTTTACAATCTATGCTTGCGATCGTAAATTTATCACACGCAAGCAGGTAAAATGGAACGTTTTATATTTTATTTATAAGTCTTTCCGTGTGGAGTCCAGGAAATTATAGTTTCGTCATGCTTCTATAAATCGACATAGAAAATATCTACGAACAATTTTTAATTAAACAAATCAAGTTTGTTTGCAAGGAATTATTAAACACCCCGCAGTTATAAATAATTCCCAATATATAGGTAGAATATTCTTAATAACAAATATCAAATATATTTTACATTAGAATTACAATGAACAGCGGGTGGTCTTATTGCTTATACTACATCTGCCAGTCATCTTTTACAAAGATATTTTGAAAATAAGCTAAATAATTGATAAACGAGCAAGCAGCACACCTGATGGTAAGTGATACTTTTGCACATAGACTTGGCAACACCAGGAGCACAGCCAGGCCACTCCCTACCTACCTATGTGGTTCCTTTTGGTTTGCTGTGTGATAGCGGCTAAGAACCATTAATTTGCTCGTGCATTTCGTAAAACATTGTAACATTGTTAAGAGTACCCGATTACGAAATAATTAAGCATATTGAATGCTAAAAATTTCAGTAATTTGAATTGTTAAGAGTTTTATATCAACGTGGGCCAACTCCATCTGAAGTCATCTGGTCAACAATTACATTCCCAAGAAGGGATGATGTGAAACAGGCGACCGGTAATAAAACTATTACCAATATGTATGGTGGATGACGAGTACATATTGCGTCGCCATAAATATACTATTTGTCATATATCTAGTTCACATTGCATATGCTTGACAAATCTTGAAAGTAATATTGAAGCGAAATTAAAACTAAACAATTTTACCAAACTTTTTCACTTGCAAGTTATTTTCGAAAAAGTTGTAACTATTTGTTTTTAGGGTTCCGTACCCAAAGGGTAAAAACGGGACCCTATTACTGAGATTTCACTGTCCGTCCGTCCGTCCGTCTGTCACCAGGCTGTATCTCAAGAATGGTGATAGCTAGACAGTTGAAATTTTCACAGATGATGTATTTCTATTGCCGCTATAACAACAAATACTAAAAATAAAATAAAATAAATATGTAAGTGGTGGCTCCCATACAAAAAACTTGATTTTTTTTTTAGTTTTACTTTCCCCCATGGATATGTATGGCGCTGCATACCAACCAAGACCCATCCAAGTTGGGCTTCCGGGTCTCTCGCTCAGCGAACTAAGCACAACAGCACACTGTCACTTCTCAAACGTCGATTTTCTGCTAGAGTGCGGTACTACTCCAGATGGAGCGGTCCACGTCTGTAGACAGAAAACTGGCAACAGCCTGGCTGTACCACTATAATATTTTTAAGGCTGTATTTTTTTTGCTTATGGTGGCAAACGAGTAAGCAGCGCACCTGATGTCAAATGTTACTACCGCCTATGGACCTTTGTTATAACCAAGGCTATAGCTAGGCCGCCTATTACACTCCCAAATCCACCCAGTTGGGCTTTCGGTTTTCTCGCTCACCGAACGAAGCGCAATAGTACATTGTTATTACTCAGACTTCGGTCTTCTGCAAAAGTATGGTACCCTGAACGGACCGGCCCGAGGCTGTAGACAGAGAACTGTCAACAGCGTAGACCTACTACTAATAAAATATGTATCAATCATATAACTAACTAAATTGAATACGTTAAGTACTGTTTATCTACAAATACAACGATAGGCCTAATAAAACCGTACTAACTACTATATACCGTAAAGAGCAAACTCGTGTTTGCTCTCGATATTTTTCTTTTGCAAATTCCAACTTCGACTTCAAACAAGTGAATTACTTTTGTTCGAAAATAGTACGTTTGAGTCACCCCACTTTACGCTTGCATTGTCACGTGCCCGCCAATTTTTGTTACAACCCTTACTATTGTGCATTAGTCGAAACAAGAAATTGATTCGCACAAGTGAGTTTGAAATACATCTAAGAATACAAAATATTTTTGGTATAAATTTATTTTGTAAAATGAAATCTAAATACAGTTCTAGCTTTTTCGTATTGTAATATGTATTACTAGCTGTCCCCCAGTCACTTACCCCCTTTCCAGATAAGTAATCACTAACATATCATCTTACTAAAACCTCCGAAACACGCTGCATCTTATGATATAAGTATTATTTCGATCGATTCAGTAGTTTTCGCAGTATAACCGAACAAAAAACCTGCTCTCCATTTATTAATATAGATTAGTATAATATTGAATAAAACAGCGGAGTGTTAACAATCCGCTTGAAAATATTTGCTTAATGTATTAGGTACGTTTGCATAACACATAACTTGGCACATTTTTCGCCGGCTAAGCTTACGCCATACAAAATAATGGTCTCAGCCTTGAACTGTGAAAGGAAATATTATTATTGAGTACTTTATCAGGAAAGGCTTAACTAGATTTATTACATATTTACAAGTTCCTTGACAAATTGTGTTTATAGAAGAACTACGAAATTATAATTTTATTTTATTTTCAAGTAGTACAATAGAAAAAAAAGGCGATTGTTTCAAGCATGAGCTAGAAAGAGTGTGAATATAGAGATGACATTTGTTAGGGATTTTCGAAATAAGAGGACTTAGTGAGTGAGTTACCGTGATTTAGGTAAAATTATGACGGATCCTTCTTGCTTCGGGTATATGTTATATTATATAATATAAATTATTATACAGTATGCCCATTAGATAATACGTATTCAAATACATTCGATTTCTTATATTGTTTTAGACAAATGTAATTTTAAAAATATATATTTTT
This sequence comes from Lymantria monacha, assembly GCA_905163515.2. Lineage (NCBI taxonomy): Eukaryota > Metazoa > Arthropoda > Insecta > Lepidoptera > Erebidae > Lymantria > Lymantria monacha. The sequence goes on from LR991084.1 coordinate 4,835,350, forward strand.
TAAATATTTTATATTAAATATTTTAGTCTAGCATCTTATATCGTGTAAACTTTTTTAAATTGTGGGCGATATCAATAAGGCCAACAGTATTTTTAATATCGAATTAATAATAATTAAGCAATGAAATTTTATATGACTGAATATTATCAAAAATTATAGTGACACATATATTTCAGAATATTTTATTTTGCCTTTTTTTGTGAAAGAAACAGGTTTTTAAAATATTTATTACGTATAAGCAATATCCATTACAAGCAACTCCTGGTAGGGGTATATTAAGAAGTCAAGTCACGCGCTACGAACTTCTTTGGGTGTTCGTATCACCCTCGCCTAGTTACTCCTGAAGGGGCGTTGTTGCTACCGAGCGGCTACATCAATAAATGGCTGATACATTGTTTCTTTTCTTCATAAACTTTTTCTACCACGTCGAATATAAACGCCAATATATTTCGAAGTATGTTGAAAGTTTGATAGTTTTGCATGATGTAAAAGGGAAAGTATGTCAGCTGGTGCCCGCTCGTCACTCGGTCTTGTGGGTCAAGTGATTGAAACGGGTTACCATAGGGTCTTGGGTACCCGGAAATTTTATTGCCTTGAAAATATATAATTTGGTAATTCATCACACAAAAATCTAAGCCGCAAAATAATATGCAAAAACTTTTACAACTATCTTTAAGTTAAAATGATTAATAAAAAAGAGAATATGCAGTCTGTTTACCCCCTTTGTTTACTAATGTACCTAACTTTTAGATATTAGGTATATTTTTGCGAGTATTAATAGAACACTCTTTTATTTGCATAAAAACTTACACTATGTGTTGTATTTGTATGTGGATGTTGTAAAAGACGACTAAGAGCCTTATAACGACCTTGGCTAACTCCATCTGATGCCGTTTGTTCAACAACTACATTCCCAAGGAGGGTTGACGTCTGGCGGGCGGCCGGTCACAAAACTATTGCCAATAACTTTGACAATATGTACTATGAAAGAAGAGTATATATATATATTGAATCGACACCAAGTAATTGGGATAAGAGTAGGGGAATGATGATGAGTGTTGTATTTGATTTTTAATTTACTGACTTTTCGCACACTTTATACCGTTCATTGTCACAGAAGGACTCATACTCTTAACCGCCGGTATTTTATTTGCAATTCCAGTTCGTACCGGTTAATATAATGATTTCTGATGTTTACGCGTGTATTACATACACATTTGAAATAAAAATATTTTCACGGATTCTATCGCGTTTGTATTTGATTTTTAATTTATTTTTGTTTATGTTTCGAACACTTAACAGTTTTAAACTTAAACTAAGGGAGAGGGAGAGCGAGACTAACCTACCTAGACCAGATCGAACATGTACTGAAGGAAGGTGGAGTCAAGAGTCTCCGAAACCGGCGAGCGTGTATGAAGAGAATTATGAATGTTGAGGAAGCGAGTGAAGTATGCAGAGATAGAGTTCTCTGGCACTCTGTTCTCTCTGCCTACCCTGCAAGGGATATGGCGTGATGATATGTATGTATGTATGTATGTACATTTCTTGAAAACTAATATATTATTCTTGGAAATATCAAAAATCATTATAACGGCTGTACGCACTATACGAGACACCCCGAGACGCGCCGAGAGCGAGTATGTACATGGTACTCTCGTCTCGTCTTGCGCTCTTGTTCTGGCCTCGGTTACTGTCGGTTTTTTGCGCCCGAGTCAAAGGGTCTCGTTAAGTCTCGCTAGGAAAACGAGACTGAGCATGTACACACTCGATCGATTAGTTGTCCGCTGACAGTCAATCAGAAAGTCATCTTCATTCATTGACACTGACTTTTCATTCATTGACAGAAAGTCATCTTCACTCTGCTACTCACATCCCAATTACTTGGGGTCGATACAATATGTACTCTTTTTTCATATTGTAGAAGTTATTGGCAATAGTTTTATGACAGTCCGCCTGTCGACGTCAAACGTCATCAGATGGAGTTGGCCCAAGTCGTTATAGGGCTCTTAGTCGTCTTTTACGACATCCACGAGCAAAGTAAGGGTTGGTAGTATTCGTAGCCGCTACCATACAGCTTAATTACTACTTTCTCTGTCTATAGATGTTATATGCATATTATATCCCTTAATCGTCTTTTATATTATTCATGGACATGATAGGAATGATGATTTGTTTTTACGCCACCACCACGCGGAGAGAACTTTTATTATGCCTCAGAAATATTCCGATTTATGTAAACCCTCTTTTTTTTAATTTCTAAATGTCACATATACAGACTGGATGAATTTATACCATTGCTTGCTAAAAAGTACTTAAAATAAATGAAACCAATTTTAGTTTGTTAAACAATGACCTACCCTCATTCTAACTAAAGCTTTTAACAAAGTAATAATTTAGGACAACGATAAAACTAACTTTAAATTAGATAAGTTAATCAATTAGTTTTTTTTTTTAGCTGTAAAACTAAATTCATTAATGATTTCAATTTTAATATGTATGACACTAGCAGACGCGGCCATGCGTTGCTGTGGCTAAGGTAGCCTCAGTAACACGTGGTGGTTATGCTAATAAATTGTGGCTTATATAAAACGTTTGTAGGTTTAACATAGCGCCATCTATTAAATACTTACTCAATCCATTCAACAGATACCGCCATCTGTTAGAACCGTTTAGAGATAACAGATAATTGTGACTGTCAAATAATAGACAAATAATTTGCAATAAAATAATATTGCGACTATAAATTGGGATGGAAGCTATCCTATCTTTTAAGTTGGATCAAACTACACATGCTGTGCAAATTTGATTAAAATCGGTTAAGACATCGCGGACAAACAACGTGATGCGTAATTTATATATATTAAGAAGATAAGATAAGATATGTACATACATACACACATATCATCACGCCATATCCCTTGCAGGGTAGGCAGAGAGAATAGAGTGCCAGAGAACTCTATCTTTGCATACTTCACTCGCTTCCTCAACATTCATAATTCTCTTCATACACGCTCGCCGGTTTCGGAGACTCTTGACTCCATCTTCCTTCAGTACATGACTGATCTGGTTAATCAAGATATGTAATTATAATTACATATCTGAAATGTATACATTACTGAAATGTATACATTTCATATCGATTCATTCATTCGTCCATGCATAAGTCTGTACGTTCATAATTGGACAAAGGGGTCCGCACGACAATGTCACTCAGAACGGCCGTCTTATTTGACTTCAACTGTTATTGCGAATTTTACGATGCCTTTTACCTGTTGGGGTCAATATTTGATGTAATAATAAATACCATGATAATAAAACGAATACTGGATTTAGACGCTCAATAGATTTACTTTCTTTATGACAATGATATGATTTCAAACCCTTTCCTTTTTTCTTTTTTTTTGCGGTGGGCTATAAGGTGGTCACGCCCCACCAAATCGGTCCGGGGCGACGGAAGAGACAGCGCGCGACCCTATAGACCCATTCTGCAAAGCGCCTCTCTTTACCGTGCGAGCGGGCCGCCGGAACCCGAGATTTGTCTTCGGTGATATATAATTCATACCCTTGCACTTAATCTATCTTCCTATCCCTTCCACTTATCTATGCATGTAATCTTTCAAGGATGACTTTAGAAATATAGAGTCAGAACTCAGAACAAATATTCGTAAAACGCATTAAGTGTTATCGTCTAGACTTCGAACATACAACATTTGGTATTATAGGCTCTAAACTAGTATGTTTTTTTTTATTCTCATGCGTATAACGAACGTACTGTAATATTTAGTTACTAGTAAGTAATATAATGATAATTTTGTGATACTCACCTGGCGCAATTGCAATTTTCGTGTTCATTTTTAACAATTTCCTCATAAAAATATGCGTGATAAATATGTAATTGGCTAATTCAGGATATGAACCTCGCGTCAACTACCTACCGTTCGGGCTGGCCACTGACGTCAAGTATTCGGTAGGAGAGGCCGGGCCCGATGCTGAAGGGGCGGGAATACGGTGGCTTATGGGACCATACACCGCCTTTTCGTCGCCTCGGACGAAACGGACGGCGTGTGTCCAAACCATAGTCTGGACACACGCCCAAAAAAAAAACCGTAACTACCGTACTATACAGCGCTGGTCAAATAGGTTGGAACGATACGGTTTTCTTTCTCTTAGTCGATTTTGTACAATACTCACTAATAACAAAAGGGGTGGTAAATTGTATTCTTACTCCATCACTACACAGGCATATAATTATTAATTATAAATATGCATTCCAATGTAGTTAAAAAACTAGCTATTGGAAACGCGTTTAACGTTATTAAGATTTTCACATGTTTCATGCTTAGGCGTGACGTGAATGACGCGACCTCTTCACGAGTTGCTAATGAAGAAAGTCCCTCCCCCCACCGTCGCCCTACCCTTGCAACTCCGTGATTGATGACGTAGCCGCAACGTCACAGCTCGCGTACAAGTCGCACGACTGATGAGGGTGCGATCATTTATTTAATAACAGCTGTTGTGTAAATGTATATATGATTATAGGTTTTTGGGTCAACGGGGGAAATTATATTAGATGTTTGTTCTACAGTATTGCTCCTAGAATAATATTAATAATGCGTATCTCTAGTTTATATAGTTTTATATTCGTATAGGTCAACTTTTGACCTTTGTTTTAACAAGATTTGTTATTGTAAGCGGCGTAAGGGCCTGTATTACTCTTTGACAATTGAGTGAACAATCCTTTTATCTTTTCAAGTTATTCTTTCGGCTACTTAAAAATACAATATATCATTCATTTCCGTGGACGTGTGTAAATGTATATATGATTATAGGTTTTTGGGTCAACGGGGGAAATTATATTAGATGTTTGTTCTACAGTATTGCTCCTAGAATAATATTAATAATGCGAATCTCTAGTTTATATAGTTTTATATTCGTATAGGTCAACTTTTGACCTTTGTTATAACAAGATTTGTTATTGTAAGCGGCGTAAGGGCCTGTATTACTCTTTGACAATTGAGTGAACAATCCTTTTATCTTTTCAAGTTATTCTTTCGGCTACTTAAAAATACAATATATCATTCATTTCCGTGGACGTAAAAACCAAGCTAATAGGCAATAAAAGTTTTTTTAAAAAGCTTACAACAGCAATAGCGGTTCAAACAGCTTGGGCTTCATATGCTAATAGACAAATGGGCGGATAGTACTCATGACTAGTACTCAAATTCTCGTTTTCTACCTACTATTTATATTACGAACAACTATGACATATCACTTCTGTTAAATTTTATTCTATTGTTTATCATCTCATCATCATCTCAGCTCATATATGTCTCAATGGGAGGGTAATTGACCTACTACACCACGCTGGTCAGACGTGTTGGTATATGGTTTTGTTTCGAGTTTTCCTTCTCTCACATAGATATTAATGCCTTTTTATATCCCTTAGTCATCTCGTACGATCACCCACGTGTAAGATAAGGTGGTGAATTGTATTATTACTCCGTCACCACACGGAAAATTATTTCTATTTATAATTTCATTATTTCTATTATTGCCAAGTATTTCCCTCATCTATAAACCGACGAAACTGTCCGTTAAATTTTATTGTGCTAAATTATATTGCCAGCTAAAGTCGGTAAATAGGAGGCACTTTCATCCTTGTATTTAAATAATTTTTAACGACTTAATGTGATATTCAATTTTCCTAATTAAAAAAAATATAGATATAAAAAGTAAAGGATAATTGGAAAAAGGAACTTCCTTCATCAAAGAAAGTTTATAATTATTTTTTTCAAGGCCCACCTACAACGTACTTCGGAAATGAGTTTTGATAAAACAATAAGAAACAAGAAATAAAGATGATTATTTTACGTTCCTCTTAAATTGTTAAGACAAAAGTCATTTTTAATCTTCAATCGTGAAAATGGTAATTATAATAAAAACAGTAAAAGACAATTATGGAGGACCAAGTTATTTTTATAAACAAATGGCTGACTTTTTTATTGAAAAATGTAGACGAAATTGTATAGTAAAATCTAGATAACCTAAATAGGCATGCCATAAATATGGATGAACATAGGAACTTAAAAATCAATATTTTCATAATAATTATAAAGTCCTTTCGCAACTCGTCTGACCACAGTGGTATAGTTGGTCAATTTCGCTTCTATGGTGAAGGAGACTCGAATCCTGTAGTAGGGTGTATTGTGACGATGATGATGATCACTGATGATATGCAATTGACGAACTTGACGTGCTGGGTTCGAATTTCAGCTTGGACAAAAAGTATGATTGCATTTTGCGTTTTGGGTTTCTAGTGATGGGTTAAGAATGTAATATAATGTTACCCCTTACTACTAGGTGGAGACTTGAAGCCCAGTAGTGGGATTAATATAAGAAGGATTATTGCAAAATAACGTGGAGAAATCTACAGTTGTGATCTTTTTTTTTTAAATATTTTAATGTAATTTTATAGTCGCTATTTTCATTAACTTTTAAATTCATAAAACTGTAACGGTAAATAATATTTACATTATCTCAAATCAAACGAAGAGAAAGTTTTATTTTCTTTATTAATTTCCTCATTTTTCTCTAATCACATTTAAAGAAAATGGTTTCTTTAAAGTTTAACCTCACCAGCCTAATTAGCTGGCAGTGCGACATGATCTGGTTAATGTTTAACGCATTTCAACAGACCTTTTGTTATACAAAAAGATCATCCTCTTTATCACTATCGTCTATCAACTACCCGCAAAATAAAAAAACAAAGTAAGAGAACATAATAATGGAAGATAGCGAGAGATTAGAGAAACAGTCGTTCTGCTCCGAGTACCTTTCTCTGTCTTACATGGTCTAGAGTTCTAGACTGCCAAAATAAATACCTTTATATTTCTTAGTTAAGACATTATATAAAGCCCGAATTTCGTAGCCCATATTTTAATAGTCAGTTTTCATTTGTATCCGCCTAAATCTAACGCAGGAAAACACTGTACCCTCATAAGCTAGCGTCGCCATTTTGATTAATAAGTTCTGTTGACACTTTAATTAACCCGGCTAAAAGTCCTGCCATAGAGCTCTTTGTTCCAGATGAATGGGGATGTTTAAATGTCGGCTACACCCGTGTGAATAGGCTTTTATTTTAAACAAGTTAAGGTGATAAGTTTATTTAAAATTTCACGCCTCAAATTTTGTGAGCAGGGTTTTTTTTTTTCGAAATAATTAATTTCTTGGTGGTACCAATTATATAATGACATTGACTCTACAACGCTAATTTTAATTACTTAATAGTCGACGGCACAGATGTCGTTTTGGTTAAGATACCGAACTATTTTTGGTCTGTTAACTGTCTTGGGTTCACTTCCTAAAAAAATACTAAGTGTGATGCGCAAATTTTCCTTAGTGCAGAATACTGCCTAATAGAAATTTTATGATTCTTTAAAGTTAAAATCTATGTTTAAAACCTAATTTACTTTCAACATAATTCAAACCTAGCCTCTTACTTTAAGATATTACACATACACACACTTATGTGAAAAACTGCTGAAGGATCATCAGTAGAATAATCAGTAGCACTCTCCTGGAAATCTTCCTTTTTAATGCTTATGATGGCAAACGAGGTAAGTGTTACTGCCGTCCATAGACCTTCGCAATACCAAGGATATAGCCAGGTCGCTGCCTGCCAATACAAACCTCAAACCCACCCAGTTGGGCTTCCAGGTTTCTCGCTCACCGAACGAAGCGCAATAGCATATTGCCATTACTCAGACGTCAGTCTTCTGCGAGAGTGTACTGTAGACAGTTGAAAACGGTCAACAATGTGGTCCTTTTTTTACCACTTTTTGCCACTACCTGCCAATGCCGCTACCTGCCATAGTGACTATATTATCCTCTTTAAGAAGACCCGTGACTAACAGAGATGTCTATAAGGTAACTGGTTGATAATAGTTCCATTAACTATATGAATTACATACCACAATTAGCAGAAATGTATTTTAATAAAAATGTACTGCGTATTTATTTCATTAATAACTTACTTCACTTTCTAACTCTTTACGGCAATTTAACACTTTTATTAACAAAAGAATTTAATTCAAACTGTTTTAAAAGTTATTTTAGAATGAACGAGCTGCAAAAAAAAACGGTCTAGTTTTAATAATGCATAGCTAGGAACAATGTAAACAAAGAAAGTTAATTTTGAACAGAGAAAAATATTACGGAACAAACATGGCTGTTACTAGTGTTGTAGGCACACAATTTTAGACTACCTAATTTACATTTTTACGAGCAATCCCGTGTTTGTTGCAACAAAACAAAATAAGGCAAAAAGTTTACCGACCATAGAGCAGATTTAAATAAGTTTATTGTTACTAATTATTTAAAGTTTTAGTTAAACTAGAAATATACAATTGTATATTTTTTGCTGCTTTAATTTTTATATGTAAACTTAACACAATAGCTTGTATATTTACAAATATTATTCGTTCAATCTTTATCAGCTTAGCTCATTGATGTCTCAGTTATGGCTAACTTCTCTTTCATTCTAGAGCAGAACCAACAGTGGAGCTTACATGAGCTGAAGAAGTAGAATAATATTCATATTTTAATCATCCTTCCGTGGAGTTACCAAGTAAGAAAACAATTCCTACCCTCTATCTGGCCCGTGGGTATGGTAAAAGAGGACTAAGGGATATTATATGCATATAACGTCTATGCAAGAGAAGGAGAATTCGAAACAAAATCCTATACTAACAAGTCTGCCCAGCGTAGTTTAGTAGGTCAATTTCCTTCCCATTACGGAGGAGGCTCGAGCCCAACAGTGGGACATATTATATGATATAGATGATAATGAAATAAGTCATAATAAAATTTTAAAAAAAATCGTTTTGAAAATACGTTATAAATAATTAATAATTAAATAATAATTATTATTATATACATCTGCTATGTATTTTACGATGAAGTACAATTTTTAGTTGTAAATATGACTTAAGAGCTATACAGAATGTATTACGGCTTATAAATACAATAAATACTACGAATCTTACAAAGCATCTTAGTGCTTTGATAGAACAACATTCAATATCAATCAAAACAACAAAGAAACTATCAACATATTTAATAAGACAATTCTCTGTCCCTCGTACTTGCCTAAAGGCAATTTCTTTTTCTGTTTGTAAGATTATATATATACCCCATCTAATAAATATGTCACTGTCGCGGCCTAAATTGACCGTTACTAAGTAAATATAACCATTTTGAACGAGTTTCACTTTTTTCATACAGATATTAAGTACTTTCATTGTGAATAAATAATAATCTAATTTTTATTATAGTATAACATATATGCTTATATTTTATTAGGCTTATAACTAATTACTTAAACCCAACAAAGGCTGTTCTGTAAAAAAAGATTCGTAATAGGACTCTATTGAATCGACCGTAGTGCCATTTACATCGGCGAAATGCTATGCAATAGTGGTCAAAAATCATCTTCACATTATTACCTTTCTAATAAAATGGTTTTGGCTATAATGGTTAAAATATTTTAAAATCTATCATAGGACATACATAGAAACAATCTTTGTATAGATAATAATTGTTAAATATCAAATGTAAACTTTATAATTTTGTAACAAAGCTGTTATTTCAATAACACTATGAAATCATACCATCTCATTGCAATTTAATGATATTCCAAGACCGTATTAGACGATAAAAAAAAATTGTCGTATCCGCGTATACGATTGCGATTGCATAGAGAAAGAATTATTATAACTATTTATGGAATAGAAGAAAAATTTGCCACTTCGTTAAATATTTCATGAACCTCTCATTATTAATTATTTTATTACCATAAATATGATTGGTAATTACGTCATCATCATTATCACAGCCCATAAATGTCCCACTGTTGGGCTCGGGCCTCCTCCGCAATGGTAGGGAAATTAACCTACTATACCGCGCTGGTCAGACGTGTTGGTATAGGGTTTTGTTTAGAGTTTTCCTTCTCTCGCATAGATGTTATATGCATTTCATATCCCTTAGTCGTCTCGTACGATCACCCACGGGTAAGATATGGGGTGGTGAATAGTATTCTTACTCCGTCACCACACGAAAAAAAATAGTATTACGTAACTGAGTGTTATCTACTTTCTCTTAACACTTAGTGCGATAAACGAAAAGGTCAAGAATAAAATAAAATACAGTTTATCTATAATAATAAATACGCATATAAACATAAACTAAATGAGACACAACCACATAAATCAATACGAATAATGTGCATTTAACACGCGAATGGATTGCAACTAAAAATAATGCACAGATAGCTTAGCGGTTATAATTCAAATTTAAATTCATTTATTAATGTTATAAATCTTTTGAGCGCACTTAATAACTGTTACTGAGAAGATCCGACAAGATATCCAGCGGGTGTGTCTATTATATTTAAGTCTTTACTGACGTTTTTATAAAAAATGAAGTCGGTTAAAAATAGTACATGTTATTAAGAATAAGCTACAGTGTGCTGCTCTTCGATAAAACATAAAATTCAAATACAGTGTAAAAGATTATGGACTGGAGATACCAACTTATCGTGCCATGACATCATCATATGTCACCTATTCGTTATTGGATATGATATATTTCCATATTAGAATACAATATTTAGTCACACCACGAACTAAAATTCGAGTGGAGAATGCTTGAGTTCAGCGTTGGGACATATATGAGCTAAACTGGCGAGGTGAACATTCCAGTATATTATCTCTCTTTCCATTCTCTTTAATATTTTTACATGCAAAAATATTCAATTTTATAACGTAGGATGGAAAATATTGGGTGGGTATATTGGGTCTATAGGGTCTAAATATAGGGTGGGTCTATGGGGTTTAAATATAGGGTGGATCTATGGGGTCACGCGCCGGCTCTTCCGTCGCCCCGCACCGATTTAGCGGGGCGTGACCACCTCCATAGTTCACCGCTAAAAAAAAAGGAAAATATACCTATATGGTAGCCGGCTACGAATACTACCAACTCCTCTTTTCCTCGTGGATGTTGTAAAAGACGACTAAGACTTTGAAGTCGACCTGGACTAACTACCTAATGCTGTTTGCTCAAGAAATATTTCCAAGAAGGATTGACGTCAGGCAGGCGGCGATCATAAAACTATTGCTAATATTTTTTGCAATATGTACGCTGGAAGAGGAGTATATATCATCAAGTAATTCGAATAATAACAGGGGAATGATGATGTTATCACTCAGGGTGGATAAAAATCGTAACCCTGTATGGGTTATACTGCCAGATGTGTGATAGATAGAACATTTTAACGATGTGTGATAGATTTGTGCATGGTAGATAATGACTTCTCTATTACATAAGAATTAATTATAATGGTTTCTGGCAGAAATGTGATTATTTGATACCTCCGCTTGCTATTTGATAAAGTCAACAAAAACTATAAAATATAATCTCAAAGTTTTGTATATTTCTGAGATTTAGCATTTAACATGTAAGGTTATCTATAAAAACTTGTTTCACTCGCAAAACAAGTTTTTATCTAAATTTTTATTACATTTCTATGTTATATTAAAACATCTTCTCAACTGTAGGTATGTACAATAATAAACATTATAGATTTAAACATCTTTCAAACAGCCTCTAAATTAGAAGAGCGATTTAAATACTATACCACGCCTTATATTTTATCTGCCTACCCCTCTTAATCATTTCATCATCATCATCACAGCCCATATATGTCTCACTATTGGGCTCGGGCCTCGTCCGTAATGGGAGGGAAATTAACCTACTGTACCGCGCTGGTCAGACGTGTTGGTATAGGGTTTTGTTTCGAGTTTTCCTTCTCTTGCATAGGATGTTATATGCGTTTTATATCCACTAGTCGTCTCTCACAATCACCCACGGGTAAGATAGGGGATGGTGAATTGTATTCTTACTCCGTCACTACACGGATACTTAATCATTTGATACCTTGAAATGACAATATAATACAGACTAAAAAATAATACAATTAAAACATATCTATCGTTATACTATAAAATAGAGGAAGGGAAGGGAGAGCCATCACTTTGATAATCCTACGGTTAATTAATATAGCTCACACTTCAAAAAAGGAAGAAATAACAGATAGGATTTAAGTGGTACACGATATAAGGAAACCTTCTCACTTCTCTTCTTCAAACATCAACTTGCAATTTGCCACAAAATTTCGAATATTGATTCGACAGATATTTCGACATTTCAAATTCAAATTTCAATTCAACTTCTTACAAAGCATAGTCCTTAGATTGTAATTACTTATTGTTTATAAGAAAATAATATTTATATTAACTTATTAGCAGTCTCATATTTTATAACTATAAACGACGCGAACGGCTTGCTAATGCATGCTTTTAGGAATAGCGTGTGTTATTCGCATTATGTTACAATCAATTAACCTTCAGATCAACTTGTAATATTAAACAGTATAATTTTATGACGTCATTGAATGTAGGGTATGAAGAATAACAAAGGTAGTATTTATTCGTCCTTTACTGAGATATAGGTAAATAATGTATTATTGATTTGAATTGATATCGTAATGAAGATACCGATAATCTGCGCCATGTTTCGTCGACTAAATTCCCACGCAGGACAATGTTTTATGTCCTCAATAAATCATTGTTTTATAGTCTGAATGTAATTTGTGTTTTTTAACTGTATGTTTGTAAAATCCTCCGCAATACAACAATTGATTCTTTAGTAAAGATGTAATCCTATTAAAAATCGTCACGATCACACACGGGAAAGAAAGGGAACTTGACAAATCTTATTATCTTATGTAAAACGGAGTAAATTCAAATTATTTATTATGTATAATATAATAAAGGCAAGTGTCCTTGTTAGGTTATGTACATAAATACTTATTGTCAACATTATATTTCATTTAAAATTAAATTAAGAATCTATCACGAAAGTTTGGCAAGGAACACAGCCTGTAATTTTTTAAAATAGTTCATTTAAATTTATTATACGAATATTAAATTTATAACAAGCATTAACTTTAATATGATGCCCTTCGACATTATCACATCATCATCATCATTACAGCCCATATATGTCCCACTGTTGGGCTCGGGCCTCCTCCATAATGGGAGGGAAATTAACCTACTATACCGCGTTGTTCTGACGTGTTGGTATAGGGTTTTGTTTAGAGATTTCCTTCTCTAGATATTATATGCGTTTTATGTCGCTTAGTCATCTCTTACGATCACCCACGGCTAAGATAGGGGGTGGTGAATTGTATTCTCACTCCGTCACCACACGGATAGTCTTTTCCATACAATATATTTATTTTATTGTAAAGATATAATATTATACAAAAACAAAAAAGAAATAAAAGAAGTTAAATAAAAAATAAAATAAGTGTAGGTATATGATATTATTTTTGTGTTAAATGTGTATAATATATAAATTAATATAATGCATTATATGTAGACGTATGAATATAAGGAGAATTCCTTATAATGACGGTTTAGACAACAATGTGTCATCAACCCATTTACTTAACCGTGGTAGTCGTAAAAATTGACTCAGGCATCATCAGGAAGAATGCGCATTCAAATGCGATCGCCAACCCGCGTGTCAAGAAGTGTCGTGATGATGGAATTATTACCATAACTATGGGGTGGCCTGTGTTCAACAGTGGATGTTAATATGAGACTGCACAAATGACGTAGTTTTTAAAATACCTACTATGCCAGTGCCATGGATTCTATTCTTACGCAGGATTATTGTCCTACGTAAGAATAGTTTGTGCGATCCATAAATTGTTGTTTTAAGTCTAGACATTTTTTGTGTTCGTTAATTCTATTAAAGTCTTCTCAAAATAAGGATAATAATCCTTATTGTAAGGAGACACTCAGCACTAAGGAAATATCTTACGTGCTGACTGTATTGCCTTAAAAAAAAATAGATGCAAGCGCAATACACAGTAATATTATAAATACATAAACTTACTTATATTGCTACTGACAAGTTATGTCATAGCCCCGTCGCCGCCTGTTTTCTTTCTCCCCTCCCCTGGACCGTCTCACGCAGCAACAGTGGTCTAAGTTGCAAGCTTATAAGTACATATTTTTAATATTTTAGTTACAGTATGTACCTAATTGTTGACTAGACGGCGTTAGATAGTGTTGGCCCAGGTCGATATAAAGCTTTTAGTCGTCTTTTACAATACTGAGGAGTAATGTAAATACAGGAAATGTTGGTAATATTCGCAGCAGTCACTGCACAGCAAATAAAATATATACACTCATTTGCAAAAAAAACGGGCACCTAAGCAATGAACCATTTCAAATGTTAATATTTCTTTGTTTGATAATTATAGGTAGTTTTATCCACACAATTTGGTAAATTAATAAGAAAATAATCGTTTTCATCAGTATTTCATAAAATTTAGATACAATTTATGGGAAATAATGCTAAACCTCGCTAGTAGTGTATATTCGCTAGTAGTGCATATGCTCATGAAGTAAAAATAAAAAAGTTTTTTTGTTTGTTTTTCTTTAATAAAGTAAAAGCAGATAAATGTTTAGTATCGAGTGTGACCCCCTCTAGCTAAAATCACAGCTTGAATTCGTCTGGGCATGCTAGCGAGTATATCCCGGATACTTGCTTGCGGAATACGTTCCCACTCCGCAGTAATCACATTCTTCAGCTCTCTGATGGTCTGCGGAGCCGGGTGTACTGATCTCACACGCCGTTTCAGAACGTCCCAGACATGCTCTATGGGATTGAGGTCGGGACTTCGAGCTGGCCAATCCAAACGACGAATGCCGACCTCTTGCACATACGCATTAACATCGCGGGATCGGTGGGCGCGAGCATTGTCGTCCATAAAAATCGAGTCTTCACCTAGAGCGGCCAATGCGGGTTGTGCATGAGAAATTAGAACTTCCGTTATGTATCGATGCCCAGTCAGTGAGCCGTTTTCAATGAAGACTAACTCTGTACGATCCATTGAATTTATTCCTGCCCAAAACATAACAGAGCCCCCACCATAAGGTGTGATTTCTTCGAAACATGCCTCTGCAAAGCGTTCTCCTTGTCTTCTTAGCACTCGCCGACGTCGATCTTCACCGAACAGAGATATCCTGGCTTCATCAGAGAACAAAACCCTATTCCAATCGTCTTGAGTCCATGATTCACAATTTCTAGCGAACCTAAGCCTGTGAACTCTGTGCT
Organism: Lymantria monacha; assembly: GCA_905163515.2. NCBI lineage: Eukaryota > Metazoa > Arthropoda > Insecta > Lepidoptera > Erebidae > Lymantria > Lymantria monacha. Next base: position 4,850,596 of record LR991084.1, read on the forward strand.
CACGGAGTAATTTGGGGCCGCGGGCCGGGCGGTGACTGCGTATATTGGTAGCGAGAAGCCTCCTCCTGACCGTCCATAGACTAATATGCACATTTCTTAATTCTTGGAGGTTGTTCTTAAGATCCACATACGAAGATTTGCGATTTCTCAATGCGCGACTCACAAGAAAACGATCATCCCGTGGTTGGGTACATGGTTTTCTTCCAGAACCAGGCCTTCTCTCGACGGAACCAGTCTCCTGATATCGCTGCCAGGTCCTTTGGACTGTCGAGCGACTAACATTTAGCCTCCTAGCCACGAAACATTGGCTGCAACCCTCTTCAAGCAGCGCGATAATTTTGGTAGCTTTTACCACTTTATCTACCATTTTTGATACAGCCAAACAGCATTAAATAAAGCTTTGACAGTCAAGGATATGAAATTAATCGATAAAAATTGAATAAAAGTTATGAAAGTCGATGTTAACTTCTGGAACTTCGCGCCAAAAATGTAGGATAAAAAGAGGTTTTCTGTAAAAATGAACATCAAATGAAAAATTGAATTTAGAACGTACTTTTTTAAATACCACAGCATTTTTAAAACCGGCCAGTAACGTGTACAAACGATTGAAACCTTTTTGGTATTGTATCTTTTTAAATATGAATGAAAATCAAAACCGCCCGTTTTTTTTGCAAATGAGTTTATTAAGCCTACTAAGTATTATACAAATGAAATATTTTTTTTTTTAATAAATCTAGTTTTATTTTTTATTTTCTTCAATACTTACTGACGTCGACTTGTAGGCCTTCAAATATCGCAATACCAAAAATTATCCAAAACTTCGAAATAGTAAAATCAAAATTAAAACACTACAAAAACCGAAAAATGGTTTATATTTATAAAATTTTATTGTAACCCCAAAAATGTCCAGAATTTATAGAAAATAATCAACTGTGGAAAGATACAGTGGTAAGTAATACATTTTATCTATTCGTTTATGATCGCGACTGCTTTTAAATTACTACTACAAGATCGTTCCAGAAAAGTCCGAAATAACGCGATTAAGCGAATGAAAGCCCGAAATGAACAAAGCAAATGTGATTACGGAGTTGCCAGCTAAAAGAAATAGGTAATATTTCTTTTGTGGATTGCTGGTTGCTATATTTTTTTTAATTCGCCCTCTGGCTATCCGTTTTCCTTTATCCTATTCCTTTATTCATTGATGGCCGCAGACAAAGGAAGTTTTAATCGAAACGTCCAATAGAAATTTATATACAGTTTTGGTGGTGCATTGATTATTCTGTTTTGGCGGCAACTTTCATTAATAATAATAAAAGTTTCAGTGGGTACAAATTTTAGAGATTTGTCAGCATTCCTGTTGCTCATACACAGGTTCACATTTATTCATTAAACGTTTCGATACACTTTTAGATTTAAAATATCGATATATCTATCAATTGTCATTGTATATAAAAAAATATAGTAATTCTTTATGGCATTCAATATAATATGTCAATATTAAAACGATCACATTCCATCATAATGCTATCTAAATTTAAATTATTGTCATAGATAATTACTCACGTTTCTCTATCGATAAATATTGGTAGAATTGTCGACAGCGGCCAACACTTGCCATAAAGAAGAATAGATAGATAGAATATGATATATGTACTTAAAATTGTTTTGATTTTGATTACGAAGAACCTAAAAGTTTCAGAATGTATTTATTTGTTAAATGAAGTACTTCAATTATTTTAGCGATGAAACTTCATAAAGTTAGGTGTGATAAAATACTATAATAAGGTTACTATCAGTTAAATATATTTACGAAAATAGCGAATAAACTACAAGAAAAACAATACATGAATTTAATGTTGAACTATTATAATTAGTTAAACACTAGTTTACCAAGAATGGAGTTACCAAGAAATATATTGAGGCTTCTGTTAATTTTTCAATAAAATTCATCGCAAGCAAGGTATTTACTAAGACATATTGGTGGCGTGCTACAAATTCCAACTCCAATATTGGCTGATTACCCTAGAGTCTAGTGCGTAGCACTCCAGAGAATTCAAATTTAGGCCTATCAAATATTAGATCGTTGTGGCGAAATCAATTTTCAATAAGTAATTGTACTATAAATTCTAATTCAATTCTGATTCTTGGCAACATCATTTTTGGTTCTAAATTTGCTTGCTCTTTGTCAATTTCGTTTAATTTGTAAATTAATTTTATCTATTACTCTTATTATATCCAGTATGTATTGCTTCAAATCCCTCATGAATCATAACTCAAGTAAGCATAAAGCGTTATGACAGGAACCGAACAAACATAACTATAGAGGCAAAACGACGACGGTGACGGGAATGCCACAGGGCGCGACAGCGCGCCAGAACTGACAAATTGTCGTCTGGTAAGTTGACAGCGCCTCTCGCGGATATTGCCGTAACTGAAGCAAACAGGGAAAGTTTTTATTTAATCTGAGACTTGGGAGCTCAAAAAGCGCAATCCAACTTTGGCTGGCATTGCTGTTGTTTTAACTCATCTTATGAATTGGCTTAGTGGTTCAGTTTTGTTAGGATATCTGTTCGCATCCTTGAAATATTCTAATTTATTTGAACATAGTTTCATTAGCTTGTTTTATTACATGCCTTGTCGTTGGTTTCATGTTAGTAAACATAACAAATCACTAGGTACTCAATGACGAGTAAGTCTACAAGTGGTAAACTTATAACACCAACTAGCAACCAGTCGCCGATCCACCTACTAAGTGTATATAGTTTTTTAGTAGGCGTCTAACAGCAGACGTCTAAGCTTGGATAAAGTCCACAAAAACAAAATAGGAACACCTCATATAAAATTCCAATTCTTTTTCAAAACAGTACAAGCAGCTTTTTTTACTATGCCTTTCACAATTTCTTGTTGCATCAGTATAAGCAAAGCATGGATTCTATGTAAGTTTGCAGAATAGCGACAAGTCGTAACACAGATAAGATGTTAAACATTTACAAGAGCACAGCATATCCAATTAAGAAGCTACTGACTTGCTTATCGTCACTAATTTAAAATAAAATCCCCATTGCTCATAAAATATTCTCTGCTAATCTCTAAAATATACAATTCAAAAGTTCGCATCGAAGATAATAATCAAAGAAACCAAGAACTAACTCTTAGCCGTGTCGAACGCAAATCCGCCGGAATGGTAATTATTTTTAATCACACCAACTTTGCATATCTGAGCCTCGTTTTTATACCAGATAGGGTTGAACCCCGTACTAAGTAACTTAAGCGACTGGTCGTTATCATTTAACTCTGAATTACCTTCTAAGAGCCGAAACGACCGTAGAAATGAAATGGCGCAAGATAGTAGAGGGCCACTTTTGATTTTAGAATTTGCATAAAATGAGGCTCTAGCACAGTCTGTAGGTTGAAAATGTAAAATAAATAAGAGAAGTTTTATTAAGAGATACGCAGAGATAAGTAATTGTACGAAGCCTCGTTCGTATTAGCTCTCACAGAAATGCTATTTCGTTATGAATACACGAAGTCTGTAATGTATTACAATATTGTAAACTTACTTTTGAATATTACAATTTTGCGGGTTGTTTTAATAAACATTTCTAGCTATTCTGTTTTATTTTACAGTTTATTTAAAATAAACAGATATTTCTTAGACGTCGAATAAGAACGCCACATTGAGGCAAGCTACATTAATAACGTTTAGTGGTTATCATTCACGCACTGTTTAAAATATTTATTATAACTAACCTGATTCCCATAATTTCAGTAGTTTATGTCTTCATTAAAGGAATGGCAGAATATTCATTATCTGTACCGAAATATACCGAATTATATGTGTGGTGACAGAGTAAGAATACAATTCACCAGTTATTTTATCCGTGGGTGATTTTAATAGACGACTAAGGGATATAAAAACGCACATAACATCTATGTAAGAGATGGAAAACAAGTAACAAAACCTTTTACTAACACGTCTGACCAGCGTGGTCAATTTCCCTCACATTATGAAGGAAGGTCAAACCCAACAGTGGAACATAATATATAAGCTGACATGATGATACCGAAATATGTTGTATTATAATCGTTAAAACGTAGAGAGATCATTAAGAATAACTTGATGCAAGATTATATTACCTTATTCATATGGGATATAACCTATTATTCTCAAAAGTAAATTACGCATATGATTATAAATTTTGATTAATTTGCAAATAGTTCTTAAGAATTATTTTCTGGACTTTCACAAACATTTAATACATAACGCCATTAATCAAACGTATTTAATCTTGCTCGCAATAAATTCATTACTCTTGGCAAAAATATTATTAAGATCCACATCTGGACGGCCGGCGGCGTTAATATTGAGATAATTGTATGTGCAAGTCGGCCCAGACAGCCTTGACTAATATCCGCTATAATAACTGATGGTATGGTATAAAATGTGGCTGAATTTTGGTAGGCAAGATGATTAATAATAGCAGAATATATGAAAATAGAGTTATCTTTTATCCCTAAAGTATATAAATAAAGCTCGAGTAAGGCTTGAGAAGCCTTTTAACATCGTTATTGCGAGAACTTAATATGTTTAACTAATAAAATTAGCCGGTAATACACCAAATATAAGCGTGTTATCTATATACAGGAATGCTTTTGCTTCTATCTAATCATTAATCAGAACTGTCGTGCCGTCACAGGAAAATTTGAATCTAGCTCAATCCCTAAAAAAAAGCTCAGCTGGGTGGGTTTGGCGTTTGTATTGGTAGGCAGCGGTCTAGCTATACCCTTGGTATTGCAAAGGTAGTGGGCGGCAGTGACACCACCAGGTGGGCTACTTGCTCATTTGCCACCACAAGCAATAAAACAATCTTAAGTGTGTAAGGAATGGAAAGAAAGAAAATATTTTATTTAGCGACAAAAGTCAAGGAACGTACATAATATTGTTAATAATTGAAATAATTGTGACGCTTAATTCAATGATTATATATATACCTATTTGCACGCCCTTTTTTTTTATTTTTTTATTGGTGGGCTATGGATGCGTCTCGCCCCGCCGAATCGGTCCAGGGTAACGGAAAGGCGGCGCGTGACCCCATAGACCCACAGTAAAATACTCTCTCTTCGCCGTGCGAGCGGGCCACCGGTACCCGATTTTTGACTTCGGTGGCCCGCACGGCTCGGTGGCCCGCCCGGCATACCTATTTGCACGCCCTACTGGGCAGAATATGATGTACCTAAATCTAAATGTAACACCTGTTTATACCATATTTGAGCAAATAAAATGAATTGAATTGAATTAATCGTATACACATTAAAACTTGAAAAAAAAATTAGAATCTAACGATATTTTGTTATTAAAAACAAATAAATAAAAAGATTAAATAAAAGAAATAAATGAAATTAATAAGTAAAATTTGTATGCCTCACTACTGTCCTAGTAGAATCTCACTCAGCGTTTGCCAGACAGAAGCGCTGACGACCCACGGATGTGAAACCGATCAGTTTAGGTTTAATGGTACAATTTTTTCATTGTAATCAGAGCGGCATTTAAATGACTTATGTATTTTCATTATATACTTATGGCCTGCTTGTACCTTTCTACAAACTACAGCAAATTATAGAAAAACCCCCAACTCGATGTAACACTATTTATATTAACACACATATGTAGGTACTACTCGTAATTTTATTATATATGGAGTACCACGAGACAATGAATTCTGTAAAATGCATAATAAACTCATTTGCAAAAAAAACGGGCGGTTTTGATTTTCATTCATATTTAAAAAGATACAATACCAAAAAGGTTTCAATCGTTTGTACACGTTACTGGCCGGTTTTAAAAATGCTGTGGTATTTAAAAAAGTACGTTCTAAATTCAATTTTTCATTTGATGTTCATTTTTACAGAAAACCCCTTTTTATCCTACATTTTTGGCGCGAAGTTCCAGAAGTTAACATCGACTTTCATAACTTTTATTCAATTTTTATCGATTAATTTCATATCCTTGACTGTCAAAGCTTTATTTAATGCTGTTTGGCTGTATCAAAAATGGTAGATAAAGTGGTAAAAGCTACCAAAATTATCGCGCTGCTTGAAGAGGGTTGCAGCCAATGTTTCGTGGCTAGGAGGCTAAATGTTAGTCGCTCGACAGTCCAAAGGACCTGGCAGCGATATCAGGAGACTGGTTCCGTCGAGAGAAGGCCTGGTTCTGGAAGAAAACCATGTACCCAACCACGGGATGATCGTTTTCTTGTGAGTCGCGCATTGAGAAATCGCAAATCTTCGTATGTGGATCTTAAGAACAACCTCCAAGAAGTAAGAAATGTGCATATTAGTCTATGGACGGTCAGGAGGAGGCTTCTCGCTGCCAATATACGCAGTCACCGCCCGGCCCGCGGCCCCAAATTACTCCGTGAGCACAGAGTTCACAGGCTTAGGTTCGCTAGAAATTGTGAATCATGGACTCAAGACGATTGGAATAGGGTTTTGTTCTCTGATGAAGCCAGGATATCTCTGTTCGGTGAAGATCGACGTCGGCGAGTGCTAAGAAGACAAGGAGAACGCTTTGCAGAGGCATGTTTCGAAGAAATCACACCTTATGGTGGGGGCTCTGTTATGTTTTGGGCAGGAATAAATTCAATGGATCGTACAGAGTTAGTCTTCATTGAAAACGGCTCACTGACTGGGCATCGATACATAACGGAAGTTCTAATTTCTCATGCACAACCCGCATTGGCCGCTCTAGGTGAAGACTCGATTTTTATGGACGACAATGCTCGCGCCCACCGATCCCGCGATGTTAATGCGTATGTGCAAGAGGTCGGCATTCGTCGTTTGGATTGGCCAGCTCGAAGTCCCGACCTCAATCCCATAGAGCATGTCTGGGACGTTCTGAAACGGCGTGTGAGATCAGTACACCCGGCTCCGCAGACCATCAGAGAGCTGAAGAATGTGATTACTGCGGAGTGGGAACGTATTCCGCAAGCAAGTATCCGGGATATACTCGCTAACATGCCCAGACGAATTCAAGCTGTGATTTTAGCTAGAGGGGGTCACACTCGATACTAAACATTTATCTGCTTTTACTTTATTAAAGAAAAACAAACAAAAAAACTTTTTTATTTTTACTTCATGAGCATATGCACTACTAGCGAATATACACTACTAGCGAGGTTTAGCATTATTTCCCATAAATTGTATCTAAATTTTATGAAATACTGATGAAAACGATTATTTTCTTATTAATTTACCAAATTGTGTGGATAAAACTACCTATAATTATCAAACAAAGAAATATTAACATTTGAAATGGTTCATTGCTTAGGTGCCCGTTTTTTTTGCAAATGAGTGTATTATTGCAGTTTACTCCTTAAGAATCGATTTCATATAAGGCGCCCGGCGCCGGCCAGAATAATTTGAGGAGTAAAATCTAGTGATCGAATGACCTCGTTACGTTTTTGGTGCGCAACCTATTCTGCGCACTTTTCACTTTCTGACGTGAGATAATACTTCACTGAACAGTTTTAATGAATGTAAATAAAAATATATATATTATTTTTAGTCAAATGAGCTTCTTTTTGCGCCTGTTTTGATAATCGTACTTAAGGAGTAAACTCCAGTCGTGCATCGGAGCTGACACATACACTTTTTTGTTGTATATTAGATAAATTCTGAGCAGTTAAAAATAATTAAATTAGTATTTAAAGTCCACTTCAAAGCTAAAATACTAACAACTGATATCGTTTTAATTCTCTTAATCTTCATAAAAACATTGTATTGTTAAAAGATTTTCGAATTTACTTTAACTCAAAATAAACTGAAGCTCAATCTGGTTGAGTTCAATTCACTTCAAGCTTGAAGCTAAAAGAACGTGACTGACAAGATCCATTCGCTTGCGTATAATTAAAAGTTCACCAGAACTAGTAGAGCATAACTCCCGCCACCTCCGAATGCATAAACTTATACTAATTAGTGAGGAATTCTTTTGGAGTAACGCCCCGTCAAGATTTGGAAGTTTGTACTAAGTTCGACGGCTCAAGTGTCCCAGCTTTTAATTGGGAATCTTAAGGAATTCGCTTTGTCAAGGAATTCGCTGAGCAAATTGTAATTGCATTGATAAATTTGTAAGTTGAACGACAGTAAACACTTCTAATACTGTATAATGGAAAAACATAAAACGTTTCGAGTTAACGTTTCAGCTATTCTCGAACTAAACTTCCTGGGAAATAACGGACACGTGCCAAAAAAGTCTTCCACTTTACGACCTGTTTCAGAATCCCCAACAAAATAACAGAAAATTGGCACATCCACAACGCCGTTTTATTATGCTTGGAACATGTCACAGCGAACATGTTATAAGTATAACTATATGTTCATGCAGAACCTATCATCGGCAAAAACAACGCGTTTCTGTGGAAATAATACGCAAACGAAAGTCACAGGGAATGAAGTTACAGTTACGCCAACGGCACAGAACTGACGCGAACAGCAGACGCGTTAATTAAGCAAGAATTTACTGTATTCAAACGAAAACTTTAAGTCAAACCCACCGAACTTGGGCATCGAATTTGTTTTCTCATGTACGTATCTTCATTAACTTCAGAGTAGAAACTTATTACATATGTTTGACTTGGGACGCATTAGTGCTGCGGTAACGGCGCGCACTCCTAATCCAGCCAATGTTCGAATTTCAACCAATTTCTGGACGCATAAGGCACCCGAATCCGACCCAATTATAAAGCGGGGTCTACTCAAATTTGGACCAATTAGATGAGCCAACGAGCTGTGTCGCACTCGGGAGCAGTTTTGTCGGCAATATAATTTATTAGGGCGGCTCAAAGACTCAAAGTCGAAGGCTTTAACCCTTAAAGACTGGAGTCAAATTTGATTACGAACGTTTTAAACGTGTCCCTTGAAAGTTTTAAACGAATAGTCTCAGTTACCGGCCGGTTAGACACAATGAATAGGATTTTATTTTCGGAAATTTTAAATTATAACAGGTAGATATAAAAAAAAACTGTTTTCTGACTGCTCTAACCTAGTATACCAGATAGAAGATAGATAGGTAGATACCTAAGTTAATATGTTAGTGAGAAGTGATATAAACGAGTTTAGTATAAGCGAAGCGGGCGTTGACGTGAATTGTCAAATAATTTATTTCAATTTCCATTCTGTTATTTTGAATTCCGTTTCACGAAATGGGGTGTGTCAGTTTGTAAAGTTTGACATTAATATTTTAGTAGCGGAAATCAAAATTAACTTATATCCTACTTAAATCCAAGACAGAGCGCTTCTATAGAATTGTTTAATATAGAGAATGACTGGCGATAATTTATATAACTCATTTTATTTACTAAGAGTTGACAAATAAAATTATCTGTGTTGAATAAACATTTAAATTACAATAACAATGGTATCTCTAAAATTAAGGCAGCTCTTTAATTTAAATCCTTTAGAAAAAAAAAGAAAATAATAGCGCATTTACATTTTTATTTGTGTCCGTAATGAATACTGAAACGCTACCTAAAAAGACATTCTTCGTTATCAATTAAATTCTTTTAGCTTACTTTTTGTCTTGATAATTTTCCTTAGCAACGGTCCTAAAAGAAATATTTACTTAAACTACAACCCTTATATTAAATTAAATTGGATGGCAACTTAATTGTTTGCAAAAGAATTGAGGTACAATTACTTTAATGTATACTAACGAATAAATCCTTATGTCCCTTACAAATATATGATTAATAGACATGTATCAAGCCTTTTTTTTTCTTTTTTTTTTGCGGTGATCTATGGAGGTGGTCACTCCCCGCCAAATCGGTCCGGGGCGACGGCAGAGACGGTGCGCGACCCATACCCGACTAGAAAAAAAGTATGGTTCAACCAGATCATGTATCTGGACCCGATCAGGATAGAATAAGGCATGCCGGATCCGGTAAACCCTATCAGGACCAGGTCTGGTCCTGATCAAGATAGCCTGATGTGAAATAACATCAAGTATTGTAAGGCATACCGGATCAGGACCAGATCAGGACCAAATAAGGATAGCCTGATGTGAAATATCATTAAGTATGGTAAGGCATACATGCATTCAAAAAAAAAACATTAAAAAATACTGAGCCAAGTTCGGTCATTCAAATATTTTCAACAAAGTTTTGAATATGTTAAACCTACGGCACCTTTTTAATTATGTTTTCATTTGCATTACTTCTAAACTGCGATTAATTACACGTAACATTTTAGTAATAAATCATTAAAATAATATAGAAATGAACGTTTGATTAATCAATTAATCACTTGGGAGTGGTCGATAGGGCATGAAAGACCCAGCGCGACTAGGAAGGGTTGATTTATGAGAATATAATGTTCTACGGGGAAATTTAAAGTGTTAACTTATTTGAACTTAAATTGTATGCAAAATTTCATATGCTTTTGTTCTGAATAAATTATATTTTGTTTATTTACAAAGTACGTAACGGCGTTTACTGGTCGTTGAGACCTGAGATTGGCTAATTACATTTATATCGTATATTATAGGTACATTAAATTTTGTGGGTAATTGTTTTAAAACTTTGTATTTCGCTTAATCTATATATATAAAAGAAGAAGCTGACTGACTTAATGACTGACATATCAACGCAGGGCCTAAACTATAAGGGTTAGAAACTTGAAATTTTGCACAGGTGTTCCTTTTATAACGTAGAGGAGCACTAAGAAAGGATTTTTGAAAATTCACCCCCTAAGGGGGTTAAAAGGTGGTGCAAAGTTAGTATGAAACTTTGCCGTTTTTGAAGTTATTTGAATGAAATTCAGTATGAAGGTTCTTCATTAACAATCATAAAATACGTGTAAAATATTTTTTCGATAATCATCCCTTAAGGAGGTAAAAAGGGAATGCAAAGTTAGTATGAAAGTTCTCTGATTATTGAAGTTATTTAAATAAAATGTTGTATTTGGGTTATAAGTTCCTAAAAATGATTATTGCCGATAATTAGATATAAATAAATATGACATTAAAATGTTGTAAAATTTACTTTTAAGGGGTAAAATAAAAATAGAGGATGAAATACTTAAGGAAAGAAACCTTTTCGCGGGCGAAGCCGTGGGCAGAAGCTAGTTATATATATAATTAGTTATATGTATAATTAAACCTATCCGTGTGGTGACGGAATAAGAATACAATTCACCACCCCCTATCTTACCCATGGGTGATCGTAAGAGACGACTAAGGGATATAAAACGCATATAACATCTATGCAAGAGAAGGAAAACTCGAAACAAAACCCTATACCAACACGTCTGACCAGCGCGGTGTAGTAGGTTAATTCTTCCCCTCCCATTACGGAGGAGGCCCGAGCTCAACAGTGGAAGGTATATGGGCTGTGATGATGATAATTAAACCTATATTTGAACGTAAATTTACTATTTTATTCTTCTAAAAGGGATGGAAAATTTGAAATAACAACTTATATAAATCCCCAGCTTGGTATAGTAAGGCAAATGTCGTATTCATTGTAGTGAGAACTCCTGGTTAAAACTGTGATGGATAGAAGTCTAAATGACGAATTATTGGATTTCCAAAAAAAAACAATTCCTAGGATTTACTGATGTTCAAATCTCAGTGTTATTTATAGAAATATATTGAAAATTAGGTGACAATTTTCCGTATAGAAATGGAGTAAAAATATAATTAACCATGCTCGTTCTTGCCCGTAGGTGTCGTAAAAGCTGACTAAGAGACACGGCTGTACCGTGAGTTTAGGAGTCCCTAGGCTAGTACTACTTAGTGGCCTACCTAATTACTCAAAGTATAACAAAAAAATAAGACAATGAAATATTTGATTTGTATTATAAAATAATATGACTTAGTGTTTGTTAAATAGAACTGTAAATAAATTGACAAACTATAAAACAACCTTTCTGCACTTTCCTTTCGCAAATTCTTTAAATTATTATCGTCTATTTTTGACTTTGACTTGACTTAGATAGGAGCCCCTTGAATCTACGAGGCCATAGGCTGAAGCCTTAAAAGTCATATGGTAGATCCAGCCCTACTAAGGGATATGACAAACAGTTACTATCTATGTAAGAGAAGGAGCACTTGACATAAAACCTTATGGTCATTTTCCCTCCTATTGTAAAGGAGCCCTAAACCGAACAATAAAACATATATAACTATATATGGGCTAAAAAATTAAGAGTGACTTTAGTTTTTGTGAGTATTCGTCATATATGTCCTACGGTCGGCCTCGAGTCTCCTCCATAAGGAGAGGGAAATTGACACGGATAAGTTAATATTAGTCCAAGCAATTAGTTACATTTTATTTTTAAAAATATACCTACTATGTACTCGTAAAATTAAACGAAACTGAAAAAAAAAGTATATACTACTTGATGGCTCCATAAAACCTTAAGGTCTCGCTTTTGATGTTCACGATACGAAAGTGACCAGTTTCATTACAACCGTAAACTTCATCCACCAAACAATCGTAAAGGTACATTTTAGTATCTACTGTTCTTAAAAAGCTTTGTTGTATAAAAAAAGAGAATAATTTTCTTATATTTTTGTCTTTAAAAATTAATCTCGATATAGGATTCCAAACTATCGTGGTCACTAATACTAATGAAATTAAGGTTAACAGCATTTATAAAATCACATTATACAATATAGCACGAATAAAAATGCTTCAAAAATTTGGGTCAATACCGGTTAGTAATGTGTGTCACTATCGAGATCGAGACGATAATGAAATCAGTGGTAGTGGTTATAGTGATACGACTGCCAGTTATATTAATCGAGAAAGCGGGTAGACAGATATGTCTGACCGCAAATGACCTACTCGCAGCTACTACAGTTCTTCCGAAACCATAGCGATTGCAACAGTGCCGCACTATAGGCAAATGCATGGTATAAATCCCATTAAATACAATTTCGTGACTACCCTCAATACGAAAAAAAAAGATATACTTAACTAATAATTTTTTGCTAGGGCAATATTTTTTTTTTCAGCATGGGGATTTTTTTGTAGGAATTTGCCTTGCTTTTTCCCGTCCGGGGCAACCCACCTGGTTCTCTCCCCAGCGCTACAGCGTACTGATTCCTGGACATCAATGGGTGACTTCATAGACTTTCATGCACATGCAGATAAGTAATACCCATCTGCATGGGATATACTTACTGTGGTTTTGCTGCTGTTATCCTAATTACTTGAGGTCAACGCAATTGTTTATAACTAGTCAGCCACCTGACGTCCATCCTCCTTGGGAATGTAACTTTTGATGAGACGGTATAGTAGAAGGTACGAGATAGAGCTACATATGATGATGTTAAACTCTCAGTCATTTACGGCTGTCACATGCAATGTAAGGGTTGTACTTGGTAGTATTCGTATTGCGCAGCGTAGAACGACCACTCCACTAGGTGGACTGATGACATTATGAAAATCACAGGAAACCTTTGGATGCAAGTGGCATGGGAACGTTTCGAGTGATATATCCGTGGGGAGGCCTATATCCAACAGTGGATATCTACAGGCTGATGGATGGATAGAAACTCATAAATACCAAAAAGTACTATCGCATTTATTGATTTGTTTGCTTAACGTGTAGTGAACTAATTATCTTGCAAAATTCTTACCCCAAAATTTGCAAAGAGCTTAGACACAAATTGTTATATCTTATTATAGATGTCATAAATGTTAAGACACGAAGTCGTAAGCAAAATAACCAAGCATAATGTAAACACGCCATCATATAAACTTCATAACCCGTACAATAGAACGAATGAATGAACGAACGAAGAAGAACGAACTGAAGATCGTGTACATTAAATACGCCCGTTGGCCGAAAATCGACACAAATCACTATAACTGCCTCGTGTATTGTTGTTTGTATTTTACGAGCAGTGTATTTGCGTTATTGAATCTAGATTCGTAACAAAATTATCTTGCTTTCAAGATCTACAGTCTACTGTTAAAATTGGGAAAGTTAAATAGAAAGAAAGAAGAAAGAACAACATTTATTTTCATCTTAGCTCATACACGTCCCACTGTTGGGCTCGAGCCTCCTCCATAATGGGAGGATAATTGATCTACTATACATCGCTGGTCAGACGTGTTGGTATAAGGTTTTGTTTCGAGTTTTCCTTCTCTCGCATAGATGTTATATGCGTTTTATATCCCTTAGTCGTCTCGTACGATCACCCTCAGGTAAGATAGGGTAGTGAATTGTATTCTTACTCCGTCACCACACGGAACATTTTGCTATTGTTAAAAGTAAATATTAAAAAATAAATAAAACTCAAGTAAACATTTAGGCAATGGCCTGGCTATGATCTTGGTGTTGCTAAGTAGACATGTGTAAGTAATGCGAGTGATGTATCACATGTAATATTACCCGACCGCGTACTGTCATATTACACATTACGCGACTAAATATAACATCACACATCACATTAAACATGATGCAGAACAGTACACGGGTGTGTACTGCTCTGCATTTCTGCAATGTTCGGTGTCTGGCAATTCAATATTTATTTTGAGCTTTATTTTCAGAATGTTAAGGCTTATATTTCTTGACGCCGCCCGCCGTATATATAGAGCGCTATCGCATTACGCATCACACATGACATTTCATGTTTGAAGTGATGGTTAAATGTAATATTACTCTGCACGAAATGTAATGCCATATCACATCACTTCGCGAAGTACTGTTTCGCGCATGTCTATTGCTAAGGTTCATGTGCAGCAGTATCATTTACCATCAGGTGTGGTGCTTGTTCTTTTGCTACCATAAGCAATAAAAAAAAATAACTTGAAATAGTCTTACTAAGCCACGTAAAGTTTTATGTCGAGTTTTCTTGCCTTCTATTAATGTTATATCCTTTAGTCGTCTTTCACGACACCCACGGACATAATGGGAGGTTGTGAATTGTATTCATAGTCAGTCACCACCCGAAAATTATTTTCCTATTAAGCCTTAAATTTTTGCGTATCCAAGGGCCAAGGCATGGCTTAAAAAATAATGCAGTCACCAAATAGCAATCAATATTCAAAGTGCAATGAACTATTACACTCGTTCAAATAAAATACAGTATCTAAATTTAGTAAGCCAACTTCGCAAACAGAAAAGCATTAAAGTTATTTCATGTCCAGCGTCCCGGCGCGGACATCCTGGAGATCGTTAAGCCACCATAAACGATATGTCGTATCCTTAGCTAGTTGAACACCCATAATTTATCAATATTGCCTATTACCCCGTGCTTCTATGGCCAGTTATAAAGACAGTTAACCCGCTTCTCAAGATATAGGTCACATGTAACGTTATTTGGTCAATGTTTTCTTCAATTGCCAATATTTTATATTGCAAATGCTTTCTATTTAATTAAAAGGCTGACTTTTAATTTTTTTTTAATAAAAAGACATCCTGCACTGGTACAATAAAATTACACAATGTACGGAACCTTTTCCTCCTCTTTTGAAAGAGGCTCGAGTCCAGTAGTGGGATATATATGATCTGAGTTGATGATGATGATGCCCTACTAGAAAACAAGTATGGTTCAACCAGATCATGTATCTGGACCCGATCAGGATAGAATGAGGCATGCCGGATCCGGCAAACCCGATCAGGACCAGGTCTGGTCCTGATCAGGATAGCCTGATGTGAAATAACATCAAGTATGGTAAGGCATACCGGATTAGGACCAAATAAGGATAGCCTGATGTGAAATATCATTAAGTATGGTAAGGCATACCGGATGAGGACCAAATAAGGATAGCCTGATGTGAAATATCATTAAGTATGGTAAGGCATACCGGATCAGGACCAAATAAGGATAGCCTGATGTGTAATATGTATCATCAAGTATGGTAAGGCGTACCGGATCAGGACCCGATCAGGACAGAATGAGGCATGCCGGATCCGGCAAACCCTATCAGGACCAGGTCTGGTCCTGATCAGGTTAGCCTGATGTGAAATAACATCAAGTATGGTAAGGCATACCGGATCAGGACCAGATCAGGACCAAATAAGGATAGCCTGATGTGAAATATCATCAAGTATATAGTAAGGCTTGTAGTATATCAGAACCAGAAACAGTTTTCGTAACACAATAAAAATATCAATCAAAATTCAAAAAAGTGACATGATTGTCATATTTATGCCACGGCGAAATTGTATTTGCATCAGAGGAGATTAATCTGAAATCTTTAATTAATCATATGTATTTAATAATAATAATGTTTAATTAATAATATAAAAATAATTTATATTTGAAGTAAAAAACAAAAATAAATAATATATATATATATATATATATAAATATATATATATATATATATACATATATATATATATATATATATATAAATGTACCTAACATTTGAATAATATTATATTGTAACAACCATTCTAACATTTAATGTTTTGGGTCATAATAAATAGATGGCGTTAGTAAAATGACGTCATTATTTGAATCGCGGTGTTAAGATTCTCCGAAGCGTAATGACATGGCCTAATATTAAATTAGTTGTTATCGAATCAGATTAAAACAGATCGATCAGGTCATGAATGAGAAATTCAGGCGACAGTTGCAGTCGTTAGCATCTGGTGGTTGCTCCATAATCGGAACGGCTCACTGGGACTCTCTATGATAAGAATATAGCACTGCATTCGGTGCCTACGTCATATATTAGTTTATATTTTTACCTATTAAACATGTTCTTTAAGATGTTCATGTTTTTTAAAAGGACCGGACTGGGCATACTCGTTTTGGATCAGGCAAGATATAAAACGCAGATAATTGATTTGGTTCCGATCAGTAAAATTTCATCCGGACCCGATCAGGAACGCCTGATCTGGACCCGATCAGGAATGCCTGATCTGGACCCGATAAGGTTTTCCTGATCGGGTCCAGATATATCTTCTGCGTTACATACCTTATCTGGTCCAGATCGGGCATGCCCGGTCCGGTCCTGCTAAGGAAGACGAAAAAATTTCTAGTCGGGTGGATAGTATTCAAACACCGTTTCATCATGGAATATGACTAAAAAAAAAAAATGTTATCAAATACACATTTATTAGTGGTAGGATCACGCTGTTGACAGTTTTCTGTCTAAAGCAGCGGGCCGGTTCATCCGGGATAATACCACACTCTCGCAGAAGATCGACGTCTGAGTAAGGGCAAAATGTTATTGCGTTTCATTTGATGAGTGAGAGAGCCTGAATCTCAACTGGATGGGTTTGGGTTTGTGTTTGTAGGCAGCGACCTAGCTATATTCTTGGTATTGAAAAGGTGTGCTGTTTGCTCGTTTGCCACCATAAGCACTAACATATATGAGCTGAGATGATGATGAAATAATCCTAAAAATCAGAAAATAGTAAAAAAATTAGAAAAAAATTATGTACCATGTTTTTATAACATTATCTGCTGCATCCGTCCCATGTTTTTCATTTCCAATCTTGAGAAAAAATATTTTATACTTTTTAGTTCATTATAAAAATGAAGCTTACTTTTTTTTTATTTTATTATTATCTGATATGTAACCACGATTTGAAACCGATCTCCGTACCGATGCTAAGTGATAATATTTTTACATTTATAAACATCACAGACACAACTCATTATTCAATTATCATATGACGGTATTCAAAATTATTTAAAGCCGAGTTTTCACGTGTCAAGTCATAAATAAATATATTCACAACGCTTTTGAACTCCACAACACCTGTGTGTACGGTGACTATGTTAATCCTTATGATCGGGATAATTCCTTTTGTGAACGCGATTATATTGGACCGTGAAATTAGCATAATTTACGAGTATATTTCTAGCTTATTATAAAAGAGGTAATAAAATTAGATCGTACTGTTATTAATGCAAATGTTATTTCTGCTTTATTCAAAATAAAAATAATAAAGCTACTGTCTGGTATAAAGGTATTATCTGTTAGTCTGTAAATAGAAGGCAAATTTGAAATAAATCCTTTACCAATACGTCTGACCAACATATAGTGAGTTAATTGCCCTCCGATTGTGGTGGAGGTTCGAGCCCAGCAGTGGGACGTATATGACCAATGAAACCTCCAAACCCACCCTGAAAGTTGCGCTACCGGCTCTCTCGCTCACCGAACGAAGTGCAATAGCACATTGCCATTGCTCAGACGTCGATTTTCTACGCAAGTGTGGTACTACCCCGGATGGACCGATCCGCGGCTGTAGACAGAAAACTATCAACAGTGTGGCCATGCCACTATTAAATAGTGAATGATGATGTTAATTGTCAGTTTTTAATTTTAATACTCATAATTTGAATGACGTAAATATGTTTATATTTTATACGATAACCTATCTTATAACGGCCTGGGGCAACTACATCTAATGCCGTTTGGTCAACAATTACATTCCCAAGGAGTGACGTCTGGCAGGCGGCCGGTCATAAAACTATTGCCAATAACTATTACAATATGTACTATGAAAGACGAGTACATATTGTATCGACCCCAAGTAATTGGGATAAGAGTAGGAGAATGATGATGATGATAGACGTCCTATATGAGATAAATTATAGATTAATTTCTTCAACAACACGTCGGCTATACGAGTTGGCATAGGATTTTATTTTGAGTTTTCTTGTCATGATAGTGCATGGAAGATTATGATTCCTTATTCGAATTTACCATACCATATCGTTGTTATATTCCTATTCCGTCATCGCACGGGCTTTATTTCACGGCATTTACTTATAGCATAATCAGTTCTTGTATAAATTGATTTTTCCTTATAAAAACGTACAATAACAAATAAATCTTGGTTTGACTAGTCTATAGTTAGTCAAAAATTGCCGTCACAATTCTCTCCAAATATTAACTTATTATATTACGCTAATGTAGTGGCTAGTCAGTTCCAAAATTTGCAGCAAATAAAGATATTGTAACCCATTATATCATTAGTCAATTACCACATAGAAGTACGCTAAATACATCCAGACGCAGAGCAATGGTTTTTATAATCGAATGACATTAAATAATGATTTCTAAGACACTAAATAAGTCCAGGCAAAGACCAATGACTATACTCATAATAACCGGGCGTGGTATTGAACTTGGACTCTCATTTTAGTGTGCACCTAGACTACACATTAATATAGCAAAATTACAATCACTGTGGCCTCATTTAATAATAACGTTATCATAGTATAAAACATTTTGGACCTTATCTCATACTAGCACTTGTAAATAACAAGCAGAATACTGTAAATACCCATTTGAGGGTAGCTCAGGACTATCAGAACTAAACAGGTCTCAATTATTGTCGCCCCTTTGCAGACACGCGATATAATCCTCTTACCTCGACTGACGCGAAACATTAAGCGATAATTATTAATAGGGGTTTGTACTTACCGAGCGACCTTATTTAGGATACGGCCTTTTTGTAAGCGGTTATGATGCGTTACAGTTTAACCGAGTTTATGACTAAAAATACGTGTATATGAAAGTGTTTGACATACGACCTACGTCAATAGTCTTTATTACTGTTTGAACAACAATATAACATTCTCAAGTAAAGTAATCATTAGTCTTAAATACATATATATTTAAAGTGACAATTCCTAAACAATAACATATAATAATACAGGCTTTCACAATTGTACAGACAAATATCTTGCTACATTATTGTTCTTAAAACATTTGTAATAAAAAGCAAAAAGTGACGCACAGATAAACTTGTTTTGTACTAAAATTTTAGCTCTAGATTATTATTATTAACAAGAAAATATTGTGTCACATAGAATTGGTGAAAAAAAAGTTATCTCAATTGTTGCCGAAACTTGCTTCCATTACTAAACTGTTGAGAAAGAAATAAGGAACATTACTGGAGTCAAATCAAATATGTATTCCTAAACAGTTATTATAATATTGTAACATTTTTCTATTTTTGGATATCGAATATATGGATATCATCCAAATAAATATTAATGTACATTTATTTTCCACACTAATAATGTTATTGCGAAATAAATTTAATGAAATGCTCAATTTGCTTAATTAACGTAATTATAATAGAAATATAATGAAGATATTTTAAGAGCACCTAACTAAAAAATTATATGAAATAACTTTTTATTATTTTTCACTTCAATAAATATTGCTTTTCAGGTGTAATTAATTAACGTAGACTGCGTTAAAGACATGATATTATTGCTTTAATTCAAAACTACAAAGTTGTACAAAGTAATTGGTTGGTTGTTATATTGACTAATTGTATAAACTATTTTGCTGAAACACTTATTTATTTATGTTGTAGTTTTAGTTTATACTTAAATTTTATTATGAATGTTTTACCTTCGTCATCACAAATGTAAGTTTGTTAGTGCGATTTTAATTTTATTAGTAACCATACCTAATTTAATAAGGTCACGAGAGAATCGTTAACATATATAGATGGTAAGTTAACAAAAGAACTTTTTATACTTACAATTATAGAGAAGAGAGAAGCAAAATATCAATACAGACCAAATAATACTATAAAAGGATAAATACAACCAGATAAATTATTGCTCCTGTGTTATTTACACACGAACGTCTTCGATTTTACTAGTCGTCCAACCGGTAATGTACTGTTCTATACGAATTCATAGTTGCTACAGAAACTTTTCTTACGAAGTTGTCAGACAAGCGATTAGGCTTGTCTATTTCCGATTCAGTGGGCTAATATTACGATTAAGTTTAATTTTATGTCACATAGATATGGTTGAATATATGCCGTTATCATAAACACGTTTTCCGACTTTGAAATCCCAGTTGCTTTACCTATATACAATGCTGACATAATTTTGTTTTCAGATGCTATGGAATATTAACGAATAGAATTATCTTAAATAAGTAAATACTGCCCAAATATATATTATAATGTCTAATGAATAAAAGCGTGTGACAGATCAAAATTTGAAAATAAAAGAAATATGTTATTACAAGAAAAAAAATTACATTATTTTTTCGTGTTGGATGCATACATGTTTATAAATCAAATCTCTTTATATAAATGACATAAAACGAAATGCAAAATATAAAAATAAATATTTGAAGACTGGCATTAATAAAGGCGGGTGCCTTGTCTAATGAAAAAGAAAGAAAATCCCGCCGAAATTCCTTGTCACCCGCGGTTAACAGACATCAACATAGATTAACTGCGCGACTTTTCCGCATACAACTAATGTTTCTTTCTTGTTCTATTTGATGATAAATTGTTAGTAAATGTATTTATTTTGGTGGTAGGTTTATCAAGACATACATACCAAAGCTAGACTCGAGCCTTCTCCACAGTTGGAAGGAAATTGACCCACTCTATGTGGGTTAGATGTTGACGTGTTGGTATAGAATTTTCTTTCTTTCATAGATGCTATCTCCATATAATATCCTTCAGTCGTCTTTTGCGACACCAAAGGGTAAGAGAGGAGGTGATAAATTATATTCTTACTCCATCTACATACGGAATTATAAAAAAACATTTGGTGGCAGATTAGAATTGCAAAATTTTTTCACACTATATTTGGACATAAAATTAATATTACTTTATCCATTAAATATTAAAACTCTTATGAAGTTAATATAATTGAATAATAAAGACGTAGGTATGACGTTAAAATATTTTTTTAAAGTACTTACAACTTTCCCAAGGGAATATTAGTAAAATCTAAAACAATTTAAAAGTCTATATTTGTTCAGTTAACTGTCAATTCGTCTCGAATGTTTTTTTATGTTCATTCGTTCAGCAATCATTCATCACCGTGTAATTCTATAAGATCTACCGGCATCATGGGAACAGTAGCAAGAAAATAAAAATCACGATTACAGGTTTATTTTGATAGTAGAATATTGTAATCCTTATTCAAATTGTATTTCTTTTAAAGTTGTGGGAACTATTTTTTACGGAATATCGGCATGTGCACTTTTAATAAGAATCTTCAGAAGAGGTAATCCTCGATATATATCCCATCAGATCAGCTCACTATAATAAGCCAATTTTCTGCCGACTATGGCAAAGAAATAAGAATCCTATTTCATGTAATGAGCAATGCGTCTGGGGTTTTAATTTGCATCATACTCGCTGTCTGCACATCAAGGTCTGCAAATAAAACAGATATCTCTGCTTCCTTCAAATAAATTAATGAGACAGATGGCTGATTTAGTTATTATACTTCTGATCTGAAGTGACATGAAATTAAAGTTATTACTTAATAGGTATTTGTAAACTTTAAAATGAGACGTCTCTTATTATTTATTACAATGAAACTATATCTAAAACCAGAGGCCTTCTTAAAATTTGACTTTCAAGTCTCGTACATTTATTGATTATCGTATCTCTGCCAGGAAATTTTCACTTCAATAAAATAGTATAAATAACTTTATAGGTGTTCTTATTTATATTCTTGCCAACTTGTTTCCTTGACTCGTTTTTAGATAAAATAGATGCAATGTCTCGCTTGTCTCAGATCGAAAAATCTTTCAAATGCCATTCCCCGTAGATGATTTCTATCTATATATTGTGAGCAAGGGGTTTTATTTTTGATTGCGTCGAAACAAACGGAAAGGTATTTCGAAATGTCGTTTTGAGAATTTCAATAAAGTATTTTGTTGGTGTGTTTATTGAAATATTTGAGATATTGAGATGTTTCAATGTTTAGGCTTGTGATGTACCTACCTTGTAATATAAGATTCAATTTTTTTCTTCGGCGTATCTTTTTTCTTAGTCCACTAGCATTACTTTTACAACTATATACTTACTTTCAACTAGCTAATAATGGGCTAGCTATCACTGATAAATAACGATGTTTTATTTAAACTATAATACTCACTAAGATCTAAATCTTTGTGTCAAAAAGTACTACAGTAGTAGTACTTTAAATAACACTGGTCACTGGAAATGAAGAGTGCAATCTTCTAAGAGATATTTTCAAGTTAAATTCAATAAAAACTAAACAACTTTCTAATTATTTCTATTATGTTTTTTACAATCAAAAGGCTAATTGTTATATTATCCTATATTCACAAAATTTCAAATCACTATTGCCTCATGGAATCGATGACTTTCCATAAACGATAATGAGGCTACCTCTCATTACCAGTCTATGTAAAAAATAATTGCAGTACTTTTACCGTTAGCTGCGCGTGAGTTGCAAACTACCGCTAATTATCAACCGTCTCTGTCAATGCAATGGGCGATAAATTGACAGGCATTTTTAGATCTTCTGTCTAATGACAAGTCATTCTATCTGAAACGGATTGTCTTTAGATAGTCGTAATTAATTGTAGGATTCAATAGATTTATTGCTAAGGAAATCGACTTAAAGTACTTAGATCGGGTCGGTTTTTGGCTGGGCCTCTAAAGTAGTTAGTTCTATTTGAATGATGATTTGAAATTTGCTGGATATTTAATTATATTAAAGTAGCTATATTCATTTTCCATTACACTCTATGTCAATTTATTAACACCAGAACCATTAAAGAATGTTTTTTTAAATTTTCTTTTATAAAAGTAACATGATTTTGTAGATTTAAGCTTGATATTTTAATCTTAGTTTTTAGTAAACAAAGATGACGCTAGATTCCATATGAATTGGGATAAGGACATGAGTGGCACGCTCGCAAATAATTATGTCGTCCTATAGAGCAGACACCTGACATCGATATCGAGTTGTCTGCTCTACGGAAATGTCAGTCACATCTCAACTCGCCCTCTGCAACGGGTCCGCTTGCATTATGAAGATGTCAGTCAAATATGGGTGTGACATCGAACGGCAATTAAGAAACTGAGAGATAAATTTATATGAAATAGGTTTATGTACACAGTACATATGAATATGATCATCATCATAATTTCAACTCATATATTACATCACTATTGGGCTCGAACCTATAAAAATAAAAATCACATCTTGGCAGTCGCTTGAAAAATCGCTCAACTAGTCTTACATTAATTCGTATAAATAATAATGATATTCAAAATGGTTGCCTTTCAAATTTATATTAGACGATTACAAACACAATTATTGTAAATAATAAACTCTCCATCACCTTACTAATATTCATTTGTTATCATAACGGCTATTAACTTTTATCTTATTAACATATGAAATTAACCTCTATCGTATTATTTAAATTCAAAACTTAACCTAAAAATATATTTCTCACATACATATTTAAGTTAATTAATATAATTTAAGCTTATAAAGCCTCTTTTGCATGAATGGAGTTTATGTTAAACGCTCATTCGTTGGGAAATAATAAAAAATGTCTATAAACAACTCGGAGAATAATTTAATGTTCAAGAAAGCCGCCAGGTGGCTTGCGCATGAGACGGTGTGTCTATACCGCTAACCGTTAACCGGTTGGTACAAGTTTTCAAAATGTAGCGAATAAAAAAGATTATAATATAAATGGAAATACCTATCAAAAATGTTATCAAGATTTTATTCTTGAAATCGGTCTGGTTTTCAATTCAATGCAGTTTAAACTTGAATTGTTTCGAATTATGTATACAATCGTCCACATTTATGTATACAATCGAAACGAATATGGTATTAAAAAGGTACCTAATATTTACAAATATGTTAGCATTCACTGTCTGCTATTGAATAGTATGTAAGATATTTCGTGGAACTGATGTACTAAAATATAAACTGACTGATGTACTAAAAATGATTATGTTCATTATTTATAAATTTTATTAAATTAGAACTTGTCAAATTATTATTATTATTGGAATAAAATTACCTTTACGAATTTTATCCCGTTTTTATTTGATTTTTGACTTCCTTGATGTTTCAAAGACTTTACAGCATTCAATGTCGTGAGAGGACGGGTAACGAGAAGACTTTCCCGTGAGCCGTAATCCATACATACACGATACAATTCATGAAAATAGTTTTATTTTTAATATTATATTATACATTCGCGTAAATATCAAAAATCATTTGCTAAAATATGATATAAATTGTATCATGAGTGAATAATAAGGATAAATAAATAAGACTAAAATTTTATTTAGTTTAAAATAAATTTCTTCATCTTCTCTAACTTACACCACAACCAAATACCAACTTGTCACTACGTAAAGATGGAGATAAATAAAAATGAATTGTGGAACTTCCATACACACAACTTCGTGTGTCTTTTGACGAACGCTCACTACGTTTTTATTATATTACAAGTGACAATTTTATTTATCGTTCTGCTTGTCCAAATAATTAATGGTCATGAAGATGATGTTTCTTTTGTTGATATTGCCTTTGACAAACGTAACTCGCTGTGTAAATGTATAAGTACACTGTAGACTGATAATTATCGAGTGAATTTATAGATGTGTTCGCTTTTTTCTTCTTCTTTTGTTTGTAGTATATACATCTTTTTTTTTGTGGCGGTCTATGGGGTGGTCGCCCCGCTAATCCGTCCGGGGCGACAGAAGAAGCGGCGCGCGTCCCCATAGACCCGCCCTACATGTACCTCTCTACGCCGAGCGAGCGAGCCAACGGAACCCGGTCTTTGTCTTCGGTGGCTCAGTATATAAGTACATCTGAATATTAGTTATGAATGTCCTTTATAATGATTGCAAAAGTGTATTCCTATATAGCTATGGCCATACAACTTGGCATAGGACTTAATTCCAGCTTTCACGATATCTATCTACTTGTACCCCCCCTTATTTTGTGTTGCATAGGCAAAGAGGTAATAATATATTGTATTCCTACCCTAGCACCCTACCCTACCACTACTTGTTCAGGTTGAGAGCCCTCAGCGCTCACCCACATTCCGGGTAAAGTTGTCATAGCCATCTGAGGCTAACAACTAACAGCCGGTTCCTATAACAAACGATTCGTTTTTGTATCAGCCTACCATTCGTTTTCGCGTTACGGATACCGATACAAAACTTGTGTTTCACAACGCACTATCTGCGACGAGACGTTATCGGTACGCCGCCTACGGTTCGTTGAGCTAAGGACCTCTGTGGTCCTCTTCACGTTTAGTTTTTACTATTATGCTGTTTGACAAAATCAAGGCGCTATGTGTAAATATAATTTTTTAAGTCAATTTTTAATTATATTATTTATAGTTTTAACTATTTTATGTAAAATAAATAAAAGGAAACAAACTTTATAAAAAAAAAACTAGAATATGTAACATTTTATTGGATGTTACTGGAATATAATATACGTCACCAGTGCTGCTGTAAACAAAACGCCACCAGTTTAAAAAAACGGACGCTAAATCACGCGCACATTTCTCTTTGTTTCTGCAACTTTCTTCATGATATTTGTCTGTTGTGCCTATTAATTAGTTTTATAAACAAATATTATATAAAATGGACTCTACACCTGTAAGTATCTTTGTAATACATTTTTATTACATAGAATACGTAACTTACAAAAACATTCTTTTTATAAATAATGTATACGTTATTTACAGAAATCTAAAAAGGCTATGACCAAGGATGAAGTGCATTGCCTAGTTGAACTGGTGGAATCGACGCCAGTAATAACTAGTAAAGGGACGAATGCCACCACCAATAAGCTGAAAGAAGAGGCATGGACACAGATAACAGCTGCCTATAATGCCAGAAACGGTTCCATTCCTAGGCAGAAGGAACAATTAAAATTAAAATGGGACAATTTAAAAAAAGCTGCCCGTAAAAGAGCACAATCCATTAGGATGAATAATCTTAAGGTAGGTAACTAAGGTGAATGGTAGCTAAATTGTTATAGGTAAATTAATGATTGTTTATAAAATTATTAACATTTATCCATCTTTTGTTTAGACTGGTGGTGGCAAGCCAGATGTTATCCCACCTGATGACACCCTGGATAAGGTTGCTAGTTTATTAGGATCAACATGCTCAGGGTTTGTAGTGCCTTTTGGTGGTGATGGTGAAGCGTCAGTTTTAACTTTTGGCGAGGAAGATAAATGCCAGTTTGCAGATGTAGTAGATTCAACCGCTATAGAAGATATGAATAGTGTAATTTTAACTCCCACTACAAGAGGTATTGTAACACTTTTTATTCAATATTCCACATTCTAGTGAATATCTTACATTAGGTACCTATGTACAATTATTAGTGATGAATTGTCATATTGCCATTTGTCTAATTTGTTCTTTATGTTTTAGGTAAGAAGCAACCTGCTGAGGAAGCCAGTATGGATGGGAGATTGTTTGGAATGGCAACAATGTCAAATTGTTTAAAAACAAAAGGTATGTGTATAGCATATTAATCAAACCACCACCACATCCAATAATTCTAAAGATTTTGTGAATGATTGTATTTATATATTTCAGGTAAAAGAAAAAGGCCATACGAGCAGAGTCGCCAAGAATTATATGTATCCCTTA
The DNA here is from genome assembly GCA_905163515.2 of Lymantria monacha. Classification (NCBI taxonomy): domain Eukaryota; kingdom Metazoa; phylum Arthropoda; class Insecta; order Lepidoptera; family Erebidae; genus Lymantria; species Lymantria monacha. The sequence goes on from LR991084.1 coordinate 4,877,977, forward strand.
AAAAATATTATGATAGGAAAACCTATAAATTAGACCTAGAAATTAAGTTATTAGAGTTACAAATAGCAGATAAGAAAAAGTTAGAGTAGTAATTATGTAAGGTAGTATTAAGTGTATATGTCTTCAGAAATAAAGTATTTTCTTGACTTCTTAAGTTTATTTTAAATATTACCTATCCTTCCAAAATCAGCATTCAATCAATCAATTTTAAGAATAATGGCGCCTACTCATAACCGTGGGATGACAGATTAAAAATACAATTTGTCTCCTCCTCTCTACTGCTCCTTACTTTCTTGTGGGAGTTATAAAACTTATGATATGCAAAGTCTTTGCTTAATCATCTAGGCAACAAAGTGTAAGCCTATGTATATATATATACAATTAGGTTAAAATTATAATGAAAAATGTTCTCAAATTGTTTCAATTTATTTTTTATTTACATTTCACAGTTAAGTATCCATATATCTAACTTATATTATTTGAGGTGACTTCCAGACAATTTATCATATAAAATTGTAACTTTCTTTAGCCTTATTAAATCTCCATAAGTCATGAGAGAAATATCATGTATGTTAAGTATAGGACAACTAGCCCTGAAGACTTGGCCATCCATGGTAGATTATCTTATTGCAAGCTGAAAATAAATATAAACAGTTGTAATAGGTTTATGGACATATTATGAATATTACCTACTATACTTATATATTATACCTTACTATTTAAATTTTAGTCCTGTATTTATATATATATGAAAATGAAACTTAAGATCAATTTTATCTTGGTAAATAATTATTGTTTCTTTAATGTAAGCCACCAATATCATATATAAATCATAATAAAATAAATCAATGAATCATTAAATTGAATACTCACTTATCAAAGTATTCTGTAATCAAGATTTCCCTTGCTGTATTTATTGTTGCCTCATTATAATTACTTATGGGTACTACGTCTGCATCTGGTATTTCAACCTCAGGTGGCACTTCTGACAGGCTCTTAATACAGCATATATTGTGGAGAACTGCTGTTGCAATAATAACAGCGTTAGCTCTCATAAGACTTAACCGCATAACAAGAGCCACTACTGGAAATCGCCTTTTCCAAACTCCAAAGCACCTAAAAAAATAAAATATGCGTGAGATATATTTTTATATATGCTGAATGATTATATTCATAGGGGCCATACCTTTCAATGCAGTTTCTAGTCCGAATGTGAGCTTCATTGTAGAGTTGTTGTCCTCTTGTTTCCGGATTCAACAAAGGAGTAAGGAGATATGTTCTTAAAGGATATGCGCTATCTCCAAGCAAGCATTTGTTGCCAAATACTGCATTTTCACATTGAGCTATAAAAATATGTACATTCATTAACCAAATGCAGATGAATATTAAAACAAGAGCTATAATTACACTGAATTGTAATTTTATTTATGAACCTTTACCTAATCATAATATTTGTTATAAATATTTTTAGTATGACTGTTTGTTTATGTAAGTTTCTGTAATGAATACTCATGAATTACCTCGCAGTTCTGAATTGTTGAATATAGTAGCATCATGTGCTGAGCCTGGCCAGCGAGCTACTACATTCATGAACAGCAAATTCGCATCACACACAGCTTGTGTATTCAAAGAGAAGTAACCTTTTCGGTTTCTAAATTCCTCACCAATCTGAGAACCTAGAATAAAAATTGAGCTATAAATGTGGTCTATCTATACGTATGTTTCAGCAATTCATTAAGTAGGTAAATTAATATTTACATGGTGATTGTATCCTGATGTGTGTGCAATCAAGTACCCCAATAACACGAGGAAAACGGGCTATATTATAAAAGTCTAGATCAGTGTTAGTGCGCATACATATATATTTATTGTATAGCCGTGCTATGGCATAACTAATATCACGCACTATTCGACAAGCTGATGATTTTGAGACACCAATAAAGTCAGCTACTGATAAGAGCATTGTACCCAATGCATAAAACCTTAACGCCAGTAAAAGTTGTTGTAACGGCGATATTCCGTGATTCCTGAAATAAAAATCGTATGTACACTTTAAAACAATATAGTTCTTATATAGCCGAAAGCAAAGATAATAATCGCAAGTATCAAAATAAAACTAACCTTGCTCCTGTGACTTTCAAGTAGGGATGAATTTCAAATAATAACTCTTGCACTGATGCTTTGTCGAGTCTGAATCTTAATTGAAATTCGTAAGAGTCCAGGGTAGTAAGATAATCCATTCTTTGCTTATACACTCTATCACGACAATCATCCTCTGTATCGGTATCACTTAGGGTAGAAATCAAATTTAGCATTTCTGCATCACTATCTGAACTAGACATTTCGTTTTCATCAAAAATCACTTCTAAACAACTATAAAACACAATAACAACCATCCGTTACTCACAATTACCACCGAAATTGACCGGTAGCTATTTCTACGACGCCTAGTTACTTTGACAGCTATCTGACGTTTTGAAAAGTTTATAGGAACAACAAAACAGTCATTTCCATACATTAACGCTTACGGATAGTAGCTGGTAGCCCTCCAATCCGTTAGTAGCGAAGCGTCGGTAAATTGTCTTACGAGGGGTTTTTATAGGAACAGTTTTGACTTACGCCTCGTATAAAATTTAACTGTTCGTAACCAAAACGATTCGTTTTTCGGATATAGGAACCGGCCGTAAGTCACACAAAAAAAACACTAATTTTGTTTATTTGTTTAATTGGTTTGGTTGTTGCAACGTCGAAATGGTGGTCAAAAAAATGCAACTCATATTAATAGCTGTAGTTTTCCGTGTAGTGACGGAGTAAGAATACAATTAACCACACCTTATCTTACCCGTCGGTGATCGTACGAGACGACTAAGGGATATAAAACGCATATAACATCTACGCGAGAGGAGGAAAATTCGAAACAAAACCCTATCTTAACACGTCTGGCCAGCGTGGTATAATAGGTCAATTACCCTCCCATTATGGAGAAGGCCCCAGCCCAACAGTGCGACTATATAGACTGAGACGATTAGTAGCTGATTGCCAGTATAAAAAAAAGAAGAAGCAGATACATTGGGAATATTTTACTGAATTTTTTTAAATAATTTAAATAGTTGGCAATTCAAATTACCTATAATAAATATCCATTGCATCCATTAATAAATCCAGGCCAAAATTGTTTTTAACGTCGCGCAGTAAAGAATAAATCAATGTATCCACGTTTATAAATTACTTAAAAACACAGAATAAATATTAACGGACCACATATTTTTTGTCTTGCATGTAGGTATAACTTTTGAGCTGTGTGGTAGCGGCTACGAATACTACCAACCCTTACTTTGCTCGTGTATGTCAGAAAAGACGACTAAGAGCGTTAAAACGACCTGGGCAACTTCATCTGATGCCATTTGGTCAGCGGTTGCATTCCTAAGGAGGGTTGGCGTCTGGCAGGCGGCCGATCATAAAACTATTGCCAATGACTTTTACAATATGTACTATGAAAGAGTATCGACTCCAAGTAATTGGGATAAGCGTAGGAGAATGATGATGTAACTAAATTAGATTACTCAATGTTAAAATATAGATATTATTTTGTTTGTTAAAATAAATATGAATGCCCAGATGGCGTAGTGGTTAAGATATCTGCCTGCAGTGCCAGTGTCGTTGGTTCGATGCCTACGCAGGGCAATACTTGATCCACAAAGCATTGTTCTGAGTAAAGTCCCCCGTAATACATAGATTATTTCCTTAGTGCAGGCTGGTGTAAAAAAAAACGGTCGTCAAATAGCTACACATTTTTATAGTATTAGATATTGAGTGCATAAAAATAATTTAAAAATAAAAATTTTAAGTAGAATTTACTACTTACCATCAAATAGGATACATGCTCGTCTACCGCCAAATGAAAAAAAATGCGACATTTTATACTGTACAGAAGAAATGATATGATATCCCCTAAGATTCTTTATATAATTCCGTCCGGGGTAGTACCACATTCTCGCAGAAGATCGACGTCTGAGTAATGGCCATGTGTTATTGCGCTTTGTTCGCTGAGCGAGAGAGCCGGAAGCCTAACTGGGTGGGTTTGGAGTTTGTATTGGTAGGCAGCGGCCTAGCTATACCCTTGGTATTGCAAGGCCCATGGGCGGCAGTGACACTTAACATCAGGTGTGCTGCCTGCTCGTTGGCCACCATAAGCAATAAAAAAAAGCAAGTAGACTTACTAATAATAGCTATGATGTACTCTGTTTTTAGAGAATTTTATATACAACATCGTGTTAAAAAGATTGTTGAATACCAAAGGCAAAAAAAAATACAGCACTACATTCAGAAAAAAAAATACATAAAATCCTCTAATATAAGAGAATCATCATCATCATCATCATCTCAGCTCATATATATCCCACTGTTGGGCTCGAGCCTACTTCATGATGAGAGGGAAATGGAGCTACTATACCACGCTGGTCAGACGTGTTGGTATAGGGTTTTGTTTCGAGTTTTCCTTCTCTTGCTTAGATATTATATGCGTTTATATCTCTTAGTCGTCTCTTACGATCACCCACGGGTAAGATGGGGGGGTTGGTGGATTGAATTTTTTCTCCGTCACCACACGGTTTATATAGAGAATATTATAATTAAACTTGCTTAATTATTATTACCTCTAATATACTTTTGTTTAGTGGTTTTTATCCAACATTGTGCTAAAAAGGTTGTTGAATACAAAAACTTTTTAAAAAAATAAATATATTTACCTTGAAGGCAAATACCAAGTTTTACCCTTCCAAATACTTGAAATTTTCGGATATACCGTGGCAAATTTAACCGTTTTACCGTTAAAACATCTCCAAACATAGTTACCAACACGCTTTTAACCGCATTATCCTCAATACTTACTCGGAAATATTTTCCCTCCAAAACGTTGGCGGCCATTTTCCGCGTCCGAACTCACGCAACTTACTAATTACGGCCCATCATTTGTAACCTAAACTCTTTGAGCACGACAAACTTCTGCTAAGTACTGAGGGGTCGCGGTTGGGCGCTGACTGGAGATTAACGAGCCAAATGAGCTGCAATGACGAACAGAACGAAGCGGATACTTCGCTTTGACAGAATACGGACATTATCAAAATTTACAAAGTTTTCTAGTGTAATAATTACTAGTCATTATTCATTAACTTAAGTCTAACTTAAAAGGCTATCAATAGACTAGGCGTGTCAATAGATAGTTACTCGCGTTTTACAACTTTTATTAATATTGTAAAAGCTTAAAAACTTGATCTTAAAATTGCATGTTATTTGAATAATTTCTTTAACTTTATCTTAGTTAATTTTATCTAATTAAAAAGCGCTTATAATGCAATTTGAGGATTTTTTTACTGACTTTACCAAATAATAAGTAATAAAACATTGTAACTTAAAGGGTCACACACATCCAAATTAGACACTAGTTACACCATCGTTTTTTTTTCTTTTTTTTTTCGGTGCGAGACGCATCTATAGTCCACCATGGATGCGTCTCGCCCCGCCAAATCGGTCCGGGGTGACGGAAGAGACGGCGCGTGACCCTATAGACCCACCATGCAAACTCCTCTCTTCGCCGTGCGAGCGGGCCACCGGTATCCGATCTTTGTCTTCGGTGGCAAGACACTAGTTACACCAAGACTCAGAAAAATTTATGGTCTGCACGTAGAATTATTCCACGCCGAAATCTATCTAAGCTACGATATTTCACGATACATTTTCGGATACTATATAAACAGTTACGCCATGAACTTTCTTATGTATCTTACCATTAAAATTCTATGTAAAACGCTCTACCGCTTTTCTTCAAACTTTATAAAATTAATCTATCCTAAGTAATGAAAACGGCAGAATTTTCATTAACAAATCAAAATTGCTTAGTTACGCCAACCTAATCCCTTAAAATCTCCACTCCCCCTAATCCCTTTATAACGGCAATAATATAAACTAACAATAACAATTAAAACGAAACGGAGCGAGAAATGAATCCTAGCTCGCTCCCACTGGAACCTCCGCTAACGGTATCATTGCGTGAGTAACGGCCGGTTCCTATATCCGAAAAACGAATCGTTTTGGTTACGAACAGTTAAATTTTATACGAGGCGTAAGTCAAAACTGTTCCTATAAAAACCCCTCGTAAGACAATTTACCGACGCTTCGCTACTAACGGATTGGAGGGCTACCAGCTACTATCCGTAAGCGTTAATGTATGGAAATGACTGTTTTGTTGTTCCTATAAACTTTTCAAAACGTCAGATAGCTGTCAAAGTAACTAGGCGTCGTAGAAATAGCTACCGGTCAATTTCGGTGGTAATTGTGAGTAACGGATGGTTGTTATTGTGTTTTATAGTTGTTTAGAAGTGATTTTTGATGAAAACGAAATGTCTAGTTCAGATAGTGATGCAGAAATGCTAAATTTGATTTCTACCCTAAGTGATACCGATACAGAGGATGATTGTCGTGATAGAGTGTATAAGCAAAGAATGGATTATCTTACTACCCTGGACTCTTACGAATTTCAATTAAGATTCAGACTCGACAAAGCATCAGTGCAAGAGTTATTATTTGAAATTCATCCCTACTTGAAAGTCACAGGAGCAAGGTTAGTTTTATTTTGATACTTGCGATTATTATCTTTGCTTTCGGCTATATAAGAACTATATTGTTTTAAAGTGTACATACGATTTTTATTTCAGGAATCACGGAATATCGCCGTTACAACAACTTTTACTGGCGTTAAGGTTTTATGCATTGGGTACAATGCTCTTATCAGTAGCTGACTTTATTGGTGTCTCAAAATCATCAGCTTGTCGAATAGTGCGTGATATTAGTTATGCCATAGCACGGCTATACAATAAATATATATGTATGCGCACTAACACTGATCTAGACTTTTATAATATAGCCCGTTTTCCTCGTGTTATTGGGGTACTTGATTGCACACACATCAGGATACAATCACCATGTAAATATTAATTTACCTACTTAATGAATTGCTGAAACATACGTATAGATAGACCACATTTATAGCTCAATTTTTATTCTAGGTTCTCAGATTGGTGAGGAATTTAGAAACCGAAAAGGTTACTTCTCTTTGAATACACAAGCTGTGTGTGATGCGAATTTGCTGTTCATGAATGTAGTAGCTCGCTGGCCAGGCTCAGCACATGATGCTACTATATTCAACAATTCAGAACTGCGAGGTAATTCATGAGTATTCATTACAGAAACTTACATAAACAAACAGTCATACTAAAAATATTTATAACAAATATTATGATTAGGTAAAGGTTCATAAATAAAATTACAATTCAGTGTAATTATAGCTCTTGTTTTAATATTCATCTGCATTTGGTTAATGAATGTACATATTTTTATAGCTCAATGTGAAAATGCAGTATTTGGCAACAAATGCTTGCTTGGAGATAGCGCATATCCTTTAAGAACATATCTCCTTACTCCTTTGTTGAATCCGGAAACAAGAGGACAACAACTCTACAATGAAGCTCACATTCGGACTAGAAACTGCATTGAAAGGTATGGCCCCTATGAATATAATCATTCAGCATATATAAAAATATATCTCACGCATATTTTATTTTTTTAGGTGCTTTGGAGTTTGGAAAAGGCGATTTCCAGTAGTGGCTCTTGTTATGCGGTTAAGTCTTATGAGAGCTAACGCTGTTATTATTGCAACAGCAGTTCTCCACAATATATGCTGTATTAAGAGCCTGTCAGAAGTGCCACCTGAGGTTGAAATACCAGATGCAGACGTAGTACCCATAAGTAATTATAATGAGGCAACAATAAATACAGCAAGGGAAATCTTGATTACAGAATACTTTGATAAGTGAGTATTCAATTTAATGATTCATTGATTTATTTTATTATGATTTATATATGATATTGGTGGCTTACATTAAAGAAACAATAATTATTTACCAAGATAAAATTGATCTTAAGTTTCATTTTCATATATATATAAATACAGGACTAAAATTTAAATAGTAAGGTATAATATATAAGTATAGTAGGTAATATTCATAATATGTCCATAAACCTATTACAACTGTTTATATTTATTTTCAGCTTGCAATAAGATAATCTACCATGGATGGCCAAGTCTTCAGGGCTAGTTGTCCTATACTTAACATACATGATATTTCTCTCATGACTTATGGAGATTTAATAAGGCTAAAGAAAGTTACAATTTTATATGATAAATTGTCTGGAAGTCACCTCAAATAATATAAGTTAGATATATGGATACTTAACTGTGAAATGTAAATAAAAAATAAATTGAAACAATTTGAGAACATTTTTCATTATAATTTTAACCTAATTGTATATATATATACATAGGCTTACACTTTGTTGCCTAGATGATTAAGCAAAGACTTTGCATATCATAAGTTTTATAACTCCCACAAGAAAGTAAGGAGCAGTAGAGAGGAGGAGACAAATTGTATTTTTAATCTGTCATCCCACGGTTATGAGTAGGCGCCATTATTCTTAAAATTGATTGATTGAATGCTGATTTTGGAAGGATAGGTAATATTTAAAATAAACTTAAGAAGTCAAGAAAATACTTTATTTCTGAAGACATATACACTTAATACTACCTTACATAATTACTACTCTAACTTTTTCTTATCTGCTATTTGTAACTCTAATAACTTAATTTCTAGGTCTAATTTATAGGTTTTCCTATCATAATATTTTTTAAGGGATACATATAATTCTTGGCGACTCTGCTCGTATGGCCTTTTTCTTTTACCTGAAATATATAAATACAATCATTCACAAAATCTTTAGAATTATTGGATGTGGTGGTGGTTTGATTAATATGCTATACACATACCTTTTGTTTTTAAACAATTTGACATTGTTGCCATTCCAAACAATCTCCCATCCATACTGGCTTCCTCAGCAGGTTGCTTCTTACCTAAAACATAAAGAACAAATTAGACAAATGGCAATATGACAATTCATCACTAATAATTGTACATAGGTACCTAATGTAAGATATTCACTAGAATGTGGAATATTGAATAAAAAGTGTTACAATACCTCTTGTAGTGGGAGTTAAAATTACACTATTCATATCTTCTATAGCGGTTGAATCTACTACATCTGCAAACTGGCATTTATCTTCCTCGCCAAAAGTTAAAACTGACGCTTCACCATCACCACCAAAAGGCACTACAAACCCTGAGCATGTTGATCCTAATAAACTAGCAACCTTATCCAGGGTGTCATCAGGTGGGATAACATCTGGCTTGCCACCACCAGTCTAAACAAAAGATGGATAAATGTTAATAATTTTATAAACAATCATTAATTTACCTATAACAATTTAGCTACCATTCACCTTAGTTACCTACCTTAAGATTATTCATCCTAATGGATTGTGCTCTTTTACGGGCAGCTTTTTTTAAATTGTCCCATTTTAATTTTAATTGTTCCTTCTGCCTAGGAATGGAACCGTTTCTGGCATTATAGGCAGCTGTTATCTGTGTCCATGCCTCTTCTTTCAGCTTATTGGTGGTGGCATTCGTCCCTTTACTAGTTATTACTGGCGTCGATTCCACCAGTTCAACTAGGCAATGCACTTCATCCTTGGTCATAGCCTTTTTAGATTTCTGTAAATAACGTATACATTATTTATAAAAAGAATGTTTTTGTAAGTTACGTATTCTATGTAATAAAAATGTATTACAAAGATACTTACAGGTGTAGAGTCCATTTTATATAATATTTGTTTATAAAACTAATTAATAGGCACAACAGACAAATATCATGAAGAAAGTTGCAGAAACAAAGAGAAATGTGCGCGTGATTTAGCGTCCGTTTTTTTAAACTGGTGGCGTTTTGTTTACAGCAGCACTGGTGACGTATATTATATTCCAGTAACATCCAATAAAATGTTACATATTCTAGTTTTTTTTTTATAAAGTTTGTTTCCTTTTATTTATTTTACATAAAATAGTTAAAACTATAAATAATATAATTAAAAATTGACTTAAAAAATTATATTTACACATAGCGCCTTGATTTTGTCAAACAGCATAATAGTAAAAACTAAACGTGAAGAGGACCACAGAGGTCCTTAGCTCAACGAACCGTAGGCGGCGTACCGATAACGTCTCGTCGCAGATAGTGCGTTGTGAAACACAAGTTTTGTATCGGTATCCGTAACGCGAAAACGAATGGTAGGCTGATACAAAAACGAATCGTTTGTTATAGGAACCGGCTGTAAGGAAACTTAGTATTGTTGGAAGAATGTGCGGTGCACCTACAGAACTCACAGTTTAATGTTACTATGCCTAACTTGACGGCTTCAACTTAATGTATTCCTACATCATTTTATAGTCTTCGTTAATTTACATAGTTAAGTAAGTGGGAGTTGGAGCATCCTTTGTTCGGTTAAATTTTCGACAGTGAATGATTCTAATTTCATATTTAAAAAAGACCCAATTGCTACTTGCAATTGCTTTTATTATTGATATGATTAAATAAATAAAAATACCTTTACGGATTTTATTGCGTTTGTATTTGATTTTTAATTTCCCGACGTTTCGAACACTTTACAGTGATCATGGTCACGGGAGGACTGAGGTTGGTCACGGGAAGACTGAGGTGTCTTACGTCCAACATGTCATTGTTATTATAAAAAAAATCTGTAAGTGTTTTATTTCAAATGTGTAACATTCGCGTAAACATGATCATTATGATTAGATAATCAAATAAATTTACTTTTGCTTGTTTATTCCCCTTGCTTCAAGAAAAAATCTTGGAGATAAAGAAAGTTTTTATTTGTTATATATCTTTATATTGATTTTATCGTATTTTATTACTGTAATATTTAGTAATTATAGTGACATAGATATATTTTTTCTTTTTTTATAAAAGCTAAAAATTTCGTGTTTCGCAGCATTCTGCAAACATATATAATTGACGCATATAATACCCAGCCGCAAAATAATCATTTGGAAACCATTACTTAAACTATTACGCTATCTGTGCAAACAATATTATTTTGTTTACAAGACCACAAGACTATTCGTAATATTATATTCCCCTACACTGATTAGGTAAGTAATTGAAACAAAAACATTGTACTTTTTAAACCAAGGTTTGGTCAAGGCTTGTACAGCGTCATTAGTTTTCGTTTGATACCATTTTGTTCCGCACGTCTGCGCTGCGTTTACGCAGCTTTTAAAGACATAGTATTTCTATCTTCATGGCGGCCTGTTTGCCTTGACTTTAATTAGTCTACCGTAGAAAATGTTGATAAATAAAAGGAATGTGTTTGTTTCTTTGTTGGGCTATCATGCTTTATGAACTCATGTCATCATATCATCATCACAACAGCTAGATATTTACTGACCATTGCTAGGCTCAAGCCTTCTCTACATTGCGAAGTAAATTGACCAAACATACCGTACTGGTCAGAAAGCTTCTTATGAAGTTTCAATTTGAATTTTCCTTTTGTTACTGCAGTGTTATTTTTGTGTCTGTATTTTACAATTACCCACGGGAACGGATAGATTTGTGTATATTGTATTCTTACTACACTACGATGATAATAAATCAAGGTAGTTAAATTTACTAAAATACGCTAATAAACTATCAGATATCACATCAAAAAAATACGCAAGTATATGCGAGTGTTATAGTTTTTGAATTTTTAACTTATATAATATACCAAATTTCACAATCTTCAATTTTAAATTTCAGTAACACCGCATCTCTACCTCTCACTCAAAAAGCCAGCGAACGTAAAATAAGTAATACTTTCAAGAGGGTACTCGTAACTCAAGCGGAATCCTATACAAAGTACTCTGAGGCGTCGCCTCCGCAGCCCAGATTGGTATTCTTCCCCGGTTCTTTCACGCATAATAAATTTAATCCGGGGATTGCATTCATTAATCTCATTATTCTTGTACATACATATAGAAATAAGTACTATACGAATAGATGAGACGACTTTTACATTAATACAATTAAGTATTTGTCGCTTGTATATTGAGTGAATTATTGGTTAGGTTAAAATGTTGGCTTTGTTTGTTTTCAATCAGTAGAATATGACCTATTGCCTACATTAAAACGATTTTTTCTGACCTATCATATTCGCAACGACGACGTAAGAGAGCGAGTAGGTATGAAAGAGAGTATTGGTGTAAAGATGCGAAAGGGAATGCTCCGATGGTTCGGACATGTGGAAAGAATGCCAAACGAACGTCTGGTTAAGAAGACATACAATGCGAAAGTGGAAGGATGTAGGTACCGGGGGAGACCGAGACTAACCTACCTAGACCAGATTGGTCACGTACTGAAGGAAGGTGGAGTCAAGAGTCTCCGAAACCGGCGAGCGTGTATGAAAAGAATTATGAATGTTGAAGAAGCGGGTGAAGTATGCAAGGATAGAGTTCTCTGGAACTTTGTTCTCTCTGCCTACCCTGCAAGGGATATGGCGTGATTATATGTATGTATGTATGTAAAACGATTCTTGTCTTTATGATTTATATCAAACGGGTAATATAACATAAAAGTTGCTAATATTTAAAAATGTAAGTTCAAATATTTTATTTAACTTAAATACGATCACTTTGACGAAAATCTTAAGACATTGCGTGTTTTAAATAAGATAATTTGGATTATGAATGAATATAAAAATATTTGCCTGTAATTTGGATTCCAAATTATAAATAATATTAAACTTATTTGAAATAAAACTATTTTTACGGATTCTATCGTGTTTGTATTTGATTCATGCGGCTGATATTTGTAGTATGGAAGAATTATGGGAGACTTTTAAAAAACAGGTGGTTAATGTTGCTACAGAAATATGTGGTGTGACTAGAAGAATGAAAGTAAACAAGGTGAAGAATATATGGTGGGATAAAGATGTGCAGAGTGTAGTTCGTGAGAAGAAGAAAGCCTGGGTAGATTGGCTTGCTGTCAGAGCCAATGAGAGAATGAAGAAAGCAACGAATGAAGACATAGATATAGCCAAAGAAGAATATAAGAGAAAAAAAAAATGTGAAAGAAATTGTTAGAAGAAAGAAAGAAGATCAAGAAGACGAGTACGATAGAAGATTATCGAAGGATTTCCAAACTAACTCGAAGATTTTCTGGAAGTCCATAAGATCGGCTCGAGGCAAAGCGCAAAATACAGAGCTAGTCTCGATCAGCGATAAATATGGAAGGACAGTGTATGGAGAAGAATGTATACTAGAGAGATGGAAGGAATACTTTGAAAGCTTATTTGAAAGAGAAGAGCCACAAAAATTATCATTTGTGAATGAAAGGGATCTCGAGGAAGGAGAATGCATAAGTATGATAGAAATTACAAATGCATTGAAAGGTATGAGAGCGGGTAAGTCTGCAGGATACGACAGGATTACAGTTGAAATGCTGACGGCTGGAGAAGATATTACAACTAACATCCTATACCAGCTCTTCAATCTTTGCTGGACTAATGGCCGAGTACCTATAGACTGGTGTCAGGCGGTAATTGTACCTCTCTACAAAGGGAAAGGTTCACGGCAAGATTGTAGAAACTACAGGGGCATAAGCCTCCTTAGCATTGTCGGCAAACTGTATGCGAAAGTGTTGATTGAAAGAGTAGTGAAAGTGACCGAAAAGAAAATATGGGATGCACAAGCGGGTTTTCGAAAGAGTATGGGTTGCACGGATCAAGTTTTCTCTTTACGATGCATGGCGCAAAAATTTTTGGCTAAAGGTCAGAAAGTCTTTTGCGCTTTCATTGATTTAGAGAAGGCTTATGACAAAGTGAGGAGGAATGAACTGTGGTCGGTACTATCTATGTATGGGGTAAATGGCCATCTTATTCAGGCGCTGAAATCCATTTATAAGGATTCCAGAGCTTGCGTAAGGATAAACGGGTCCTACACTGAATGGTTTAACATTGATAAAGGTGTCAGACAGGGATGTGTAGCGTCACCGTGGCTGTTTAACCTATTTATGGAAAGCTGTTTACAAGATTTGAAAAATAATGAATGTGGTTTAAGAATGAATGAGTTACTCGTCAAATGTCTTCTTTATGCCGATGATCAGGTTTTAGGTTGTGTAAGAGAAAAGTATGCAGAGGGTGTCCGAGAACGGCTGACGATGGCAAGCCAGCCGCAATCGGACATTGAAGAATGCTGGAGAGTATTGAAAGAGAGTATGGTAGATACAGCGAAAGAAGTATGTGGAAGTTCAAAGAAGCATAGAAAAACAAATGGTGATGCATGGTGGGATGCGGAAGTGGCAGCTTCCGTAGAGCAAAAGAAGAAAGCGTGGCTGGACTATGTCTCTCCTTTGAATCTGAATGACAGTATGACTGAACAGAAGAAAGAAATATATCGGCAATGTAAGAATGACACCAAGGCCTTAGTGAAAGAGAAACGTGATAGAGCAAGTATGAGTGCAGAAGATAGGCTGACTAAAAACTTCGAGGGTAACACCAAACTCTTTTGGAAGGAGGTGAAGAAGTCTCGGGGTGGTTGGTCAGCCTTCAGAATGAATAAAATAAGGTCTAAAGGTGGAGACATTCTTACACAAACACAAGACGTGTTAAGCCGATGGAGTGAATATTTTGGCGATATGTATGCGGATGCTACGGTTGGCGCCGGTGTTGGATGTGGTTTAGTAGATCAACATTCGACAGCGGCGTCCTCCGATGGCATCAGTATGGATGAAGTTGAATAGGCGATAAGAAGTTTGAAAAATGGTAAGGCAGCGGGCATTGATATGGTGTCTGCCGAGATGATCAAGCTCGGTGGCTCTTGTGTCTGGGAGGCGTTCCTGTTGCTCCTCAATTTATGTTGGAGCTCGGGAATGGTTCCCAGGGACTGGAATAGCGCGGTCATCGTGCCTTTGTTTAAAAACAAGGGTTCACGTTATGACTGCGCAAATTACAGAGCCATAAGCTTGACCAGTTTGGCAGCAAAAGTGTATGGAAAAATTATTGAAAGGAGAATGAGGATGGTGTCCGATGGTTTACTGTGTGAGACACAAGGAGGTTTCAGGAGTGGAAGGGGATGCATGGATCAAGTGTTCTCTCTGCGCAACATTGTGGAGAAGCATCTGGCTCTAGGTCAGAGGGTTTTCTGCAGTTTTGTGGATCTGGAGAGAGCATTTGACACGGTTGTACGAAAGGAACTTTGGGACATTTTACCGGAGTATGGTATTAACGGTAAACTGCTACAGGCTGTGCAGTCCAGTTACATGGGCTGTAGAGCCTGTGTGCGGCTGGATGATGGAATGTCGCCTTGGTTTGACGTCAATATCGGCGTTAAGCAGGGGTGCATTCTGTCAGCCAGGCTGTTTATCATATATCTGGATAAATGTCTCCAAAGGTTGAACGATATGAATGTGGGAGTCCAGATGGGCGACTCAGTGGTCACTGCTCTGCTTTATGCAGATGATGCAGTCCTGCTGGCACAGTCAGCGATTGACCTGCAGACCCTAGTCGACACAATGACAGAAGATTGTAAGAAAAGGGGTCTACGCATGAATGTGAGCAAAACCAAAATAATGGTCTTTGAAAGAGATAAAACCAGAACAGATGTAAGAGTAACAATAGGTAATGATGTACTAGAGCAAGTGGATGAATTTGTGTATCTTGGATGTGGATTTAGCCGAGATGGAAGGTACACCACTGATATAGAGCGAAGAGTGAATGCGGGAAATAGAGTGAACGGAGCGTTGGGGCAACTTCTCGGCAGCCACCACCTCAGCCAGAAGGCACGTGTAGCAATACATAACGCAGTGCTTGTCCCAACATTACTGTATGGAAGCGAGAGTTGGGTATGCAGAAAAGAGTATGATAGTAAAATTAATGCGGTCGAAATGCGATCTCTGCGGAAAATCTGTGGAGTTAGGCTGACCGACCGCATTCGTAACGACGACGTAAGAGAGCGAGTAGGTATGAAAGAGAGTATTGGTGTAAAGATGCGAAAGGGAATGCTCCGATGGTTCGGACATGTGGAAAGAATGCCGAACGAACGCCTGGTTAAGAAGATATACAATGCGAAAGTGGAAGGATGTAGGTACCGAGGGAGACCGAGACTAACCTACCTAGACCAGATCGGTCATGTACTGAAGGAAGGTGGAGTCAAGAGTCTCCGAAACCGGCGAGCGTGTATGAAGAGGATTATGAATGTTGAGGAAGCGAGTGAAGTATGCAGAGATAGAGTTCTCTGGCACTCTGTTCTCTCTGCCTACCCTGCAAGGGATATGGCGTGATGATATGTATGTATGTATGTATCAGGTTTTACTTGCATCGTCGGCTGAAGACTTACAGGCGATGGTAACTACTATGCATGATGCTTTTGAAAGAAAAGGTATGAAAGTAAATGTAAGTAAGACGAAAGTAATGGTCTTTGAAAAGGATAAATGTATGACGGAATGTAATATTTTTATAAATGGTGAGGGATTGGAACAGGTGAAAGAATTTGTATACTTGGGTGTACTGTTTACTAGTGATGGTAAAAATGATGAAGATGTTGAAAGACGAGTAAATGCTGGTAATAAAGTGAATGGGGCATTGTACGCTTTTATGAAAAGTAGGAATGTATCTAACAAGGCACGCCTAGCTGTACATAAGGGAGTATTAGTTCCCACTCTCATGTATGGCAGTGAAAGCTGGATTTGGCAGGGAAGACATGAAAGTAGCATAAATGCTGTAGAGATGAGAGCTCTTCGTAGTATGTGTGGTGTAAGTCTGACAGATAAAATTAGGAATAGTGTTATAAGAGAGCGCTGCGGTATGAATGAAGAAGTAGTGACAAAGATAAAAAAGGGTATGCTGAGGTGGTTCGGACACGTGGAAAGAATGAGTGAAGAAAGGTTGACTAAACAAGTATACAAAGCGAGTGTGAGTGGGACGATTACAAGGGGAAGACCGCGTCGTACTTTCCTGGATCAAATTGAAGATGTGTTAGTGAAAGGTCAGATTAAGAGTACGCGTAATCGTAGAGCATGCATGAAGACTGTGATGAGTGTGAATGAAGCGATGGAGGTATGTCAGGATCGTGGTTTGTGGCAATCCGTAGTCTCTGCCTACCCCTCAGGGAAACAGGCGTGAGGCTATGTATGTATGTATGTATTTGATTTTTAATTGCGAATAGGATTCATGGTCACGGGAGAACTGACCATAAACGCTGCAAAGTGTTCAAAACGTCGAGTAATTAAAAACTGTATACAAATGCGATGGAATTCGTAAAAATAGTTTAATTTCAAATGTGTAATTACTCGCGTAAACATCAATAACAAATACGAAAAATAGAAAAACAAAATGTACTATTTTAATCACTTTCATTCAACAAAAAAAGAAACCTTGATACCCACCACTCAAAAATCTATTACGAAAGGCTATCAACGGCATTTTTTTACATTCGACAACCCTATTCAGGGTAAATGGGTAAAGTTCAATTTGCGTACATTTCCATCTCCCGCATTATGGTATGGCAGTATGCTGTGTGCCTTGATGCCTTGATGAATGGGGTGTCGATGTGCCGACTCATCCTTTTATATTGCAACCTTTATTTTGGTTTCGCTAATGAGGGGTTAATGGCAACCCCCGGGTAAGTAAAACAAGTGTATAGAACATGCAAGTCACTTAATTATGTAGACGTCTCGGCTTCATTTTGTTGGGTGATGGACAAAAAGGTGATGTGCAAATATTTTTGGGAGTTATTCGCGTAAGGTATTTTGGGAAAGTCTCTTTTTTTATAAAATTGCTGTGAAATTGAGAGAGGCTTTGAATTTTGTACATTCTTTTTGTTGTGTGATGTGAGTAAATGGACGCCGTTTTGTAAAGTTTAGTGAAGCAGCTGACCATGGCCTAAATGCTGATGTCATTAATTAAAACATACATCTAACACTTGAATGTCACAATACTCGTAAGGCATAATGAGTTAGTTAAAAATGTCAAACATTATAGAAAGTTCTTTTTAATTTATTTTTCCCTTTAATTTGATATGTATATATGTATGTAGATACATTTTAGCCTGTCAATTCATGTTAGTTTTAAGGCGATATATTAGTATTTTTGCTAATAAATTTATTACATACATACATACGAATTATGACGCCATATCCCTTGCAGGTTAGGCAGAGACAACAGTTAAAAATAAATACAATAAATAATTACAATAAATAATACAATAATAATAAATAATATAATAATAATATAAAGAGAGTATTGGTGTAAAGATGCGAAAGGGCATGCTCCGATGGTTCGGACATGTGGAAAGAATGCCGAACGAACGTCTGGTTAAGAAGATATACAATGCGAAAGTAGAAGGATGTAGGTACCGAGGGAGACCGAGACTAACCTACCTAGACCAGATCGGTCATGTATTAAAGGAAGGTGGAGTCAAGAGTCTCCGAAACCGGCGAGCGTGTATGAAGAGAATTATGAATGTTGAGGAAGCGAGTGAAGTATGCAGAGATAGAGTTCTCTGGCACTCTGTTCTCTCTGCCTACCCCGCAAGGGATATGGTGTGATGATATGTATGTATGTATAATAATATAATAATTACAATAAATAATGTAATAATTACAATAAATTTATTAGTTTCTAATTATATATAGACCGTAGTCTTTTAGTTTTATTTGTCAGGTTAAGTAAAGTTTAATCACATCACCTCATATATGTCCCACTGCTGGGATCGAGCCTCCTCCATAGTAGGGGTAAATTGACCTGCTATACTACGCTAGTCAGACGGTTTGGTATAAGGGTTTATTTCTATTTTTTCTTGCATAAATATTCTTTGAACATTATATCCATTTCTATTTTTTTTTAGAATACCCACGGGCAAGACAAGGGAGTGAATTGTATTCTTAACCCGTCACCACACGGATAGGTAAATAAAATAATTGCCTTGCAAAGGTATTATTTTAATCAGAACGTATTTATAGTGATACCACACAGTTTTCTGTTTTCAACCATAAATGATTCGGTTCGTTCAGAGTAGTACCATAATCTACTAGAAAATGGACTTGTCAATAGTAACAATATGCTACTGTGCTTTGTTCTATGAGCAAGCCGTAGACATAGAATCCATCTTACGGTAAGCAGCGATCTAGCTGAGTTTCTAGTGTTGCAGAGTTCCGTGAACTGCAATTAACATTCACCAGCAGGTAGACCGCTAGCTTTCAATGTGGATAGTTAATGTAAAAAATGAAATCACAATATCAATCGCTGGACCGTATACTCAACTAAAGAAATCTGTCCATTTTTCACATGACCGGAGATGAAAGAAGCTTAACATATCAATAAAGTAAAATAATATTTGGTATCTGAACAGCTATACTTCAGAGAATTTTATTTTACTGAGAAATAAGTAAATTTATCCTTAAGTTAAGGTATTTCTAAGAAATCGACGTAACTCTGTCAAAGCAATTTTGTGTCGCTCGTCAAATATCTATTTACAAAAATCATTTCTATATAACTGATATATTGTTAGGGATTTTATATTATAAAGTAAAATAGAAAGGATATTTTATTGTTAGATGAATAAGAAGCGTAGTTACCTGTTAAAGTTTTTAAATTATTATCTGAATAACTAAAGCATCTAAAATTTTAAGCTGATGCAGTAAGCTTAGTATTATTATACTATAAGAAATTGTCGCTTTATATTTATAGATAGATCTATATATAGAGTTGTAACCTAACCAAAGGGACAGGGAGTGGGATAGTGAGAGTATGTAGATATTAGAGAAATATAATTCTGGGCGGAAACAATGCGCAAACATAGAAACCCACACAGGGGCACATGAAAGATTAATTACAGATTTCTCTTTTTAACTTGTATATGATATCCTATTAACTTTTGTATTATACTAGCAAAGCCAACCCTTTGACTTGTTGGCAGATGTCGATATATCGCGCCTGGTGGCGAATTACATCAATGCTGATAATAGCATATAAACCTTCTGCGTGACAAATTACATAATTGTATACATCAATTTTCATAATGATCGGTCAAATAGTTTCTGAGTTTAGCGATGTCATATATACAAACATCCTCTTTTATAGATTTAGATTATACATTAGTTTTTTTTATTTTACATACATATATGTAGGTTTTGAGATGTTCTTGACGACTTGTGAAGTCTGATGGGGAGAATTTATTTAGCATGAGATAAACACCAATTTACTTTGATGTTACGCTTATTCCAAAAAGTAAAGTTTCAACAATAAACACGTTATTGTTTATATGTATTATGCATATGTAACCCGATTTAACCGGTTATTTTTTGTTATTTCCAGATCCATGCGCTGAGATTGAAATGAGACGAAAAGCAGGCCCACGGATATGTGAGGTAATTAATTTTATACACCTATTTCTGTAACACGTTTACAACGCGTTACAAGTTTAATTACTTTGGTTTGAAACGTTGACAGCTCTCCGTATGTTGTGTTTAAAATTTAAAAAGAAAGTGAAGTACTAGATATATTTACTTTTTACGAATGGCATCGTTTATTTCTTGATACATGCTTGCAAATGAGTTTGTTTTGATTTATTTAATATGCATCTCAATTCATATATGTCCCACTGTTGGGCTCAAACCTCCTCCATAATGGGAGGGAAACAGACCTACATACATATACCACGCTGGTCAGACGTGGTATAGGGTTTTATTTCGAGTTTTCCTTCTCTTGCAAAGATGTTATATGCGTTTAATATCCCTTAGTCGTCTCTTACGATCACCCATGGGTAAAATAGGGGGTGGTGAATTGTATTCTTACTCCGTCACCACATGGATAATTCTTTAATATATGCATAACTACTTTTCTTAAGTTTTACTTTTCCGTGTGATGTGGTGACTGAGTAAGAATACAATTCACCACCCCTATCATACCAGTAGGTGATCGTACGAAACGACTAAAGAATATAAAATGCATATAACATCTATGCGAGAGAAGGAAAACTGGAAACAAAATCCTATACCAACACGTCTGACCAGCGTGGTGTAGTGGGTTAATTAACCTCCCATTATGGAGGAGGCTCGAGCCCAACAGAGGGACATATATGAGCTGAGATGATGATGATGATGACTTTTCTTAAGTACTTCTTTACAACTTACCTTCCACTATTGAGCCAACTTTCCATATCATCACCATTCTATTCTTAAGACATCTTTTAACGCTAAGATTTTTGGTTCAGAGTTAAAACATTACTTATTTTTACTGATCGACTCACCGCCCTCAGCTTGGTTGTACAAAATTTGCTGCTATTTTGTCCTGTTTGTCGAACGTCTGACATCTGAGAATTGTTATTTTTTGTTCCTATCGTAGGTATGTATTTATTGTCAATAATTTATTTTCGGTTATTGATGTGTTTTCTGAAAATTATCTCAATTTTCATTTTTAAGTTTATATTATTGTTGTTACATTAGTTCACCACCTAAACACTAGGTAGCAACACTTTCCATACCTGCACATTTTATCATCAAGTTGTCAGTCTTTTTCAGTTGATATAACTTTACTCTTCGCACTAAGGAAACAATCCTTGTATTGCAGGGGACTTTACAAAGATATAAATTAACTGACACAAATTACACCCAGACTCAGAATAACAATTTATAGATGACACAAAGTATTGTATTGTATGAGAATCGAATCCATAACACTGGCACGTAGGTCAGTATCTTAATCATTATCTGTGCAGTTACTTTGGATTGATGTAATATATTCTTTTTTACAAACAATCTAATCAGATAATTATGTCTCTTTTTTTATCCATATTATCAGGATCATCCAGTTCAAACTTTCTATCCAACATTATTTTTACACCGTTTTATACCATAACAAGTGTTCACGAGCATTCCACTATAAATAAAGTAATAGAATATTACACCACGCTCACCATATTCTCCCTAAAACATTTCATTCTTAATTTATTTTATTTATTACGCGTGGTGGCAAATGAGCAAGCAGCTTGATGGTAAGTGTCACTGCCACCCATGGACCTTTGCAATACCAAGGGTACAGCTTAGGCCGCTGCCTACCAATTAAATCCCCAAAGCCACCCAGTTGGGCTTCCGGCTCTATCGCAAAAAAGAAACAGTTTTCTTTAAAGACCGCCCTGCACTAATAATCGTTGTATTGCGGGGGACTTTACAAACATTCATTTAACGCAGACAAATTACACCCAGACTTAGAACACTTTGTAGATTTGCATAAATTATTGTCCTGCTATAGGAATCGAGGACTTAACCACTACGCATCTGTACACTCATTGTACTCACACTTGGTCAAGAATAAATGAACACATGTAACAACACATTACGACATTATTATTGAGTTGATTAAAGATAGTTTAAAAAGTCAGATACCATTGTTTTCCCACGGTAAATATTTTCAGCAACAAAACCATAACACTCTCGTATAAATAGCTATTCGTTTATTGATACAAAAATCCTTTCCTAGGCCACTCTGTATAATGTTATTCTAAATTTATTCTGTTGCTACTGCTACATTGAATACTATTACCATTCATACACTAAGGTGTATTTTAAGTGACCCGTTCGTTGAAAATAAAGTGTTTCAACGTGTAAAACTATTGAAATGAACAGAGACAGAAATAAGCTAGCGCTGTCAGAAATGCAAATATTTATTTATACGAGAAACTTTCGCTCGTATATTTCCCTAAATATGTTCATATTTTAAAACTTTTTGAGTGTTATGTTTTAAATATTTTTGTGATTTTTCGATTGGGTATAGAGACGATAATCTAATGTAGAGAATAGTTTGTAACGGGGATAAGTAGTATTTCTAATATTTACGTGAGTATTACACATTTGAAATAAAATATTTTTTACGGATTCTATCGCGTTTGTATTTGATTTTTGATTTGCCGACGTTTCTAACACTTTACACCGTTTATGACATTGAAGGCAGGACTTTCAGTCCGTCCGTGACCATTAACGCTGCAAAGTGTTCAAAACGATGTGTTCGTATCGGTAAATTAAAAATCAAATACAAACGCGATAGAATCCGTAAAAATAGTTTTAATTCAAAAGGAGATAAGTTGAGTTATAACTAATCAACGCGCACCTAGGATTGATGACATAACATCATCATTATCATCATCAATTTCATTTACAAATTGCTTAAGTTTCTTTTTCAAAGTTTTTGGAGATCATCTATAAAGGAGATTCTCTATGGGCCCATCTAAAATCTATAATAGATTGATGGAGAATCTAAATACTGCACTGCACTGCGATTCCGAGGTCTGTGTGGCCTGGGCAGAGCAGCGCCGTGAAATCATCGCAGTCATCGATGCCGACCATCGCTAAGGCGATGCTCGACAGCTTCAGGAACTGGAACGCGGTTGCTGCCTTCTGCGAGAGAGTCGTCTCGCGGAAGGAGGCAGCGGGACGGCTACAAGAGGAAATCCTATTCGGTAACACGCCAGGCACCGACGCCTGGAGCGACTCAGGCGCTAATACCTGCGCCTGATGCCACTCTAGTCGAGGCATCGGGTGACTTTGACCGGGGAATAGTCTGTCACCTGCAAAGAGGCACCGCGTGAGAGCGACGCGTCGACGAGGGGTGGTACCACCGAACAGGTAACACGCCGGGCTGGCCACGGATGGCAAGGAAGAGGTACCAGTGGCCGGCCCAATGGCGATGGGGAGTTAATACAATGGGTTATAGCCCACGCTCCGCCCTTCCGTCGCCCCGGACGTAACGGGCGGCATGTGTCCGGACCATAGCCTACCCAAAAAAAAGTATGTAAGGCTTCATATCCTTACATACTTTTTTTTTGGGTCGGATTACGGTCATCCGTACAATAAATATACATATTAAATATATTGTAGTATATACATACATACATACCATCATGCCATGTACCTTGCAGGGTAGGCAGAGAGAACAGACTGCCAGAGAACTCTAGCCTTGCATACTTCACTCGCTTCCTCAACATTCATAATTCTCTTCATACACGCTAGCCGGTTTCGGAGACTCTTGACTCCACCTTCCTTCAGTACATGGCCGATCTGGTCTAGGTAGGTTAGTCTCGGTCTACCCTGGTACCTACATCCTTCCACTTTCGCATTGTATATCTTCTTAACCAGACGTTCGTTCGGCATTCTTTCCACATGTCCGATCCATCGGAGCATTCCCTTTCGCATCTTTACACCAATACTCTCTTTCATACCTACTCGCTCTCTTACGTCGTCGTTACGAATGCGGTCGGTCAGCCTAACTCCACAGATTTTCTTCGGCATTCTTTCCACATGTCCGATCCATCGGAGCATTCCCTTTCGCATCTTTACACCAATACTCTCTTTCATACCTACTCGCTCTCTTACATCGTCGTTACGAATGCGGTCGGTTAGCCTAACTCCACAGATTTTCCGCAGAGATCGCATTTCGACCGCATTAATTTTACTTTCATACTCTTTTCTGCATACCCAACTCTCGCTTCCATACAGTAATGTTGGGACAAGCACTGCGTTATGTATTGTTACACGTGCCTTCTGGCTGAGGTGGTGGCTGCCGAGAAGTTGCCCCAACGCTCCGTTCACTCTATTTCCCGCATTCACTCTTCGCTCTATATCAGTGGTGGTACACCACCATCCTTTCCATCTCGGCTAAATCGACATCCAAGATATACAAATTCATCCACTTGCTCTAGTATATCATTACCTATTGTTACTCTTACATCTGTTCTGGCTTCGTCTCTTTCAAAGACCATTATTTTGGTTTTGCTCACATTCACGCGTAGACCCCTTTTCTTACAATCTTCTGTCATTGTGTCGACTAGGGTCTGCAGGTCAGTCGCTGACTGTGCCAGCAGGACTGCATCATCTGCATAAAGCAGAGCAGTGACCACTGAGTCGCCCATCTGGACTCCCACATTCATATCGTTCAACCTTTGGAGACATTTATCCAGATATATGATAAACAGCCTGGCTGACAGAACGCACCCCTGCTTAACGCCGATATTGACGTCAAACCAAGGCGACATTCCATCATCCAGCCGCACACAGGCTCTACAGCCCATGTAACTGGACTGCACAGCCTGTAGCAGTTTACCGTTAATACCATACTCCGGTAAAGTGTCCCGAAGTTCCTTTCGTACAACCGTGTCAAATGCTCTCTCCAGATCCACAAAACTGCAGAAAACCCTCTGACCTAGAGCCAGATGCTTCTCCACAATGTTGCGCAGAGAGAACACTTGATCCATGCATCCTCTTCCACTCCTGAAACTTCCTTGTGTCTCACACAGTAGTAACTTATTTTACCCATCCCAAAAAACCTAAAAATCTACAAAAAGTTGAATGCTACTATAAAAAAAATGTTTAGGAAGAAGATTGTCGCAAAATTATTTTTAATAATAATTTAATTCAAAGTATTGACTTATATCAAACTCAATAACACGGATCACCGATCTGTTTACTATTTAGGATATATATGTAATATTATTTGATATATACAAGTAACTTAATTTATTCAGTGAAATAGTATTCAAAGAGATTGGCCCGTTTGAAGATTGCGACTGTGATGTTAAGACAAAATTCAACTTAACATTATATAAATTGGTATTGCTATTTGATATCTGCGATGTAATATTTATTCTGCCATGGAAATTACCAAATCTATGATAAAAAGTTATAAGTTCAACGCGTGTGATAAAAATTGTAATGTCATTATCATCATTACATTTTATATCTATAAAGAAAAAAATAGACATTTTTCTTCAAAAATTAAAAAAAGAATTGAACATCTCAGCTCGTATATGTCTCACTCGAGTCGAGTCTTTTCCACAATAGGAGCGAATTTGATGTAATATATGCTGGTAGTGGATTGGTTTTATGATGATTTTTCATTCTCTTACATAAATGATAATAAAATAAAAGAAATCCTCTAATATATTATCTCTTTTAGCCGTTATTACGATATCCCAAGAAGGGAGTGGTAAATAGAGGGCTTTCTCCATCATCACAAAAAAAAACTAATTGTATTTTATATAATACTGATAAAGTGCTAAATTGTAGTATATATGATATCATAGTGGTTTACGTGTATTTTCATGTTTTGCCAAAATTGCCAAAGATATCATTAATTTCATTATTAGTGCCCAATTATTGGTAACATCTTGACATACTGACGGACAGTGACTGTTATAGGCTACACAATATGGAGAAGTGTTAAATAATATGTGAAAAAAAATATGTAAAACTTGGCTGTATGGGCTTTGTTCTCTTTGCCTGTCCGAACGAAGGAACAGAACCAAAAAAAAAAGAAATAAAATAATAAAGCGGCGATGATTAAGTTTTTACAGACTGACATACATCTACAGAATCACTTCTTATCAGCAAGGTAGGGTATAGTACAAAATGTCATAAGTATATGAAGTAACACCTCTTTCCTTTTGCCCTAACATGACAATTAAAGCGTGAGTGGCAGTCCACCTTAGACCAGAATTGTTTTTAATCTAGTAACCTTTTACTAAATTTCTTGGGTGTTGTATAATTAATATAAATATATAAATATGTACGAGCCAAAATTGCTCACACAGCGATTTACGTACAATAAGTACTACTACCTAATTAATATGAAGCAGTCGTGAACAATGTCAAAATCCTCCGTAATGCACAAACGTCTGTAATATTACTATTAACATTACGAAAGGTGCGACTTAGATATATAACTTAAAGTAAATAAACAGTTAAACTTCCTTGTGGTTTAGTAACTATTACCTACTACAACATAACAAAAACCGGGGTTACCGTAAACTACGAGAAATTCCAAACAAAATAAATACGGTTTTTATTTGAGAATTTTAGAAATTCTATCTAATGTATGCTGAAATGGCATTAAAAGAATATAGTGATAATACCTAACAACGTTTATTCAAATCCAAATATCTGTCGTAGGTATTACTATTGTACATCATCATCATCATCACAGCCCATAAACGACCCACTGTTGGGCTCAGGCGTCCTCCGTAATGGGAGGGAAATTAACCTACTATACCGCGCTGGTAAGACGTTTTTTTTTTTTTTTTTTTTTTCTTCTTTATGGCAAGCAATGCCGGTGTCGACAATTCTGCCACTGACAAATGTGTGGAGAAACGTGTGTATAACAGTAAAACAATTTCGAACACTTGATTGGGATAAGGCTTGATGTGAGCCTCGTTTATTCTAGTTTTACACTTAAATAAAAGGACAGCACACATGGAATATATACATAAATTAAATAATTGGTTAGTATTTACATGGATAGTATTATTTAGCGATGTTATAGTTAGTAAGCATAGGACACCGATAACCTTATTATTTATTTGTTGGTGGAGGAACGTCACAATCTGATAGAATTTTGGCAGATAAAGTGTATAAGGATTCTAAAAAGTTTTGGAGAGGAAAAAGTTGGCAATGAAGGAAAATTAATAGGGACCGGGATTTTTAGTTGGTATAATATAATAATAATTTAATTAAAGGTTAATATAATATAATATATAATATATTTTTAGTTGATTTTTGTTGGTATAGGCCCTATACCAATAAACAAAACCCTATACTATAGGGTTTTGTTTCGAATTTTCCTTCTGTCGCATAGATGTTATATGCGTTTTTTATTCCTTAGTCGTCTCGTACGATCACCCACGGGTAAGATATGGGATGGTGAATAGTATTCTTACTCCGTCACCACACAGAAAACTATTGTACAATTTAAATAAAATTTATTACGGGAATCATATGCATACCATGCGGGGTAAAAGGTCGGTGCAGGCATATATTATGCATACAACAATTTATAAACTAAACCGTATAGTATTTTGCATATAGCTACGTGCGTACGCGCCGGTCGGCGGATTGGTCGCGGGCACGCGCGATTATACCGCATATGTTTTAAGATATTTTATGGACATCCTGTTTTACTTTGGTTAATAAGGTAATATATTTTTACCATAATATGGGCATAAAAACTTATATTTATGATTTTTTATTATTATAAAGTTGTTTCCGTATGGTGATGGGGTAAGAATGCCGTTCAATACCACTTCTCGTGCCCGTAGATGTCTTAAGAGATGACTGAGCGATACAATATGCATATAACTTCTATGCAAGAGAGAAAAGTGTGAAATAAAACCCTATGCCATACCATATGTATAGTAGATCAAATCCCTTCCTGCTGTGAAGGAGGCTCGAGCTCGTTATTGAGACCTGTATGAGCTAAGATGAAGATGAGGATTTTTTGTGTTTTTTTTTTTTTACTAATCCTGTATGGGTTAATAATAAAATTTACTTCCACTCTTTCACTTTCCCGTAAAAATTTTAAAACTCTTCGCGGGAATTTATAACATAACTCCGCTCGCCATTCCGGTATGGCATGACCATTACGATGTTATATCCTTTGGATAGGCCTATATGGCCTACGCCATAAACGTCAACAGGCTCATAAATGGATGGACAGTTTTCTTTCATTCGTCATATTTTTGTGCGCCAATCTCCTTCAAATTATTAGAATTTTCTACACGGGCAATAATAATATGGCGTGAGATTTTATATCTAACTTTACAAGAGCAGCAAGTTTAAGTCCCGTTCGGTGTTTTCATCTACTCGAGGCACTACTTGCTACATCCAAATGTCTTTACCTATGCCACATTAGTACATCACTTCACGAAAACAGATATATAATTAAAATCATGAAATTAATATATACTTAATGTATCAGTTGAGATTAATAATTTTCACATTTTTTACCTAACTTTTAATCAATGATTACGTACTATCCTATTTATCTCGTAATGTATGGATACCCTACAATAGTGACGGTTTTCTGTGAGACTATGCCTTATATGCGATGCGTTGTGCTCAGCTGAGAATGCGAGATGACCGATTACGTGTATTTACCACAGACTTCCTTACACGACAACAGTTTATGCAGACTCTTTGTTTTAATATTCATGTATTTTAAATAAGCGTAATCATTATATATCTCTATCTATCGGATTTTTCTCAGTGCTCAGTTTAATTAATTTGTTACACGGGTTTTGTTTCGAGTTCTCCATCTCTTGCATAGATGTTATATGCATTTTATATCCCTGAGTCGTCTCATACATTCAAGCACGGGTAAGATCCCTATCTTAGTCCTTGGTGAATTATATTCTTATACCCTCACCACACGGAAGAATCTCATCATCACCCTGCTCTTATTTCAAGATTCTTAGATGTTATATGCATTTTATATCCCTTAGTTATCTCTTAGGATCATCCACGAGAAAGAAAAAGGGGTGATGAAATATATTGTCACTCCGTCATCACATGGAAAATAATATAATAAATATAATAAAAATAAATTATCTTAAATTTAATGTCTAATAAAATAATAAATGACCGTAAAAAAATATATTTATTTTTATCCATGGAATCATTTTCTTTTTGTGCTGGCAATAAACTTGTATCAAAAATGTCGGTCATAATTTAATAACTAGTACCTACTGTAGCGGGTAGATATAAATCTCTGTAATAACGATGACTTATTGGACGTAGGACATCTTAGTCCTCCCGTGACCATGAACGCTGTGATATGTTCGTGTGAACCGTTGCGAAATTAAAAATCAAATACAAACGTGATACAATCCATAAAAATATAGTTTCATTTCAAGCATTGTATCTCTTTTCAATTTTTTTTCTTTTATTTAGGTATATTTTTTTTTAGGTATATCTTGTTTATTTAGCTAAGTATCAGTTAAGGGATGAAAGTACATAATAGGACTTAAATCTGAAATTCAAACTTATGTTATTGGCCAGCTAAGTAAGAGGTCTTCTAACACTCAAGAATATGAAACTATGGAACTAGACGTCAATATAATAATTCTATTAATCCTCTAATATGAAATATTAATATTGCTTCTATGTTTAAAGTTACTGTTCGATAGCTACAGGATAGTTATGTTTTGCTTTAGATATGTATAGCTCAGAGCTGGATGCATTGAGCCGCAAGCCATTGTAGATACGTGACGAAGCCGATACACCTGCAGGTAAAGTTGCATTTATTTATGCGCTACAGTGCCTCTATTCTTAAGTTGAACTATGGACCAAGATATAAGATGTAGCGGGTATAGACAAATTTATTTTACTAGTTGAATCCGTAACTAGTAAAATTCTCGAATTAATGTAGATTATGTGAATTTAATTGTTTTCTCCATAGTAACAGTAATTTTTAGTGAATAAAAGCTATCTCTGGTAACGTGTAAGCGAAAGTTTAAGATTAAAGCTTGAGTATTTAAGACGTTAAAGATTAACAAATGTTAAAAATGAAATAGGTTAGATGACGTAATAAAAATACAAAAAATTTCAATTTTTGGAAAATGAAATAAACTACCGCAAGGTTAAGTTATCAGTACCAGTCAGCTCAATTGGCCATGGAATCCAATACTTTTTATTTTTTTTATTTTTTATTATGAGTATGTTATTCCACAGACTTTTTGTCCGTGCTCTTTTTATATTTAATTTAATCGTTATGGTGGTTTGTTTATAAAATTAATGTTCTTGAAGTGGCTTTATTAGGGATTTTATGATCTTATTTGACGAGTATATGCCATTGTAGTTGTTCTGGAGGGCATATGCTACGTCCATGGGGCACCGATGCGTACACAGCAGTTCTTGTGTTGCCGATGGTGTGGTCAGAGGCTTGTCATGTCTCATTTTGAATAGGTTGTCCCGATCTATGAATGGGATTTGGTTTGTATCTCCAATGAGGAGGAGTTCTTTGGCCTTGACAGTTCGCATTAATAAGACTACGGAGCCGAAGTGATTTATGAGCGCTTCATCTATGATTAGCCGGTGAAGCGCTTGGTTTTTGTTCGTTCTGACTCCGTTTGTCAGAGCTGATGCTACTGTGTAGACGTTCTTGGCCGCCTTTTCCCCCATGCGTTGGGTAATCCTATTCTTTAGATCGTCTTTTGCTTTGAGCAATGATGTTAAAACGACGTCGTGTGCGGGGTGGAAGTTCCAAGGAATCCAATACTGCAAGCTTCAGGCCGCATGTCGCTCTTTCGTTTAGACGTAGTGTGACCAAACCACAACTTAAAATTAAAGTAAAATAATTCTTACGAAGAATACACGTTAAATGTTTGCAGAAAACCATTTTTACCAAATTATCAGTAATATCATAACTTAAAATACATACATACATATCATCACGCCATATCCCTTGCAGGATAGGCAGAGAGAACAGAGTACCAGAGAACTCTATCCTTGCATACTTCACTCGCTTCCTCAACATTCATAATTCTCTTCATACACGCTCGCCAGTTTCGGAGACTCTTGACTCCACCTTCCTTCAGTACGTGATCAATCTGGTCTAGGTAGGTTAGTCTCGGTCTACCGCGGTACCTACATCCTTCCACTTTCGTGTATAATAAAAGTTAATAAATAGAGTTTTTGTTAGAAAATCATCATCGTTTCAGCTGATGTAAGTCCCACTGCTGGGCTTGAACCTAATAGATAGTGGGAGCAAAATTTATTAATATACAATCTTGGTCAGTATTGCTATATAAAGTGTTATTTGAAGTTTGCCTTTTATTACAATATTTTATTTGCTTACTTCTCTTAGTCGTCCTTTATGATCACCTGCGGGTAAGCAAGGGTTGATGCCACATTGTATACTTACTCCATTATCACCCGTATAATATAGTAAATATCTATAGCTATTTCATAAATCGCTACCTTTTGTCATTAAGACTATAACACAATTCCCATAGAGAACATATTTAGACTTGCTTAGCATAACACACAGTCTATACTAGCGACCTTTCTCGTGGTGAGAACCTGCGCGAGCGCATCCATTTGGTTATTCGCGCACGACACTGCCCAACTGCCTTTATCCTATTCTGTAAATATTTCATGAACTGATAATATTAATTTAAAATTCATGTTTGTGCCTTTGTTGCATTGTGTGTGATACTTATATGTATTTAAAAGCGACAACTGAATGTTTCATGAGGACTTTATTATTTTTTAGGGTTCCGTACCCAAAGGGTAAAAACGGGACCCTATTACTGAGACTTCGCTGTCCGTCCGTCCGTCCGTCTGTCACCAGGCTGTATCTCAAGAACGGTGATAGCTAGACAGTTGAAATTTTCACAGATGATGTATTTCTATTGCCGCTATAACAACATATACTAAAAATAAAATAAAATAAATATTTAAGGAGGGGCTCCCATACAACAAACTTGATTTTTTTTAGTTTTACGGAACCCTTCGTGCGCGAGTACAACTCACTCTTGGTTTTTTAAATAGTTTATTATGATTTTTATTTGAACATGATATTTGAAATAAAACTACTTTTACGGATTCTATCGCGTTTGTATTTGATTTATAATTTCCCGACGTTTCGAACACTTTACAGTGATCATGGTCACGGGAGGACTGAGGTGTCTTACGTCCAATATGTCATTGTTATTACAGAAATTTATTTATATCTACCCTATAAGATATTAAATTTTGACCCACATTTTTATACAAAATTAATACAATTCATTGCCAGTACAAAAAGAGAATGATTCTTTATATATATGAACATGATATACTAAAAGTATTGTTTAATGGTTCTTATTTTTATTGATGATTTTTATTTAAACATTAAATACTTAATTATTTACAAAATAATCATCCTATTGCCAATTTAGTGACCTAATTTCATAGTTATGATTTTTGTTTGGCGGAAATAAAAGAAACATGTGTTTCATATGTAATGCACATAAACTCTAGATGAAGTAAGTATATCCATATTTATTAATTCCAGATTATGTCTGTAGGCGTTTCTATATTAAATTGATATTAAATGTTTTGCAACTCACATATAAATAAATATAATTACTGTTATGTGCTTCAAATACCACCAAGGCACCAACCCATACTTTGTTCGTGAGTGTCGTGACATCAGGCAGGCGGGTGAACTAAAGTTAATAACTTTTGCATATGTAGGATGGAAGTGGAGTACATATAGCGTCGACCCCCAGTAATTAGGATGGTATTTTAATAAATATAATAATTCATTATTTTCCGCCTGCGATTTTGCGATACCCACAAGATATGCACGAGGGTATCGCAAAATACAACTAAGATGGCAAGCATACATATAACATGATGCACTATCATAAGGATAATTCACAATAAGGTTATTATACGAACTCATTCGACCAACGCGATATAGTATGTAATATTTCTCTACCATTCTGAAGAAGGCCCTGGTTTAATAGTCAAAATATGTACAAATAAGCCGAAGCGGAAGAATATAATGACAGGTTAATATTACAATAAAACATACATACATACATATCATCACGCCATGTCCCTTGCAGGGTAGGCAGAGAGAAAAGAGTGCCAGAGAACTCTATCCTTGCATACTTCACTCGCTTCCTCAATATTTATAATTCTCTTCATACAATCTCGCCGGTTTCGGAGACTCTTGACTCCACCCTCCTTCAGTACATGACCGATCTGGTCTAGGTAGGTGAGTCTCGGTCTTCCCCGGTACCTACATCCGTCCACTTTCGCATTGTATATCTTCTTAACCAGAAGTTCGTTCGGCAATACAAGATAAAATATATTAAAATACAATAACATACGATTAATTGAATCCAAACATTCATACAATCATAATATTGGCGCGTTTATTTTTAAATTATAACTATCAGAACACGATGTCGGCACTAATAGTATTCTATAATTGAGATTGGAATTGAATTTCCCACGAATGCGAGCGTATCGATCCATACAAATATATCGAGAAGTTGATTAATCGAATCAATATTTAGGAGGATAGGCGGCTGTTTGTTTTAGTGATGTGCCCACATTGCTAAATGAATAACTCGGCTGTGGTTTGCGTTTGAATTTTGTGTTGCGCCCGTGACGAATGTAACATTCAAGAGTAGTTTAAATATTTATCCTTCTTTTCACGTTTGAAAATTTATTTTTAGATTATAGGAAATACATAAAGTGTTATATGGCAACAATGTTGACTTTTAGCTGATAACTATAGATTTTATATATATCGTTTTAATTGGCAATGTTGAGTATAGCGTATTTAATGTTTTATTAATCTTAATTATTAAATGATGACGTCAATTTAGCATATCAGATAGATTGATATATCTTATGTTCATTGAAAATAGCTAAAATGAGCCAACTTTTGTGTATTATAAGTGTCAAAAATTATGTTATAATTACGCTAATTTCTCATCTCGTTCAGCACTTCATACTAATTGATTACTTTCATACTAAAATATTTTTTTTTATAATTTATAAATTGCTATCAAATACTTCCTCAAATATTTACGTGTGTACACAGAGTAAGAATAATATATATATATATATATATATATAATTCACCTCTCCCTTTCTTTCCTGTGGGTGATCGTAAAAAGACTAAGGAACGCAACCATGTAACATCAGTGCAAGAGAACAAAAACTTGAAATGAAAACCTATACCAACCCGTTTAATCCGCGTGGTATAGTGGAATTCCCCTCCCAATGTGAAGGAGGCTCGAGCCCAACGGTAGGACATATATTTGTGGGACCTCTACTCACAAAAAAATAGTCATTAAATATTAATGTAGAATAGAATTAATTTATTCTTTCAAACTTAATTTTAAAGTTTATTTTTTAATTGATTTTGACATTACGTTTGTACTCTATAAACTTCATTTGAATTCAAAGTTAAGAATTAATCTACTTTCAAACTCTATTTTACTTTTTAATTTATAACAATGTTTTATTTAATCAAACTTACATTTAATTTATCTATGAGCTGTATATTTATCTGATGCATATTCTTATTTTTGCTTCTAATATAGATTATATAATTAATAAATACATACATATCATCACGCCATATCCCTTGCAGGGTAGGCAGAGAGAATAGAGTGCCAGAGAACTCTATCTCTGCATACTTCACTCGCTTCCTCAACATTCATAATTCTCTTCATACACGCTCGCCGGTTTCGGAGACTGTTGACTCCACCTTCCTTCAGTATATGACCGATCTAGTCTAGGTAGGTTAGTCTCGGTCTCCCTCGGTACCTACATGCTTCCACTTTCGCATTGTATATCTTCTTAACCAGACGTTCGTTCGGCATTCTTTCCACATGTCCGAACCATCGGAGCATTCCCTTTCGCATCTTTACACCAATACTCTCTTTCATACCTACTCGTTCTCTTACGTCGTCATTACGAATGCGGTCGGTCAGCCTAACTCCACAGATTTTCCGCAGAGATCGCATTTCGACCGCATTAATTTTACTTTCATACTCTTTTCTATCTCTTTTTTATATAATTAATATAGATTAATAATGCACAGATGGCGTAATGATTAAGATAACCTAAAGTGCCAGTATTGTGTGTTCAATTCCCACGCAGAGCAATAATTTTCCGTCGGGCCGACCACCGACGTCAGTCAAGTCACTCTGCTTCGGTGGTCGGCCCAACGACGAAGGCGATGCTTATGCCCCTCTGTCGCCCCGGACGGAGTGGTGCGAAAAGTGCGCCGACCGTAACCCAGCCCCAAAACAAAAGAGCAATAATTTGCACGATCCAAAAACTATTGTTCTGAGTCTGGATATAATTTGTTTACGTTAATTATATTTTAATAAACTTCCTCGCATTACAAGAATTATTTCCTTAACGCAGACTACTGTCATTCTCGTCATTTTAAACACCAAAAATTCTATCTATATCACTGTAGCCCTTATGATTTTAACTATAAGAGCAATTAATTCGTATTAATAGTCATTATTATTTCTGAATGAAGGAAAGAATGAGATGCATCACCTTGCCACGGCTAATTAATATACCTAATGAAAGGAATGAGTACGGGATAAAATTAAGATTGAATAGGATATAAGGAAGTCTTTTAACTCCTATGTAATAAGCAACCCTTAGAACAAATTTCAATTGTCGCAAAATTTTGAATATGCGATAACTCGATTCATTTATTCTACTACTTTTATCCCAATTACTTGGGGTCGATACAATATGCACTCTTCTTTCATAGTACATATTGTAGAAGTTATTGGCAATAGTTTTATGACCGGCCGCCTGCCAGACTTCAACCCTTCTTGGGAATGTAATTGTTGACCAAACGGCATCAGATGGAGTTGGCCCAGGTCGTTATAAGGCTCTTAGTCGTTTTTTACGACATCCACGAGCAAAGTAAGGGTTGGTAGTATTCGTAGCCGCTACCACACAGCTATGTGATAACTCGATTAGTACATGATAATGAAATAATAATTGTAGAAGTAATCGATATATTACGAATAAAAAGCACATCACTATAACTCAATAACGTGATAACACAAATTGTGTTCGTGCCATTAATCTTTCATGGCATAAGAATTTACTGTACGCCGTTTAAACAGATGTAGGTCTACAATTTATAGACTAGAAGTCTCAACTCGACTGTTAGACTAGATAAATCAAGTTTTCATAGTGATAATTTAACGGTTTTTGAGTTATTCAATTATGATGATTTAATGGTTATCTTTCTTTCTTTTTGAGAATGTTTTGTGGTAGCGATTACGAATACTAGTGGATTTCGTAAAAGACAACTAAGAGCTTTATATCGATCTGCGCCAGCTGCAGCTGATGCTTTTTGGTCAATAATTACATCCCCAAGGACAGTAGACGTTAGGCAGGCGGTTGGTCATTCTCTTTCCACCGAAGTCAAAGATCGGGTACCGGTGGCCCGCTCGCACGGCGAAGAGAGGAGTTTTACGGTGGGTCTATGGGGTCACGCGCCGCCTTTCCGTCACCCCGGACTGATTTGGCGGGGCGAGACGCATCCATAGTCCACCAAAAAAAAAAAGGTGGTTGGTCATGAAATTATTGCTAATAACTTTTGCTATATGTAACGTACATATTGCAAAAGTTATTAGCAATAATTTTAAAGAGAAAGTAGGTATATTGTTATACTTAAAGAGGAGGTATATTGGGCGATCCGATGTAATTGGGATAAGAGCAGAAGAATAATAATAATGGCTTGCATAATTTTATAAAAATCTCATTAATGTAGTTATTTTTTGAAGTGATTTTTTTTATAACTATCGAGGTCTAAGAGATCATCAACTTTTTACCGATCGTGGCGATTTTTTTGTATATCTATCTCTCTTCAGCTTATAATATTACTAGCTGTATCCGGCCGATTCTCTCTTTTCCCGATAAGTAATCACCAATATATCAATATTAGAACTTTCTCCAAAATGCGCTGCATTTTATGGTATAAGTATTATTCCGATCGGTACAGTAGTTTTTCCAGTATAACCAAACAAAACACTTATCTTCATTTATTAGATTAGAAGAAGATATATATAAAACCAACGAACAATCAAGCATCATTTCATATTCTATTAACTTATCATTAGAACACCGACCACCCATCCTTAAAGAGCATATTCTACACCCACGCAACAGTAAACACGTTGTATACGATAATATTGCAAGAGCGCTGACAAATCTGCAATGAAATGGATCTTCATTCTTGCATAAAATCACTGAGAGAATTGGATCCAAATGTCTAGTGGGCGGAAGGGCCGTAGCGACTCGCACTAACTCATTGAAAAGAATGAAAAAATATATGCAGAATGGTAAAATTTCATTATTTTTTTTAATAGAACACATGGCACTAAGGTCTTATTATTTGTATTGGTCGACTTTAGAAACGTTTCCACGGACATAAATTACACCTAGAGACGGAACAACAGTTTTTGAATCGCATAAAATATTGTCATACATGGCAATCGAACCTATAGATACTTGGCACGATAGATAGGTATCTTAACTACTTCGTTATTTTTTTTTGTTTATAGTGGCAAACGAGCAAGTAGCACACTTGATAGCAAGTGTATAAATAGAGCGCTGCCTACCAATGAAAACTCTAAAACCACCCAGAGAGTTGGGCTGTCGGTTCTCTCGCTCACCGAACGAAGCGCAACAATTGTTAAGTTGATTTTTGGCGAGAGAGTGGTACTACCTCGGAGGGGTTAGCCTACGGCTGTAGCCGGAAAACTGTCAACAGTACGGCCCATACCACTAAAGAATTTGTGCGGGCGATTTCATCCATCTATAACTCTTTCGATGTTCAATTATTCAAA
The DNA here is from genome assembly GCA_905163515.2 of Lymantria monacha. Taxonomy (NCBI): domain Eukaryota; kingdom Metazoa; phylum Arthropoda; class Insecta; order Lepidoptera; family Erebidae; genus Lymantria; species Lymantria monacha. Next base: position 4,916,130 of record LR991084.1, read on the forward strand.
TCCAGCAGGGCCACTCAGATATTGTCAATTTTTATCATCATCATCTCAGCTCATACAAGTCCCACTACTGGGCTGAAGCTTCCTCCAGAATAGTAGGGTAATTGATCGCTTAGTCAGACATGTTGATATAGGATTTTAGTTCAAGTTTTTCCTTCTCTTGCATAGACGGTATATCCATATTATATCTCTTACTAGTCTTTTACGACACCACGGGTAAGATAGGGAGTGGTGAATTGTATTCTTACTCTGTCACCGCAAGCATGGTCATTTTTATTTCGTCTTAAAATAGTCGAATTAACTATAACCGGATCAAAGAGCGTCCGCAATGAGAAGATCCGGCAAGAAAGTCGAGGGCTATATCTATTTCTTTTTTTTCTTCTTATTTCTATCTTAGCTTATGTAAAAAGCCATATAATCAGTTTATGTGCTTAATAAGTATTGGTTCCAGTGCGATCACTTTCAAATCACTATATAATACTCAACTATAATGCAATTAAGTAATTAAATATTTCTGTGTGGTGACGGAGTAAGAATACAATTTTTTTTTTTTTTTAAATACACCTCCCTGCACTAAGTAAAATAATCCTTGTATCGCGGGGGACTTTACAAACATGCAATTAACGCAGACAAATTACACCCAGACTCAAAACAACACTTTGTGGATCACACAAAGTATTGTCCTGCGTGGGAATCGAACCCACGGCACTGGCACGGAAGGTCGGTATCTTAACCACTACGCCATCTGTGCAGTCACCTCATCTTATACGTGGGTGATCGTACGAGGCGACTAAGGGATACAAAACGCATAAAATCTCTATACGAGAGAAGGAAAACTCGATACAAAACCCTATACCAACACGTCTGACCAGCGTGGTATAGTAGGTTAATTTCCATCCAATTACGAAGGAGGCTCGAGCTCGACATTTATGGGCTGTGATGATGATGATGATGATACTACCGACCCTTACTTTGCTCGTGGATGTCATAAAAGACGACTAAGAGCTTTATAACGACCTGGGCCTACTCCATCTGATGCCGTTTGGTCAACAATTGCATTCCCAGGGAGGGTTGACGTCTGACAGGCGACCGGTCATAAAACGATCGCCAATAAATTTTACAGTGTGTACTATGAAAGAAAAGTACATATTGTATCAACCTAAAGTAATTGGGATAAAAGTAGGAGAATGCTGAATGCAATAGATTATGGTTAGACATAAAAAAAGGTCATGAGTATAATCACCACATTTTTCAATCGAGTTGACGATCATATATGATATTTTTATTTACCCAATTTAGTGATTTTGCCCGTTTTCCTTCTGAGCTCTTAGGTTTTTTTTCCATGATGCCCGCAAAATAAGATATGGCGGCACATTTTTATCTCGCCTCTACACGAGTATAATTAAAGATACATACGTCAGCGTGATTATATCGTTTGCTGTGACCCAATTCGGAATCAATCGGACCAGCGATTTTATTTTTTGCAATTTAAATCACAATGTGTGTTGAAATTACTTACGCCGTTTTATTTGTGACATGGAAATTTCCATGTAACAATATGGAAATCTTCTACAATAATAACAGCGAATGCTCGTATATGTACTTACAGTAATTTGTAAAGCAGAGGCTCAGATTTTTATCTTAAAAACACTCTGCACTTAATTCAAATTCGTTTATTATATATAAACCTTTACGTGTGGTGACGGAGTAAGAATACAATTCACCAACCCATATCTTACGTGGGTGATCGTACGAGACGACTAAAGGATATAAAAAACACATTAATATCTATGTGAAAGAAGGAAAACTCGAAACAAAACCCTATACCTACACGTCTGACCAGCGCGGTGTAGTAGGTGAATTACCCTCCCATTATGGAGGAGGCTCGAGCCCAACAGTGGGAGACATATGAGCTGAGATGATGATGAGATGATATACCTAAGCCTTGCGAGGGCACTTACATATCAATTTTAACATGTAAAATTAGGCCAATAAACTACGAGCTGATCGGAACGTAACCGTTACTGAGAAAGATCTGGCAAGAAACTCAGTGGGTTTGTCTATTATTTTCTTTACTGTTTTTTTTATAACAGATTGATATAACACTAATGACCTTATTCTTATGATTACAGAATAAGAATAAAATTTAATAACTGTAGCGGGTAGATATAAATTTCTATAATAACGATGACTTGTTGGACGTGAAACACCTTAGTCCTCCCGTGACCATGAACACTTTAAAGAGTTCGAAACGTTGAGCAATGTTAGTGTTAGTAATATTCGTAGTCGCCACTAAATAATAAATTGCGACTATACTACTTATTATTTTAAAACTATTGGTATATTTCACTTCATAAATACTCAATACAATACTTCAATACATAGTACATTTGTCAAGAATCAACACTACACTCTGAGCGAACCAATTTCACTCAAAACGTTCTTAGAAGAAATAAAACGTAAAAAGCATTATATTGTTGTACGTTGTAACGAAAACAAAACATTGTATTTGGTGTATATATGTATCCTGTGGGATTTTTCTCGGTATGGTCGCGTTCCAATCCGTTATTAGCATATATTAAATTTGTCAGATTTAAATTAATAAATTCATCATTATCCTCTCCTTATTCTATTTACTTGTGGTTGGTAATCTATACTACTTTTCTATCGGATATATTGTATAAGTTATTGGTTGTAGCCAGCCTTGCCGCCTACCGGAGGTCAACCCTCCTTGGAGGATAAGAAGAGAAAGAATTATGAATGTTGAGGAAGCGAGTGAAGTATGCAAGGATATAGTTCTCTGGCACTCTGTTCTCTCTGCCTACCCTGCAAGGTACATGGCGTGATGGTTTGTATGTATGTATATTATATATTAATAAATTGTTATATAAATAATAATCAATGGTCATATAAATGTTAATAAATTGTCATATAGATATTAATAAATTGTCATATAAATATTACAATATTTCCGATTAACTGATAAAAATGTAGTCACTAAAAAATATGCTTGAAAAAGTTGGCTAAATACTCTATGTCTATCTAAACGTTGTTTAAAAAAAAATACAAACTACTTTATGTAACTATATGCAAGTCAATTACACAATAAGAAGAATACCTTAGCTTTGCATTTCGACATTCAAAAACAGGAGTTCCAATTTCAAAAACAAAGCTCGCGAAATACCGTTGGAACGTTTACATGACTACGAGTGCAGCAGACAGAGTGTACATGAAAATAACCGCGAACGTAAAACGCAACGACAACGTGAAACGGAATGGCCGGGCGTGCCGGGATGCGGCATCTCTCGGATCGCGATTATTGCAGCACCAATGACGCGATTAACCCTCTCCTCGCATACTCTTGCCATTTTAAAATGTACTTTTTGTACACCAACTTAATAGCGTCAACAATGTTACAAAATAATAACATTCTTTACATTGTACCTTTGTAACATAAAAAGACAAAATATAAACTCCATTCTTGCTAATGATGACTTAAGAATTAAAAAAATTTCGAGAAAATCATAACGAGTTCATAAATAGGTTTTGTTAAAATTTCTTTTCCTGTCATTTTTTTTTTATTGCATATTGTGGCAAACGAGTAAACTGCATACCTCATGGTAGGTGGTAATGCCGTTCATGGAGCTTTGCAACACCAGGAGTACAGCTAAGACACTGCCTACCAACCAAACCCACCCAGAAATTTGGGATTTCGATACTCTCTCACCGAAAGAAGCGCTACAACACATTTCCACTGCTCAGACGTCATTTTCTACGAGACTCCGGGTAATACTAGCCCGGATGGGCCAGCTCTCGGCTGTAAACAGAAAACTGTCAATATTGTGGCCACTACCTGCCACTACAAAACAAATCCGGTTTATTTAAAAGTATAATACCCAGAACAGAACCATATATATATATATATACCTACCTACTATTTGTAGAATTAATTAAAATAATATAGATATTAGTAGAGGAGTCCATTAAGAGAGCTGAGAACATCCGCGTTCGTCAAAACCTAGTACAAAATAAATGAAATTAAAGAATTAACTGTAAATAATATCAAAACACAAAAGTAAATCTACTAAATCGTTTCATTATACGTACAGAATGCTTTGTATTTATATAGTTATATAATATTTATTTCTATAAAATTTGACTTCAAATATTTCTTCTTTCTATTATACATATAATTTGTGTTTCAATAAATATATTGCGAGGCACTATCGCATGTACCACGCATAAAAAAAAAAAAAAAATAAAGCTAAATAATACATACAAAAAGTTACCGAGCCATGCCTCGTTGCGGTTTCATTCGACTGTTTCAAATCCAATTGCACCATTAACCGGTAACTGCCGCGGCAAAACACGGGCACCGCAATAAAATCAATGGGACACTTACCCCGCCTATTTTCATTCTAATAAATTCACTCTAAAGGCTGAAAGTTCGCGGTTAAATCTAGATATAACCGGTATTAATCGGTTGGGACGATCTATATCGTTAAGGAAACAAACGACCGATTCCTGAAGACATTTGTTAGAATAAAAGCTCATTGTTTGCGAATAAATTGATTTCTTTTAACTTGCTCAACGCTACTAATATTCAAAGTGAGCGAGAATATTTCTTATAATTGCCAAAAAGTTCCCTACTGCATTACATATTATAATTAAAAATATACATTTACTAGATAAAAAAATATTTAAAGGTTTCTATGGGACTTCTGGCGGGAATCTAAAACGTCATTTAGTGCTCTTGTATTATATTCGATATCTTAGTGTTTTATTAATGTGTTATATTAGATAATTTTGATGGTATTTTATGTAATGTGATGTGAAAAAACTGCTGGGATGTAATGAATATCATATAAAAGTGCTTTACAACATTTTCGTTTTCCATCAAAATTTCCACAAGATACCATTAACAGTGTGGCCATAGCACTGTTGATGGCGGCGATTTGACTTACTGACGGACGACGACTAACCTGAAGAGACTAAGAACGTGAACATAATTATAAATCGTCACTGGCAACAATGGCTCGTATAAGTAGCTGATTGCCATTACCTAAAAAGAAGAAGAAGAAAAAAGGTTTCCGCGCTGATACGTTCCATTATTAAGCATGAACCTTCACGATGTGAGGGTAAATGATTTAATTCAAGCATACTATATGTTAATTTTATTTGCTTGCATCTCTTAGTTAATTTTAGCAAAAACAGCAGGAAGGAAAGGTGTACAAATTTGTATTACACCTTCACTATATGCATAACTTTATCTGTGCGATATTAAAAAGTGGACATCAATATCTTCCTTTTTGTAACAAAAGCTACGTAACCGTTCATTATTTTGTAATGGTATTTATAAGCGTAAGTTCTTTATTCATTTTCAAATAAAAAAAAATACAAGAGGGTGATGAGATCCACGTTATACTCTAGTTCCATAACTATACAGGCAGCAGTTATCAAAGTCTTATGTCATTCATTTTGTCGACAATTACTTATTGTAAATAATACAATATTACAACCAATTTTAATTCATTCTTCTGACTTTCTAAATCATGCAACAGATTCGAAATTTCATCTACAAATACACAAAACACTTAAAGATATTAACATCCATTGCTGAGCGGATATGCTGCACAATCTTGGCGATGCCTGTTTGTAGATTACTAGCTGATACAACAAACCGTTGCTCTATACGATTCTAAAAGAAAATTAAAATATAATTCGAGAATCTTGATATCATATATAATTGTGAAAAGAAATAAACTTCAAAATAATCTATCGAATGACTTTTGAAATCACTTTAATCTGTGAAATAGTACTTGTGATATGTCTATTTTATTAATTATTTAACCGTTATATGTTTTTCTTACGCAGGTACAATTTGAACGATTAAAGCAGATTTCACAGGTATTTTGAAAGTTCACTGTGACATTCATTGTTTAACGAAACTCCCTAGTACTATTAAACTATTGAGTTACCCATAAAAAACGGAAACATTATCATGAATATCTTTCCAGCGGTTTAAACAGATCTCATTCGCATACACAAGAGTAATTTCTGAAATTTAAACGAGTATTACACATTTGCTGTAAAACTATTTTATGGCCTTTAACGCGTTTATATTTAATTTATTTTCCGTGTGGTGATAGTGTAAGAATACTATTCACCACTCCATATCTTATCCGTGGGTGATCGTACGAGATGACTAAGGGATATAAAACGCATATAACATCTATGCGAGAGAAGGAAAACTCGAAACGAAATCCTATACCAACGCGTCTGACCGGCGTGGTATAGTAGGTTAATTTCCCTCCCATTACGGAGGAGGCCCGAGTCTAAAAGTGGGACATTTATGGGCTGTAATGATGATGATGATGATTTGATTTTTAACTTTCCGACGTTTTCAATACTTTACAGCGTTCATTCATAGTCTTCCCGTGATCATAAACCCTTTAAGGTGTTTGAAACGGCGGCAAAATGAAAATCAAATACAAACGCGATAGAATCCGTAAAAATAGTTTTATTTCAAACACAAGAGTGATTATAAAAAAATAAAATACTCTTAATACATCAAATGTTGTTATAAGTAGTCACAAATAGTCCTAATTCGGATGCCTACTATAAAGCTCTTCGTTTAATATCAAGGATATTAAACAACTTGAGAAAAGCCATAAAGAGTTTCTCATGTAACACATCTCACTGTATGTATCCAAGCGAGCCTGTTCACTGGCTGTGTGCCAATTTTTTCCATGTTTCTGGAGTTCCATTGTATATGGTTCAAAGTCCTGTTGCTTTTATTGTCGGTGAATTTGAAAAATCTTGCTATATTGGAGAATCATGTTGTACGTCTTCACAGCGCATTGCTTTTGGCAAAGTTACATACTTTTACTAATGGTTAATATCTTTTCTGGATTATACAATCAATTTAATTCTTAATATAACTTTGCACAATTTTAGTCTTTATATTACGATTACCAACTCTATACCCTGTCCAGCATGATGGTTATGGTTATACCCCCTTTGGAGAGGCCTATATCCAATCCAAAAAAGTGGATGAATTTGTATATCTTGGATGTGGATTTAGCCGAGATGGAAGTTACACCACTGATATAGAACGAAGAGTGAATACGGGAAATAGAGTGAACGGAGCGTTGGGGCAACTTCTCGATAGCCACCACCTCAGCTAGAAGGCACGTGTAGCAATACATAACGCAGTGCTTGTCCCAACATTACTGTATGGAAGCGAGAGTTGGGTATGCAGAAAAGAGTATGAAAGTAAAATTAATGCGGTCGGAAAGTAAAATTAATGATACACATACATACATATCATCACGCCATATCCCTTGCAGAGTAGGCAGAGAGAACAGAGTGCCAGAGAACTCTATCTCTGCATACTTCACTCGCTTCCGTACATACGTATATGTCTGACATAATGATATTAGTTTTATTAACATTTCATCTAATTTCCAAATTGCATAATATAATGCTGAATGATATTTTATCGAACAACGGTATATTTTGTTTCGCTCACGGATTCGCCCGCATGATTTGTTTATAAAAAGATAAGCCCATGTCCTTCCTCAGGCTTCGCACACTCGGTGTTTTTCATTGATATTCATTTTGTTTTCGCGGATCTCTATTGTTTTTAAAATAAAAGTAGCCTAACTTACTTCTTATAACATCAGGTATCTGCTAGCAAAAATCCCGTTAAAATCGCTCCAGACGTTTTGGAGATTAGCCGGAACAAACAGACATATAGGCAGATATTTTTTTTCTTTTGTATATAGATATAAAAGTATATACGATATATAAAGTATATACGATACTTTCATATGCATTTAGTGAAAAGCTGTTAATTTGAAATTACAAACAGACACTTCAATTTTATTTGTATGTATAGATTGCGTCATATGCCGAGGCTCTAAACTGTGTTATCCAAATTAGCAGTTCTCATTGATGTTGCAACTAATTGGACATCAAATCAAACAGTTATTTTGATGACGTGTACTCTTTAAGCATACGAGAGCAGTTCTAATTACCTTGATCAAATCATCATGATTAAACGATTCTATATTAGTTCATGTTTAGTCATGATTTCAGTATCGTCATTTTAGGTCGTGATTACTGCTAGTAGCGGCTACGTATTCGTAGATTTATTTTATTCGTAGATATCGTAAAAGATGATTAAGAGCTTTATATCGATCAGGGCCAACTCTACCTGATGCCGTTTGGTCAATAATTACATTCCCAAGGAGGATTGACGTCAGGCACGCGGCCGGTCTTAAAGCTATTGCCAATAACTTTTGCAGTGTGTACGATAAAAGACTACATATTATGTCAACCCTGAGTAAAAGGGATAAGAGCAGAAAGGACAGGATCATGATGATGGTCGTAATTTCAGGCATGTATACTAATAACCGTTTGCGGTATGGTGATGGAATAAGAATACAATTCACCAGTCTCATGCTCTTGGGTGTAGTAAATGAGAATTAAGGCATATTATATACAGATAAGATCAATGCAATGGAAGGAAAACTCAAAACAAAACCCTATGCCAACACTAGCGATGCTTCATCATCATTATCATCATCTCAGCTCATTCACGTCCCACTATTGAACTCTACTCTACACTCTCTACTACTCCACAAAACAGAAGGCGTATTAACCTAGTATACCACGCTGGTCAGGTGCATTAGTACAGGATTTTGTTTCGAGTTTTCCTTCTCTTTCATAGGGGTTATATGCGTTTTATATCCCTTAGTCGTCTCTTATGATAATCCACTGGTAAGACGGGGGTTGATGAATTGTATTATTACTCAGTTACCACACGGAAAAGCGTTTCTTAGTAAATGAATTTCCCACCCATTGTTATTAGTAATCTGCATAATTATCATCTTAGCTACCCAGGATATGTCCTGGGTAATATATGATTAGGATTAGGACATATATTATGTCCCATAGTAAGGCTCCAGACTCCTGCACGATAGGGAAGAAATTAACTTTGTTTTGACTTTTTATAACCACTAGTCAGATGAGTAGCTATTTTAGATGGATTGGTATAAATTTTTATTTTGAATTTTCCTTCTCTTGCATAGATGTTACTTACAATTATATCTCTTATGGTATAATTTATCTCTGGCCACTGACGACAAGTTCACGCTGCTCCGGTGGCCGGTCCAACGACGAAGGCAAGGTTCACGGGTGGGTTACAGGTATGCGTGCTTACGCCCCTCTGTCGCCCCGGACGGAGTGATGCGAGGAGTGCGACGACAGTAACGGAAACCAAAAAAAAAATGGTATAATTTACCTGCGTTAATTATATATCTGTAAAGTCCCCCGCGATACAAATATATATTTCTTTAGTGTATGGTGGTGCCTAAAAAAAGAAGAAACATTTCTTTTAGTCGTATTTTGCGATACGCACGAGCAAAAGGGTATGGTGAATCTATTCTTTCGTCAATAACCACACCAATTAATTACATTGTGAAAGTTGTAAAAAGGAAAACAAAAATATACTATAGATTTTTTAATTATTTATATATATTTTCCTTATCTCGCCAGTTAAACATTGTAGACACAAAATTATCAAATTACACGTACAAATTTTATCTACGGAACCAACATAGGTACATTCTTTCTCAGCATGCACGTCACGATATAAGGGTACTACTTACTTTATTGTACAAGCTGTCTTGTACACAACTTTTTGTAGCTGTAACAGACGTGGCCCGGCATACGCTGAGATTTCTTCATTGCATGCAGTATTGCGCTATTTAGAATTGTATTTACTGTAAATAGGTTTTTTTTTATATATTTTGTTTTGTATATCCTTTTATCCTTGAGTGATGAATAAAGAATATAAAATATGCAATACTCTTTACTTCCCCGTAGTCTAAAAGCGGTTGAATGGAACGGTAATTAAACCACCATTCGAAGGAAGGCCAATCTTTGAAGGTCGACGATCACAACAAACGATGTTGCCAGGGCGTTGACACTAGATGGAACCAGAAAAGACAAGCCGCACGACGAGGCATCGGAGTGAAAAAAAGGGAATCGTCTGAAGAGAGAAAGGGTAGTAGCACTCTCTGCTCAGCTTATATATGTCCCACTGCTGGACTCGAGCCTCCTACATAATGGAAGGGAAATTGACCTACTATACCAAGGTGGTCAGACGTGTTGGTATAGGGTTTTGTTTCGAGTTTTCCTTCTCTTGCACTCTCTTATTAAACTTTTATAACAACTACTTTCGCCAAGCCGCCTCGCAACAGTGGTAATTATGTCCTAATCATCATACTATATTGATATACTATACTGATTGATGTATTGTTACTTCTTGATCTGATAACATAAGTGTACGAATGCAATTAAATCGTTACGACTCAAGGAAAAAAAAGTTTATAAGATTTTCTGCACATTTACCAGCATTTAGTAAGAACATTTTACATTTTTTTAGTAAGGCCACATATTTTTTACTCACACGTAAAAAGGAACGTACTTTTAGTTGGCAGTTAAATGTACGTTCCTTATTAGGTGTCGGTAAAAAAAATATGTGGAGATGTGCGAGTATGCTATATACTTATCTTTATAGAAGTAAACCCGTAAACTGTAAAACATATGATCGTAATGAATAGATAATTGAATAACGAAGTTTTAGCAAACACTTTCCTCGCATAATATTTTATCTAAAAAACAATAACTTCTTTCTCGACTTGACTCTAGCACTCCAGCCTTCGTATCGAGAATGCCAATAGATAATTACAAATGAGACAAACGACTGGCGTGTCCACTATAGGTCAGCCATCTTGGCTACCACCGGAGGACGAAAGATGCCTTACAAGATAACATTATAGAAATTCATTGACCTAACTTTCTAAACGTAACAAGAAAGTGCATACATATATCAAAAATTTTAAAAGGCAGATTTTTGAAGTTGATAACGGCACCCAGAACAATAGTCAACAGTTATTTCGACGATCAAATTTCTATTTGGTAGCTATCAAAAGATCTAGACTGAGGTCTCCAATGATCACTTAGTGTTACCAAATGCAAGACTTGCGAGTCTCGCAAGTCTTGCAACTTTCGCTGTTAGAATAACATAGAATCACTTATTTTGATATAAATGAAAAATACAACTAATTTAACAAAATTCCATTCATCTAGTGGCACTAACTGTACAACTATCAATAATTAGGTACATATCACTTTACGGGAGTGGGGCTATAATCAAACCTATTTATCATGAGACTGTTTAAAATAACATCAAATTATTTCCGTGTTCCGTTCGTGTGTTGGTATTAAGAATACAAAATGTTGACAATCCTTTCTTTGCCAAAGGAATCGTACAATACTGTTTAAAGGAGCACTGCGAGACTCTTGCAGCGAGTCTTGGTCTTGCATTTGGGCAACACTAGATCATGTAAAGCTAGAGTTTAATCCAAATCTTAAACGTTTAAAATGTATCCTTTAAGAATTTCTTCAAACGTTATGTAGAGGGTAGCTGCTAGATCCCCATATCGTAAAAAACGTTAGTGAAAGCTAGAACTAGCGAAGCCACACCATCGAATACACTTTTTGCATTGAAATTGCTTTTATATTGTTATATTAGATATACACTATTATACACCTGAGCTGTGTAAAGATCATTGTCCACTCAGTGTGGTCAAACGGTTTGACCGGTCTTCCAGTTTTGTTAGGTCAACCGGAAATAGGTGCTAAATTTCAGCAAGTAATAATGATTTCTAATGTTTATTGAAGGAGAAAAAATGTGGGTCAAAATTTAATAACTGATACTGTAGTTGGTAGATATACATTTCTGTAATAACGATGACTTATTGGACGTGAGACACCTTATTCCTCCCGTGACCATGATCGCTTTAAAGTGTTCAAGACGTCGGGCAATTATAAATGAAATACAAACACGATAGAGTCCGTAAAAGTAGTTTTATATCAGTAAGAAAATTAATTTCAGAAAGATACAGCATAGATTCGCTTTACCTAATATTAGAAATGTAATATGAAAAAAAACATGCTTATCGTATTTTGGCTTACATTGTTTTCTGCCTGACGTCGAAAACTCGTTTTGTATAATCCTAATCAAATTAAAATAGCAGAAATAAAATTGCAAGTAGTTTACAAATTACCAACAAAACAATTCGAGAAGGGCAAGTAACAGGAAAAGAAAAATCGCATATGGAAATGGAAACCATAAATTGCACGATGTCCTTCCATCGTCTTTCATTACTTTGAAGTAAACAACCTCATCGCAACTCGTAAAAGTTCTCGAATATTCAATATAATCATAAATAAAGCGTGTAATAACGTTTGTCTTCAATCCGGACTTGTGACATATTTTTTCAAATGCCTATGAATAATAATACAATGTATTTCAGTTTTATCCCAAACCATCTGGTCAATTTAATATAGTAAATCAATTACGATTGGAAATCAAAGCACGGTGCCTAGTACGATACCTATGCATAAAGAAAAAAGAAAATGTAATTAAGATATATTGAAATATTACTTCTGTTTGTCACTTTTGAATTGCCTTTTATTAGCAGACGAGCAAGCAGCCAATCTGATATTAAAATCACTTGACACTTAAGTGGCAATAGCCACTCCTAATCAGCAATACATGAGTATTTATTAACATGTCATAGTGCTCAGGCAACACCGCAGTAGGATATTCCAAAGCCTGCACATGCGTACCAAAAATAACACTAAAAACATACAGTCGAAAACGATATCCAGATGATATGAGTGAACCCTACTGCGGTGTCGAATGATACGATGATATTAAAGAGACTTTGGTAGTAAAGCAGCTCCTCAGGGCACTCTTCATTAAGGAGTCAATAGAGCACACAAAGAGAGCCGAAGTCTCTATCGTTCCAATGACTCCAAACCTAAAAATGCTAGGCGGAATCTGTAAAACTAATTTACAAGATATTCCCCTTTACAAGATAGGATACCCATTTGAGTGCCATGTAAACCATATATTTAATTTAGACGCAGTTAATATTAAGAATCTGCAGAATTTAAGACAATCTTTTTTATATTTATGTCCTCTATTATTATTCTTATAAATCCAAATCTAATCAAGAGTGGAGAGACGAAAACTCAAACGATATACCTCAAATTCAAATGTAAGAACATCGAACGTTCTAGAAGCGAATGGAACCATGCCAACTGTTATAAATATTTGATTCCATGCTATTTGATTTCATTTGATTTGAGCCGATGTCCACGGTTCCTTTGAGATTGTGTTTGGGTGCCAAATTAGGTTAGGTACAAGATTTTTTTTACTCGATTATTCTAAAAGGGGGTTAACGTTTTTTGAGCGTAGTTATATTTATTATTTTGATACTATTCACTCTAAATATGTGATTTAATTATTCACTTAAGAATTTTACATCTTCCCAATAAGAAATATCTATAAATGTATTCTCACTGCTTGAAAATACAGTTCAAATGTTGATGGTAAAACTAAACTGTCTTTATAAAAACCGCCGTAAAAAAAAATCTATCACTGTGACCAAAAAGTTATTAAAAGTAATATCATGATGACCAAAAATAATTAAGCATAACTGTTCCAGAAGACTTAAAACCAATCGCGATCGCCAACATGCATAATAAGCGTGGTGATAGCGTTGAGCAAGAAAGCCCAAATCAGATCAAATCAAATCATTTATTATGCTTAAAAGGGCTCTTACATACTGTCAATTTTACATAACTTTTTTAAAATTAATCTATCACCAGATCGGAAAGCGGCCAAAAACTGAGAAGATCCGGCAAGAAACTCAGCGGGCTCATCATTTTTTTTTTAATTATATATTTTCTCAAAATATTTGAAAACATGTTTATTCTATATTAGCTCCAGTGAGATGGCCTTCGAGTAAAGATTGATTTTTTAAGTTAAGTTAAATAAAAAATTAAAACAAAACAATAAAAGATCAGAAATAGTTGGCCCAGATTCCACAAGCGGCACCCGATCACGAGTTAACTACTAGCGCAGCCATCACGCCTCTCAACCACATTCGAAGGAAGGGAGAGACCCGCTCCACGTCGCTACGTGCGGTAGCTACCGCCCTTTATACCTTTTCAGTGAGCATGACCACACCATGATCTATAAATTACAATCAGATAGAATAGGCTCAAGGCTATAAACTCCTGCTTTCCCTTCCTATCTTTATTCCATTACCTACAATCCTTGTTACGGTAAGCAACGAATTGGCTGTACTGTTGCTGTATGTTGAACATTATAAGTGGCAATTACCACTCACCAATCAACGCAAGTATTATTGTCATATTTTAACAAATATACAGCAATTTATACCGGTAATTTATAATAACCCTTTCGCTCGCCCTTTGGGGATACGCGAACAGTTAAGAAAAAGGGCTACGACCTAATAAAGCGAAACTGTCCTTAAATTTACTTATAAGTGAATCAAAACTAACTTAGTTGGCCCAATAACTCATTTTATATCGTTCAAGTACTACACAGCTTATCTCTGGTATTATAGTAATAAAATGTTATATATTTCTATAATAAACTGATGAAAATAAATATGTTTCGGCGTCATTATACTAAAGCAACTAGTTCCATGTGGTGACAGAGTAAGAATACAATACATCGCCCCCTATCTTATTAGTGGGTAATCGTAAAAAACGACTTAGGGATAAAATATGCATATAACATAGATGTTATATGCATATTTCATCCCTCCCATCCCATTGTGGATATTATAAGTGTCAAGGAAGGTAATGCTGTTCATTCTCCTAATAATCCCTCAGACAATTTTACGATCTCTACTATAAAGGACCTCATATCAGTATACTTGTACTTAAAAAAATAGAATCTGAATAGTATGATCAGAAACAAAGCAATTTGGTAAAAGAAGAGAAAGAAAACATTCTAGTATTCATCGGAACCATCATATCAGTTCACATATGACCCACAGCTGGACTCGAGCTTACTCTACACCAGGGAAATTAACCTACTACAACCACGTTCCTCAGAAGAATTAGTATACGGTTTTAATTCGATTTGCCCTTCTATTAGGGCGTTTCTCTTCTTGTAATGCTATCTGCTTGAGTTTCTTAGTCGTCTTTTATGATTACGAGAAAGTAAGGAAAGGTGATCTTGGTAATCTTACCATCTGGTCATAGAGCACACAGAATGGAGTTTGTGAATCTGCATGAGATAATTATCCATACGGAAAACTTGGCGGTTAACTAAAGTACTATAAAAAGCATAATGACTAATAAAAAATTCCATAAACGGCAACATTTGAGGTGAAACTATTCCTAAATACCAATGTATTCTTCACTTAAATAGCGTAATAAAGTTTCAATGCCGACCCATAACGTTTCAGTGACAGTTTTCAACGCCACAATAAGACATTTCGACCCAAATGAGTTTACGAATCGTCCGATTTCTGAGAGCTGATTATTTCGCAGTCATAAAATAATCTTAATATAAAAATAGGTTCTTATAAAAATGTTGCAAGAAATGAAATGCTATTTCCAGAGATATGAAGAATTAATATATATATATATATTTTTAGAGTATTTCTTTTTCTGCTATTCATTACGTTCAATGGCTGACCATGAATATCTTCCAGACACATAAAAGAAAATTTTTTACACGCTAATTAGATAGATAAGTTGCTATATCCTTTTTTTAAGTTATTCTTCTATTGCAGGGTTGTTATATCGTCTGTCTCTTAGCAATCTCTTTCGATAACTGCACATAAGCCAGAAATAGTAAAATATAATATTATATATTCATCCGTGTGGTGACGGAGTAAGAATTCACCACCCCCTTGGATGATCGTAAGAGACGACTAAGGGATATAAAATTCATATAACATCATATAACATGCAAGAGAAGTAAAACTCGAAACAAAACCTTATTCGTCTGACCAGCGTGGTTTAGGTCAATTTCCCTCCCGTTAAGAAAGAGGCTCGAGCCCAATAGTGGGATATTTGTGAGCTGAGATGATGATGATTATAAGATATTATATTCTTCGATGTATTAAGCAAAACTAAAGCTATTACCTACCTAGACCAGATCGGTCAGGTACTGAAGGAAGGTGGAGTCAAGAGTCTCCGAAACCGGCGAGCGTGTATGAAGAGAATTATGAATGTTGAGGAAGCGAGTGAAGTATGCAGAGATAGAGTTCTCTGGCACTCTGTTCTCTCTGCCTACCCTGCAAGGGATATGGCGTGATGATATGTATGTATGTATGTAAAGCTATTATGCTGTACCAACTAGAATTCTTTTACTAACAAGTTTTTTTTTTACTTTAAATATCACTATGCTTTCATTTAGATTTTTTTTTTGTGGCTATGGTGCAGTCACACCCGGCGGCCTAATCCGTCTGTGCTGTCGAAAGGGACGATATGCTACCCTATAAAATGGGCACGTACCTCTCCAGCGCCATGCGGACGGGCCATCACTAACCCGTCTTTGTCATCGGCGTTCAGTTAGATCTCTAGTAATATACCGGTGAAAATTGCATTTAATTCCATATAGTTCATGCATGGTGCATTTAGAAACATCCAAACAGACGGATAAAAAATTTACAAATTATTGTTTTGACTTCTATTTGAATTTCAGAGCAAGTTAGCAGAACTTGCTCTGAAAAAGACTTCTCTTAGTATTGTTTCATCAAAATCTATAATATAAGAACATGAATTTGTAACAATTTTATTATCACCATCCTTACTGATATTATAAACGCGAAAGTAACTCTGTCTGTCTGTCGCTCTTTCACGCCAAAACTACTAAACTGTTCTAAATGAAATTTGGTACACAGATGGTCTAGAGCCTGATAAAGGACATAGGCTACTTTTTAATGCAAAATAAGGGTTGTAAATGAGGATGAAAAGTTGTAAGTATCGTCATTTTTAAAGCCAGAAGCTTGAAACTTATTTTTAGGCTGTAATAAAAATAGGAGATGAAAAACTTAAGTAAAGTAACCTTTTACGCGGGCGAAGCCGCGGGCAGAAGCTAGTTTATTATATATATCAGATTACTATCATCATCCTCCTCTTATCCCAATTACTCAGGATCGACGCAATATGTACTATTTTATCGTACATACTGCAAAAGTTATTAGCAATAGTTTTATGATCCGCCATCTGGCTAACGTCATCCTTACGCCTTGGCAATATATAAAACAGATTATCATCACATGAAATTTGTCAACCGCTGGCAGCTAATTGTCTACTTATAATTTCATTACAAACGTTTCACGAAAATGGCTGTAAAAAGTACGGATGGTCTAAATGGCGATTATACCTTGCCCGGTAGTGACTAGGTATTATTTGTTAATTGTATGTTGGCAAGTTCCCGCTACAAAATTATTTTTTCTTATTGTAGAAAGATGTCTCTAAAAAAATTCCTTACCAAAATATTATATTTTACGAATTTGCTTATAGAAGAAAATATAGTAAAATGTTTATAAATTAAGAAGAAACATTAAAATAGATTAAATATAAGTTATGCACATTTTATGACTCAAAAAATACCTCTAACAAAACATGTCTTAAATGAAATGAGCTAAGTTGTAAACAAGTTAAACATTTTAGACAGAACATAAAATAGTCGTATAATTATATTTTGCCAAATATATGTGTATTAATATTATCATCAAAACAACACACTCATATTTGCTTTAATTTTATTGGAATTCCAGAGATCATTAGATACATGTTTGAATATAATACAAGTTACAGACAAGGCCAACATTTATTTGAATTGAGAACTGGCAGACTACATGATTCCTTTGCCTAGCAAAAGCTACGATAAACGTATCGAAACGACGCCAACGACGCTAATTTGACTATAGACAATATTTTCTCCCTTTTTCGAAGGCCACGCATATTTTTTTCTGCTGTATCTTTTTATCGTTGTATTATATATAGAATGAATAAGTTATTGCTCATTTAGTTAAAAGATATATATAGTGCAACCTCGACATAACGAAACTCAAGGTTTAGAAAATATTCGGTATATTAATTGAATCCTTCTAGTGAGTTTCTTTATACAGAGGTAATGCTGGTCTGAAATTCGTTTTAACAAGGTAAGGAAACTTTAATATTGCATACCTATCGACTCATTTACTTATTCTTGTATATCGATCTCCATTAATAATTAAAAACTTATTTCAACACCAGCCTGTCGAGACCTAAATTATTACTGTTATTGTAGAATTGCTATATGTAATTGATCGGTAGAATAGGTTATGTAAGGTTTAGATAGACAAAATATTGTTAAATAAGGATAAGTTCTACTTCCTATCTATATTTTACAATTAAAAATCGTTATATAGAGGATTCTGACAGAACTATTTGTATTTAAGGGTATATTTCGTATTATATCTTACGGATAGTTCTAGAGAATATCAAATAATTCGTTACATCCAGGTAATCGTTATATTGAAATTCATTATATTAAGGTTCCTGTATATAACCTTACAATTTCTCTTTACAATGCTTTCTTACGAGAAGACCTTTATCTAAGGTCTCTTCCAAGATCTGTCATCTTTTTCGCCCATGGGCTAACTCTAATTAGAAGACAAATCTGACATAAAACTCTACAAATGCCAACCTGTCAAACCACCGCGCTGTAGTCCAACTTTCATCCCAATGTGGAGGGAGCCAATGCCCAACTGTGAAACGTCTATGGGCTAAGAATTAGACGAAGAAATGTTTTGATGAAAGATAAATAAACCGGCATTGTTTGTAATCTCAAGGAAGCCTTTAAGGGTAAATAAGGTCTTTATATTAATTGTTGCCGTCTGCCTACCATTCATTAATGTTAGTATTATGCCTTAATTCGGCGGGATCGCATTTACCGAAGCAGAAGAGCCGAATTGAAGTAACAATATAAACTTACTATATACCTCAGGCCTTTGTCAAATTTCTCCAATTTTATTATTAGTATCTATTACCTAAACTTATCCGTGTGGTGACGGAGCAAGAATACAATTCACCACCTCCGATCTTACCCGTGGGTGATCGTAAGAGACGACTAGGGATATAAAACATATGCAACATATATGCAAGAGAAGGAAACCTCGAAATCATACCCTATACCAACACGTCTGACCAGCGCGGTATAGTAGGTTAATTTTCTTCCCATTACGGAGGAGGCCTGAGCCCAACAGTGGGACATATATGGGCTTTGATGATGATGATTACCTAAACTTTTATACGGGTATGATTTTCATTATCTCTGGTCATATACGTCTTATTGCTAGGCTCGGGCTTCCTTCACAAAAGGAGGGAAATTCACCTATTATATCGGTCATATCGAAACCACAAATTTATAATTTTTTTTTACAAGCTATAATAGTTTGGACATACCCCACTTTAACCGTCTGGATAATAGTGTGTCGGCGTGCGACCCTACCCTGCCGTATACCTCTCCACCGGTACCAATTCCTTATCTATGATTGCATATCCAGCAAAATCCTTTGCCATATTGTATAAAACGCAGCACATGAGAAACTAGTTTTAGATTTTGTTATGACAATCGTACGTAACAAATTATACCCAGTCTCAGAGTGTAATCATTTGTGAATGGTATAAATAATTACTGCGTAGTAATCGAACCTACCTCAAAGGGAGGTCGTTTCTTAGAACACTTTAAGATCTAATTATGTCTGATGTTTACGCGAATTGTTACACATTTGAAATAAAACTATTTGATTTTTAATTTCCCGACATTTCGAACACTTTACGATGATCCTGGTCACGGGAATACTGGATTTAAAAATAGGAGCAATTAAAAATCAAATACAAACGCAATAGAATTCGTAAAAGTAGTTTTACTTTAAGATCTGTGTATTTTTTATCATCCATCCATCTAGACTCATATAAAGGTAGGTATTTAAACTATTAGGTTCGAAGGGCATCACACTGGAGCTATTTCTTTCATGTACCATTCTTTTTATATATATAAAAAAATGAAAAGAAATAATAAAAGACAAACCCGCTGAGTTTCTTGCCGGATCTTCTCAGTAGTGGTCTAGTTCCGATCCGGTGGTAGTTTATTAGATTAAAATTAAAATGTTAATACTGACAATATGTAAATGCCCTCACAGGGTTTATACATAATAAATGAATTTGAATTGAATTTGGTATCATCATTTCAGCTCATATATGTCCCACTACTGGGCTCGAGCCTCCTCCATAATGGGAGGGAAATTGACCTACCACGCTGGTCAGACGTGTTGGTATAGGGTTTTGTTTCGAGCTTTCCTTCTCTTATATAAAGGTATACAAACATTTAATAGTAGCCATCATCATATTTCAATAGTTTTCAAACCAAAAGTTCTAGGTGGCCTCAATAACTTCAGAGCTCATTGTTCAATAACTTTACAGGGAAAACAGATTAAAAAGTACCTAAAGAATAACTTGTACTGTTTGCAATACGTGCCTTTTATACGGTGTTGCGATGACATCTCAACGATTTGAAAAATTGTAACTAAGTTACTATCGATGTCAGTTTAGGGACGTGCTGATTTAAGTTTATCGAACACTCACGATAGCTAACAAACTGTAATGAGAACTTTAAATGTTTTCTATCACGGTATATTTCTAAATACACTATTTTATAAAAGTAGCTTTTAATCATTAATAATAATAGATTATTTTTAAATTTACTGAAATTTTAGCATTTAATATGCTTAATTTATAAAATCCGATTACGAAATGAAAAAATTGATGTCGCAAGCGGGATTCGAACCCGCGCCTATTGGGATTCCGGCCCAATCGTGCTGCCACTACACTACCGCGACCAATTGTAGGACATGCAAATTTTCATCTCGTATTGTATTTACGTCTTAAGGTGACGGTGTGCTATCTACCCGACAATGTTTACACAATGTTATAGGTTTAATACTTCAAACTTTACAGTTAGAATTGTATTAAACGATGACACAACCTTGTTATTTAAATTTACTGAAATTTTAGCATTTAATATGCTTAATTTATAAAATCCGATTACGAAAAATTTGCATGTCCTACAATTGGTCGCGGTAGTGTAGTGGCAGCACGATTGGGCCGGAATCCCAATAGGCGCGGGTTCGAATCCCGCTTGCGACATCAATTTTTTCATTTCGTAATCGGATTTTATAAATTAAGCATATTAAATGCTAAAATTTCAGTAAATTTAAATAACAAGGTTGTGTCATCGTTTAATACAATTCTAACTGTAAAGTTTGAAGTATTAAGCCTATAACATTGTGTAAACATTGTCGGGTAGATAGCACACCGTCACCTTAAGACGTAAATACAATACGAGATGAAAATTTGCATGTCCTACAATTGGTCGCGGTAGTGTAGTGGCAGCACGATTGGGCCGGAATCCCAATAGGCGCGGGTTCGAATCCCGCTTGCGACATCAATTTTTTCATTTCGTAATCGGATTTTATAAATTAAGCATATTAAATGCTAAAATTTCAGTAAATTTAAATAACAAGGTTGTGTCATCGTTTAATACAATTCTAACTGTAAAGTTTGAAGTATTAAGCCTATAACATTGTGTAAACATTGTCGGGTAGATAGCACACCGTCACCTTAAGACGTAAATACAATACGAGATGAAAATTTGCATGTCCTACAATTGGTCGCGGTAGTGTAGTGGCAGCACGATTGGGCCGGAATCCCAATAGGCGCGGGTTCGAATCCCGCTTGCGACATCAAATTTTTTCATTTCGTAATCGGATTTTATAAATTAAGCATATTAAATGCTAAAATTTCAGTAAATTTAAATAACAAGGTTGTGTCATCGTTTAATACAATTCTAACTGTAAAGTTTGAAGTATTAAACCTATAACATTGTGTAAACATTGTCGGGTAGATAGCACACCGTCACCTTAAGACGTAAATACAATACGAGATGAAAATTTGCATGTCCTACAATTGGTCGCGGTAGTGTAGTGGCAGCACGATTGGGCCGGAATCCCAATAGGCGCGGGTTCGAATCCCGCTTGCGACATCAATTTTTTCATTTCGTAATCGGATTTTATAGATTATTTTTATTTCAAAACTATTGACAAAAAAATCAAAATAAAAAGAAAGTTTAAGAAAGGCTTAGTTTTTGTTGTCTTCAAATTCAGCGCTCATTTACAGCCATCCTTGTGTTTTATGTAATGTGTATTTTGTATTGTGTAGGCTTTTAGAGGGTGTGTTTCATGTGTGTGTGTGTGTGGGTGTACGTAAGATCGTGCGTACGTGCGTGTGTGTGTGTGTATGTGTATATGTATTTGCATTTCTGTGTGTGTTTGTGTGTAGGTGTATATATCTTTTAAAGCTATTCGTGATTGTTACTGTTCTTATAGGTTTTATGTCGGATATTCAATGACTTTATTCGAAACACCCGGAATGTTTTAATTTGATCTTTATAAACTTATTTAAATCCTTTCATGATTAGCTTTGTAAGCCTTATAAATTATCCATACGAATAATCTTCATAAACTATGTACTCTCTTTTCATATACTTAATAATAACTAACAAAAAATAAGTAAATTCCATTCCATTCTGATCTGATTACCTTGAAAGCTAGTTTTATCAAGAAACGTAATTTTTCCTTTCGTTCTTTAACGAACTCATAATTGAGTTTCTGTCTTCAATATCTTAGACTTAGATGTCTTTATTTATTTAGTAAGTCTTTTCTTCACTCAAAATATAACTAGAATAAATCTGTTACGATTAATTTAATATTCACGATTAGGCATCACGATTTTTTTAACTTAATTACATCTTGTTCCTACAATTTGCAAAATCTAAATTGTGGTGGAGACTGGTTCTAGCTTACCGATTTACCAAACGAACCGTACAAATATCTTGAATTTATCGACTAGTTAAATATTGTACGTAGGCATCACTATTCGTAGAGTTCTGTGAAGGTCGCGTTGATTTATAGTGACGTCCAACATGAGTTATCGATGCCGGTGTCTCGATTCGATTGGATGACAGGTTTTGTTTTGGCCTTTGAATATTTTATCGTTTTGTTTTGTGTCGTTTGAATTTTAAATATTCTATTTGTACATGATTTTATAACAACGAATTTACTAAACACGAACTTTATGTACATCAGTAATAAATATAATGTTTCGCTAAAATGTGCCTATGTTTCAACGATAATAATATTTATTATCTACCTATCGATATCCACTTTTGACCAAGCCGCCTTAATCGCTAAGCATGGCGAGGGAATTGATGGCATCATGTTTTATTATAAATTGCCCAGAAAAATGCTGCTGGATATTTTTCTGATTAACCCAAAGCTAATTTTTACGACTTTAACTAGAAAGTAAGGGATCATAATACATTGTATTTTTAACCAAATAACCTTTGCAATATATACGAGTACATATTCCGTTGACGTCAAATAATTAGGATAAGAGCAGGAGAATGATGAACCTCAAGTAATTGGGTTGAAAGTAGGAGAATTATGATGATGATGAGTCGTCCTTTACGATATTCACGGGCAAGACAGGGAGTGGAGAATTGTATTTTTTCTCCATCACCAAACGAATAATTATTGTCAACGAACAAAATATTGCTATTTTTTGTTCTTTATGAAATTCAATGGGATATACCCAGCAATATTCGCATATAGTAACTTTCTCCCGTTTATATTTATTTACGTAGTCATAAAAAAAAAATCATTAACCTCTTATCATTTCTGAGCACAACAAGACTCAATTAACCTTACAAAAAAAAACTACCAACTATCAAAATAGATTCAAGTAAAGACGAACGTCTTACGAAACTAATCTCAAAAGCTAGGGGTTTGAAACCATTGTGCACAACGTTGAATAAACCGGGCTCTGTCGACCTCGTCTAAGTGAAGCTTAATGGTTGGTTACCGAATTAATCTATAAATCCCGTCTTGACTTGGGTACTGTCCGGCGGTGGCCCTCTTAAATCACTGCCATTTTTATTGGTAACGTTTACACCAATTGTTTCGATTGTAATGAGAAATATAGGTGCCTACTTTTATATGTGAAAATTGAATCTAATTCTAATAACTATAAAAGGGATTCTTTGCTTTACAGTCAGAAAATGTTTAGTACTGAAGAAAATTAAAAATAAAATTGAAATTTAGCATTTAATGACTTAACTAACTTACTTAACTCCCACTTGTGACAATCATTTTTCGCTCGTAATCGGGTTCTTATAAATAATCAAGCGTATTAAAGACGAAAATATAATACGTTGCAAGAATTGAAGGTCCTACAATAGTTCACGGTGGTGTAAGTGGCAGGACGATTGGAACGGATTTCTAATAGGCGTGGGTTCGAATCCCATTTGTGACAATTATTTTTCGCTCGTAATCGGGTTTTTATAAATAATCATATTTTTTTCAGCTTGTATATTTCGCAGCATTCAGCTTGGGATCGCTTCCGCATTAGGGGAATAATGGACTTACAATATTTCGCTGGTCAGATAAGTTGGTTCAAGTTTACCTTCTGTTGTGACAATCATGGCTAAGACAGGGGATGGTCAATTGTATTCTTACTCCGTCACTACATGGCAAGTAATTAGTTGGTGATTTCTGATGTCTTCGCGAGTGTTACACATTTGAAATATAATTATTTTTAAGGATTCTATCAAGTTTGTATTAGGTTTTTAATTTCCCTGCGTTTCGAAAATTTTACAGCGGTCATGGTTATGGGAGGACAGTCATCCCGTTTATTATGTGGGCCAAAAATCATTATATGAAATTACACTTCTAACTATCCTTTTCGGGATAAATGTGTGAGTACATAAAAAAGTATTTAAAAATAAGTACTCTATTTCACAGATGGCGGAATGGTTTAGGTAGCGCTCTCTAGTGCTAAGTGGCGTGAATTTGATCCCCTCTACACTAGAAAAGTCTTTGTGAAACTTTACAAGCATATAATTAACGGACGCATATTACATCCAGAATTAGAACAATTTGTGGATTGCACAAAGTCCTGCATGAGAATTGAACCCGCGACATTAGCACAGTAGGTCGGTATCTTAACCACTACGCCATCAGTGCAGTCGATTTTCAAGTCAATTATTCCAATTCTTAGTGTTATTCGTGTCCATTAATTGTATTAAGTCTCTACACAAAGATTTATTCCTTTGTGCGAGATTTTGTTAAAAAATATTAAGTATTACAAGTAAAAAATATTAAGTATTATAAGTTCAAAGGACGCTAAATTACTTTAGGCGGAATAAAAACTACTTAAATATTTTCATAGTATAAAAATGATAATTAATTTGCTTAATATTTGAATTCGTTTGCCGAGTCGAATACGATTCAAATAAATTTAATAACTTAATAATAACTTTAAGTTAATTATTCTTACATTTACATAGCTTTAATTTAAAATTATTAGTCTATAAATATATTTAAAAATAAGGTCCCGACCTAGTTTCAGGCGAGTGCAATTTACTAATTGAAAAATACGAGAGTAGCACTTAGCAAATAATACATATATTAATTACGATTAGGTATTCTAGATTATATTTCATCAACTTTTAGGAATAGTTAAAAATAGTCAATCATTATCAGCTTATCGATATCCACTTTAAAGGTAAGTTGCCATACAGGAGGAGAATAATATCATGATCACCACGCTTTCGGGCTGGCCACGCATGTCAAGGAAATCGTAACAGTGGCCGGCCAAATAGTGATTGTGAGGGAATACAGCAGATTATCGGACCATTTGCCGCCCCTGCGTCGCACCAGACGGAGTGGACGACGTGTGTATAGACCATAACCTACCAAAAAAAAAAAAAAAATATCACCACGCTTGGATTAACAAGCCTAAGAATTGTTACTGCTCCATTCTTCTAGTGATTGACATTTAGTTGATTTTTACGAATCCCACGGCAAAATAAGTAGTAGTGACACATTGTATTCTAACGCGTGGTACGTTAGAATACGTGCGAGAGGAATATACAACAAAAGTCATAGTCGAATGTGCATACGGTAACTTACACAGATTTCTGTGTGGTCGTTTATTAATCTTCTCTTTAAGTTCTCTCTCTGTTTCAACTACTTCATTAAGCATCCATTACCCTTGAGATTTCCACTTTGAAACGTTAAGGAAATAACGCAATAATTGCTACTTTTGACAGTTGTCTCAACAATGTTAATTGATGCTATAAGTTATCCAGTAGAAGGCTGCTTATGACCGATTAAGTGCATTTAAAAAATTTGGTATTTCATTATTATTAAACTAAAAGAAAATACCAAAGCTACAGTACTAAATAGCGTTATCTTAAATAATTCCCACACAAATATAATAATACAATTGTATTCCTACGGAGTTATTCCATATAAATAACTGTCTGGTTGTACCTTATCGGTCTACGTGCCTTAGAATTAAGAGTTTGCACTATGAACGTGCGACGGGAATAAATGGATTCGTTAGTCTCAACAGTAAATGCGAGTAATGTTGAAATATAATTATTATTCCTAGAAAATATAGTTGTGATTTATTAAATTTGTAAAATATAATGTATTTTACTTTAGTAGAAATTATGAGTCTTCTTATCTTGGATTTAATTAGTTTTAGAAGGATGTAGGTACCGAGATTAACCTACCTAGACCAGATTGGTCACGTACTGAAGGAAGGTGGAGTCAAGAGTCTCCGAAAGCGGCGATTGTGTATGAAGAAAATTATGAATGTCGAGGAAGCGAGTGAAGTATGCAAGGATAGAGTTCTCGGGCACTCTGTTCTATCTACCTACCCTGCAAGGGATATGGCGTGATGATACGTATGTATGTAATTAGTTTTATATTAGAATTTGTGATGCTTATGGTTTCTCAAACACTTCTAATGCGAGGGACTTTAGAAAAACATAATTGGCGTCTGCAAATTACCGACTCGTTTTGGATGGCATAAAATATTTTCTTGCGTGGGAATCGTATCTTAACCACTACGGCATCAGTGTATCTAAAATTTGGTTAATCAATTTTTCTATTTCTCGGAAACGGTACTTTTTCTGGAATAAATCATCAGACATGTCTTTTAGACATCTTTTATGACATCCACGGAAAGAGAGTGTGAAATTGTACTCGGTATAAGAGTACAACTCCACAGTCCACACTCTCTATATGTAATGTCTCTTTCACTATACGTAAATCTGAAAATCCACATGTTAAATAATTGTTTTTTTTTATATTTAGCGTTGTAGATAAAGGACTTATATACGTCCCAGTGCTGGGCCCAAGTCAACTCCACAATGGGAAAGAAAATAGCGTTCTATATCACCCGTACTATATATCTGGGGTTTTATTTATAGTTTTCTATCTCTTACATAGATGTTATCAAATCTTTCTATCGTCTTTTATGACATCAAGCAAGAAAGACGGTGATTAATTATATTCTTCATCATCATCATATCATCACAGCCTATACACGTCCCACTGCCGGGCTCGGGTCTCCTCCGTTATGGGAGGGAAGTTAACCCACTATACCGCGCTGGTCAGACGTATTGGTATAAGGTTTTGTTTCGAGTTTTCTTTCTCTTGCATAGATGTTATATGGGTTTTATATCCCTTAGTCGTTTCTTACGATCACCCACGGGTAAGATAGTGGGTGGTGAATTGTATTCTTACTCCGTTACCACACGGATAAATTACATTCTTACCATACAAAAAGTAATATATAAAATATTCTTTTACCAAAAAATTTATAGTGAAATATCAAATAAAAAATTATCCATTTATAGACTAGAGGAAAATCACTTTCATTAAACAGAAAAACGTCGTATTTATTTCAGAAACGAAATCACTAACATATCTTTCAAAACTAATCTTAAATAATATTTTTTTTACTAAATTATTTGACGCGTAATATCGTAAACAACATAATAGATTAAAATTTAATAAGATTTTTAAAAAACACCATTTTCTATATATCTACTATAAAAAACTTCATTTTCTATATATTACTAAAAACTCATCAAACTATCACTAGCCTTTCATGAACTGTGAATTGAATTAGTCTTTCATATATATATCGAAAGCTTATCAATGTCATAAAATTTCATGACAAGCTTAGCAGAGTTGATGTTGAGCTCAGCGTATCATTATTTTATATAATATCTACTTTTCTCGCCTCAGTGTCTCTCATATTTGCGTCTCTGAAATTTTATTTTCTACTTACCTATTAGCGTAATAGAAAAACATATAACGAGAATTATCATTGTCATTTTAGCTTAAATACCCTACTGGGCTTAAGTGTGAGGTTTTTTTTTTATTTGCTTATGGTGGCAAACGAGCAAACAGAGCACACTTGATGGTAAATGTCACTGCCGCCCATGGGCCTTTGCAATAGCAAAGGTACAGCTAGGCCGCTGCCTACCAGTATAATCCCCACCCCAGATAGGCTTCCGGCTCTCTTGCTCACCGAACGAAGCGCAATAGCACATTGCCATTATTCATACGTCGATCTTTTGCGAGAGTGCACTACCCCGGATGGACCGGCCCGCGGCTGTAGACAGAGAGCTGTCTACAGCGTGGTCCTACCACTATTAAAACCTATTATAATTAGGAATTAACCTTAATAGGTTATTATCTTTACCAACCCCTATGACTAGCACGGTATAATTACCGTGCTAGTCATAGGGGTTGGTATAAGATTTTGTTTCGAGTTTTACTATTCTTGCAGTGATGTTAAACTGTTTATAAAAACGTAATTACGAGCGAAACATGATTGTAACAAGTGAGATCTCACTTCTGACAATCATTTTTCGCTCGTAATCAAGTTTTTATAAATAATCAGGCATATTAAATGCTAAATTTCAGTAATTGGTGAACTGTATTCCTATTCTGTCACCACACTGAAAAGTAAGGTACAAGAGGGTACTTCTTGCTAATTATGGAAACAAATATAGACAATAAATTTGTTAAAAACTAACACTTTATGTTACGAAATAACGTCACAAGTCAAGCAAATGTCATCACTATCATTTAGCCTGTCGCATTTTACTGCTAGAAGTAAGTTGCCCACTAATAATGGTCTAATGCTGTAATTTTTATGCTTGGCAGGCATCAGGATCTGTAGTAATTTTTTTTTAATCTCACAAACAAATAAGTGATGTATGGTGATAATTATTCTTGAAAAAACCAAATAATATGGTATATTTAAAAAAATAATATATTTTTTTTTCGTTATATGCGATGCCTTAAATAAAGAAATTAAATTAATTTCATAAATTTATGTCTTGTTATTTAATTTTTTTTAATAAGCAAATAATATTATTTTTTTAATACCCGAGACTAAGGTATTGAAACTCTAACATGTCACCATTATTATAACGGTTTTTATATATTAATTATATTTATATTTTACATTTTTAATTGTTTTTTGTTTATTGCTTGTGGTGGTAGCAAACAAGCAAGCAGCGCACTTGATGGTAATAGTCTCTGCCGCCCGTAGACCTTTGCAATATCAGGGGGTACAGCTAGGTCGCTACCTACCAACAAAAGCCCATCTAGAACTTGTACTTACGGCTCTCTCGCTCACCGAACGAAACACAACAGCCTATTGTCACTGCTTAGACGTCGTTTTTCTACTGGAGTGTGGTATTACTCCGCACGAACCGGTCCGCGGCTAAACACTGTCAAAATTGCAGCCCTATCATTACAAAAATTTAAAGAAAAGAAGGTTTAACCACTCATCTATGGTTAACAAATATAGTACATACCTCAAAAAGGAAGGAACGCAGGATAAAGTGGAATAGGATATAAGGAAATCGTCCCCCTATTTGATTGGCAGCATTCAAAACTTTAATTTGCAATTTTTCACAGAAATTTAAATTTTCATTCGATACGCATTACGCATATACAGACATCTCAAATATCAGACTTCAAAATTAAAAAAAAAATAGTACAATAATAATTGTCAAAAGTCTAAACGATTTTTTATTAAATAATGTTTCGTTCATATATGTCCCACTGTTGGGTTCGGGTCTCCTCCATAATGTAAGGGTAATTGGCTTACTAAACTAAACTACGCTGCGCTAGTCAGTCATTTAGTTTTGATTAACCTAACAAACTTATTCGAAATCGCAGTAATATATTACATCAGGATATAACTATGAGTGGGTTTTTATCAGAAGTCACACAGCTACATAGTCACACAGCCGACGAGCTCATTAAGGCTATATGTAATAGAAACGTTAACATATGATAATGACGGATGCAAAGCAGATGTACCGACATTATGACAAACTAATCTTTAAATACAATAAATTATACTAATAAGGCAAGTACTACAATATAACATAATGAAGATATAATATATTCGTTAAGGAATAAATTATGATTGTCACTTTAGAAACGAACCTGTGTATGTAGTATTCATTTATGAGCGTGTGGGCGATCAACATGAGCACTGTCTCTGGTGCCGAACCGGCTGATAACTCAGCTAATAGTTTAATTTGTTAGACAATTATGTGTTTAACGATTTATAAAATCCGATTACGAAATGAAAAATGTTTAACGATTGTTTTGTTTTTTTCTATGTATTAGTCATTCGTAAATAAACACTGACATTTAATTCTTGATGTTTTTTAGTTTTTGTTTTTATTGTCAGTGGTAGCAACACACTTGAAAGTAAGTGATACTGCCGCGCATGGACGTTTTCTGTTTACCATGAAAAGTGCTTATCTTAAACCTCTTTTAAAGTAGGACATGTAAGCGCTCAAGAAATACAGTAGCAGATAGTTCATTTCAGATCCTGCTCGTATTTGGGCGAAATGATTACTGAAAGCGTGCAGTTGAAGATCATAACGTTTCCAGGTGAAATGGATGAACACTGCTACAGTATCGAGTGATGCGTCAATAAGAAGGTGACGGTGGTATCAACTCAAACAGTTCCTCAGCTCCCCGCGAAAGAAGTATCATTCTATGTATTCTACTGAGAATACATAGAATGATACAATTCTCTAACGACTCCTGTAGTTCGGTCGGTACCATAAATAACAGTATTTAGACAGCTCAGACTGTGAGGTGAAGCAGCTAAAATAGTCAGGCAAAAAGTATTACTGAGATTTTTTAATTTTCAACAGTAGAACATTTTAATATATGCTTGGTAAAAAAATCAAATCATTGTTACTTAAAACTAAATATTTTTATGTATTTATTTACCCGCCACAATAATTTGTTTCTTAGGGAATCATTCCCTTTCATTAGTTTGTTGACATTTTATGTCCTTACTTTAATGTATTTTTTAAGATACTGGCAATGAAGCAGTATTAGAGAGTATTCTATTCTTAGTGCCTGTTAACCCGAGTATCTATAATATATGCCATCTATAATATATTGTAGGTGGTAGGACAACGCTGTTGACAATTTCTTGTATACAGCCGCGGGTTGTTCCGTCCGGGTTAGTACCATACTCTCGCAGAAGATCGACGTCTGAGTTATGACAAAATGCTATTGTGCTTCGTTTGGTGAGCAAGAGAGCCAGAAACCCAACTGGGTATGTTTGGCGTTTGTATTGGTAAGCAACGGCCTAGCTATCCTTGGTATTGCAAAGGTCCATGGACGGCAGTCACACTTACCACCAGGTATGCTGCTTGATCGTTTACCACTATAAGCAATAAAGAAAAACCAGCGCTTAATAATAATATGTAAAAGAAAAAAAAACAGTTCTAATGTATTTATAACCTCAAAATCATCGCAAAAACTCAAAGACATTTAATATAATCAACAACGTGTTAAAATTCTCAATTTTTTACTATGTTTTCAAATAAAAGATAGACATGCCAAAATTTCCTTTCGTAAAACTCCCCTCAATAGCAAAATATTTGACTAAAAGGTTTTTTGAACGAATAAAAATAATCTGTATATTTTCCTATAATAACAAGCTTGAGTACGAGTGAACAGAAAAAACACATTAACAATATTCTATTGAATAGATCAATAAGAAGAGATGGGAATGAAAGGAGGGAAATTGTTATGCAAAGGTAAAAATTGGGGGAAATAAGTGAGACGTGCGTAAACCACTCAATCTTGAATTACTAAAGGCATTTTAGTAGTAGCAATGAAGACCGAAATTTGTATCAATAAACATTATCGCTAGGATTTATTTACTTAGTATTTTCAATGTACATGATAAAATCTATAATATTTAATATCTAGATGACCGAGCTTTCTTTTAGTGTTTTATAAAAAATATATTTAGAAAAAAAATCATTGAAAAACATAATATTTTTAGGAAATATATTTAAAAAAAAAAAGATAAAATAATGAAAAAAATATTTTAAAAACAAAAAAGGGCGAACAGAGGACCGAGCCAGAGCCATTTGGATTAGACTGCTCGATTTCTTAACTGAGCTGAGTCTATTCTCAATGACATTGGCCAAATTTGCCTTCATATTCTAATAGTCAGACAATAAAAAATATTATTTCGTTGGCTGAAAACATTAACAAAAAGATATTTTCTATAAATGAATTAGAATTATAAAAAATAAAACCGGATATAATTATCCATTGGTCTATCGAAATCCAATAATTTTCATAAACCTAACCTTAGGTAGATAATGCCAGAATCTCCCCTCTGGACGGATAGGTTTGCGATCACCGTTAGTATTATGAACTTTCTAGAACCTCCTCCTTTAGTTAAGGGTTGAACGAATACAATCTTACCCATCAAATTAGTATGTAGAATACAAAGAAGCAAATGATATTTGCGAGCACCTCTCCCCTTATTTTCCGTGTGGCAATATGGAATTATTCCCCCTAAATGGTCTATTTCCTGAGAGCATCAATGGGCTATTGGATGAATGGATAAAAATTATCTACATAAGCTACACTTATATAAATGTCTTATTTATAGTAATTCTTCTATTATATTTCATTTAACTTTATCCCTGTGGTGACAGAGTAAGAATAAAATTCACATATCTTGAGCTGGGGTATCATGAAAGATGACTGAGAGATGCAATATGCATGTAACATATATACAAGAGAAGGATGCTTTGAAGTAAAACCCTATACAAATACAAATCCATTAGACCAGCATGGTACAGTCAATAGCTATCCCATTCCGAAAGATGTTTGAATTCAGCACTAAGACATATATTAGACATCTCGGCTCATATATGTCTTATTGCTGAATTCAAACATCTTTCTTCTCTTCTTTCTATCTTTTTATTGTACATAATTTCGACAATAAGCTATTAAAATTATACGCCTCTAAAATAAATAGGTTTTACATTTTAAAATTGTCTCTCAAAACGTTGTGCATATTTAACAACGATTCGAGGGATTTATACTGCAAATCATACATATGCCAGAGCTTTTAGGTTTGAATGTAGATAGGGCTACCATACGTCCTGAAACAGAAGTATTTTACCATTTTATCATCAACGTTATATAAGTACTTGCTGAATTTAATCTTAATATCAACATTATTAGCGTTTACAATACATCAAATTATTTTTTTTTTGTTATCTTAGCAGTTATTATCTGACGATGTTTGGTAAGTGATGTCCCGTTGTAATCAAATTTTAACTAATTTGCTAATAAATATTTATAGATACTTCTTCGTTTTTAATTGTCACAGATTTAGGTTTTATAACCCAAAATTTTACGGTATGATAAAAATACTTAAGCTATCTGACAAAATAATATGTTTTAGAATGCAAGTTGTTATACCTGAAATTAACGCACTCAAATAAAGAAATTATTTAGCTTTATACATAGATTTCACTGTTCTGAATCTCATAATGTCAAATACGAGATCTAAGTATCAGAGACAAGGACTTATTGTGTAGGATGTTGTTATCTTACCCCTTTACCTTTACTACCCTGGGCGTTGCAAAAGCCGACTGAAGGATTTCTAAGAGAATGGGTATCAGCACCCAATGTGCATTTTATAACACTGCGATAGGTAAATTACCTTCCAGGCGTGGCGATTTTAGATTTTATCTACCCTCATAGGGGACCTGTATCTGATAACGATGTTGATAAGCTAAAAGAGGGATGGATATTGTTTAAATTTATACATATGTACATGACTTAGCTATCAGAAATTGAAATTGTTTTTAATAAATTTTTTTTTTTTTTTTTTTTTTTTTCAGTCACATTCTGTGGGCGACCAAGACAGAGGCTCTCTTATTTGGGTGCTTGCGTCAGTGTGCTAGGGGTTGCCGTGCCAGTACGGGCTCACATGAAATATCTGGGACTGCTCCTGGATGGAAGATGGTGCTTTGTACCGCATCTAACCCAGCTCACCTCAAATCTCGTGAACACAGCCGCGGCACTAGGCAGGCTTCTGCCCAATACCGGAGGCCCTGGTTCAACCTGCCGGCGCCTATACACCGGTATTCTGCGGTCTATGGCACTGTACGGTGCCCCTATTTGGGCGGACTCCCTCACCGACCGTAACAAGGCTCTCCTTCGAAGACCACAAAGAATTATAGCGGTGAGAGCTATCAGAGGCTACCGTACGGTGTCATGGACAGCAGCCACACTACTGGCAGGCGATCCACCATGGGAGTTGCAAGCAGGACTCCAGGCGGAAATATACCAGGCCTACGTCGCGGCACGGGCTCGGGGTGAGTGGATATCCGAAAGGGAGTGGCGCAGGATAAAACATGTAGCCCATATATCTCTTATCCGGCGGTGGAGAGAGGATTTAGAATCCCCTGTAGCAGGACGAGTAACTGTAGCCGCGGTAAGTCCACATCTCTACCGCTGGATAAACAGAAAACACGGCAACCTATCATTTAGGCTGACACAGGTACTTACCGGGCATGGGTGCTTCGGCAAATACCTATACCAGATTGCAAGGCGAGAAGGGACTCCCGAATGTCACCAGTGTGGTGCACTCATCGACAATGCGTGCCACACTCTGGCTGAATGCTCCACATGGAGCACGCAGCGGCACGCCCTAGTAGCGATCATTGGAGGAGATCTGTCACTGCCGGCCGTAATCCCTAAAATGCTCGGCAGCGATGGATGCTGGTCGGCCATGGCCTCCTTCTGCGAAGCCGTGATAGCGCAAAAGGAGGCCGCTGGACGGGCACGAGAAGCTGACGCCCACGCCGACCACATCCGCAGAAGACAATTAGGTAGATGGCGCAGAGACTACGCGCGTCTCTACCTCCCTTGATAGCTGAAATCTGGGACGTGGCCGCTGCGCCGAACGTCGGGGACGTCAAAGTCGCATGCCCAAAAGGCGACCCTTTGGCACCCCAAAATAGACGAGGTAGTGGGGCGCTGTTGGTTTTTGGTGGGTATTCCGATGCCATCTTGCGTCGGCGAGCCCTACATACCCCCCTTGCTATAACGTGCAGGGGGAATGCATAAATGCATTTTCCACAGCGTGAAAAAAAAAAAAAAATGCTGTGGGCGATGACATTTTACATCTTCCGTGTGTAATACCGTTAATCGCCCTCTTTCTTACTATCGGTTGTCGTAAAAGATGATTAAATGTTTAAATATACATATATCATCCACGCAAGAGAAGGAAAACTAATAAAGGAAACATTATACCAACCCGACTGATTAGCGTAAAGTAGTAGGTCAATTTCCCTCCTATTGTGGAGTAGGCTCGAGGTCAAGAGTGAGACGTATGAGCTGCGATAATGATGATGAATAATTGATAAATGAAGAGTAATCACAAAAATCGTAGTATATTCTAAAGATAAATCAGGTATAACAAAATCCTTATTTATTAGTTAAACTTTGTTTAAGAAAATCAATGACGGAATCAACACAAAACACTTTACAAGCCAATCATGTCCCATACAAACATAAAAATATGGTATTTCCATAAATAGAAAAGAATAAATTTAAATCTTTTAGATAGTTTTCAAATTCATAAACAAATTTAAAAAAAAATGCAATTTTATAAATCACAATGATTTTAGTTTCTTTTTTTTCTAATAATCTATTTAACAAAAATTTAACGTCCCGTCCATACTTTCCAATTCTAATCGTGTCATTCACATTTGCGCAAATCTTGAAATGAGACGCAATAATGAAAATGAAACTTAATTCTTTATTTCAAAATTCTTTATCAAGACTTTCCATTTTTGTTTATGGTCACCCCAGTCCCCGGTGAGTTTTCACCTGGCCTGACAATTTTAATATAATAATATTTTCCGTCCGCCATCCCACTCTGGCAATATTAAAGTAGAGCCCCGACGTCCTGGCGCGGTTTTTATTCAAATTACGATAATGTTCCGCCTGCTATATAATGAGTTGTGTCTAGTTATTTTTATGAATAATAACCTCTTTGTATTTTTATATTATAATTATATTATGTTATGAAAAAAAAAGATGTGTTTTCTCTGTAAACTTAATTCTCGTGAACATTTCTCATCTTGTTTTTTTTTATTAAACAATTGCTATATAGCAAAAAATATCTTCTATACTAATTAATGGAGAGCCGGGTTTTTTGTTCGGTTATACTTGCGAAAGCTACTGAACCGATCGGAATAATACTTATACCATAAGGTGCAGCATATTTCGGAGAAAGTTTTACCATATGATATGTTGGTGATTACTTATCCGCAACCTATATTTTTTTTTTATTTGAAAATAATAATATATATAAAATTAAATATAATATAAATTTATAATACAAAACATTATAGCTGGACCAGATCCCACAAGCGGCACTAGTTCACAAGTTATCCACTATTATGATTAATATTATTTTGCTTATGAAATTAAAATGAATTATGAAATGAATTTCAAATTATGAATTGAAAAAACGCAGATAAAGTTGTTTGCGTCAGCTAGTATAATAAAATATGAATAATCTAATTCACCGAATGTTGACGGAATTAAAATAAAATTCAGGATACTTTCCGCAGAGTTTTTCAAATAACAACAGGCATGTAAGCTGATAATATCATTTTAAGAAAACGACGTTTCGAAATTAAACGCCAATTATACCAAACCAACAGTCAGTTGGTGATATAATAGGTCAATTGTCGCCCCCTTTGTATCTGAAAGTGAATTCTGTAAGAATTAAAGAAGGAAATAAGAAATAAAACTAGACAGGGTGTACACACGATAGAAATTAAACTTTCATATTACATAAAATCATTTTAATTGTTTTTTTTTTAAGATATCAATCCGCACTAAGGAAATAATCCTTCTAGTGCGAGGGACTTAACAAACATGTGGTAATACTTTGTGAGATCCACAAAGTGTTGTTCCGAGTCTGGGTGTAATTTGGATCCATTAATTATATGTTTGTAAAGTACCCCACAATTAAAGGATGGGATCCGGGATCCCGGTCATATTTTAGTCCCGAAATTTCCGGGATCAAATTTAATGAATCCCGGGATTTTCGGGATTGATACATTTTTTTTAAATTAGTCAATAAAAATGTGCACGAGATGAAACGCACTTATCTTGATTTGACGTTTTAACAGCCACCTTGTTTACACGGCTGATTTCATTTAGAATACACATATTATAACACACATTATTAATTGATTCATACTAAGTAATTTCATTTGTTTTTGTTAACGATCGGATTATGCGTAAAAGTGTGTAAAAATGTCCGCTTCACTTCGTGTAAGTATTGATATTTTTTTTTTGTTAATTGGTGATAATCAAATTATTAAAAAGTTAAAATGCATTAATGATTTAATTTTCGCGGTTTAAATAAGTAATCTATAAAGTTTCTGGTCAATTTAATTTAAAATATAAGTAGCCCATAAATATAAGTAGAAAGAAGTTGATTTTTTGAAGTTTATTATTGGTTTCATAAATTATTTACAGAAGTGTCTAGTTTGGTTATTTTAGAAGAATAAAGTTTATAAAAAAAAGTATAATTTTGTTTAACCGCCTTTTTGGTGATTTAACCTTAAATATTCTATGTCCTCAAAAAATGATTTTGATATGTTTACTGACTTTTTGTTACCATTTTCCATTACCAATACAATCCCGGGACTATCCCGGGATCCCGGGATTAACTGTAGATAAACCCGAAATCCCGGGATTAAAAAAATAGACTGGGATCGAATCCTCTACCCACAATATAAGAATTATTTTCTTACTACAGAGACCTTTTAAAAAAGAAAAGATCATCTTGAAAAACACATTATTAGGAATACGAAATAGGTGATAGGGTTTTTGCCGGCAAACGTATTGTCCCAAGGAATGAAAAAACTTATTGACGTAGGTAATTAAATATAAAAGAATGAAATTTTTATAAAGATCTTAAATATTAATATAATAATAATATTGTATTATATAAACGATTGTCCAATAAATTATATTCAGTGCATTGTTTCATCAATATCGAAAAATCTGTTTTTTAATATAACGTTTTACACGCGATTCGATGAACGATCGCCGGATATTGAAGTATTGGCGCGTAAATTAAAAATTCCGGAAGCGGAAGCAAATGTACCATCTTTTCGTATTTGTTTAGTTATTTGGAAAAAAAAATATGCTTTTTATTGCTTTATCTAGCGTTCCCAACAGCCTTTATCCGGAGCAAATGATACAATAGAAATTTAAAATCATATTACAGCTAAAAATTTAAAACTGGTGAGAAATGCTTTACTTAATTTGCCACAGGACCGCTTTTCTATGATTTTTTTTTTTCAAAGAATAAGGATATAATGCTTACACTGCACTAAGGAAATAATCCTTGTATTGTGGGGGACTTTACAAACATATAATTAACGCAAACAAATTACACTCAAACTTAGAACAACAGTTTATGAATTGCACAAATTAGCCTGCGTAGGAATCGAACCCACGCCACTAAGACGAAAGGTCGATCTTAACCACTACGCCATCTGTGCAGTCGAATTAAAGGGTCTATAATTTATATCGCCGTAGTTGCAACTTGTTAGATAATTTTTATTTCATCTCAAAACGTTAGCCCTTGTCAGATTCCATTAATCTCGATATTTGTTACCAGAAATTCATCATGGCGATGTTTTACAGACTTGTATACGTAGCGTCGTATTAGCTTGCAATATTTATAGCCAAGCCCGGCCTCGAAGCTGCGTTAATCCGTTATCACAATACAAAATCCACGCACTACCACTGCAACGTCATTTATTTGCGTTAGATATTCCGATTTTGTTCCTAAAATCGTAAATCTGTTTTAAAATCCAAATGAAATATTTTACACAACAAATGAAAAGCGTTATATTTAAAAGTTAAAAAAAAACAGTTTTTTTTTGTAAGAAAACTTATATTGCATTTAATAAAACCAAATGCCGTATGGATTTTTTTTTGCTATTCTGAATAAGAAAAATAAATACAACATATTTTTAAATCTAAGTCGAATTTGGAACTCAATTTATTCACTTAAAATTTTTGAATAATAATTATGACCTATAATATAAATAAAATAAGATTTCCATTTTTAAATTTCAATGTTAGCTAATAAAATTTATTATCTGTATTTTAAAAAAACATTTTTCACAACAGGGTACCTACAGAAACTAACCCTTCAATCGCCACATCCG
Source organism: Lymantria monacha (assembly GCA_905163515.2). NCBI lineage: Eukaryota > Metazoa > Arthropoda > Insecta > Lepidoptera > Erebidae > Lymantria > Lymantria monacha. The sequence goes on from LR991084.1 coordinate 4,955,593, forward strand.
TGTGACGATGTCATTACCCGTCTCTTTGTCCGCTTTGTTCCCCGGCAATTAGAGGTGCTCGCTCTTACCGAGCTATTATCGCTTAATAGATTTTAGCGCCATTCCGTTCCGTTCATCTCCCGCCGCTTTGTCTTCTTCTAATAATTTCAGTTACGTTACAGTAGCTTCATTGTTGTTACAGTCTTGTACGGAACAGGTCTCTGAGGACTTAGCTTGAAGTAGTGTAGTATTGTCTCAGGGGAGTCTTGCGCGTCTGAGTCTGCTAACGCTGAGAAGCTATATCCTTACAGTGAGACTACCTAATGTTTAGCGAGTTCTCTTATGTAAAATGTTACACGTCTAATTTTCAATTTACATCATATATTTAGTTTCTTAGTCCTTGACTTCGTCATATTTACACTATTTTACTGATGCATTTGTCGTATATATGTTTATTCTTTTACTGATTGGATTATTTTTATATGCTTTCATTCAAATTACATCGGGAGATGAAACCGATCTTCTAGTTAGAAAATAGGAATTGGTAAAGACAAAAAACCTATTAGAAAAAATAAACAAAAGGAGTTCTTTTTGTTTATCTTTTATAATAGTTTTTCTATGTAAGTCCAATGAGAATTCAAAGTATTTTTGTGCTTTGTGAAATTCAGAGAAATACTGAAATTGTATAGAAAACTTGGATACTAATAGATTTTTATTGAAAATGACTAGAATATGTAATGGAAAATTTTATATATAAGAGAAAATTTTATACTCAATTTATTTTTCCTTCAATTTTTCAGCGTATTTTATATGACAAATCAGGATTTACGAACCACAGACATACGTGACTATAGTCCACACAGATACCTCATTAATGTGACCATATTTAAAACGAATTATTTACGGAATAGATAAATTAATGTAAAGATGTAATTTATTAAATTCTAATGGTGAAATAAAACATTTTTTACCAATATGATTATTAATTTTCAGATGTTTCGAACGCTGCTCGTTCAAGTTCACGGGAGAAATTTCCCGAGAAGTATCTTAATTGTTGTAATGTTAGTCTTAATACTTTATTATTATAAACAAAGTCACAAAGAGGATCCAGACGATAGTCTACCAAAAAAAACGGGTAAATACTCATTCTAATAGTTTATTATGAGACTAAGTATGATTAGATTAGTATTACGGAGACATAAATATTCTTTGCCTAGCTTACCTATGTACATGCCTACCTATATATATTGGTTATATGTATAAGAATTACTGATTCGTGAAGTATGTATGCATTTCAAAAGTATTATAATCCTCGATTAGGAGGCGAATAGTATTTTATATAATTTTAATAACATCTTTGATAGTGAACGTACATATTTAAACTAAATAAAACAATATTTGATATAACTAACATATATTTTTGACATATAATTTTATTAAAGTAAAAAATATTAAAAAAATATATAATACGTTGATAACGAAGCTAACACATGTAGCTTTTATTAAAATTCCCTTATCCCTCAAAACAAAGCTATTTAACTATAAAAAAAAAGCTATAAAAGCCACTGACACGTCCACTGCGCCACGCTCATGTGGCCCCACGTTGCGCAAAAAACCAGGAAAAAAGTACAAAAAAGTGTCGACACGTTTGCGGGACAGGCCCGCCCGTGAAATATGGCCACCCTAGACACATCCGAACGTGTGGACACCCTGTAAATTATTTATCACGTTGTATAACGTTAATGGATATATACTTTAATGATTTTAATGACCAAAGGGTGACATGATTATATGTACAATAAAAGGACATTTTTATTTGTGAATCGGCCGAACAAATCAGGCATGAATTTTTTTGTAATTAATTACTCGAGCTCTTTTTAATCGCATAGATTTATTTTTATTGAAATTGTTGGATATCAAATGTGTTAAATTGTGCCTTTTTTAACCTTACTGGGGTAAATGAAAAATTGGAATCAGATTACAATTGTTGCTTTTAAGGCGTTGTCAAAAATGAAGTATAAAAGCTATTTAAATTAACGAAAACATGGGCGAAGCTTAAGATTTTATGCATGGATCCGATTTATATAATTAATTGTGCTATTTAAAACCAATTTGTGTTGATACCAGTAAATAAAACTTAGTGTTACATACTTTTTACCAGAAAATATGTTGATTTGAAATGATTGCTTACATAAGGAAATATAAGTAACACTTTTATTGACGTAAATAAATATCTAACGAGCAATTTTACTGTATAAAAACTTATGGTATTAATGTTGTAAGGTTATAATGTCATAATGAAGAAAAAATATTGCTAGTAACAGCATGAATTATTATGTCATAGTGCCAATAGGCAGGATATATCACTCGTCGAACTTATAACCGTTAGGAAAGGAAGATTTTCAAATAAATACTCCCCATTAGCTTAAGTGAACGTCTCAAAAGCCGTTGGATGCAAGTGGCACAGCACTGTATTGAGTAGCATTATCGGGTATACCTAACAGTAGATGTTTACAGGCTGACGAGTGGATTCATGGACTAGCAAAACTGCATAAAGCTTTAAGCAGATTAGTTTTTAAAGTCCATAACGAACATAGGAACTTTTTCAAATTTCTGAAATTTAGCATTTAATATGCTTGATTATTTATAAAAACCCGATTACGAGCGAAAAATGATTGTCACAAGTGAGATTCGAACCCACACCTATTGGAAATCCGTTCCAATCGTGCTGCCACTTACGCCGCATATAATACGATGCAAGAATTGAATGTCCAATAAACAATAGTTCACGGTGGTGTAAGTGGCAGCGCGATTGGGACGGATTTCCAATTGGCGTGGGTTCGAATCCCACTTGTGACAATCATTTTTCGCTCGTAATCGGGTTTTTATAAATAGGAACTTTTTCTTGTATTTGACAGACAGCTACATAGTTTCTTTTTTTTTATTTTGAGTAAAACCAAAACAAACCGATACAACAATATCGAATAAAAAAATATTCCCATTACACAGCTCACGTTTCTGTTATAACGTTTATTTTTCTTCAAAAAAAAAAAAATATATTTCCCCTACAAATAAACATCTATTTTTCCTCCGAATTTCTATATAGTATGTTTTTCCTCCTTCGAGACGTTAAGTTAATAAATTACTTTCACATCTCAACAAAGCTCAGATGTTACTGTTTCAGCCCATTGGTCTGACAAAGCGGTCTTACCTCCCTCCCTTTTTACCCCTTTTCTCTATAACTTGACAAATTCTATCCCTGATTGGAAAAGGGTTGATGATAGAGACCGTATGCTATTTTCTTTCAGTGAATTACGTGCTTTCTACTTGTAAAACTGTTCGAATATTTCAAGACAATTTAATCAACTTAGTTAACATTACGCACGAATTGTTCGAATAACTTATATGAATATTAGTTACAGTACAATAAAATTTCTTCGAAACTAGTTATTTATCTTAGTGGTAGGACCACGCCTTTAGTGGTACCTTACTGGACCACGCTGTTGACAGTATTCTACCTACAGCCGCGGGTCGGTCCGTCCGGGGTAGTACCACACTTTCGCAGAAGATCGACATTCATCACAGCGATATCGATCGCATTGTGTTCTTGTGCTTCCTTCGACAGAGCCGGGAGCCCAACTGGGTGGGTTTGGGGTTTTTATTGACAGGCAGTGGCCTAGCTATACCCTTAGTATTGTAAAGGTCCATGGGTGTGGCAGTAACACTTACCATCAGATGTGGTGCTTGCTGGTTTGCCACCGTAAGCAATAAAAAAAGTATTCATTTCTAAGAAATATTTATACTGTTTTAAAATTAAAATAAAAAATCACAATCGGCAGTCTTTGGAGGCTGCCAATTGAAAACTAAGTAACTTGTGAATTGTATCGTTGAGCTATTAGATTATTATTTTTATATATTTTTTGGTTAATAAAGAATTTCTAATCACCAATTTAAACTTTAACCTTTTTTTTTGTGTGACTTAGTTGTTAGCCTCAGATGGCTATGACAACTTTACCCGGACTGTGGGTGAGCGCTGAGGGCTCTCAACCCGTAAAAGTTAAGCGACCGTTCCCGAGGGCACCCCCTGTGGGGTACGGACCTCAGCTCGGGGGGTCGCTGGCAAAGTGGGTTCTCCCACGTTTAGGATTTGAACGCGACACGACTTCCGACCTCGACGGCGAGGACGGAATCGTGGATAATTCTTTGTCAGGGCCGCGCAGGCTGTGTATGCCTCCGTTTGGGCGAGCGTAATAATGTCGTCGGGTTCGTCAAGTATTAATCGCGGTTGACGGATTGCCGATATTTTTGATGGGGTATAGCTAGACGCCCTAACCACTATGGGATTAGGGTGAGTGACGACAGAGTCGAAGTAGCGGCGAGGGCACTGCTTCATGTACTGCCGGATGGTCGGCAGGCCGAGATCTATGTGAAGATCCACATTGCGCATATATCACGGTGCTCCCGTCGCACGGCGCATGAACCTATTCTGTAATGTTTGCAAACGGTGTAACCGGAAGGGTTTCACTTGTGTAAACACAACGCTAGCGTACGTCATGATGGGACGTACGCAAGCGGTGTATAATCTAACTTTACTACTAAGTGATAGCTTGGCTTTGGCATGCAGCAAGCTGTGAAGGCGTCCTAACACTAAAGCTGCGCGCGCGCGAACTCGCTTTATGTGAGGACCGAAGGACAGACGATTGTCAAGAGTGACGCCGAGATATTTAACTTTAATCCTTGATCATAAACATTTTATATCTACTTGTTCCAGATTTCCACCACGAGTTCTATTAGCTGCACCTCCAACTCCATGTCACCGGTAAGTTCAATTTTAAAAATTTATAACATAATTAATTCATATATCGCTTGCCCATAAGAATAAACAACTCTAAAAATTACAATTTTCATTATATTTAAATTTTTGATGGTGGAAGGGTGTTAATATTATAAGTTCACCCTATCAACTCTTCATCGTCATTCTTAAGGATATTATGCTGACGTTCGTGCATTTGGAATCGCTGCTGAACTGAAGTGAAAAAAAGGAAATACTTATTTTATTTACTTATTTTATTTATATGGAAATACTATTTTGAATTGTGACACTATTCTTCTGGACAAGCGATATATGAAAATATGAAAAGTTTCTTAATATATCATTTAGTCTCCGTACATTCTAACTATGTATAGTTTAACAGATGGCTTTTTGTTTTACGATCCTCGAGAAAGGTTCCACATTTTCTACAAGGGCCTTCACATAAAACTAGGATCCCCAATATCGCGCCATCTGCCGTCCATTGATCCTCAAAATATCACTCAAAGAGCACAAATTACGGGATCTACTTTACTTTATTCCTATCAAGTGCGACGGGGACAGTTCTTATGTCGGCTCCGCCTATACGTGGAAATAAAATTCCGACTTTACGACGGATGTGGAATGTATCAGAATATTCTGAATCCTCCTTCATCTCCAAATCCTAGCGAACTAATTACGCGAAACGATTCCGACTCGAACGAACGCAAAAAACATTCAGCCTTTTATTTTTGTGTTTGAACAAATTTGTCAATTACTTTTGAAGAGGGTCTGTTTCGCTTTGAAGACTAAAGAGAAATACATAAATTAGACGAGTTCTCTTTTGTTTCTTTATATCAAAAGTATAAAAGTTTTAAAATCTTGTTTAGACTCATTATTGCAACGCATTTTATTTTCTTTGGTTACTACAAAATTTCTATTTGGCTATTGTAGAGTTGTTGTAAATTGCAGGGGCTTATTTTTTAATCCCTTTTACTTGGCGCGAGAATGCGCTGATTCATCTCACCATGCCGGCCTCACCTCCGACCACAAATAATAAACGCCAAAAACAAAGGGAATAAAAGAAAGTCCCGAATAATATTTACGTAGCAGCCCTCGTGCGACGGAAACAGAATGTCGGGCTTAAATTTTAGGGGTTTTCCCCGGTTTTTCGGACAAACTTTGGAGACTTTTCCTTCCTGACTTTATAACGTGAGTTTTGGGCCACGATTTTAAGTTCACACCGCGGCTTCCTCTTGTCCTTTGTTTATATTTATGCATTATAATAACCCCCGGTAGGATGTTACGAACAAGGTAAACTGATTTCAAAACATTCCTCTTTGTTCTTATTACGTTAATGGCTATCTCGGCGTTCGCGTGTTTCAATACAGTCAAACGATCAAACTCTGTGAAATTAAAAAATATCGTTACCGCTCTGATTGCGTTAAAAGAAGTATTTTTTCAAATCGAGGGGATAGGAATATTGGGAAGCTTTCATACTTTTAGTTACACATCGTGTACACTTAGCTCTATTGAATAATTCATTGTATTGGTAGCTAACAATAGGCAAAACAAACAAACAAGCAGAGAAAAGCTTTGGAACTTTAGTATGTTTGTTTCGGCACTGTAACCTCCTCTTGTCCCCTCGATATACACCCTCCCCAGTGCACGTTACCTCTTCTGCTTTTAGAGGGCGCATCTGGAAAACGCTTTTAACGACTAATTCATGAGACCTCCCAGATACGTTGGCGTGATAATAAATATGAGCTTAGTGTTTCATACATAATTCAGTCGGGGACATTTGTGAATGCAACGGTATGGTTTTTAATTTTTAATTTATTTAATTTTCTTAATGGAAAGGATGTAGAATTAAGTGGCATGGAAATTAATAATGCATCAAATGTGACCTCAATTCAAAGGATAATTTCGAAAGCTATGATCTTATTGAAAATAATGTTATAATGTTTAAGAGCAGTAATATAATACAATAGTGGTTTTTTTATTGCTTATGGTGGCAAAAGAGCAAGCAGCACACCTGAAAGTAAGTGTCACTGCTGCCCATACACCTTTGCTATACCAAAAGTACAGCTAGGCCACTGCCTACCATTACAATTCCCAAACCCACCCAGTTGGGCTTTTCTTTTTGTCGGCTTGGCTTTTCTTTTTGCTGTTATCTTTTTTGTCGGCTTACTCGAGTGTCAAGAACTTTCTGGAAATTTCTGAACTGAAATACCCAATTCTAGAACGTAGCCCGATTTGCATCGATGGCCATGCCCCTTATTACATAAGACTCAAATTAAGACAATTTTATTAACGAGATTCTTCAATATAAGACGTTTAGCAGGGCCTAATTTTTGGGTGATCCCTCGGCCAGCTTTTATGACCCCGAGAGTGAGTAAGATGTGATACGTTGTATTCTTAACGCCAATACAATGTGTTCTCAGTTATATGATTAATAAAAAATAAATTATTCTTTTCTGGTTAGCTAATAACAATCTGATCTATATTTTTGTTGTACGCATATAACTTTAAAATAAAACTATTATTAAGGATTCTATCGCGTTTGTATTCAATTTTTAATTTCCTAATGTATCGAGCAGTTTATAGCGTTACGAGAGGATTAAGATGTGTCACGTCTACTATTAGATATTTACTTTACTTAAACCATCATATCACTTATTATTTACATTACTTAAACCATCATATCACTTATTATTTACATTACTTAAACCATCATGTTGTTTTGTGTCATTTCCGTGAAAGAGCAATAAATTATTTTTCTTTACATACATACATATCATCACGCCATATCCCTTGCAGGGTGGGCAGAGAGACCAGAGTGCCAGAGAACTCTATCTTTGCATACTTCACTCGCTTCCTCAGCATTCATAATTCTCTTCATACACGCTCGCCGGTTTCGGAGACTCTTGACTCCACCTTCCTTCAGTACATGACCGATCTGGTCTAGGTTAGTCTCGGTCTCCCTCGGTACATACATCCTTCCACTTTCGCATTGTATATCTTCTTAACCAGACGTTCGTTCGGCATTCTTTCCACATGTCCGAACCATCGGAGCATTCCCTTTCGCATCTTTACACCAATACTCTCTTTCATACCTACTCGCTCTCTTACGTTGTCGTTACGAATGCGGTCGGTCAGCCTTATTTTTCTTTCTTTCTTCTTTCTACATTTTTGATACAAATTCATTTCTTTTTTTTTTGTAGATGAATAAAAAATAAAATAATAACAAGTATATCTATTGTTGTATAAAATGTTGCTATCGCCAGATGAATACGAATACACATTGAACATGACATTACTAATCTGTATATATATACAAAAAAAGAAAAAGAAAAGACGCTACGGTTCTTTTATTAATCAAGTATACTAAAGCTATCTATTTATAATCTCAGATAGTTTATATAAAACTGCAATTACTTATATACTTAATATGGTATATTGGCTTTTACTGCAATAATAATAAGAAATTTTATTGTAAGAATACTTTCATCAACACTTCCTTCAAATATTGTTCTACGAAGACTACGAATGTTTTCTCTTCGAACACAAAACAGGACCACTCCAAATCATACATAATAGAACAGAAATATAAAAGCACGCTAGATGCTAGACAGATACAAAAGCGTTGAACATAAATGGCACACATCGACAGAATCGACTCGAGCTGGTAATCCGAGAGATGTGAGTACACAGCACTGAGACGGTACATCTAAAAGCTGTTTGAGGATAAATAGCTGCTTTTAAAAGCAATAGTTTTTCTCCTGTACTGAGGTTTTAACTTATTAATGTTGTTTATATACATACTAGTGACTTACCCTCGCTTCGCTTTGGTATTTGGTCACTCTGTCCCCGTACTTTAAATCTCTGGTAAATTTTAGCTTATTTATTTGCAGTAAAGGGCAATTTTAATGTACATTAAATACACTACTTATCTAATGTATTTAATTGGATAATGAGTAATACTATATTTATTTCCGTGTGGTGACGGAGTAAGAATACTATTCACCACCCCATATCATACCCGTGGGTGATCGTACGAGACGACTAAGGGATATAAAATGCATATAACATCTATGCGAGAGAAGGTAAACTCGAAACAAAACCCTATACCAACACGTCTGACCAGCGCGGTATAGTAGGTTAATTTTCCTCTCATTACGGAGGAGGCCCGAGCCCAACAGTGGGACATTATGGACTGTGATGATGATGAATACTGTATTGTTAAAAACATCATCATCATCATCTTGCTCTTATCCCCATTATTTGGGGTCGACGCAATATGTCATCTTCCTCCATACAGTCCTATCAGACGTCATCTCTGCAGTCACTCCCTGTCTATCCATGTCATACCTCACGCAGTCCATCTATCTTTTCTTTGGTCTTCCTTACTGTATTGTTAAAAATAGCGTACTAAATAATCCAGTATTTTTTCATAGTAGTATTTATTTAGTATTTTTTAGTGTAATGATAAACTTGGTTTCTGTGATAGATATATACTATCCCGGTCTTTCTTATACATTGCTTGAAAAATTAAAAAATGTTTTATTTTTTTTATATTGGCAATCAGCTACTTATACGAGCCATTGTTGCCAGTATCGCGATATAATTTACTTTATGTCTTTAGTCTCTTCAGGTTAGTCATCGTCCGTCAGTAAGTCAAATCGTCGTCATCAACAGTGCTATGGCCATACTGTTAATGGTATCTTCTGGGAATTTTAGTGGAAGAGTTTATATCATATTCGCTACATTCCAGGAGTTCCTTCGCATCGCATTACATAAAATGCCATCAAATTGTCTAATATTATTATATTAGATAATTTTGTTGGCGAAACCCTAAAATATTGCATATAAAATAACAAAATCACCACATGACGTTTCAAATTCCCGCCAAATGTCTTTTAATTAAAATTAAATTATCGTTCTCAATTTGAACGGCATAGGAACATATTGCAAACAGCCAGTATTTATTACTCTGTGCCACCAATTTTTGGACCGTCACTAAACAAGTCGTGTAAGATAACGTAATTATTAGGGGGTTCATAAATCACCAGTACAAATTGCTTGTACGATACCGCACTGTTATCTTTACATTTTGTTAACCCGTCACATTGGTTCATATATCAAATAGATATCCACAACCCTTTATTTGTTTTAAATACTGCTTATTTCTAGACGACAAGATAAAAGTAAATATTTAAAACGATGTTTTCATATAATTAGATTATGATATTAGAAATTGGCCCTTTAGGCCAGTAATAAATAGATTTGTTTTTATTATATTTCCTGTTCTTTTACACATTAAATAACTACAGATTATGGCATATAATGAATAAATTTATCTAACCACAAATTAACTTTTTACTTACTTCCTGGTAAAAATTCGAAATTTTAACCAGAGCTCAGACTCTACTAATATAAGCCATTGTTTTCAGTATCAAATAAACTTGTTAATTTTATATTTAGTTTTAAAATTGTCAGTCATCTATCCTAGTTCCCGGGGCAATTTTAATAGAACATATAGAAACCGAGTAAGCAAGAACTTTTACTTTACATTTAATACTTTTATTATTTTACCTGCATTCTAATACATAGAATACCATCGAAATTATACACCAAAAACACTAAAATATTGAGTACGATTTAATACTTGATTTGTTATACATACCCGCCAAAAATAACTTAATATTTTTAATATGTGCCAATTTCAAAAATAGAACGCTCGTTTCTTAAATGAAAAAAATATCGCTTATTAACTTTTATTTTATCTATATAACCAGCACGAAACCCAACTCGAAGTATCAAATTAAAGAAGCTCGTAACCAATGTCACAGAGCTGAAAAATCGTTAGCCATTCATTACAGTTATCGCCGCAGTCTTAAATTAAGTCAAACAGATACGAACCCTTAATTCTAACTGTCACGGATACCCTAAAACAGAAATCGAATTATTACTTTACTTTGTATTAATATAAATGATTTTTCCTATATCAATCATTTAGTAATAAGTTAAAATTTTCCTTTTGGTGACGGAATAAAAATACAATTCCCCACTCTCACATCATATAACACTACTATTCACCACCCCATATCTTACCCGTGGGTGATCGTAAGAGACGACTAAGGGATATAAAACTCATATAACATCTATACAAGAGAAGGAAAACTCGAAACAAAAACCTATACCAATACGTCTGACCAGCGTGGTATAGTAGGTCAATTTCTCTCCCATTATGGAGGAGACTTGAGCTCAACAGTGGGACATATTTGAGCTGATATGAATAATTCTATTATTACATTATCATTCATGTTCTTGAAACATAGAACTAGAAACTGTCACACTTGTGACAGAAAACCGTAAATCACAGATATAATAAACTTAGAATAAAATATGAAGGCAGATATTTGCATACCTTACACTGCATAAAAGTATGAAAATTGCTTTCGCCACAAAAATTTTGAATAATCGACAGAATGACGAATAAAAAAAAACTATCGAAAATGTAACTGAAGAACCGTTTCGTCTGTCTCAAATTGTCCATAAAAACGATATCGAGTCACCCTTCTATTTCCCCTTCGGAGATCATAACTAACGAACGAATGGCTTTCAAATGAGGGCCGGGAGTCGAGACGCGGTAGCCGGTAGCACGAGGGGACGTGCGGACGCACATCTGTCAAACCTTCCCTACCAGCTACTTACATTTATCTCCTTGGCACGTCTGTATGCCTGCTCCACACGCTTGAAGTTTACGAAAAGTAATCTTAGTTCCTTGAATCTGAGATCAGATTTCTGAAATAAATCTATATGTTTAGGAGAAAATTCGGCTTTAATTAGTTTGCGACTTAAGAGATTTTAAGTAGCAGGTAGTTACTACTAGTAAGTTTTAGTTGGCCTTAGTTGGAATTGAAACATTGGCGTTAAATTTTCTATTGGTCTTTCACTACAATATTGTTAATAATTGATAGTTGTAGCACTATTTTATATAATCTTTATTTTAAATTTGATATATGGTCACTACTCTTACACTTATAGTTCAGAAAATTATGCTTTTGGATATTCGGTCACGCTATGAGTCGCTGACAAGGAAGTCTCATTCTTTAAAGATAATTCTTTATAAACATATTGCCAATCACGATATATATAGTTAGTTATATGTCTGTCATCCTAATTACGTTACATTAACCTCACGATAGAATTTATATGCCGAATCGTAAAAATGAAAAATGGCATTTCACTCTATCGATTCGTCAAATGAGAACAAATATTAAATACTAATCAAAAATACGGGTTGTATTTGAAATAGACATTATTATAAGGCTCATTAGTCATTTATATTGAAAAAGAAACTTAGGTCTCACTTAAGAAATATGAGCTGGTACCTATTTAAAAGAATCCACTTAACTTATAAGAAGGTCGATTATATATTTTATAGCTAATATAGATTTCATTAATAATTCAATAAAGTGAAGAATTATTCGAAGCTAATGGCTTCTAGATCATGAATTTGTAATCATCATCTTTCTACTGCAATGTTGTCTGGAAAATATTCACTCATAACCCAGATGAACACACCTCTTGAAGCAAGCTCGACGTTATCCAAAAAGTAATACAAGAAAAAAGTTTTGAGCACAAGACTTGCCACGATAAAACTTTACTAATAATATAACCATCTCTTAATCTAATAGAAACTCTTAAGAAACTTTATGATAATCAAGAAATCTTATATGAAAGTTTTATCGTGTATCAAAATATTACAAGAAAGTTAAATGGGATCCTCGCGAAACTAATATGGCCGACATATTTCATGACAAGTTTCGCCATTTCACACTGTCAATATTTGATTTTAGACATCGCAAAAGTTTATAAATGATAATGGTGTGAAAAAAAAATTGCCATTTTCTCGGGTAATTTTTTGCTTTTTTTTTCAAACGAGCAAACAGCACACCTTATGGTAAGTGTCACTGCCGCCCATAGACTTTTGCAATACCAAAGGTACAGCTAAGCCGCTGCGTACCATTACAATCCCCAAACCCCCCAGTTGGGCTTCCGGCTCTCTCGCTCACTGAACGAAGCGCAATAGCACATTGCCATTACTCAGACGACGATCTTCTGCGAGAGAGTACTGCCCCGGACGGACGGCCCGCGGCTGTACACAGAGAACTGTCGACAGCGTGGTCCTACCACACTAGCATAGCATATAATTATTGACCAAACGGAATCAGGTAGAGTTAGCCTTTTTTTTTTTTTTGGCGGCGGGCTACGGCAATGTCACAGGTAGAGTTAGCCTAGGTCAATATAAAGCTCTTAGTCGTTTTCTATGACATCCACAAGCAATGTAAAGGTTGGTAGTATTAGTAGTAGCTACTACACGGGCAAATAATACAGCTGCAATACAAATAATTAACAAAAATATTATAATTTAAAAAAAAAAAAAACAAAAAAAAATATCCAATTCATCCATGTAGTAACGGTGTAAGAAAATAATTCGTCAACCCTTACTTTTCTATTTGTGTCGCAAAATATGATTAATAGGTATAAGCGGATAATACCATTGCAAAAGGGGAAATTCGAAATAAAACCATATACCTACCAACCCATTTGTCCAGTGTGGGATAATAGAGCGTTTTCCATCCTATCATGGAGAATAATATAAATAAAAATGGTAAATTAATAACTTACAAAAAAATAGAATATTTAATTCTACAAATTTGTTACCATATAATGACAGCAGTTATAATGACAACCGCGATTTTATTTTTTTACATTTTTTTTTTGTCTTAATTTGATAACAATTGTGATTACTATTCCGCTGCTATTTATCGCAAGGTTTATATACAAAGGTATACCCTACTAGTACTACTTTACTCAATAAATAGGCTATATTACCCAATAAATTTGATTTTTAAATTACGAGTAGCTAATACTTGAAATTAGCAAATCAACACTTCAGTTTGATAACAATAATATATTTAAACATTATTCTTAAGAAAATTAAAAATCACAAATTTGTCTATGGTATCATGACATAAATATTTAAGCCTCACATGAAATGAAATAAGACTTTTGACGGGAATTTGAAAACGTCATGTGGTGCTCTTGTATTATATTCGATATCTTAGTGTTTTAACGTGTTATATTAGATAATTTTGATGGCATTTTATATAATGTGATGTGCGGAAATACTGGGATGTAATGAATATCATATAAAAGTGCTTTACAACGTTTTCGTTTTCCATCAAAATTCCCACAAGATACCATTAACAGTGTGGCCATTGCACTGTTAATGGTGACAATTTGACTTAGACAACGACTGACTTGAAAGACTAAAAACGTGAAAATATTTATAACTTGACACTGGCACCAATAGCTCGTATATGTAGCTGATTGCCAATACATAAGAAGAAGAAGAAATGAAATAAATGACGTTACTAATATTGTAGATATTTCTAATATTGTTTGTACCTATATGATTTTTGATTATTTTAATATTAATTTACAACCGATTTTAACAAGAATAACTTATGGATTTTATAGTTTGTTTTTACTCTTAGAATGTATTTCTTATACTTTATATATTATTATGGGGAGATGAATAATGTGACCGTCATCGGACCAGCGCGGTATAGTAGGTTAATTTTCCTCCCATTAAGGAGGAGGCCCGAGCCCAATAGTGGTATATTTATAGGCTGATGATGATGATGATGAATAATGTGAAAAAAATTAAGCATTTTAATGTAAAATAGGTTCGTACTAGCACTTCTTCTTTTTTATTGTATTGGCAATCAGCTACTTATACGAGCCATTGTTGCCAGTGTCGAGATACAATTTTCTTCACGACTTCAGTGTCTTCATATTAGTCATTGTCCGTCAGTAAGTCAAATCGTCGTCATCAACAGTGCTATGACCTCACTGTTATGATATCTTCTGGGAGTTTAACTGTAAAAGAAAAATGTTGTAAAGCACTTTTATATCATAATCACTACATCCCAACAGTTCGTTTGCATTACATTACATAAAATGCCACCAAAAAATATTTAATATAACACTTTAAAACACTAAGATATTGAATATAATACAAGACCACCACATTACACTTTCATATTCCCGCCAAAAGTCCTACTCACTCATTCGTCGTTATGTTTTTACACATGGGATCACAATCATTCAATATCGGTATAATAATAAAAATGTTGCCATCATTATCTCGACCACCTTTTCTTGCGCGATTTTTTCTAGAAAAAAATTCTGTCCATGAGCGTAAATTATATGTTTATAACATGGGCATTATCCGACACAAAGGGTCGAAATCCTAGAGGGTGTGCGGACACTGCCCTCACCCCACTTTAATTCTACCCGTATTTGTCCTCTCCCGTATTGGTTTAGATTCTTTACTTTGCAAGAAGGGAAACTAAGTAGTCGTGAGTGTAAATTTATTTCTTTTTAAAATGTATTGTTATCAAAAAATATTAACCGAAATATAATCATTTGTTTTTTCATGCCTATTTGGTTAGAAGAAACCAGCAAACTTGTACAAAACGTATTAATTACTTACGTATAAAGGTGGCATGGATGCAAATAGTACAGGATCACTCTATATAATAATTTTGTGGCGTGGTAATATGGTACTATAATTAATAGGAAACATCGATGAGACTACTATGGGGTATATCATAAATTATGTAAGACGTTTAGGATTGACTGAATATTATAACTTCTTATTATAGGCATTAATGACCCTGACATTACGTAACATATTAAATTGAAAATTACTAATTTTAGTTAAAACTGTGATGGATTAATGTTATTGTAGTGAGTTAATGATACCTACTTGTAGTATCATTAACTCACTGCAATAACATTAAACAATCTTATTAAGGGGCAGAGGGGAGTAGATGCAATCTTATGATGTCTTACGATAGGGGGGAGGGGGCCAAATCATTCTTTAAAATCTCTTACGTAATTTATGAACGGCCCTTATGGCAATACTCAATGTCTGGATAATATTAATTCATCATCGTTAATCTGCTCTTATCCCAATTGCTTGACAGCGACGCAATATGTACTCTTCTTTCTTGTCAGACGTCACCCTCCTTAGGAATGTAATTGTTGACTGTCAACTATTATGCTGTCTGCACCATCAGATAAAATTAGCCTAGGTGTATGCTAAGTTTTTAGTCGTATTTTACGACACCCATGAGCTATGTAAGGATACGAATACTAACAAATATTCGCAGCCGCTACCACGCAGCACAATTTGGACAATATTAATTATAAACTTTCATTAATAATTTTTATATATATTTATTTTGCCTGCCATAAATACTGTCAGGGATGTCCAATGTTTTCATTATCATAATCAGCCTATCAGACGTCAACTGTAGGACATAGGGCTCCTAACGAATGGGCATAAAGGCACAATAAACCACCATTTGGCAGACACATGTTTTCCAAGATGACTACCATGGAAAAGTAAGGGAAAATAATATTGTACTATTATCCCATCACCATAAGAGAATAAAGTTCATCCGATTCAAAGTTATTATATGTCATTATTTTAAGATACCACTTATAAGAGTTACACTTTGGTCAAAGTCAATCAAAAATTAACACAAAATATTACAGACTTACAACACACCACTCGAAGCAAGCACGATGCTATACAAAAAGTAATACAAGAAAAAGTTTTGAGCACAAGACTTGCCACGATAAAACTTTACTAATAATATAACCATCTCTTAATCTTATAGAAACTCTTAAGAAACTTTATGATAATCAAGAAATCTTATATGAAAGTTTTATCGTGACAAAATATTACAAGAAAGTTAAATGGGATCCTCGCGAAACTAATATGGCCGACATATTTCATGACAAGTTTCGCCATTTCACACTGTCAATATTTGATTTTAGACATCGCAAAAATTTATAAATGATAAAGATGTGAAAAAAAATTGCCAATTTCTCGGGTAATTTTTTGCTTTTTTTTTTCAAACGAGCAAACAGCACACCTTATGGTAAGTGTTTCGATGTTCAATTGATATACGTAGAACTCTCGCTGGAATATCATGCAGGACGTTATAGCCGTCTGCATTCAATGATTCATTCAATGCTTGTCTTAATTGTACAAACAATCTTTAAAAGTATTATTCAAAGTCAATGTATAGACAAAATTTTATTACGTTCATTAAATTCGTCATTAAATTAGATACTTATTTATTCGTAATCAACATAGCCTCATCGGTATGCTGATATCGTCATTCTTTATTTAATTTATTAAAGTAAAATCTGAATAGAACCAATCATGCCAATTTACTTTTTTTTTTTTAACATTTCTACAGATGCATTGAATATAAATGTCAGCTGAATTCAAATAACGAATTTGCCTTTGATGTTATAAGTTATACAAACTTCTAAATTTAATTTAAAAACCACAAGCAACTTGGCTAATTACAATTTGATCACTACAGTACACAAAGGTCTTTGATCGGGGTGTTATTGTAATAACACGTGCAGTAAAACACGTGCCTCACTAGGGTATCGTAAACATTGGTTACGATAAATAAACCCGATGTGGCAGCGAGTGGCGCGCTCACGCATAATCGAATTATGAATCGATAGTTTTTATGCATTTTTATAGAACTGCACAATAAGTCAAACTATGTTTTTTTTTTTAAATTTATTAGTGGCAAGTTTAATTCGTAAATTTATATTTATACTATTATAAGTTGACTATTGTCCGTGTGGTGACGGAGTAAGAATACAATTCAACACCCCCTATCTTACCCATGGGTGATCGTATGAGACGACTAAGGGATATAAAAACGCATATAACATCTATGCAAGAGAAGGAAAACTCGAAACAAAACTCTATACCAACACGTCTGACCAGCGCAGTGTAGTAGGTTAATTTCCCTCCCATTACGGAGGAGGCCCGAGCCCAATAGTGGGACGAATGATGATGATGAAGTTGACTATTTTATCTCGTGCTAATTGTGTAAAATATCAACTGATTAAGGAATGAGTTTCGTTTCATATGTGCAATACTAGAGTGAATATCGGAAAGCAATAATATACTTAAAACACAAATTTACTTGGTCCTGACAATGAACTTGTGAACGGTCACTAGTGAAACGCAGATTAGTGGTATTCTTTTTTTATTATTTATGGTGACAAATGAGCAAGCAGCACACCTGATGGTAATTCTTAATGCCGTTCATGGACATTTGCAATACCAATGGCACAGCTAGGTCTTTGGCTACCAACCCAAACCTACCCAGAAAATTGGTCTGCCGGCTCTCTCGCTAACCGAATGAAGCACAATTGCACATCGCTACTGCTCAGACGTCGATTTTCTGTGAGAGTGTTGTACTACCCGTCTACAGCCGCGTACAGTTACCGCTACAGTTTCCTGTCTACAGCCGCGGACCTGTCCGTTCAGGACAGGTCCGCGGCTGTAGACAGGAAACTGTTAATTGTGTGGGCCCTACCACTACAAAATGCTAAATGGAACATTAAATTTATTCTGATCAAACTAGGAGTGTAAGATACAATGCGACTGGTGTAATTAATAGCTGCGGGGTGACCAGAGGGATATTGATATTGCAATCACGACTATTAAAAAAACCCGACTTCAAAAACTGAAAAGCACAAAATAACTTAAAATACTATCATTTGTATGTGCTATCTATTGATAGGTTTGAAATCGATGCCATCACCTAAACAAAATTATAAACAGCTTAGGTACTTACTGTAATGAAATTCTTACACTAAAGGTACCGACACCGGCACCGACTTCAAACCTATCAATAGATAGCACATACAAATGATAGTATTTTAAGTTATTTTGTACTTTTCAGTTTTTGAAGTAGGATTTTTTAAACGTAGTTTTAATTTTATTTTTTACTTTTTAGTGTTACAGAAACACATAGGTTGTTCTATTAGTAGCGGGGCTTGAGCTACTCGTGCATTATTATTATTATTATATGGCTTTCTCATGGATGCCATTGTCAGAACAAATTAAAATGGGGCCTCACGGGAAGCACCAGCTTTCAAATAAATAAGAATCATTCAAATCGTTTTGCCCAGTCGAAAGTTATAAGGTAACAAACATGAAAAAAAAGAAAAATACAAACGAATTGAGAACCTTCTCTTTTTTTGAAATCGGTTTAAAAATATAAATGGAGGTTAATAATAATACAATACTTATGATATACGGCGAAAAATAAAAAACAAACTTTAGGCAACACTGACCGATTAATCGAATAAAGTATCCAAAGTTTGCAACTGGCTGAATGACTGTCAAAGCATTGCATAAAAATAAAAAAAAACGTTTCCCGCTCACAGAAATGAAGCGAAAAATTCCCAAAAAAATGTCAAGTTACCGAACGTTTTAGTGGAAAGGTTTTTTTTTTATCGATGACATCGGTGATTGCTTTTGAATATTTTACCGATGAAACTTATTATGTATTCACGTCATAACTGTTGTAAATATTTGATGACCCCCACAATCTTACCAAGTTATTATCATTATTGTATTTTCGATGAGACTTCGTAAATAGAAATGGCTGATTATCTTTCATGATCAAAGGATTGAAATGTAATAATGTAACGTTAATCTTTATGAGATATTCTCTAACTCTTAATGATAAAGTTGGTAATAACGATTTAAAACAGATAATAAACTTATCTGCTTAGATTATTTTCTTTAACAACTTTTATAAACTGCTTAATTGCTTTTTTTATTATACTTTTTAAAAACTTTTTAAATTCCGTTTAAACTGCCTATGTATTGTATTTACAATAAAATAATTATCGTTACGTTTAAAATATTTGAAGGAGTTTTCCCCTTCTTTTTGGCTTACTGCTTGTATGCTATTAAGAAGTTTTACTTGTATTTTGAACGTTCTTCTTTCTTAAACATACACTTGGAGCTTACAGAACTGCATTCGTCAAACAAAAGCAATAATTAAATGCGTTTTTCGGTGATTCTTCAATCATATTTTTTGTCTTTTAAACATTTTTCTTTGCGAGTTTAAGCATGAAGATGACAATAACGTAATTAGTCTTACTTCATATCGGATAGAATAATATATTGTTTTTCATTTTGATGATTTAGATAGAATCCATGGTGGATGGGAATGACGATTTGCAATAACAGTCAATTACTTTTCATTGTTGAATAGTTGAATATCATTAGTTTTTTAACTCATCATTCTTCTACTCTTATCACAATTACTTGGGGTCGACGCAATATGTATGTATGAAGAGAATTATGAATGTTGAAGAAGCGAGTGAAGTATACAAGGATAGAGTTCTCTGGCACTCTGTTCTCTCTGCCTACCCTGCAAGGGATATGGCGTGATGATATGTATGTATGTATGTTATAATATATATTTTTAGTCGTCTCTTATGACACTGATGTACAAAACAGGGGATAATCAATTGTATTCTTATTGAATTACTACACGTAAACGCCGCCCATAAATGTGATATAGTAACAATTTGATAATTAGGCGTATAAGAGAAGACGAGAGAGTGTGTCTAAGAGAAACTATGAAAGTGGCGCCAGTGACGGATAAGTTGAGGTGTGAATATTAGACTTGGTATGGCCATATGATGAGACGGGATGAAAGTAATATCGTGAGAAAAGTTTTAATTATTAACGTTGTAAAGTAATCGAAGAAATGATGGATGGACTACCTACCTGAAGAATGACATAGATAGACAGGAGTGACAAAGATGACGTCTGACAGAGCTATATGAAAAAAAAAGGATATATTGCGTCGAACCTTTTTTTTTGATAATGAATAAAATTTTTGATAATTAATGTTGAGGAAGCGAGTGAAGTATGCAAGGATAGAGTTCTCTGGCACTCTGTTCTCTCTGCCTACCCTGCAAAGGACATGGCGTGATGATATGTATGTATGTATGTACCTTTTTTTTTGCGGTGACGGTGCGGCGATGGAAGAAGCGGCCCGCAACCCCATAGACTCACCCTGCAAATACCTCTCTTCGCCGTGCGAGCGGGCCACCGGTATCCGATCTTTGTCTTCAGTGATATTGCGTCGACCTCAAGTAATTAGTATAAGAGCAAAATAATGATGAATTATGCAATGATAAGTTAGAATACGTCATTTAGATGCAACTGAAACTAAATGCAGTTATGTATATCCGATTTGTACATATATATACAAAAGGCAGGAAGTCATTATAATATAATTAGAGATATATAATACTCCACATCTAAGGGACACAGGCATTTACGTACAAGCATTATGTCAATTCAGATTGAACCGTATTTAGGTGTCAGGTAAATAAATTAAGCTTTAACTACATATATGGCGTAGTGGTTAAGTTACCTACCGTGCCTGTGTCATGGGTTCGATTACCATGTAGGATAATACTTTTTGCGATCTTTTGATGAATAAATTGTTGTTCTGAGCCTAGGTGTACTTTTTATTTATTAATTATGTTTATAAAGTGTCATTATAAGGATTATTCCCTTAGCGCATGCTATTGTGTTTTTTAAAAAGAAAATAAAAATGTGCTCCTTGGATAGTATCCATCAGTTTTTGGCTATAGAGTATATTCAATTTACTGGGTTAATTAGGACTACATGAGACTTCATATCCAATGCGAGCCCACTCACAATCTTTTAGATAAACCATTGACTCATTGGGTATGCACTTTAAATTTCAGCCACTCTAAATAGCAGCGACCAAAGCATAGATTCGTGCTTAAATAAATAACAGTATAGGCTCCTTAGGAACCTCCTATGCAAATTATAGTTATAAAGTCGGTTATAGTAACTGAATTTTTATACAATTTCACACCTTACTTCATTTAAGGAGTTGATAAATATGTAACATACACGAATATATGAACCGAACTTATTGGGTTGGTTTGCATGTGACTGAATTACTCATAAACAGCTAGACCGATTTTAATGAACGTTTGTATCTATACAATAGGATTCAAGAATATTTTAGATTAACAATTGGACACGGTAGCCGCCGCTGCGATCGCAATCAAGAAATTCTTTTTTTTAGATTTATTCAGAATTATCTACTGGGTTAGCTATATTTTAGCCCGTAATACAAATGCTTACTAGTACGGAAGATAGTGCACCAGTTTCAATCTCGTAAATTTAAAGTAATTATACGATCTTACGGCATTATTATAATTAGATGTATCACAAAGAAAAAAACTTTGTGTCTTTTAAGAAAAAATAAAAGTGATATTAGATTGATTGTAGACTAAATGAAAAAAAAAAATATGTAAGTTCCCACACTGTTTATACTTATTTATTCATTATCTGTAAATCTGTGAATTTATTTGGCAATAAATTATTATTATAATTATAATTTAGTAGTCCACTTCATATCTTTATATAGTAACGCTGTAAGAATGTTATAGTCACTACTTCTGGTTATCATAAAAATAAATCAATTAGCGTCATCATAAGGAAGATTCGAAATAAATCATAATCCATACCCAATATAATGTAGTTAGCTAATTTCTTATCTAAAGAAACACCAATAGTGAGACGTATATTAACTGACGTATATTATCCGTGTGGTGACGGCGTAAGAATACAATTTACCACTCCCTATCTTACCCGTGGGTGATCGTAAATGACAACTAAGGGATATAAAATGTATAGATGTTCTATGCGAGAGATGGAAAACTCGAAACAAAACCCTATACCAACACGTCTGACCGGCGTGGTATAGTAGGTCATTTCCCTCCCATTATGGAGGAGGCTCGAGCCCAACAGTGGGACATATATGAGCTGAAATGATGATGAGGATGATGATATAAAATGAAAAAAAAAAAAGAATTTAGTGTTACTCTGGAGAATTTCCTAGTTACAAATTTATGTCTTGATGTAAATAACTAATTTAGCATTTTCTTCCTACCACAGACAAATTATGTATAGCTGTTTATTCTTTATGACTATAGGAAAGAGTTTGTATTATTCACGGTATTTCGTGCGGTTACCATAGACAATCTGTTTTACAAATGGCATTCAGGTTATTCGGTTAATATAATGATAATGAATTCTGTTTTCTATGTAAATTTTAAGGTCGGTTCGTTCTGAAGTAGATACTGTTTGGTAGGTAGGGGACTTTTTTTAATATTTATAGATAAGTAACTTTTCAGAATAGATATTAAATTAAGGATGAAAAATCAACCCACGAATAGATTATAGTTATGAGATCAAAATGGTAAAAATCCATGCAGAGGAAGTAGAAGGCATAAAATAACTTCAATTGAAATGTTTTGTTTTGTTTGTGCAAATAATTTAATAAATTGGAAAATCCAAAAGTGCCTCAGAATTTTTATATTATTACCTACACACATTAAAGACTAAGCAGTTAAATTTTTTATTAATTGCCATGAAACGACAAAGAATTACCAACCAATTTTTGAAAGAAAATAGTGCGTTGCGATTATGATGCTTTTGATAAAAGAAAAACGTCAATACATTAATTTTTACGGTCGTGCCAGATCCTTACGGCAATATCCGGAGGTGCTCGAATATTTTTTTTTAACATTTTTTTTCTTACTTTAAACCAAATACTTGTTTTTTTAAAATATCAAATACGTTTAAACGAATGTTTTTTCTTGACATATGTATGATAATATTATCCTATAAGTGCAGTGTGAGAAAAATACAGTAATTTTTTGTTTTGAAAAGTCCTTGATTTTCATATATTGAGAGTAGAGCATAACCTCAACGTTTCGCTTATGAGGCGTGCAATAGGTTTCTTTTTATATAAAATAATTAAAACACTCATAATGTATGTTAGAACATATTTGAAATAAGAATGGAGAATAACGTTTGTATTTTTTTCTAACTTAACCAACATTTCGAATATTTTTGATCATTTATTGTGGCGGGAAAAACTAAGATGTAGAACTTCCAAGAAGTTAGTGGAAATAGTTTTCTACGACATCGTATCGATGATAATGCTTGATGCAAGGTCAAAACTTATTTGATTACTATTAAAAAGACTACATGTCTTAATCATTTTCAATCATAGTTACGAATTTCCCAAAAAAAAAATGTAATAAAAGTGTCACATAAAAGATAAAAAAGATTAACTTTTTTAATATGATTGTACACGGGCATTGGTCACACCCACTTTCAGCCAAGATCGCAATTTCTCAGATTAAACTTGTCAATTCTAGCCGTGTATTTTCATCGTCTATTTCATGTAAGGAACCCTTCGTTACGAGTAAATGGCTCGTAATTTAGGGGTCTGCAGCTGCCGCGTATGTAATGTTGATTGTATTGCGAGAAAACTTTGGATGTAAACGAACACTTTACCCTTTTTATGTGAAATAGACAAATATCTGTTTTTTATTCTATAATAACTGTTTCTTTTTTCATTGAAACTCAATTCTTATAATAATTTCAACTTTATATGGAATCATAATCGGCTTTTATTTGTACTCTCATTCTATTCTTTAGCCTTTGCCGTTTACTATTAAACATAGGTTTTTTTTAAATGATAATTCCTTAATTGATATGCTTAATAGGCGGTTCGATGTACGGTCGGTAGTTGGTGTTATAGATTTCCTAGAAGCTTCTTTTTATAGTGGTAGGATCATGCTGTTATCTCTGTCTACTGCCGCGGGCCGGTCCGTCCGGGGTATTGGTAGGCAGCGGCCTAGCTATACCCTTGGTATTACAAAGGTCCATGAGCGGCAGTGACACTTAACATCAGGTGTGCTGCTTGCTCGTTTGCTAACACAAGCAATAAAAAAATAAAAAGCTACCTGAGGTGAGGTGAGATGTTCCTCTAGCCATTTTTTACGATTCTCAAAGTTAAGTAAGGTTTGGTTTCTTTGTATTCTTTGTATAGGTTTTTATCTGTGGGCGCAATCCCTACTAATATTATAAATGCGAAAGTAACTCTGTCTGTCTGTCTGTCTGTCGCTTCTTCACGCCAAAATTACTGAAACGATCTAAATGAAATTTGGTACACAGATAGTCTAGAGCCTGGTAAAGGACATAGGTTACTTTTTAATGCAAAAAAGGGTTGTAAAGGGGGATGAAAAGTTGTAAGAAAGTATCGTCATTTTTAAAGCCAGACGCTTGAAACTTATTTTTAGGCTATTGATTAGATATAAATAAATATGATATTAACATTTTGTAAAAAATACCCTTAAGGGGTGAAATAAATATAGGGGATGAAAAACTTTAGGAAAGTAACCTTTTACGCGGGCGAAGCCGCGGGCGGATGCTAGTTAGAAATAAAGACTCCTTCGTATGAATAATAACATATGTGCCATTATATCTTATCGTTAATTACTATTACAGCAAGCTTATGCGTGACGTTTGCATTTCATCAAATCACAGAGCAGAAATCGTCACAAATGAATAATCGAGCTCACATCTGACAGATGTAAATTAAAGTGATTGGTAAATGAAGCTATGCTATATCATTTACATTAAAATATCTGTATAAATTTAATTAGTTACGTATAGGAGCTTAGACTACGGGCGTGGCGGGAAGGCCGCTGCATTCGTTATAGGTGAAAAATGCGACGCTATCGCGCCACTAATTTTAGTGTGAGTTTATCGGTTGGCAGATGTGCACGTGTTAAGACTTCGTGCGCAACACTCCTTGGCATTCGTTTAATTTAAATTTGCACTTTTTAATTGCATAACAAATTAAAAAAGGCGTAATGCTTAAACGTTTAATAATCAAAAGCGGACATCTGGTACCACACTAAAAATACTTATATGGTTATAGCTACGCCTAACCTACGCATTTTCCAACCTAAATTCTTATTTCACTTATTTATTAAATAAAAATATTCGTATTCATCTTAATACATTATCTGTAAGTAGATAGTAAATTGCCTATAGGTACTAGGTATTTTAATAGGCTTTAATGTAGAAAATATTCAAATATTTCTAAAAACAGAAATTTCTATGTCGTAACAAGTCGTAAAAAGTTTTTTTTAGTGTTTAAACGGCTTATGCTCACTGTATCACAATAGAAGGGTTAAATTAATATGTCTACTTACCATATTCTTTAAATCTATAAAAAAAAAGTTACACAAAAGGGACTACAAGATAATGTTTGTTTTCTAAGAATGACTCACCTTTACCTATTTCAGATATGTTCTGAATCGGACTACGCCACAAATAAATCTGTAAACATTCTTTTGATATAAAATCTGTCTAGAATTACTGATATATATTTTGAAATGATAAATTATAAGAGAACCTTAACACTATCTCGAATTTAATCAATATGTCTTAATTTAATAATCAATCAACCATCACAGTATATTTAATATCTTCCATATTACAGTCTTGAGCCTTATCATCATCATCATCCTCCATAAGGCCTATTTCTAGATTCGATTCTCCTCCACGCTAGGAAAGAAATTGATCGAATAAGACACGCAGATTAGATGGGTTTGCTAGGCCTCTATTTCTATTTCTCCTTTTATAGTGATTTTATATGTTAGGGTCTCTTAGTACTGCCGGGCGGGCCACCGAAGACAAAGATCGGGTACCGGTGGCCCGCTCGCACGGCGAAGAGAGTGGGTGCAGGGTGGGTCCATAAGGCTGCGCGCCGTCTCTTCTGTCGCCCCGGACCGATTTGTCGGGGCGAGACCACATCCATGGTCCACCTTGAGGGGGAAAAAAAAAGAAAGGGATCCCTTATTAGGTACTATTTTACGATCAGCCACGGCAAAGGAAGGGTTACATAGACAAATAGTATTCATACACTGTTACTACACGAATAATTATAATTATCACCAGCATTTATCGTACTGCTCTTATCCCAATTACTTGGAGTTCACGCAATAAAGTTTTTTTTTCCTTTTACAATAATCAAACATAAGGCATTAAATACAATTAGCCAAGGCAGATATAAAGCTCCTAGACGTCTTTTAAGACACTCATAAATAATGTAAGGGCAGTTAGTATACGTACCCGCCACTACACAGCACCACCAATAAATAAATGTATGTGAACGTATATATTGGCTGAAAATAAAGAATATATATTTTTTTTTATTACTCACGGAGGCAAACGAACATGCAGCACACCCGATGGTAAGTGTAACTGCCACCCATGGATCTTTGCCAAGTTAATACCAAGGCTAAGCTGCTACCTACCAATATAAAACCCAAACCCACTCAGTTGGACTGCCCTCTCGCTCACCGTACGAAGCGTAATAGCACATGGCTATTATTCAGATATCGATCACCTGCGAGAGTGTGGTACTACCCCAGACGGACCGGCCCGCGGCTGTAGAGAGAGAACTATCAACAGCGTGGTCGTACCACTTTTTTTTTTTTGGTAGGCTATGGCCCGGTCACTCGTCCCCCGCACCGTCCGGGGCGACGAAAGGGCAGCGTGTGGCCCAATAACCCATCGTATTCCCTCCCAATCGCCATTGGGCCGGCCACTGGTACCTCTTCCTTGCCTTCCGTGGCCAGCCCGGCGGGTTACCCTTTCGGGTACCATCCCATGGTCGTACCACTAAAACTTTTTACATTATTTGTATTTAATTTAGAAATATTTAGAAACAATATAATCAGTTTGAACCCAAAGTTTAACTTTACGTAACATTTAAAGCTATAGCTGCTACGATAAATACATTGAGGGGTTGCCTTTATTTTTGTTTAGACAATCGGAAGCAGCAATTAGCACGGGACCTGCCGTGGGACTTTCATTACATTAATCCTGGACATAAATTGCGGCCGGAAATAAATTAAGTCGTGTCTTAAACCGAGCACTTAGCGGCGGAATTAACCGACGCTTAATTGAAACTAGACGAGTATAAAAAAAATGCCTCCTGGGTTGCACCTGATAACAACCTCTAATCCTCTTCCTAAACAACGGATTTAAACTTTAGTTTACCTACTTTAGGGTAAATGTTAAATTATTCAACGGTTTTTTGAACTCTGATTACAAGTTCTGACGTAATCTCCGGATTGTTTTTAAGATGGTAATCTTTCTAAGTAAGGTTGTAAAGTTTTTTTTTTCTTTATACCGACATGTAACGGTTGATGAAATTAATCCTAACATTTTTTTTCCTGTCATAAATGATTTTATGAGAATATTTCTGTTAAAATTATACGATAACTTTTGATCGAAGTTTAAAAAAAGCATATGTTTTTATTGTACTTACAATATATTATACTTAAACTTCAAGATAATATTAGTTCTCAACTTTTAAGATGGGAGAAGTGTAAATGTTGGGTACGTACTCAAGTTACTCGGATGAAATTCGAAGGATGATGATTTGACTGCACAGATTGCTTACTGTTTAAGATACAAACCTTCCGTGCCAGTGTCGTAGCTTCGATTCCCACGCAGGACAATATTTAGTGCGATCCATAAATTGTTGTTCTGAGTCTAATTTGTTTGCGTTAATTGCATGTTTGTAAACCTCCCACAATACAAGGATATTTTTTTAAAGGCACCACCTTGCACTGAGGAAATAATCCTTGTATTGCGGTGGACTTTACAAACATGCAATTAACGCAGACAAATTACACCCACACTCAGAAAAACACTTTGTGAATCGCACAAAGTATATACCTATTATCCTGCGTAGGAATCGAACCCACGGCACTGGCACGGAAGGTCGGTATCTTAACCACTATGACATCTGTGCAGTCATTATTTCTTTTAAAAGACACCCGTCTTTTAAATAATAGAAAAGATTATTTAGTAAAACCTATTTTCTATACTTCCATTATTCATTTAAATGTAAAACTATTGCCAACAATTTTGCAAACAATATTTGCTTTTAAGTCAATATACTAACAAAATATTTGCCGTAACATCTGCCAGATTGATCACGTGGCATACAATTCCAATCGTTTCGCACAATATAATAGCATCAATTTCACACAAGCCCCCACGGGACTGACGGACCCTAAACTAATATTCTATAGGATCAATACAACTGACAAAGTCACTGCGTACAACACTATTGTGACATTTTACTGAACTCATGTCAGAATTCACACGATATGTCATCACCGTGATAAATAATTTACTTTTGTAATTCAAATAGATTGAAGTAATACTAGCGTTCGAAAATTATTATCCTACTTTAATTATACCAACGCCTTCTGTAAATAGAAGCTTGTTAATCCAATTATATCCATGGATACACGAGTGGAATAAATACGTATATTTTCGGATAAAATAAGCGTTATTATTAATAAGGTATATTAGGGTATAATAGGGTACTAACGTCGTTATTTGTGTATTAAGTGGGTATTATATAAAGAAAATATTATCTAATATTTGTTTTCAATACATTATTATGTATTGAAAAGAGAGCGAGTAGGTATGAAAGAGAGTATTGGTGTAAAGATGCGAAAGGGAATGCTCCGATTCGGACATGTGGAAAGAATGCCGAACGAACGTCTGGTTAAGAAGATATACAATGCGAAAGTGGAAGGATGTAAGTACCGGGGGAGACCGAGACTAAGCTACCTAGACCAGATTAGACACGTACTGAAGGAAGGTGGAGTCAAGAGTCTCCGAAACCGACGAGCGTGTATGAAGAGAATTATGAATGTTGAGGAAGCGAGTGAAGTATGCAAGGATAGAGTTCTCTGGCACTCTGTTCTTTCTGCCTACCCTGCAAGGGATATGGCGTGATGATATGTATATATGTTTTTAATACAGATATCAATAAGAAATATTAATAATTTAATTCAAATATGTATAAAATTGTTTTTGTATTGTGATGTGATCTGGTCCAGCTATGTTTTTAGTATAACATTTTAATAAACAAATATATAAGCATTTAATATTTTCCGTGTGGTGACGGAGTAAGAATATAGTTCACTACGCCCTCTCTTACCCGTGGGTATCGTAAAAGGCGATTAAGGGATAATATGCATATATCATCTGAGCAAGATAAGGAAAACTCGAAATAAAACCCTATACCAACACGTCTCACCAGCACGGTATTATAGGACAAATTTCCTCCTATTATGAAGGAGGCCTGAGCCCAACAGTGGGACATATGTGGCTATGTGAGCTGAGATGAAAACAAAATATATCCTAGTTCCAAAGACACTAGTGTCAAAACATCTCTTCATCATCTCTTTTTCTAAATATCTTAAAAAAAGAGATATTATTAAGAGAAGTTACTAAAAAAATGACGAGCCGAAAAGAAATTTAGCGTTCTTGCCATATCCTCTCACCTTGCGGCCTTATTCCAGTCTCTTTTTTTTGCAGCGGTCATGCTATGGAATGGTCCCATCCCGCTAATTCCATCCGGGGCGACAGAAAAAGTGGCGTGCGGCGACTCCATAGACCCGCCCTGCAATGTACCTCTCTTCACCGAGCGAGCGGGCCACCGGAACATGGTCTTTCATTTCGATGGCACCGTATTCCAATCTAGTAGTAGATTTTTATATTACTAAAACTATACAGATTTTTTATCCGTGTAGTGACGGACGGAGTAAGAATACAATTCACTATCACCTTAAGCGTGGGTGATCGTACGAGACGACTAAGGAATTTAAAAGGCATATAACATCTAGGCAAGGGAAGGAAAACTCGAAACAAAACCCTATACCAACACGTCTGACCAGCACGTTATACTAGGTTAATTTCCCTACCATTACGGAGGAGGCCCGAGCTCAACAATGGGACATATATGGGCTGTGATGATGATGGATATTGATGATGATGGTTATTACTATCAAAAGTTCTTTCCATATTGTAATAAAATAAGCGACTGTTAGGTCGCTATTTTATTATGATGTTACATAAGAGAATAGGTACATGAAACTAAGAATGTCCTGGAGACTTCTCCTGTAAGTTAAGTATTGAAACCGTGTTTATAAATTACACCCATCATTTTAATCATATTTGTACTTGAAAATCAGAAAGTGACCATCGACGGAAAAGCTAAAAAGTAAACGCCTTTTTTTTGGTAGGCTATACACACGCCCTCCGTTCCGTCCAGGGCGACGAAAGGACAGCGCGTGGTCCCATAACCCACCGTATGCTCATCACATCGCCTTTGGGCGAGCCACTGAGATCGCTTACTTGACATCCATGGCCAGCCCGGTGGGTAAAAGTGAACGCCTGACTTAATATAAATATCTAATATCTAATGAGAAGAGATGAAAATAATATATGTTTTAAGTGTAAATGACGAAGCCATATAATAAATAGTCTTTAAAGTTTAAAATAATAATAAAAAGAAAGCAGTTAGTGTTTTATTTGAGCAGTTTCTTTTAAAATTGAAAGAATGATTGGACAATTCTTGAGTAGATTTTTATTAAACAATGGCTGTAAAGGTCACTGGTTCGAACAGATGCGGAGGGAGACTTGAATTCCCAGTTGAAATGAGCACATCCCCTATATTTGTGACTAGGGTATGTAAGTTTACAGTGTGTGTATTTTACGGCACGAAAAAAAATAGCTACTTGTAAGCCTTATATATTAAAAAGTATTTATAATAAACCGCTTTTAGTAATAAATATTTGTGTTATGGAAGACTTTACAAATTTACAATTATTAGGCACATATAATACCCAAATTCAAAACATTCAATTTGTTCCAATCGTGCTGTCACTTACACCACCGTAAACTATCTATCGCAGGACATTCAATTCTCGCATCGTATTATATTTGTGACAATCATTTTTCGCTTGTAATCGGGTTTTTATAAATAATCAAGCATATTAAACGCTAGATTTCAGTAATTTGAATAACAGGGTTGTGTCATCGTATATCGTGTATTAAATACAATTCTAACTGTAAAGTTTGAGTATTGAGTCTGTACAATGTGTAAACAATGTCGGGTAGATGGTACATGTCTCCTTAAAGATCAAAATTTAATACGATGCGAGAATTGAATGTCCTACAATAGTTCACGGTGGTGTAAGTGGCAAGACGATTGGAACGAATTTCCAATAGGCGTGGATTCGTATCCCACTTGGGACAATCATTTTTCGCTCGTAATCGGGTTTTTATAAATAATCAAGCATATTAAATACTAAATTTCAATAATTTGAATATTCAATTTCTATATGGCTACGAATATCACCAGCCTTTATATAGCTTGTGGGTACCTGTTCTCTTATAGATAGATGGGCCCTTTTCCATCTAATTCCGTCTTGTCGATAAATACATTCCCATTGAGGGTTGATGTCAGACAGACGGCCGGTCGTAAAACTATTACCAATAACTTTTGCAATATGTACGATGGAAGAGGAGTACATATGGCGTCGACCACAAGTAATTAGAATAACAATAAGGTGATGATGATGATGTACTTAGAAATACCGTCTATGCAGTAAGAAGTTTTTTAGAATAAGGTTGCGTTAAACGTTTAACGCAATGGCGCTCGAACGCCATCGCGTAGTATACCTGTTACAGGCCAGCGCGAGCGTTAGCAACGAGCAGCGTCCAGTATTCCAAGAGAGAGAGAAAGATACACAAAGTTAGACAGTAGGAGAGAGAAAGAGATTTTTGTCTATTTTACTAAGGAAATCTAAATCTTAGGTGATACCTAAGGTAATCTGTATGCAACATGACACTTATAATTGTCTGATGTTACGTGTCATTCAATATGTCACGTTTATTTAAAATTTTCTTTAGTTGTTAATTATAATTTAGATATCGTTGTAAAAAAAGGAGCATAACATTCTGCAGACTTTGTTTCATGAACTCGAAAGACATTTTAGCACATTATCCGAACAAAATGAGTTCCCAATGTCTGCCCCGGACATTGGTCGTTCAACTTAATTGTCGCCTAGCATTATCTTATCGAACCAATGGCTTTATCTATTTTTATATCGTGAACGTATCGTGAAAGAGCTCCCCTGTTATCCCTGAATTATCTTTTTTACGATAACTGCTCCCTTTTGGAGGGTATTTATATATCTATTTTTTTTTTATAAAACCAGAGTGTTTTTATTTTGTGTCCTTCTGTTTCTAGAAGACGTTTCCCGAAAATTGATGTGATTATTATCATTTAATGAGTTGGAAGTAACTAGAAGGTTTTTGTAGTAAAAGGTAAGTAAGGTAAGTAAAGCTAGAAGGTTTTCGTAGTAAGGTTTTTAAGTAAAAGGTGACGTTCCTAGAGTTTTTCATACTCTATTTTTATTTTACCCCTTAAGGGTTTTTTAAGTTTCAAGCTTCTGGCTTTAAAAATGACGATACTTCCTTACAACGTTTCATCCCCCTTTACAACCCTTTATTGGCATTAAAAAGTAGCCTATGTCCTTCAAATTACTGGAATTTAGCATTTAATATGCTTAATTATTTATAAAAACTAGATTACGAAGCGAAAAATGATGCACAAGCGGGATTAGAACCCGCACCTATTGGGAGTCCGGCCCAATCGTGCTGCCACTTACACCACCGTGAACTATTGTAGGACATTCAAACTATATCCTTTACCAAACTCTATACTATCTGTGTACCAGATTTCATTTAGATCGGTTCAGTAGTTATGGCGTGAAAGAGCGACAGACAGACAGAGTTACTTTCGCATTTATAATATTAGTAAGGATTATAAATATGGGGTGTCCTAATTTTGATTCTTACGACCCTAAACTAACCATTCTACCTCCAATTGAGCAGACCACTGGTATCGATTTCTTGATTTGAAAAGCAGTGTCTATATAGACTTCACAAAGAAATTTAGAGTTTATACAATATTAACTCATCATCATCATTCTCCTGCTCTTATCCTAATCACTTGGGGTCGACGCAATATGCACTCCTCTTCCTACATATTGCAAAAGTTATTAGCAATACTTTTATGACCGGCCACCTGCCTGACGTTAACCCCTCTTGGGAATGTAATTGTTGACCAAATAGCATCAGATGGAATCGGCCCAGGTCATTATAAGGCTCTTAATCGGCTTTTACGACATCCACAAGCAAAGTAAGGATTCGTAGCCGCTACCACACAGCGAATATTTCACAATATTTCGACTGTAGTTAAAATTTGTACTACAAATTTCCATTATAATTTCTACTAGATCAACTCTGCCCTAGGTAGGTATTATACAAGGGTTTGCAAATATAATAACGTGTAACAGTAACTGGAGCCTGACATTCTCGTCAGTGCGTAAATTGTATTGATCTTCCACTGCAAGCGATATAAAGAGGAAAATAGCTAATATATATAAATCATCATCATTTCAGCCTAGATCTATCTATTGGCCGGGTATTATTGGGCCTTCTCCAGTGTTATTGAGCAATTGTGATCTTCTGTACCACGTTAGTCAAATATGATGACTGTGGGTTTTAATTCGAGTATTCCTTCTCCTCCTTTCTTTTCGTGTGGTGACGGAGTAAGAATACTATTCACCACCCCATATCTTACCCGTGGGTGATCGTATGAGACGAATAAGGGATATAAAACGCATATAACATCTATGCGAGAGAAGGAAAACTCGAAACAAAACCCTATACCAACACGTCTGACCAGCGCGGTATAGTAGGTATTTTTTTTTATTGCTTATGGTAGCAGACGAGCAAGCAGCACACCTGATGGTAAGTGTCACTGCTGCCCATCGACCTTTGCTATACCAAGGGTATAGCTAGGCCGCTGCCTACCATTAAAATCCCCAAACCCACCCAGTTGGGCTTCCGGCTCTCTCGCTCACCGAACGAAGCGCAATAGCACATTGCTATTACTCATACGTCGATCTTCTGCGAGAGTGTGGTACTACCCCGGACGGACCGGCCCGCGGCTGAAGACAGAAAACTGTAAACAGCGTGGTCCTACCACAATAATTTGGTTAATTGCCCTCCCATCACGTAGGAGGCCCGAGCCCTACAGTGGGACATTTATAGGCTGTGATGATGATTCCTTCACTTGTATCTATGTTATCTGCATATGATATGCTTTAATTGCTTTTGTTACATCCACGGGCAAGAGAAAGGGGTGATGAATTATCTTCTCACTTCGGTCACCATACGTAAAATATTAATAATACTTCCTACTAATATTACAAATTGCGAAAGTTTGTAAAGATGTTTGGATGTTTGTTACTCAATCATGCTGAAATCGCTGAACAGATTTGGATGAGAATTGGTACATAGATAGACCATTACTTGAACTAAGACATAGGATACTTTTTATCTCGGTAATTAGTTCCCCAGGGATAATTTAGTGATAATTTAGTGTTTTTTTGTTGTGAAAGTCACTTTTTGCACGGGCAAAGCCGCGAGCAGAAGCTAGTAATAAATAGTATATTCCTATATCCTGTTAAAAATAGCTTTTTCTTAGTTTTATAAAGTAAATCTCTGTAATTCAGGGGATTTTATGTACATTGAAATTGAATTAAACTTATTATTTTATAATTACTTTTAGACCTTTCGCAGGATCAGAACATGTAGGCCTAAATGTTCAACACGAGAATATTTTGCCATGTAACTTTTAGGTCCATCTAATTTAAGGTGAATCTATTTTCGTTAACAGCCGTTACAAATTTGAGAATTTAGTATTGAAATCTTGCAGAGAAAATCTCTACGCTACATCTCAATATAATAAACCCGTAGGAAGAAAAAAATGAATGATGTAACGTAAAAATGGCATACCTACTACATTTTCAATGGCGACTACACGATTATACACGAGTATACAAGCTGTTCTTGCGGACATCGCCTGACATATTATATAATAAATATAAACAAAGGAATTAAAAAAAAAAATAATCAAATGTCAATCAATCGATTAATTTAGTTACAATAAAGATTAATTATTTCTAAGAAAAAAAAATATAGGTTCCTGTTTAATAATCACCAATATGTTATATACTAATACCTTCTCCAAAACACGCTATATCTTATGGTATAAGTATTATTCAGATCAGTTTAGTAGTATTCGCAGTATAACCGAACAAAAAAACCGACCTTCCATTTAATAGTATAAGATAAATTTAGTGTAGAACAGTCTTCCAATAGATTGGATTATTGAAACAGTCGCAGAGAGCCGACCTTTATACAGAATTTATGTAACTTTTTATATAAACATTTATATTAAAACACCACTAACGACAATGGGCCTCTCCAAGTACTACATATATCAAAAGTTATAAAAAAGACGAATTATTACTAGTTTTTTTATTTTATTTTAACTTCAACTTTATTATTATTACTTTTAACCCATCTACCCAGCAGTCTAGCGGCATCCATTATTGCAGGTTGATTATTCACAAGATAACGCCAAAATTACCACGACACACAGGCACGTTCGCGATCGCAATTGATGTTATAAGTCTTTGAGAGCCTTTCTTCAAGATATTCTCTTGGTGACCCTTAGCAAGTTTCTACAACTCTCACTACAAAATAAAAGCTATTGACACATTATGACCACGTGGGTAAAAGCTATGGTAATAATAAACTTTATCAAAGGAACACAAACTTTACAAAATAGGGTGGACTCACCCGTCGTCGGTCGGCGCCGCTATATTTATTATCCGATTATTACCACAAAACGCTTTCACATTACAGTGCCCTCGAACGTGTTATTGCACGGTCCGAGCCGGCAACAGGGGCTCTCGCCCTACCGCTTCATGTTAGTCGAGAATTTATTCAATTAAATTTTACTTGCCTACAGGAATATTTATACCCCATTCCATGTTAAAGACTAAAAGTTTTACGTTTAAATTATTTTTTTAATTGTCTCTATTTTGCATGGGCTTCCTGTATGGGAAAAGAATTGACTATACCACGCAGGTCAGGGCGGATCTTTATACGATACGTTATATATTAGTAATCACCTCGTTTAGTGATGGATTAATAATATAATTATTCACTCCTTTATTTTTCCCGGTGGTTGTAAAATATGAATAAAAGAAACAAGCAAATGAGGAGAACTACCTATAGCTTAACCATTTGGCAATCCTCAAATTGTAAATACATTTACTTCCCATAATGACAAAAGTTCATGTCCAATTGTGAGATTTGTCAATATACCGTTAAACTTATTTTTGAATTGTGTTCTTATGAGGATTTCGAAATTTTGATCCTCCTTATGTTGTAAAAGTTTGCTAGAGAAGAAACCTAAGCAATCGCGTATTTATGCGTATTTGTCACACACGAAATATCTTTCTTCTTCTCACAAAAGTGAGAATAGCAAGACGCCTACACTGTTCTCGCTTACATAATTTTATGTAAATAAATGAACAATAAACACGTTCTATGCCATTCAAAAGTGATTGCTAAATAATTAAAATGAAAAAAATAGAAAACTATTGTTGTGTGTCCTTACGACACACTGTCTAGTATTTCTTTTTTCTTAATTATAAACACAACACTCTTCACTAAGAAATATAAACATGTTTCGTAAGGAACTTTAGAAATATATAACACATTTTTTCATTCCGTATTGTGGCAGAATAAGCTTACAATTCACCCCTTGCCAGTGAGTTTCGTAAAAAAACGACTATATGATATAATACACATATTACATTTATGCAAGACAAACAAAACTCGAAAAAAACTATACCAATACTCACATACAGTTATATTAGGTCAATTTCCTTAATATCATGGAGTAGGTTCGGGCCCAGTAGTGGGATATTAATAAGCTAAGATTGATGATTTGTGTTATACACAAATTACACCCATACTCGAAAATAACTCTCACTCACGAGGGTTGAATCTGAGTTACTCGACATGTTGACACCTGTCCTAACACATTATATCAAGCTGAATTAAATTCATTCTTCAAGCAAGCATTTTATAAAACAAACTGTATCCTGAATAACTTCGTTTAATGGTGATGAAACGTAACATCGATTCAATTCCATAATAGTGTACAATTTGCTTCGACTCCTATATTTTTATCTCCATTCACAAGGGCTCACGGAAATAATGTAACGAAATAACTACGGTGTCTTGTCATGGCGGTTGATACGAGTACTTGAGGAAAATGTATTTTCGCCTCGAACGTTCAAAAGAGAATTTTCGCTTTATAATCGACTCGTGTTTACCTCACAACTTCACATACGTATACGAGGATTTTTTTAAACAACACACGACCACATTCCTCACCCTAAAATGAATAACTGTATCAATCTTTAAATGGATAAATTCCTTTTGAGTTTCATGAATAAAGAAATATACAAATTGTTTTAGAAAGTAAATATACCATATTATACACGGTGACATTTATATTGTCTTACAAAAGAAGTGCCATAGAAGTATCCGACCAAAGAAACATATCTAACATATTTAATTGTTCAATAGTGGTAGTAATAAAAAATAACAAAATAAAATAAATTAAAGTTAATATTTTGTAACAATCTGTATATAATGTTTACATTAAAAAAAAAGATATCAAACGGTATTCCGCATGGTAATGATTGGCTAACGTAATTACATTAGCCAATCACAGCTACGAAGTCCACTAGGACTACTATCCCAAAATGTACCTACGCTACGTAGGTCCGGTACGATGTCCCGATCAGCTGTAAGGTGAATGATCGGTGCGGCCAGCACGGTAATCGGTCGTAGTTCCTACACAGTATGTAGGTTATGTCAAATGCCTACACTCGCTACATGCTGTTCTCTTACTATTAATTAGTTATTATTTATAATAATTTTTAGTAAAAAAAGTGTGTGTGTCAGCTCCGACGCACGACTGGAATTTACTCCTTAAGTACGATTATCAAAACAGGCGCAAAAAAAGGTCATTTGACTAAAAATAATATATATATTTTTATTTACATTTATTAAAACTGTTCAGTGAAGTATTATCTCACGTCAGAAAGTGAAAGGTGGTCAGAATAGGTTGCGCACCAAAAACGTAACGAGGTCATTCGATCACTAGATTTTACTCCTCAAATTTTTCTCATACCGGGTGCCTTATATG
Source organism: Lymantria monacha (assembly GCA_905163515.2). Classification (NCBI taxonomy): domain Eukaryota; kingdom Metazoa; phylum Arthropoda; class Insecta; order Lepidoptera; family Erebidae; genus Lymantria; species Lymantria monacha. The sequence continues at coordinate 4,994,236 of LR991084.1, forward strand.
AAAATCGATTCTTAAGGAGTAAACTCCAAAAATATTCCAGTAAATATATTTTTTTAACCTTTTAATTGTACGAATGAATATTAATTAGATACTGGATACGTTAACTGAACTGCTTTTGTAAGACGACATAAATGTCACCGTGTATAATACTATACTATAATAACTAAATATATCTACTATATTATAACCCGCGCAGGTGAAGTCCCTATCGATAACTTATTTAATGTTAGTATAGTTCAATTTACGTTCCCGTATATTCTAATAACCATAAATCTAATAAGAAATAAAACTAAATTATAAAGAATTTTCACAATTATCGACCGACTTAGTAGCTGAGAGTTTACTAGCGGTATGTAATATAGGCAATCAATTTTACAACGGTAGCAATCAAAATGTTTTATTACGACAAGACTGTGTTACGACATGATTGCATTTAGAAACATGTCGGACTTGACATTCATCCATTTTTATTCTCGCTTATGATAGGTACACTTAATTACTTAATTGCTGTTATACATGATAGATTATTCTAATTTTTTAAATTGACTAATTATACTAATTTTTAGATTGTGAACTTTATAAATTAAAATTATTTTATAATAATTATCTCCAGACCCAACCAGTTGATTTACCGAGCAGGTGGCGTAGTGTCCGTTTCTCAATTTTGAACAATGTTTGTCCTGTCCATAAAAGATTAATTTGTGCTGTAAATGTCTTTTGTGATAAATTACTATAGAACGCCTATTTATTAGATACTATTATTACTATGACAATTTTATTCTTAGTGTCAAGGGTGTTAATCTTATAAAAAATAAAAGATATAATTAAAAAAAACCAATCATAAAGCCCAAAGTTCTGTTTGAAACCTTTTTCTACCTTATTAATTAGAAATCCCAAAGTCGTGTCTTAATAGAAATATTAGCAATCCAATTTAGTATATTCGTAAAATGAAAAGGCCAATGATAAGATGTAGTCAGTGGGGTAAAAATACAGCTAACAATAAATAGATGTAAGGAAGCATTTGTACATTTTTATCAACCTGTTTTTTTTTTGTTTCAGGTAAGTTTAAAATCGAAAAGAAATATGGTGTTGCAAATCGAAGGGAATCTACGGTGGTATATAAATAATTCGTGATTATATAAATAACCCGTTGATTTAAATTTGATATATAGTTCTAAATAATAATTATTATTGCTATTACGTTCATTAGTAAAAGAAATTATTATCTTCTGCGTCATTCGAGCGGATCACTGTCTCCATATTATAATCAAATTTATAACGACTTTAATGACAAAATGCTGGTCGACGATGCACAAGTTGAATAAAAGATGGCCGCCTCATTGCCGTCACTCCGCATAATATTTGCTAGTCATTATCTAGTGACTTTAAAACTTGCCACGAAATAGTTAACAGAATGGAGGATGTAGTTGGTGTAAGAAACGATCTTTTATGCAGAGTTGCATGGATTCTATCCTTATGAAATTGTCTTAATTCTATATGCAATTTCTATCCATCCATTATGTTTGTGAAGTCTCCTTCTTTACAATTATTTGTTCCTCAAAGCAGAGTGTTGTCATTATGATCTCTAATGTTTACGCGAGTAGTACATATTTGAAATAAAACTAGTTTTACGGATTCCATTGCGTTTGTATTTGATTTTGTATTTCCAGACGTTTCGAACACGTAAAGTGTTAAATTATTTATTGATTAAAATTAGTCCTTCCGTGACTATGATCACTGTAAAGTGTACGAAACTTCGGGAAATTAAAAATCAAATACAAACGCGATAGAATCCGTAAAACTAACTAGTTTTACTACTATATAGAAATAAAACTTTATTTCAGTGTTCTCTTTTAAAAAATGCGTATCCATTTTTATATATAGTTAAATGAAATCTAAAGCTATTATTAGCTACTACTGATACTGGTTTAACTATATATTGATTGAGAATTACGTTGCCGCTTAAGCAAATGGTATATTATTAAGCTCAAACTTCTTTACATAAATAATATAATATACAGCTAAAAATAAAAGTGATACATCAAAAATGTCTAGAACATCGACAAAGAGCTTTGTAAAGTTGTTTTTATTTATAAAAATGGATGTTTAGTTATTTATGGACGCAGATACGGAAAAATACTTCTATCTTTATTGTTGATGATATAAATACTGAATTTATTTTTAGAAATTGTAGGTGGTAGGACCACGCTGTTGACAGTTCTCTGTCTACAGACGCGGGCCGATCCGTCTGGGGTTGTACCACACGCTCCCAGAAGATTGACGTCTGAGTAATAGCAATGTGCTATTGCGTTTCGTTCAGTGAGCTGGGTATTGAAAGGGCTGTGGGCAACAGTGACACTTACCATCAGGTGCGGTGCCTGCTCGTTTGCCACCATAAGCAATAAAAAAAATATCTATTAAACAAAAAATTACTTACCGCATTGTTCGGGCAATTTGGTTTAAAATTTGAACCAAAAGTTCAATTTTTTCTTCTCCTGCTTGTTATTACCTTGTAAATCTTATTTTAATATCATTATATTGTATTGCTACTTCGTCAGTACACGAAAAAAGGCATATATATAAAAAAGGCTTTACAGTATACCGTCGGTTAAAAAGAAAAGTGACAATTGCCAAAAAAAAGAATAGAAAATATTGGTATAATATTAATTAAAACGTTTTGTTATCGCTGATATTTAAAAAAAAAAATATACGTCATCAAATTGAACGTCAAAAGCTCTGTACTGTCATTTAAAAAACTAGATGCGTTTATTGTAAAATTTTTCGTGAGGTGACGGAGTAAGAATACAATTCACCAATCTTACCCGTGGGTGATCGTAAGAGATGTTTAAAGGATAAAAAACGCATATAATATCTACGCGAGAGATGGAAAACTCGAAGCAAAAACCCTATACCAACACGTCTAACCAGCGTTATATAGTAGGTCAATTTCCTTCCCATTATGGATATAGTAGGTCAATTTCCTTCCCATTATGGAGGAGACTCGAGCCCAATAATGGGACATATATGAGCTGAGATGTTGACTGTAAAATTTGATATTTTTATTAATGTCACTTTATTATTTAAACGACTATTTATATATTATATCTACGTGTAAAACATAAATGATATCCAATTAATATTGTTTTAGGTACTTTTAATTGGAATAAATTAAAGAAAATAAAGTGTTACCAATATACATATATCTATATTAAGAGTTAGCATTCACTGATTGAATTCAAAAACGAATGAGACACGATTATTGATATAGCCATGAACTTCGATTGGCACCAATTCGTTCAGAACTCAACATCAAAAGTCCATTTCGGCGCGGCCGGTACGTCTTGGCATCGAGCACCAACATGCCTCGAACTATCTGAATTCCGAACGTCTCCACCTTTTGAAATTCAACGATATTTTAATGGCCACTATCGTGCTGCCTCGATTGAATCCTTTTTTTTGCATCAAGTTCCGCTCTTGAGCTTTGACAGAGACCGATATTGCTTCTGATCCCAACTTTTTATTTACGGTTCGACTGGTAAATAGAGTTCAGTGTTTACACCTAAAGGATTTGATTTTAACTAAAAGTTTGTTGTAATTCTTGATTGGATCGGTTTCATCTTCGTGATTAAAGTTTAATTTATATATTTATTAATTAAATAAGTATGAATTATTTGAAGATTAGTTTAGTATCCATAAGACCTGATACATTATTATGTTCAAATTTTGAAAGAGCAAACTAGCAAAGAAATAATTTGCAATTTTTTTTTTGTTTTTTAACATACATACACCCACTAAGAAATTAATTCTTATACTGCACGGGATTTACAAACATATAATTAAAAGACACTAATTACACACAAGCTCAATTTGTGTATAGCACAAAGTATTCTCCGGAATCGAACCCGCGACATTTGGCACGGTAGGTCGGTATTTGAACCACTATTCCATGTACGCAATCAATTAATATTTATCGCTTTATCATTCTAATCATTATCATCATCATCTATCGGCCTACACCCAGGTTTCACTAAAAACGTAAAATTAACTATTAACGCGTTAATAGTTAATTTTATGTTTTTAGTGAAACGGCACGATCGACAGGCAAGTAGGTAATAGTTGCTTTAAGTTTCTTAGGACAGTGCTGTTGCCTTCTCCCCTACCCGATCTTTGCGACTCCCGCGAAAGGTAATTGGGAGTGATGCTTTGTATTCTTTCGCTTACACTCAACAGTTTAATAAAATACTAAAATAGGTTACATTTTGTAATTTAGAAGCTGTGTGGTAGCCGGCTACGAATACTACCAACCCTTACTTTGCTCGTGGATGTCGTAAAAGACGATTAAGAGCCTTATATCGATCTGGCCCAACTTCATTTGATGCCGTTTGGTTAAGAATTACATTTCCAAGGAGAATTGACGTCTGGCAGGCGGCCGGTCATAAAACTATTGCCAATAACTTTTACAATATGTACTATGAAATAAGAGTACATATTGTATCGACCTCAAGTAATTGAGATAAGAGTAGAAGAATGATGATGATTATTTTGTAATTTAGGCTACTTTTAATACAACACATTGTCATTTTGTGTAGATATATTGCATTTTTAACCGATCCAACGCCATATTGAATTTCAATATCAAAATTATCTGACAATACAAATTCACTAAATTGTTACCAATATAAATAGGTATATCATTAAAGGTCGAGTTCATTGTAATATGTATCGAATTTATTTGGTCGAATACACATAATATTTGTCGAATGTTGATTACATTGTAGCGGTTTTTAAATGAGGTTGCTCATTGATTGCGTAGCTTATTCGTTAATATTTTTTTTTATTTTACTGTTCATTACTTTCACCATTAGATGGCTACATTACTTTGTATTGTTATAAAAATAATATATACGTTGATTCATTGATCAAAATTAGTTTTTGTTGTGTAATATCATGATTAATTTCATCAACTTAGCGTTATACCTCATGGCTGGGTGCGAGTCTCCTCCACAATAGATAGGAAATTGACTATACCCAGTCGGTATAGAGTTTTACTTCAATTTTCCTTCTTTTGCAAAGATATGCATCTACGACACCCATTTTTTTTTTTTTTTTATTGGTGGGCTATGGGTGCGTCTCGCCCCGCCAAATCGGTCCGGGGTGACGGAGAAGGCGGCGCGTGACCCCATAGACCCACCGTAAAATCCTCTCTCTTCGCCGTGCGAGCGGACCACCGGTACCCGATCTTTGTCTTCGGTGATGCATCTACGACACCCGCAGGCAAGATAGGTAGGAATGATTATTAGTTTTAATTTTAACTTTAAAAGATTTTCTTAAAACGTATTTTAATGGTAAATTTTTGAATTTGGATTCCTGCTTTTACTTCCACAGCTGCGAAAAATTAATTATTATTTTTTATTTGTATCTGTTTACGCAACTTGTACAATGGAAATTTCATTGGAACTTTATGACATTTGAGAGAAGAATGCAGTGCAACTTAAGTTATTATCAATGATGAATTCATGTTACATATCTTACATATTCTAGGATCCATATCAATACGTGTAAATAAAACTAACATGTAATTTAACACAACTAATTTTTAATATTAATTTAATTGAATTAATATTAAAAAATACATTAAAAAAAAATATATATTAATTTATATATTGATACTTCAACACTTTCGTATACAATTCCTTTGCCGCCAAAATTTATTTTTCACATCTGTTTTAGTTACGACGCTTCTGTTTCATCACTAGTAAATGTATTTCAATCCTAGTAGAAGTGAACAATTTTCATTTTTAGATTTTATTTTCTTAATAACATGTTCGTTTACTATACTATACTTATACTTAGTATACTATACTTATACTTAGTATACTATACTTATACTTAGTATACTATACTTATACTTAGTATACTATACTTAGTATACTATACTTATACTTAGTATACTATACTTATACTTAATATACTTTTTAATCATTTAATAGAACTTTACTCTAATGATTTCTGATGCTCGCAGTTTCGAACACTTTCCAGCGTTCATGGTCATGGAAGGACTCCTCAGAAAGTCCACCAGGAAATTAAAAATTAATACAAAAGCGATAGAATTCGTAGAATAGTTTTATTTTAAATGTACATATTTTTCCGTGTGGTGACGATGTAAGAATACTATTCACCATCCCATATCTTACCCGTGGGCTATCGTACGAGACGACTAAGAGATATAAAATGCATATAACATCTATGCGTGAGAAGAAAAACTCGAAACAAAACCCTATACCAACACGTCTGACCAGCGCGGTATAGTGGGCTAATTGCCCTCCCATTACAGAGGTGGTCCGCGCCCAACAGTGGGACATTTATGAGCTGTGATGATGATGATGATGATGATGTACATATTTATTTATTTTTTATATTTTTTTTATTGCTTATGGTGGCAAACGAGCTAGCAGCACACCTGATGTTAAGTGTCACTGCCGCTCATGGACCTAAAACTATTTTACGGATTCTCTCACGTAATTATCAGACATCAGAACTTTACTACATAAAGAGTATCCTTTTTTTTTTTTTTTTTTTTTTTTTTTTTTTTATTGGTGGGCTATGGGTGCGTCTCGCCCCGCTGAATCGGTCCGGGGTGACGGAAAGGCGGCGCGTGACCCCATAGACCCACCGTAAAACCTTCTCTCTTCGCCGTGCGAGCGGACCACCGGTACTCGATTTTAACTTCGGTGGCCACATAAAGAGTATCCTGCGAGCATCTTACTATAGGTATTCTACAGCTAAACGAGAGAATAGTAGATAAGTCGAATATCCCTAGCCTCCTTCATCTCAATTTATATTTACATCTCATGCTCATGATTTCGACCCCCATACACAATTCTTTATGCTATCCATAAATGGTTGTTTTATTTTTTTTTATTTATGGTCCTTAGCTGTATTTTTGCTAAATAAATCCTTCGCAACACAATGATTTATTTCATACTAGCTTCTGTCTGCGGCTTCGCCCGCGTAAAAGGTTACTTTCCTAAAGTTTTTCATCCCCTATTTTTATTTTACCCGTTTATGGGTAATTTTTTTACAAAATGTCAAATTTATTTATATCTAATCAATAGCCTAAAAATAAGTTTCAAGCTTTAAAAATGACGATACTGCCTTACAACTTTTCATCCCCCTTTACCTTTTTTGCATTAAAAAGTAGTCTTTGTCCTTTACCAGGCTCTAAACTATCTGTGTACCAAATTTAATTTAGATCGGTTCAGTAGTTTTGGCGTGAAAGAGCGACAGACAGACAGAGTTACTTTCGCATTTATAATATTAGTAAGGAAGTAAGGATTGACATGTATTGTGTTATTTTAAATAATCTACTTTTAGACAGGACCCTTATAATAGAAATTAGTCTGCCTGCTGTAGTCAATAACTAAGCTGTTAAAACTGTCTTTAGCTTCTATACTTTTCTAAAGGTCTATGAACAACATTGTCCAATACAAAACGCATTAGTTGAAGGTATATTGTTTGTAATATCGTTTCAATTACTCAATTACAAACGGGGCAGCGTGTAATTGACAGCCAATATAATGGGGTATCATACGGTCTGAGAAGATAATAGAATTATTATACCGTTGTATTATTTGAACAGATAATTAATGCATTATGAAGTAGCGGTAGCTTAGTTAAACAATAGATTATGAAGGAAGGTTTCACGGCTTTGAATCGACGGCCCATATGTAGCTTTGATGTTTTTAACTCATTTTGAATCGACGCGTCACAAAAATATCTTTAATTTTTTCAAGTCATGTTTGTATTGACTTATAAATAAATTTAATTGAGAATATAGTTAAATACATAAGAATTATATCTTATTATCATTATTATCTTATTAGTTGGGTATGCAGAAAAGAGTATGATAGTAAAATTAATGCGGTCGAAATGCGATCTTTGCGGAAAATCTGTGGAGTTAGGCTGACCGACCGCATTCGTAACGACTACGTAAGAGAGCGAGTAGGTATGAAAGAGAGTATTGGTGTAAAGATGCGAAAGGGAATGCTCCGATGGTTCGGACATGTGGAAAGAATGCCGAACGAACGTCTGGTTAAGAAGATATACAATGCGAAAGTGGAAGGATGTAGGTACCGGGGGAGACCGAGACTAACCTACCTAGACCAGATCGGTCATGTACTGAAGGAAGGTGGAGTCAAGAGTCTCCGAAACCGGCGAGCGTGTATGAAGAGAATTATGAATGTTGAGGAAGCGAGTGAAGTATGCAAAGATAGAGTTCTCTGGTACTCTGTTCTCTCTGCCTACCCTGCAAGGGATATGGCGTGATGATATGTATGTATGTAATTATATCTTATAATCCAAATAGAAGATTTAGCTATTACATATTAGCAATAGAAATAAAGTGGTGCGGGTTCGAACCCCGCTTGTGACATAATTTTTCGTTTCGTATTCGGGTATTTATAAATAATTAAGCATATTAAATGCTAAAAATTTCAGTAATTTGAATAACAAGGTTGTGTCATCGTTTAATACAATTCTAACTGTAAAGTTTGAAGTATTAAGTCTATACAATGTGCAAACATTGTCCGATAGATGGCATACGTCACCTTGAAGACGTAAGATATAATATGAAGCGAAATCTGCATGTCCTAAAATAGTTCACTATGGTGTAAGTGGCAGCACGGTTGGGCCGGATTCCCAATAGGTGCGGGTTCGAACCCCGCTTGTGACATAATTTTTCGTTTCGTATTCGGGTATTTATAAATAATTAAGCATATTAAATGCTAAAAATTTCAGTAATTTGAATAACAAGGTTGTGTCATCGTTTAATACAATTCTAACTGTAAAGTTTGAAGTATTAAGTCTATACAATGTGCAAACATTGTCCGATAGATGGCATACGTCACCTTGAAGACGTAAGATATAATATGAAGCGAAATCTGCATGTCCTAAAATAGTTCACTATGGTGTAAGTGGCAGCACGGTTGGGCCGGATTCCCAATAGGTGCGGGTTCGAACCCCGCTTGTGACATAATTTTTCGTTTCGTATTCGGGTATTTATAAATAATTAAGCATATTAAATGCTAAAAATTTCAGTAATTTGAATAACAAGGTTGTGTCATCGTTTAATACAATTCTAACTGTAAAGTTTGAAGTATTAAGTCTATACAATGTGCAAACATTGTCCGATAGATGGCATACGTCACCTTGAAGACGTAAGATATAATATGAAGCGAAATCTGCATGTCCTAAAATAGTTCACTATGGTGTAAGTGGCAGCACGGTTGGGCCGGATTCCCAATAGGTGCGGGTTCGAACCCCGCTTGTGACATAATTTTTCGTTTCGTATTCGGGTATTTATAAATAATTAAGCATATTAAATGCTAAAAATTTCAGTAATTTAAATAGAAATAAATATATTATAATAATAATTCGCCGTGTGGTGACGGCATAAGTACAATACAAATCATCATCAGATATGTTGAAGCGTAAGCAATCATCTTCAATCTTGCTAGTGAGTGTCGTACAAACGACTAAAGTATATAATATGCATATTCGAACTACGTAAGAGAAGGACAACTCGAAATACCTCTGTAGAGGGTACAACCCCGATCGGTCCGTGCCTATACAGTCATTTGTATACACAAACAACTTTCAACATTGCAGACCTATTACTGAATCTTATTTCGTTACTACATTGAAATGGTTTAAAAATATAAAATCCATATCGGCTTCCTCAATCGTTGTATACCAATATTTGTGGACCAAACATTAACATCATCCACTGTGCAAATGTTTTCCAGTCCTCCATAAACAAGCCATTGTTGCGACGGATTAACTTCTCTTTAAGGTTGATGCACACTTACCGACTAGAGGATATGTAGTTAATAAGATAATTGTAAATATCTTTGTATTTTTATTCATTTTGACTTTCATATTTTATAGTTTACCTAGATTGTATGTAAATAGTTTGATTCCCCATGTTTACACGAGTATTCATCATCATCATCACAGACCATATATGTCCCACTGTTGGGCTCGGGCCTCCTCCGTAATGGAAGGGAAATTAACCTACTATACCACGCTGGTCAGACGTGTTGGTATAGGATTTTGTTTCGAGTTTTTCTTCTCTTGCATAGATGTTACTCGTATATGCATTTTATATACCTTAGTCTGCTCATACGATTACCCACGGGTAAGATAAGGGGTGGTAAATTGTATTCTTACTCCGTCACCACACGGACAACTAGTACTACACGAGTATTACACATTTGAAATAATACTCGTTTCTTTTTTTTTTTTTTTTTTTTTGTGTGTCTTAGTTGTTAGCCTCAGATGGCTATGACAACTTTACCCGGACTGTGGGTGAGCGCTGAGGGCTCTCAACCCGTGCTCTTTTTATTACGCATATTATCGCGTTTATATTTAATTTTTAATATGCCAACATTACGAACACTTTATAACGTTCATGATCACGGAAGAACTAGGATGTATCACGGCCAAAAAATCATCGTCTATCGGCTTGTTGGACGTGAGTAAATAGTGGCTTAAATTGCTTGGTTAGAGATATCGGATTTAAATCTTACCGCCCACAATTCTGATTTTGCTTAGTTAATGTACATATTTAATCCTAAATTATTGATTTATCATCATCATCCTTTCTCTATCACGTATACCACTCCTCATAAATTAAGTTATAATCCCGTAATCGCGTTGCTTGGGAGACGGGTTGTGGCAGTGAGGTGTTATACGTTTCCCAGAAGAAAGCTGTTGTCCACTCTTCTGGTGATACTTGCAGCTAACTTTTACAATTCCCACAAGCAAGTAAGGGGTAGCGACAAACATGTAGGAAAATATGAATAAAATATTTTTTTTAGAGATTTCAATTATGTGTTAGAAGATCATTTTGTATCCTGGTCTCGAATATTATAATCTTATTGATGATTGAAGTAAGGAGTTAGTTAGTATTTTCAAATATCTGAAACTCCGATCCAATTCTAAAATATCGTTTTCTTTTATGTTTCCCAGATCAGGAGGCATTCGTTTTATGACGATATGATATGGCCAAAACTAGCCAGGCTGTAAAGTCAATCTCAAAACTGTTAAGAAAATAATAAGAGCTGTTTTGACATTTATGTATATCGAATATTCTGCTTGAATTTAATTGTGTAAAGAATGTACGCAAATCCAATATACAGTTAAACTTTAACGTGAATGTAATTTTACTTTGTAACTTTGATGTTACTTTTTATAGACAGCATACTGTCGTTGCAGCTTCCGCTATAAAATACTATAGATACTTTTGTTATCGAAGATGTATATATTATTCAGTACTATCATGATTTATTATTAAATCATTTAAATGTTCATATAAGAGTATAAAAAATGTAGAATTACCTTTGGAAAATACAAGACTACATTTTGTTCAATGCGTAGCCTATATTCTTCCCCAGGCTTCAGTCATGCACTCTGTTTCACTCGGCGTCTCTCAATGGTTTTAATTTTGTTTTTGCGAAACTCTATTTTCTTACCATAAATAATAATATAAGGTGTACTAGGCAACTAATGCCAATTTTTATCTATTTATTTTTCTAAATATAACGAATTTAATGTCTGGTTCTTATACAAAAATCTTATCATTGTTACTTGCAATAGTAAATCAATTATTTTTAAATCTAATTGCTGGTCTAATTGCTTTTTAATTATATTTATGGCCAGTATATATTTGAGAATATTACATGACTATATTAAAATGCTACATTTACATAACAAATACGTTACATTTGTATGTCACGAGGTCAGTACAGCCATCTAAATTAAGTACCTACCTATCGTTATGATGACATTTTGTAATCAATATGTCTTGTATTTTGCAATATATACAAATAAACACTTGTATATTCAAGATTTAAATAATCTATTACCTACTGCACATAGTAATTATTTTTTTGAAATGCAAACTTTGACTCCAAAGGGGAAGAAGGTCGCATAATTAAAGATATTTGGATAATCTGGTATAGTTGCTGTGTGTTAGCGGCGACGAATACTATCAACCCTTACTTTGCTCGTGAATGTCGAAAAAGACCACTAAGAGCCTTATAACGATCTAGGCTAACTCCATCTGATGCCGTTTGATCAAGAATTACATTGCCAAGGAGGGTTGACGTCGGGCAGGTGCCCGGTCATAAAACTATTGCCAATAATTTTTACAATATGTACTATGAAAGAAGAGTACATATTGTATCGACCCCAAGCAATTGGGATAAGAGTAGGAGAATGATGATGATGACTACACATTATCACGGCATTTAAGATAGACAGATAATAAGGGAAAGTGTAAAAACACTAGAGAGCCATTTTCTGTTATTTTTACACAATTACATAATTCAATTATATATATCCTTGATAGGAAGATATAATGATTAACGAAACAATGACTGCACAGATGATATAGTTGTTAAGATAACGACCATCCATGCCAGTGCCGTGGGTTCGATTCCTACTCAGAACAATACTTTGTGCGATCGACAATGTATTATTCTGAATCTGGATGTAATTTGTCTGGGTTAATCAACTGTTTGTAAAAGTCCCCTAAAACGTTTATATTGTAATAATAATTACCTTAGTGCATCTCATTTTAAAATTGCTTTAATAATAGAACTTTTTTTACATTTATTTCATCAAACAACTAACAATGTTAAAATAAATTACATCACAAAAGTCAAACTACTCGGGCAAATTAACAAAATACAGTGCAACCTTAATATAACGTACCTCAATATAACGACTTCCTCGATTTAACAAATTCTTCGTAATCCCCTTGAATTGTCCATAAGAGTCAATATAAAATATACCTTTACATTGCGAACATTCTTTGCGTACAACCTCTTTATAACGAATTTTCAACTATCAAGAAAAAGTATTCATACCTCTAATTAACGAATTTTGTCAACCCAAAACCTTTATATAAAGTTTCCACCAATAATATAACTCTTAATCTTATAATGTGATTCATGTCTCGACATGTTTCGACACGCTTTTGTTTGTAAAGTAATCATTGTTGTTTTGATGGAAAGTAATGTCAACACCTCTGCTCGTCACTATTGTTAAAGATTTAAGTTAAAATGGCTCAGAAACGTAAAAGGTGTTCCTTATCGGTCGCAGAAAAGCGAAACATCATTAATTATGTTGACCAAAATCCCATGACGAAAAAATTAGACATAGCTAATAAGTTCGGGATTCCCATAAGTACATTGACTACAATTTTAAAATCTAAAGATAAGTTTTCAGAAGAAAGTGGTTTGAATGTAAACAGTAAAAGATTAAAATCATGCGAGTTCAAAGACGTAGAGGAATGTGTGTTAAAGTGGTTAAAACAGTGCCGAGACAAAAAAATCCCAATCGGAGGCCCTATTCTTCAGGAAAAGGCTCAGCGGTTTGCAGTAGAATTGGGACATGAAGGGTTCCGTGCTAGCAACGGGTGGCTTCAAAATTTCAAAAAACGAAACGAGGTTGTTTTTCGAAAAATATGCGGTGAAAGTGGTAGTGTTAATGAACAAGTATGTGATGATTGGAAAGACAAACTGGCAGAGCTGACCACCGGATACGATCCCGAAGACATCTTTAACGCCGATGAAACTGGACTATTCTATAAATGTTTACCTGACAAAACCTTATCATTCAAAAGCGATAAATGTAATGGTGGGAAAAACAGTAAACTTCGCTTAACAGTACTGCTGGGAACAAATTGTACTGGGACTTACAAACTAAAGCCACTCATCATCGGAAAATATCAAAAACCGCGATGTTTTAAGAATGTCAATAATCTGCCAACAGATTACACGTCCAACCATAAGGCTTGGATGACCAGTGATGCTGTTTGCAATTGGCTTAAAAGTCTGGATAAAGAGATGAAGAAAAAAACAAGAAAATTCTAATGTTCATCGATAATTGTACTGCACACGGAGAAATTCCTAACCTGAAAAATATAAAAATAAAGTACTTACCTCCAAATACCACTTCAAAACTACAACCACTGGATCAGGACATCATCCAAAGCTTCAAAATGCATTATAGGAAGTAAGTTGTCAGACGATTTCTTGCTGATGTTGAACGTCAAACACCAACTACAATTGACGTTTTACAAGCCATGTGGATGATCGCCAAAGCTTGGAATTTAGTCACTGAAAAGACCATTGCAAACTGCTTCAAGAAAAGTGGGTTTAAAGTAACATGCGAAGATGAGGAGGACGATTTACCAGTCGCAGAACTTGCTAGGACCTGGCAAAGAGTTCAAGAAGAACTTCAAGAGACTGACTTCGAAGACTTCGTTACCTTTGATAATGATTTGGCCATCTGTGGAGAACTAACTGATGCTGACATCGTCACATCTGTGTTGCCAGTTACTAATGCAGAAGCGGATGAAGACGAGGAAGAAGAGGGTGAAATTGATGAGCATAACTTCACAATAAAAGATGCTTATAATGCTTTGAATACAATAAAATCTGTGTTTCTCAAAAAGGGAGGTTTGAGTGACGATGTAGTGAAAGCCATCACGAAATTAGATTGCGCTTTGGATGTCATAACTCATACCGGTGGTAAACAGTTAACTATCAATGACTTTTTTCTAATCAATGAACAAAATTGAGATTAAGCTACTATAACCACATTGTTAATTGTTTTTGATTATTAATGTAAGAAAAAAAATTTATTATCTACCTAATTGTTTTTAAATACATAGCAAATACATATAGTAATTTGATGAAAATGTGTTATCATTTATTAGTAGAAGTTGTTCGCTATAACAAGATAAGTACGTAATATTGAGGTGAATAAAACTATTCTTTTACCTCTTTATAACGAATTTTAGACCAATCTAACCTCAACATAACAAACCTCAGTTCAACGAATTACTTGATATTACGAATATTTTCTTGTTCCCCTCCGATTTGTTATATCGAGGTTGCACTGTAGTTACAAATTTATTGATCTTTTAAAAAATATTAATATCTTTCGTGTCAATTTGTTAGAAATCTTAAATTATCACGTTGCACAATGCTTTATGATAAACTAGAACGAATATATTGTCAAGATTAAATATTCTCAGTGTCTCGCAACATAAATATACAGTAAAGCTTTCAATAAGATCATTACAGTAGAAAAATAACCTATTTACATCTCTTGTCTGCCCCATTACGCCAGTGGAGGCCACGCCTTAATGGCTACGCATGCAACTCGCATGTCTAGCCTCCTTTATGGTATTTACTTACGAGGAGCCTGTTCGGTATTCAGCCTTAAGTCGTAAAATACATCTCGGCGTAATCTCCAGTAATGTACTGTGATATAAGGCCTTTATATACACGTATCGTTTATTCAACATTATTAACGGATGTTTATGGTTCTATGGAAATAATGGTTTGTACAAAATATTAAGGAGAATAAACTCTTATTTTATATTTATTTATTTTTACTACCACGTGTTTATTTAGTAAAGAATTAGTAGAGGTGTAACATACCTATATTTCGATTCTAAGCCTTTTTAAAATTTCTGTCCTGACGGAAGTATTTTTAACCCCCCCAACCTTGGTGATATGTGGTGAGGTTTAAGACTATGACTTCCTCCACCAACATCACGTGAATTTTTAGAATCTACAAAGAAGTAGCCCACGGCTCATTATATTCCCGGTTTTTTTGCTTTTGTATACTTCGCAAATCACCTACATCCTACCTAGATCTTTATACAAATCACCTACTTTAAACGTCTTCGTGTATTGCCTGGCAACGGCAAGTTAAATTCACACTACACGTCGCTTTTCAGTTTAGAAATCGCAGCGTTTGACGATAAAATAAATACATTTGATATCTTATTACACAACCCGACTTCAACTTGTGATATTTCGTGATTTTTGTCAATCCTCTTCCCCATTTCAAACCTCCCGTGATTAATGGATGGCCCCTTACGGAACCATGAGCTCTCGTGACTATGAACGCTAAAAATTTATTCGAGAAAAATAAAAATCGAATCCCAAACGATGAAATCTGAAAAAAAAAGGTTTTATTTCGCAATGAATTTTTTTTCTTAATTCTACAACTTGGCCACTTAATCAAAATACATTTGAAGAAAATGTGAGAAAACAACTCAATAAGTACACCCATGCCATTGATCATTCGCTAACGCACAACACAGTTCCCAAAAGTTTCCAATTTTCGCTAACGACCCGCGAAGAGACCGGCCGGTTAGTTCATTATTTTCCAAAATTGTACGCGAAGCTTCCCTTTTTCCGTTTCTTTTCTTGATATATGATTAAAGTTTTTTTTTTTTGCTTTAGTCTATTGTTATTTTTTACGTGAGTGTAGTTCATTCGAAAAGGTCGCGTGAGAACTGAGATGTTGTTTTGACATCACTGGTATAAGATAAATTTATCAAAAATATTAGACGTAATTTATTACAAGAAAATTTATGATCTGTGCTAAGATTTTGACTTTTAAAATAAAACTGTCTTTACAGATTCTATTGCGTTTGTATTTTAATTTCCCGACGTTTCGAACACTTTAACAGCGTTCATGGGCGCGGGAGGATACCTGAGTCCTCAAATACAAACGCGATAGAATCCTTAAAAAAAGTTTTATTTCATATATATAATGTTCGCATAAATATCAGAAATCATTTTGACTTTTAACTAACAACGCATGATTCTAAATTATATTTTTAATCTTAATAATGATTAATTGCTCTGGAAAAACTTACTGTGGATCCTAGATACGTGCGAATTAAATGCTCTTAAAAATATATAAACTTGTGATTAAATAATCTATTCAATTTAATAGTTAATTAAAGCCATATTTATTTTTTGTCAACCAAGTACTGTAGCTAATAAAATACCTACTCTATAGACTCGAACTAGAATAATTGTTAGAAATTAGTATACCGACTTCCCGACTAGAAATTTTTTCGTCTTCCTTAGCAGGACCGGACCGGGCATGCCCGATCTGGACCAGATAAGGTATGTAACGCAGAAGATATATCTGGACCCGATCAGGAAAACCTTATCGGGTCCAGATCAGGCATTCCTGATCGGGTCCAGATCAGGCATTCCTGATCGGGTCCAGATCAGGCGATCCTGATCGGGTCCGGATGAAATTTTATTGATCGGAACCAAATCAATTTAATCAATCATCTGCGTATATATCTTGCCTGATCCAAAACGAGTATGCCCAGTCCAGTCCTTTTAAAAAACATGAATATCTTAAAGAACATGTTTAATAGGTAAAAATATAAATTAATATATGACGTAGGCACCGAATGCAGTGCTTATCATAGAGAGTCCCAGTGAGCCGTTACGATTATGGCGCAACCACCAAATGCTAACGACTGCAACTGTCGCCTGAAATCCTCATTCATGACCTGATCGATCTGTTTTAATCTGATTCGATAACAAATAATTTAATATTGGGGCATCTCATTGCGCTTCGGAGAATCTTAACACCGCGATTCAAATAATGACGTCATTTTACTAACGCCATCTATTTATTATGACCCAAAACATTAAATGTTAGAATGGTTGTTACAATATAATATTTCTATCTATCTACATATGTTTTCAAATGTTAGGTATATTTATATATCTATATATACACTCATTTGCAAAAAAAACGGGCACCTAAGCAATGAACCATTTCAAATGTTAATATTTCTTTGTTTGATAATTATAGGTAGTTTTATCCACACAATTTGGTAAATTAATAAGAAAATAATCGTTTTCATCAGTATTTCATAAAATTTAGATACAATTTATGGGAAATAATGCTAAACCTCGCTAGTAGTGTATATTCGCTAGTAGTGCATATGGTCATGAAGTAAAAATAAAAAAGTTTTTTTGTTTGTTTTTCTTTAATAAAGTAAAAGCAGATAAATGTTTAGTATCGAGTGTGACCCCCTCTAGCTAAAATCACAGCTTGAATTCGTCTGGGCATGCTAGCGAGTATATCCCGGATACTTGCTTGCGGAATACGTTCCCACTCCGCAGTAATCACATTCTTCAGCTCTCTGATGGTCTGCGGAGCCGGGTGTACTGATCTCACACGCCGTTTCAGAACGTCCCAGACATGCTCTATGGGATTGAGGTCGGGACTTCGAACTGGCCAATCCAAACGACGAATGCCGACCTCTTGCACATACGCATTAACATCGCGGGATCGGTGGGCGCGAGCATTGTCGTCCATAAAAACCGAGTCTTCACCTAGAGCGGCCAATGCGGGTTGTGCATGAGAAATTAGAACTTCCGTTATGTATCGATGCCCAGTCAGTGAGCCGTTTTCAATGAAGACTAACTCTGTACGATCCATTGAATTTATTCCTGCCCAAAACATAACAGAGCCCCCACCATAAGGTGTGATTTCTTCGAAACATGCCTCTGCAAAGCGTTCTCCTTGTCTTCTTAGCACTCGCCGACGTCGATCTTCACCGAACAGAGATATCCTGGCTTCATCAGAGAACAAAACCCTATTCCAATCGTCTTGAGTCCATGATCCACAATTTCTAGCGAACCTAAGCCTGTGAACTCTGTGCTCACGGAGTAATTTGGGGCCGCGGGCCGGGCGGTGACTGCGTATATTGGCAGCGAGAAGCCTCCTCCTGACCGTCCATAGACTAATATGCACATTTCTTACTTCTTGGAGGTTGTTCTTAAGATCCACATACGAAGATTTGCGATTTCTCAATGCGCGACTCACAAGAAAACGATCATCCCGTGGTTGGGTACATGGTTTTCTTCCAGAACCAGGCCTTCTCTCGACGGAACCAGTCTCCTGATATCGCTGCCAGGTCCTTTGGACTGTCGAGCGACTAACATTTAGCCTCCTAGCCACGAAACATTGGCTGCAACCCTCTTCAAGCAGCGCGATAATTTTGGTAGCTTTTACCACTTTATCTACCATTTTTGATACAGCCAAACAGCATTAAATAAAGCTTTGACAGTCAAGGATATGAAATTAATCGATAAAAATTGAATAAAAGTTATGAAAGTCGATGTTAACTTCTGGAACTTCGCGCCAAAAATGTAGGATAAAAAGGGGTTTTCTGTAAAAATGAACATCAAATGAAAAATTGAATTTAGAACGTACTTTTTTAAATACCACAGCATTTTTAAAACCGGCCAGTATCGTGTACAAACGATTGAAACCTTTTTGGTATTGTATCTTTTTAAATATGAATGAAAATCAAAACCGCCCGTTTTTTTTGCAAATGAGTTTATTATCTATTTTTGTTTTTTACTTTAAATATAAATTACTTTTATATTATTAATTAAACATTATTATTATCTATTATTAAATACATATGATTAATTAAAGATTTCAGATTAATCTCCTCTGATGAAAATACAATTTCGCCGTGGCATAAATATGACAATCATGTCACTTTTTGAATTTTGATTGATATTTTTTTTGTGTTACGAAAACTGTTTCTGGTCCTGATATACTACAAGCCTTACTATATACTTGATGATATTTCACATCAGGCTATCGTTATTTGGTCCTGATCTGGTCCTGATCCGGTATGCCTTACCATACTTGATGTTATTTCACATCAGGCTATCCTGATCAGGACCAGACCTGGTCCTGATAGGGTTTGCCGGATCCGGCATGCCTCATTCTGTCCTGATCGGGTCCTGATCCGGTATGCCTTACCAAACTTGATGATATTACACATCAGGCTATCCTTATTTGGTCCTGACCTGGACCTGATCCGATATGCCTTACCATACTTAATGATATTTCACATCAGGCTATCCTTATTTGGTCCTGATCTGGTCCTGATCCGGTATGCCTTACCATACTTAATGATATTTCACATCAGGCTATCCTTATTTGGTCCTGATCTGGTCCTGATCCGGTATGCCTTACCATACTTAATGATATTTCACATCAGGCTATCCTTATTTGGTCCTGATCTGGTCCTGATCCGGTATGCCTTACCATACTTGATGTTATTTCACATCAGGCTATCCTGATCAGGACCAGACCTGGTCCTGATCGGGTTTGCCGGATCCGGCATGCCTCATTCTATCCTGATCGGGTCCAGATACATGATCTGGTTGAACCATACTTTATTTCTAGTCGGGTTGATCAATTGACTCAAGCTCACTGGCTGTTTGTAGGATTTTGATTATTTAATAAGCTGCTCAACTCCTTGTCAAAATGTAAGGATGAATATATCTCTTGCCAGATCTTACGTTGCTTTACAATGAATGAAAGATATTTTCTTTATACAAAAATTTTCGTTATCCTATACACTATGCCTATAGTATTAAATTTAAAATAATAACGATTTCTTTATAATGTAGATTAACAGTTGTTGTCGCTTGGTAACTAAAACAATAGCACAATTTTCGACGAATAAGCGACTATAATTTTAAATATTTAAAAAATAACTATATTTTATTAACATGTCGCTTGGTCTATATCGACCTGGGCCAACACCACCTGATGCCGTTTGGTCGACAATTACATTCCCAAGGAGGGCTGACGTCTGGCAGGCGGCCGGTCATAAAACTATTGCCAATAACTTTTACAATATGTACTATGAAAGAAGAGTACATATTGTATCGACCCCCAGTGTTTGGGATAAGAGTAGGAGAATGATGATTAACATGTCGCTTGGTAATGGCCTTTACCTTATACGTCGATATAGGTATATGAGACCATAAAAATAAAAAATGTTAAAATAATTTAAGTTAACCAACGTACTTGGTTATTTATTTCGTGAATATTCTACTACATTAATAACAATTAACGCTCTCCCGCCTTCAATAATTCAATCTTTGCCCTTCGGAGTCGAGTTAGAAGGAATTAAAACATTTCCCTGACTGCCTTCGGGGAGCTTAGCGGCAGAATTTCGTAGGCGTTATGAAAATTTACAACAGTTATTTTTCCTTGTACATATTTATCTTGCATCAATTAAGCTGAACTAAGATGCTACAAATGAATGGTTATTTATTAAAATAAATATTATTAACGATTGAACAAACACTATTATGGATATTGGACGACCTTTCATTGGTTATTTTTCTGTCCTTCTGGAATCGTACATTTTTCTTGATGATAGGTACCTTCTCTGTCTTTTTTGTAACAACGAATTCATCTCAGCTCATATATATCCCAGTGTTGGGCTTGAACCCCTTCCATAATGTGAGGGAAATTAGCCTACTGTTCGACACTAGTCAGACGTGTTGTTAGGTTTTGTTTTGAGTTTTCCTTTTCTATGCATAGATGTTATATGCGTTTTTATCCCTTACTCGTCTCTTACAATCACTCACAAGTAAGAAAGGGGATGGTGAAATGCATTCTTACTCTATCACCACTCGGAAAAACGACGAGTATGTATGTAAATTTCGAGATAATTGTTCACTGTGTTCAGTAGTTAAAACTCAACAAATCGACAAATTATGTAGTATAAAGTAAATTTTATGTATGTTCAGCAAGACAGTTTACTGGGTATTACCAAAGTTTCAGGTTGAAATCCAAAATGAGCCCTTTGTTTATCGATCTATTCAATAGACCGTACTGATTAGTGTATTGGTTGAGATATGATGACCTACAGTGCAATCTGTAACGATTTTCAATCCCACACAGGATCTCCTTTATACGATTCACAGACTGTTGTTGTAATAGACTAACCCGCTGAGTTTCTTGCCGGATCTTCTCAGTAGTGGTCTACTTCCGATCCGGTGGTAGTTTATTGTATTAATTTAAAATGTTAAAACTGACAATATGTAAGTGCCCTCGCAGGGTCTATGCATAATAAATGAATTTGAATTTTGAATTTGAAAGTTATTCTGAGTCTGAGTGTAGAAAAATCTTATGCCAATAATAAATAGCATATAGATTAAAGAAGAAAGTCACAGGTTGTGCGTCTAATATTTTTTGGCTATGTCAGAATAGGTATGTGTCATTTAATTATAAAATAATTAATATTAGCAAAACATTTGTCCACTATAATATGTCTCGCTTGTCCTAAATGTCTAATTGTAGAGGACGTTTACAGCCCAGCAGTGGAACTCGTATAATCTGATATGAAAATGATAAATAAAAGACCACAAAGCAGTCATGAGGACTGCCGACTAAAGTGAAAACTTAAAAACCTATGACAAAAAACAACAATTGAATAATTGATAATAATTAATAATAACAATCTTTATTTGTGTCCGTTATTTGTTTATTTATAAAGTTTCCCCAAAATACAATGATTACTTCCTTAATATAAGTCGGCTTGACATTTAAAAAAACAGATCTTAAATATTATTTCACGCTGAAGAAAAACATGGCTAAGAAAGTTATTAGAACTGTCTCCGCCATGTCTTTAAGTTAGAAACAAAACTATTAGACATTTGGAATTAAATTATTGGACTAAAATATTTTTAGATCATCATCTCAGCTTGTATACCTATCACTGCGGGGCTCGAGGCTCCTCCACAATATGAAGGTAATTGACGTACTATACCACCACTGTTCAGCCGGATTGGTCATTATCATCGCAGCTCATATACGTCCCATCGCTGGGCTTGAGTCTCCTTCATTATCAGAGAGAAATTGATATACCACGATGTTCAGACGTGTGTGTGTGATATAGGCTGTTAATTTGAGCTTTCTTTCTCTTGCATAGATGTTATATGCGTTTTATATCCTTTGGTAATCTTTTACGAAATCCACAAGAAAGAGAGATGGGGAATTGTATTCTTACTCCATCACCACACGGAAAATATATCGTAAATCCCTACTAATATATAAATATGAATGTAAGTTTGTTTGTTACGCTTTCACGCTAAAACTACTCAACCGATCATCATGAAACATTGTACACATATTCTTGGAGGTATTAAAAGTAACATAGGATACTTTTTATTAAAAAAAAAATCAACATTTTTTTATGAAAAATAAAAAAAATTGTTTGTCAAAAAATCTCAAAATCTAGCTTCTTCAACGCCATCTAGCAGTCCAGTAATGAAGTTCCAACTCTGAGTATTGTAATACCGTTGCACTGTATTACCGACGGTCAAAAATAAAAATAGGGTATCAAAAACTTTAGGAAAGTAACCTTTTACGCGGGCGAAGCCGCGGGCAGAAGCTAGTTATTTATAAATATAGTACTCGCCTCGATAGACGATACAATTATTATTTAAGGGTTCTAAAAATAAAAAAATAAAAATATACTTGATATTCGTATATCGGAGAATTCTTTAGAAGTTTATGAAGATTTAATAATGGTAGGACCACGCTGTTGACAGTTCTCTGTCTGCAGCCGCGGGCCGGTCCGTCCGGGGTAGTACCACACTCTCGCAGAAGATCGACGTATGAGTAATAGCAATATGCTATTACGCTTCGTTCGATGAGCGAGAGAGCCGGAAGCCCAATTGGGTGGGGTTGGGAGTGTATAGACATATTGGTAGGCAGCGGTCTAGTTATACCCTTGGTATTGCAAAAGTCCACGGGTGGCAGTGACACTTACTATCAGGTGTGCTGCTTGCTCGTTTGCCACCATTAGCAATAAAAAAAAAAGAAAAAAATTTAAAACTTCAATGAGACTTCTGCTAGAACCAGTGTCCCTATATACTCTGACATCTAGTCTAATCTAAAATTATTTTCCTTTTAAATTTTGGGTTTTCAATGATCAAATGAGAGTCACGAGAAAACTAGATTTAAGAATATATCGTTCTTTTATAAAAGACAGCACCCGGTTCTATGGAAATAATCCTTGTATTGCGGGGGACTTCACAAACATATAATTCAACGGACACCAATTACATCTAGACTCAGAACAACAATGGGGAATATGCATGATATTTTTTTATTTTTTTAAACGTTTCTACTAGTTATTACATTACCAAAAATAAATATAACACATCCAAAATATAAACCATTAAGCTAAAAAAAAATTATTAAAATCACTATCATTTTTGGGGGATAAAAACGCGGCTATTATGGCGCGGCTATTATATATTTTTAAAACGCAACGCGATTGGTTGTTCAAGAACAACCAATCGCGTTGCGTTTTAGAAATTTGCGAGCGAATTACAAAAAAAACGATTTTTGATAATTAAATTTCACTATTAAATAATGATGAATTTCAAAAATAATTGTATAGGTATGTTATTTAAGCAATAAAGATTACAAAAAAAAATATTTTGTTCATTTTGGAGTCACGTGCATATTCCTTATTTGTGAATCACACAAAGTATAGTCCTGCGTGGGAATCGAACTCAATACACCCTGGACTAAGACAATAATCTGTGTATCGGGGATTTTTAAAACATTCAATTTAACGGACACATTATACCAACAATTAGTGGATCGCACAAAGTATTGTCCTAAGTAGGAATCGAACCTATGAATCACGGTGGATCGGTATCTTAACTACTACACCATCGTGTAGTCAACAACAACAAACATTATATACTTATACGTCATATCGAAACTTCTCAATGTACTGCTATCATAATAATTTAAACTTATAATATTTATCAATTTAGTTTACAATAGAACCCTTCAAAATAATAAAGTCCCTCTGCTAGTCTTTTTTTTTTTTTTTGTGTGTGACTTAGTTGTTAGCCTCAGATGGCTATGACAAGTTTAACCGGACTGTGGGTGAGCGCTGAGGGCTCTCAACCCGTCCTCTGCTAGTCCTAGTTCGTGACAGTTATAACCAAAATATGATACTTGGTAGAATTAAGATGGTCGTTTTAGATACCAATTTTCAACATATCAAACGTCCTTGAAATACATAAAACCCGCCACTAAATTATAAATAAAGATGTCGTCTTAAATTTGGTAGCACTTTAGTGCTTTCGGTAAGCTCTTGACGGCTATGCTCGTAAACTAATGTTATTCAGCCACCAACGCGCCTTAGGAGGCCCCGCCGGTCTCGTGGCCTCAGATATACATTTTTCATGAACCGAGGACGAGGCAGAGTGATTGAAAAAAAGCCTTCCGAAATATTGCCACTCATTGATTGGGCGTGGCTTTTACTGAAATGTCAATGTGAATAGTATACTTAGGATGTGGAGGAAATTATTTGGAAATGTTTATAAGAATTTTATCAAATGAAAATATTAAATTGATTCTCATTGTACTTGTGATAATTTCCGTTTGATGATGATATAAAAATACTATTAATTATCCCTTATTTTGACCGTAAATGTCGTAAAAGACGACTGACGGATGTAATATGCATATAACATCTATGCCAGAGATAAAACCCATACCAGCCCGTGGTAGGTCACTTTATGTTCTCGAATGAAGGAGGTTCGTAACCAGCAATGCGATAAGAAATGACCTGACTTAATGATGATGATGACTGGTGATATGCAACTAATGAACATGAGGTGCCAGATTCGATTTTTAGGCCGGACGAAAAGTATTATTAGATTTTGATCTGCAGATACTCTACATTTAACAATAAGTTAAGAATACAATCGGTTAACACCCTATACTTTCCCAAGGGATTTATAAAGATCAGCAATAGGATCACCAGAATAGACAACACTTCTATTCTGACAAGCTTATAACCCCAACTGCGATTATATTTCCGCCTCCTGAGTGTGGCGATTATGGCACTATGCCCTTTTAGAGCGGTCTAAGTCCAACAGTGAACGTCGAGAGTCCAATGGAGTGATGAATACTGTACACAATGGGTCATCTCTTACTTACCTCTATAGTTCGTAAAAGCCGAGATCACAGGACGAATGGACGGCAGCATTTCACTTCGCTTATAATACCTATTACATTTACCAAGCGTGATGATTTTGACATTATCTCTTAAAGAAAACTCTCAGTGAATAGTTAAATAGAGCGATTTATGGATGTATCATAAAATAGTTTTACTCAATTTAATTAATGTTTTTTTTTATTGGTGTATTTATTTTGGTGGCAAACTAGCAAGCAGCACACCTGATGGTAAGTGTCAGTGCCGCCCATGGACCTTTGCAATACCAAGGATATAGCTAGGCCGCTGCTTACCAATATAAACCCCAAACCCACCCAGTTGGGCTCACGGTTTGAGAGCCCTCAGCGCTCACCCACAGTCCGGGTAAAGTTGTCATAGCCATCTGAGGCTAACAACTAAGACACACAAAAAAAAAAAAAAAAAAAAAAAAAAAAAAACCAGTTGGGCTTTCGGCACTCACCGAACGAAGCACAACAGCACATTGCCATTGCTCAGACGTCGCAACTGCAACAGTGTGGTACTACCCCGGACGGACCGGCCCGCGGCTATAGACAGAAACTGTATCACTACTTATAATTGAAGGTTTCATAAATACGAAAGTGATGGATAAAGTAAAACGTGAACATCTGACTTATTATGAACATATGATGATACAGAATGAAAGTGATGTTGTGTGGAAAGTTTTAAATATAGAAGTCGAAGGTTTCAGTGTTGAGGATTTACCGAAGAAAAGATGTATGGATTGTGAAGAATCACACGTATAGAAACTAAAGCATGTGATATCAGAGATGAACTTTAAAAATTTTGTGTGGAATACATGAGACATTGCGTCGACCCCAAATAAGTGATATGAGCAGAATCATGTTGATAAATATATTATATAAAAATATAATAAAATATCTAATGAATAAAACAATAATGTATTTTTTACTGATATTTAAATACTTTTAAATTATTTGAAATTGGAACAGTCGAAGTACGAATGCGGTGTTTGATTCAAAATGACGTTTTGTTTTTCGTAAACAATGAAATTTAAAAACTGAACGAATATGCATTGTTTTACATATTTAAAATATATTTTTGAACATTTTAAAATAAAATATATTTAATACTTTTAAATACATTGAAAACGTCAAGTCAAAATTCCATTATTTATAGGTAATCCTTAACTGCAAATTCATTATTTTGAAAACCTTTGTTTATGTAACGAAATGAAATGAATTAGTTTCATCCATAATCCAGGCGATATAAAATATTATAAATTATATTTGCACAATCTATTCAGTATTCCATCATAGTGATAAATTTAAATCATTTTAATCAAAACAATTCCATATCCTCACGTATAATTTCCGTCATATTAAAGCAATCTCCGACGAAGGCACAACCCATTCTGTATCGCCGCTGGCCATCAGCATAATTGATAGTGAAGGAGGTGGTAAGGAGGAGGATGACGACCTCCCCCTGGGGCTTTAGATCTGAGTTAACGAGGGAAGTGATGACGTACACAATACCTAAACATCATATATTTACCTAATATATTGTTATGAATTATTTTAATATACCTCGTTAGTTGAATGGCTTAAACATTGTATTGCCAACTTTGGTTTCTGGTTTTGATTCCGTGATTCGAAAAAAGTGTTATTGGATTGTTGCTCGATGCTATTCTTGATAAATTCTGATCAACGAACTCCGAGTTAAAAGAAAGAAGAAAGCAAGACAAGAATTGGTTTATATTTCTAATTAGTCCATCGATGATAAAGTAATGAAGCTATAAAAAATAGTTTTCTTATTTATTTTTTTACATAGTAAGTGATGTAAAAAAGCAAAGATTTTTTATATTATAATAAAACGTAAACTTCCAAATTATTATGTAGAAAATGCGCAAGCTTTACAACGATGTTTTAAAATTATCACAATAATCTCATACTTTATATTTTGTGATAAATTGCTTGGTAATCAAAATTATATAAAAAATCTTAACAATAATTAATTAAATTGAGTTCCCTAGCTATTCAAAGGGCAAAAACTTCTCTTCCGTAATATAAACAATATAAAAGTTGGTATATCCTATATATTCACTTGCGAAGCACGAAGTCTCTTTTGAAAATTACTGAACTGGTAGGTACACATCTGTACTCTGACCTGTCCAATCTTGCTGAGGGAAGGTATACTCACTATTGATTTTTGACCATTGAGCGCGAACGATGTCACCTTCTGTACGAATAAAATTCTACGATAAAAATGTTTGTTTATCCAAGAACGTAAAAATGTTAATTCAGTTTCGCATTGTGCAGATGTTCTCGAAACTTCTGATGTTTGTTTTAATTTTATTCTACAACTTCCGAAAGTAAAACGCTGGTCTAAACGAATTCTTAACAAAAGAGAATTTAATAAATTGAAACGCTGAAATGATATAACTATTTAGATCTAACGAAATACGAGGCGTCGTTGAAAATGATGATTTAATTGAATCTACTATTTTAAGTTTAAAACGCGCCGTTGTCAGTATTTAAATAGATAATTGTTTATTAATCACCGACAACATTTTAACAAGTTTTTGGATGGATTTTAATTATTTAATCAAGCCAGAACGGTTAAAAGGATTTCATATTTTGCATATAAATATAGTCTGGAATGCCATATAGATTACTATTTCTTTCAATATATTTAAAATAATGTATATTTCTACTACTATAGCTTTTTTCCATCATCATTCTCCTACTCTTATCCCAACCACTTGGGGTCGATACAATATGTACTCTTATTTCATAGTACATGTTCTAAAAGTTATTGGCAATAGTTTTGTGACCAGCCGCCTGCCAGACGTCAACCCTCCTCGGGAATGTAATGTTTGACCAAACGGCCCTAGATGGAGTTGACCCACGTCGTTATAAGGCTCTTAGTCGTCTTTTACGACATCCACGAGCAAATTAAGGGTTGATAGTATTCTTAGCCGTTACCATACAGCGTATACTATAGCTTTTGTTATATCAAATACTCGTAATTTATTATGCATAAGCCCCGCCCCGTACATATTGTCAACACTTACGTATTGTCAATTTTACATTTCGTCTGAAACCAATCCAATAATGTACCACCGTATCGGGACGCAAGCACAAGCTGAGAATATCCGGCAAGAAACTCAGCGGGCTTGTCAATTTTAATTACTTTTTTATTCATAATGCAAGTTTAGCAAATATTAGCTCCACTGTAACGCCTTTCGAACCAGGTAAACATTTTAGTCTATATTTATAGTCTTACGACTTAATAAGTGCAGGGTTATTTGGCCGCAGTAAACGTGTTAAAAGTCTAATCAATCCGCTCAATAATTGAATTAACCTTTAGCGTGAGATAGATTATTTAATAAGTTTTCTATTGTACAACATAAATGGATTCACATTTATATTTAAAGTCATTTATTATTAAAAAAAACACCCCAGAAATTCACCACATATTAACATTTTACCTCAAGTTATTCCCTCATAGGGGATAATGCCGTAATCGCCACGCTTAGCAGGCGGGTTGGCGATCACAGTAAAATGTTATATATTTCCCAGGACAGAGCTGCTGCCCACTCTCCTGGTGAACCCTTAGCCGATTTTTACGACTCCCACAGGCAAGCAAGGGGTGGCGACAATAATATTCTTATCCCGTCGCCACACGGAAAGAAAGAAAGAAGAATAAATGTTTACTATGTTTTAACTGCAGTGTACCCTTCGAACCATATAATATAATTTATATATATAATACAAGAGATTATGACTAAATCAGATCCTGTAAGCGACACCCGAAGTAACAGCAAGTTAGAGAACGCATAATGTAGCCTACATTGATTTCAGGGTTACCACAAACTATACAAGTAGCGTGAATCGATTCCGGTGTCCATTGCGTTGGTGTGAGGGGGTCACCCTGCAGTCCGATTGAATAATCAATCGGCGAAATGCAAATGACGTTGGCAACAGGCGTTCAGGGACCAGACCTGTTTTGGGTCGAAGCAAGATATTGTTTTACAACCACAGTTTATATTGTGATTAAGTTTCAATTTCACTTCGGTATGAGTTACTTAGTTGGGATAAGTTTGATATGATTATTTAAGGGTTAAGGCTTACTTGGGTAAACTTAATTTTGAACTAATATACTCGTAGAATTGTTTTAGAATGTTAATATTTGAAGAATTAATATTTAATCAATCGTTTTTTTTTTGTTCTTAAAAGACTACGCTCGATACTAAAAAAATAATGAATTAATTGACAAACATGTATTTTAACGGATACAAATTACATCCAGACTTAGAACAATAATTTGTAGGTCGTACAAAGTATTGTCCTGCGCAGGAATCGAACACGCAACACTGGCACGGTAGGTCGATATTTTAACCATCAACATCTTCAAATTACTGAAATTTTTAGGATTTAATATGCTTAATTATTTATAAATATCCGATTACGGAACGAAAAATGATGTCACAAGCGGGGTTCGAACCCGCACCTATTGGGAATCCGGCCCAACCGTGCTGCCACTTACACCATCGTGAACTATTTTAGGACATGCAAATTTCGCTTCATATTATATCTTACGTCTTCAAGGTGACGTATGCCATCTATCGGACAATGTTTACACATTGTATAGACTTAATACTTCAAACTTTACAGTTAGAATTGTATTAACCGATGACACAACCTTGTTATTCAAATTACTGAAATTTTAGCATTTAATATGCTTAATTATTTATAAATACCCGATTACGAAACGAAAAAATCAACTCTTCATCAACATCTTAACAATCTGTGCAGTTATTATTTCTTTAATAATGTTATATCTATCCTATCGATATGTGAAGTTTAAATATGGGCTTTCCCAAAGTGGAGTAGTACTATAATCAAGATACTCGACCTTCGGTTTGGTGATAGTATTTGATGTAATTCTCTTTTCCCCGATCTTCCATGATTCAATCTATATGACTTCCACATTAAAATAAGGTCTGATAAAACAAATTGCATTCTTAACTAGTAATGAATTTAGTTGGAATATTTTTTTTTTTTTAAAAGACACCACCCTGCACTAAGGAAATAAACCTTGTATTGCGGAGGACTTTACAAACATGCAATTAACGCAGACAAATTACACCCAGACTCAGAACAATACTTTGTGGATCACACAAAGTAATGTCCTGCGTGGGAATCGAACCCACGGCACTGGCACGGAAGGTCGTTATCTTAACCACTACGCCATCTGTGCAGTCAATTATTAATTATCACAATTCTTCGTGTTTTGATGGAATAGGAATACAATTCACCCTCTATCATGCCCGTTGTCGTAAAAGCAGGGATTATAATATGCCTATGACATCTGTGTAAGAGAAAGTTTACCTTTTTATTGTGTAGAAGGTTGAACCTATCAGTGCGCTGTGAACATATAAGATCTAATATGATAATGATTATTATAATTTATCTCTCATCTCAATTGCTTGGGATTGGATGTACTTCTTCTATTGTGCATATTGTAAACGTTTAAGCAATAGTTTTATGATCAGTCAGGTAGGAATCTGACGTCAACGCTCCACGAATGTAATCCTTCAACAGATCGCATTAGATTGACTTCGCCTAGATGTTATTTAAAGTTTTTATTCGTCTTTTACGACACCCATGATCAATTTCAGTGATGTTAGTACTCGTAGCCGCCAAAACAATAACAAGAATTCGTCAATTAATTATTTAAAATTAATGGCTCATTTTTATTACAGGATTATTTTTAATTGGATTCCTTTTAAAATGGCTGAATAGTATATAAGCTATATAGCTTAACTTATTACCAATAGTAATATCTTTAGAGGTAAACCCATTATACCATTTAGGAATTAAGCGAGGTCTAGTTAAAGCTGAAAATGTCTCAGAGTCGCTGTAGCCAAGAGAGGTATTATAGAAATAAATCTATTAGGCTGTCGGTAAGGCGTCCCAAAAAATGAACTACGGTTTCTGAGGAAAGCTTTTGGTAAAGCCTTAATATTATAAATATGTCAGCGGGTATAAAACTAGGTGTCACCAAGGTATTCATGGTTGTAGCATATGCTCCCGTAGGATCCTCGGTGGCATCAGACCTAGAGAAGTTTTGGGATAATGTTAGGGAAGTTCTGGATATGGCAGAAACCAGTGAACGCGTGATTGTATGCGGAGATTTGAACGGATGGGTGGGGACCAAGCGTCCCGACTATGAGGACGTACTTGGTCCATTTGGTGATAAGAGAGTGAACGACGCAGGTAGGCTCATAGCGGATGTATGCATGGAGAGAAACCTTATTGTGTCAAACACATTTTTCCAACATAAGGACATCCATATGTATACATGGAGAAGGAATGAACAGAAAAGCATAATAGATTTAATTTTGGTAGACAGTCGCCTCCGAAGCAAAATATTGGACGCAAGAGCCTACAGGGGCCCCACAGTCGACACGGACCACTATCTCGTTATTGCGAGATTTAGTGGTCTGTTCAGAAAGTGGAGGCACTGGCGAGAGCGTGTCCACTTCGGAGGGCTTGAAAGAATAAAGGTTGAAAGGTTGCAAGAAGAGTGTGTAAGAGAAAAGTATGCAGAGGGTGTCCGAGAACGGCTGACGATGGCAAGCCAGCCGCAATCGGACATTGAAGAATGCTGGAGAGTATTGAAAGAGAGTATGGTAGATACAGCGAAAGAAGTATGTGGAAGTTCAAAGAACCATAGAAAAACAAATGGTGATGCATGGTGGGATGCGGAAGTGGCAGCTTCCGTAGAGCAAAAGAAGAAAGCGTGGCTGGACTATGTCTCTTCTTTGAATCTGAATGACAGTATGACTGAACAGAAGAAAGAAATATATCGGCAATGTAAGAATGACACCAAGGCCTTAGTGAAAGAGAAACGTGATAGAGCAAGTATGAGTGCAGAAGATAGGCTGACTAAAAACTTCGAGGGTAACACCAAACTCTTTTGGAGGGAGGTGAAGAAGTCTCGGGGTGGTTGGTCAGCCTTCAGAATGAATAAAATAAGGTCTAAAGGTGGAGACATTCTTACACAAACACAAGACGTGTTAAGCCGATGGAGTGAATATTTTGGCGATATGTATGCGGATGCTACGGTTGGCGCCGGTGTTGGATGTGGTTTAGTAGATCAACATTCGACAACGGCGTCCTCCGATGGCATCAGTATGGATGAAGTTGAATGGGCGATAAGAAGTTTGAAAAATGGTAAGGCAGCGGGCATTGATATGGTGTCTGCCGAGATGATCAAGCTCGGTGGCTCTTGTGTCTGGGAGGCGTTCCTGTTGCTCCTCAATTTATGTTGGAGCTCGGGAATGGTTCCCAGGGACTGGAATAGCGCAGTCATCGTGCCTTTGTTTAAAAACAAGGGTTCACGTTATGACTGCGCAAATTACAGAGCCATAAGCTTGACCAGTTTGGCAGCAAAAGTGTATGGAAAAATTATTGAAAGGAGAATGAGGATGGTGTCCGATGGTTTACTGTGTGAGACACAAGGAGGTTTCAGGAGTGGAAGGGGATGCATGGATCAAGTGTTCTCTCTGCGCAACATTGTGGAGAAGCATCTGGCTCTAGGTCAGAGGGTTTTCTGCAGTTTTGTGGATCTGGAGAGAGCATTTGACACGGTTGCACGAAAGGAACTTTGGGACATTTTACCGGAGTATGGTATTAACGGTAAACTGCTACAGGCTGTGCAGTCCAGTTACATGGGCTGTAGAGCCTGTGTGCGGCTGGATGATGGAATGTCGCCTTGGTTTGACGTCAATATCGGCGTTAAGCAGGGGTGCGTTCTGTCAGCCAGGCTGTTTATCATATATCTGGATAAATGTCTCCAAAGGTTGAACGATATGAATGTGGGAGTCCAGATGGGCGACTCAGTGGTCACTGCTCTGCTTTATGCAGATGATGCAGTCCTGCTGGC
The DNA here is from genome assembly GCA_905163515.2 of Lymantria monacha. NCBI lineage: Eukaryota > Metazoa > Arthropoda > Insecta > Lepidoptera > Erebidae > Lymantria > Lymantria monacha. The sequence goes on from LR991084.1 coordinate 5,027,885, forward strand.
ACAGTCAGCGACTGACCTGCAGACCCTAGTCGACACAATGACAGAAGATTGTAAGAAAAGGGGTCTACGCGTGAATGTGAGCAAAACCAAAATAATGGTCTTTGAAAGAGATAAAACCAGAACAGATGTAAGAGTAACAATAGGTAATGATGTACTAGAGCAAGTGGATGAATTTGTATATCTTGGATGTGGATTTAGCCGAGATGGAAGGTACACCACTGATATAGAGCGAAGAGTGAATGCGGGAAATAGAGTGAACGGAGCGTTGGGGCAACTTTTAGGCAGCCACCACCTCAGCCAGAAGGCACGTGTAGCAATACATAACGCAGTGCTTGTCCCAACATTACTGTATGGAAGCGAGAGTTGGGTATGCAGAAAAGAGTATGATAGTAAAATTAATGCGGTCGAAATGCGATCTCTGCGGAAAATCTGTGGAGTTAGGCTGACCGACCGCATTCGTAACGACGACGTAAGAGAGCGAGTAGGTATGAAAGAGAGTATTGGTGTAAAGATGCGAAAGGGAATGCTCCGATGGTTCGGACATGTGGAAAGAATGCCGAACGAACGCCTGGTTAAGAAGATATACAATGCGAAAGTGGAAGGATGTAGGTACCGAGGGAGACCGAGACTAACCTACCTAGACCAGATCGGTCATGTACTGAAGGAAGGTGGAGTCAAGAGTCTCCGAAACCGGCGAGCGTGTATGAAGAGAATTATGAATGTTGAGGAAGCGAGTGAAGTATGCAGAGATAGAGTTCTCTGGCACTCTGTTCTCTCTGCCTACCCTGCAAGGGATATGGCGTGATGATATGTATGTATGTATGTATGTCAGCGGGAGCTGCAGATCTCAGCGCGGGAGGCGTCAGATCTTCATTTTCTAGTTCGTCTATCTTTTTTTTTTTTTTACTCCACCCTGCACAAGCCAAGCCTTACATGGCAGCAAGAAAATATCTTAGATATGCAATTTAATTACCACGCTCCGTTAAAACAAGTGTTAATTTTTAATGCAAAATAATTTTTCAGCATTACTATTCTTATCAAAATAAAAAGAGTAATTTTCGTCTTACTCATTTACTTATAACTCGTTACTTTATTTCTTACATGTGAGATCCGGTTAGTATTTGCTTATTTAGGGAGAGTACACCGTCCTACCACCACTGCAATTGCAACAAAGACACGGCGCAGCATACGGTCTAGGTTTGTGCCGCTTGGGCAGAGCAGCGTCGTGAACTCATCGCAATCATCGGTGCGCGGTCTGGGACGCGGTCGCAACCTTCTGCGAGGCAGTAGTCTCGCGGAAGGAGGCGGCGGAGCGCGTGCGCGTGAAGCGTCTCCTCGCCGACGCGAGCCGCCGCCGGCGACTGGGGCGGCGCAAGCGCGATTACCTGCGCCTGATGCCGAGGCCGCGGGTGGCTGGATCGGGGAATTAATCCGTCACCCGCTGAGAGGCCGACCGCGTGAGGAAAGACCGACATCCTACCCGACGGGGGGACGTCGGTCGAGGAGAGGGTACTCCTCAGGGGTACGGGCCGACCATTGACGTCAAGTCACTCTGCTCCGGTGGTCGGCCCAACGACGAAGGCGACGTCACGGGTGGGTTACGGGTGTGCGTGCTTACGCCCCTCTGTCACCCCGGACGGAGTGGTGCGAGGAGTGCGCCGACCGTAGCCCACCCAAAAAAAAAAAATATTTGCTTATTTTAAATAAAATATATAAACCAGTAAACATTGCATTCAACGGTCAGTGAACGAAACTATTTCAGAATGAATTGATTCTGTCAGATTAAGCGCTGTCAAGCGCTCGAAAACGACCATTGTCCTTAGCTCCGTGTAAATCGTTCCGCTTATTATATCTCAGCGAGCACCTGAGATTTAATCGCGCTGCCACTCTTTGTAGCGATTGTTTCGTTTCAGCATAGTCTTTTTACTTCGAATCGAGCTTCGAAAGTTTGATGTCTCGGGTAAGATGAAAAGAATAAGGCGATAAGTATAATAATATATCGAAAATCGTCGGAGTATTGGTTCATAATAAGTAATTGTAAAATAATGAATTATTAGAGCAACCATACGCGCATAAATCTAATTTCAATAGCTAAAAGAAAAATAATAATGATGCCACATTATAAAATATTACAAATGTGAAAGTTTATGAAAATGTTTGAATCTTTGTTACCCAATCACGAATAAACCGTTAAGGGGGCGTTCAAGTAATACATAACGCAATTTTTGAAGATTTTGATCCTCACTCCCCCACATGTAACGCGCCGTAACGTATGTCTGTACCCCCCTTCCCCCTCCCTGAACATTACGTAACACCCAAGTGACCGTTTTTAAACGTATTTGGAAATTTTAATTCCCTAGTTTTATATTTAATAAAAAAACAATGCTACGTAACGCGTTTTTTGAAAAGGCTATGTAACGCATTGTAACCTTTGACAAGACCCCTCCTGCCCCCGAATTGCGTTACGTAATACTTGAACGGCCCCTAAACAGATTTGGATAAAAATTGGCACATAGATAGACCATTTCTTAGATTAACACATCTACTTTTTATCCTTTTTATATGTTTCTTGGGATAATAGTCCAACTTGGCGACAGTACTTTTTACGCGAAGCCAGAAGCTAATATTATTATATTTTCTACTGATGAAGTTATTTTCATTGGAAAAATAGTTAATAATCTAAAGAAATGCGTTTCGCATTCTTTTCAATTACTTTCTACTACAAATGGATGTACGCAAAACATTTGTTATTTCAAAACGAAATACCATTACAAGAGGATGTTTGCATATATGACATCACAAACTCGGAAACTAATTGACCGATCATTATGAAAATTGGTATGTAAATTGTATATGTATATGTACTTTTTCATGGAGTTATATGCTACCCCGATTGATGTTACTCATCGCCAAGTAAAGCTGCGATCTATCGACTTCTAAAAACAAACCAACGGTTTGCTAGTACTATATATGTATTTGTATTAATTTTCTAAATAAAAATCACTCTAGATATTATTAATAACAATGTTAAATTATTCCTTAGTAACAATAAATAAAGGACAATGAGAGCGGGCTACTTTTAAAAGCGTTGATAAAAGCTACTTTTCATTGCATAATGCAAGCCTTCCCAAACTTTCAACCCATTATTTTTGTGTCAGACACACTTTAGAGTTGATCCTTCGCTCAATTTATAACTCGGCTTACATTTTTAAGAGTAGCGTGTGAAATTTGAAATATTTTCGCAAGTAGATTTAAAATTTAAATTATATACACTTTGCCGTAGCGACTTTAAACAACCAACTTATACAAGCAATAAACTTGGATTACGAATGCTTCTATTTCTTATACGCCATTCTGCCTCTTGTTACAACAGTTTTCCTGGTGGTGTGTTACATCAATGAGGATAGCAAAAGAACTTTCTCAGTGAAAAAATACATACACATACTAATTTTCATAATGATCGGTGAAATAGGTTCTGAGTTTAGCGATGTCATATATACAAACATTCTTCTTTTATAGATATAGATAATAAAGTTTACATAAATACATTTGAAACATTTTTTGTAAAATTACTGCTATTGTATTTTGATGTATTATGGAATTGATTAATAATAATTGCTGTGTAGTAGCGGCTACAAATACTACTAGCCCTATGTTTCCTCGTGGGTATCGTAAATGACGACTACGAGCTTAATATCGACCGGGGCCAACACCACCAAATACCGTTTGGTCAAACTGCAAGGAGGGTTGACATCATGCAGGCGGCCTATCATAAAACTATTGCCAATAACTTTTGCAATATGAACGATGGTATACGAGTACATATTGTGTCGATCCCAAGTAATTGAAATAAGAACTAAGGATAATGATGATAGAATTTAGTGATAACTAGTTTGTTAAATGCTTTCATATAGTTTTCTTTAGAGTTTTCTTTCTCTTTTAAAGATGTTATCTGCGTATTACATCGGTTATTGATCTGTTACGATAACCGCGCAATGGTGAATTGTATTCTTACTTAGTCATCACTCTGAAAACTTGAAATACAACGGATATTAATATGAATAAACTCGCTTATGTTATCCTATACTTGGCCATTGTTCACATTCTTTTATCTTCTCCTTCTTTTTCTTCTTCTTTTTTACATTAGTAATCAGCTACAAATACGAGTTCATTGTTGACAGTGTTGAATTAATATTTTTCATAAATTATCAGTTTATTGACTTCTTAATTTCTTCATATTGTTGCCATCAGTAAGTTAAATCGTCGCTTTCAACAGTGCTATGGCCACACCTTTAATGGTACCTTCTAGAAATTTTATTGCAAAACGCTTTGCAATGCAACATTTGTAAAGTACTTTTATATCTTATTCTCTACATCCCAGCAGTTTTCGCACCACATTATATAAGATGAAATGAAAATGATTTAATGCCAGCTTCTATCCGCGGCTTCACCTACGTAAAAAACGACTTTCACAATATATTTTCTTAGAACTAAATTATCCCAAAGGAAACACATTACTAGGATGAAAAGTATCCTATGTACTATAAATTTTAACCCAGAAAATAATCTATTTGCCAATTTTAATCTAATTATAATATTAATAGAATAAAAATGTTAAAACACAAAAACTATTAAATATATTAGACTTAACGCTTTCACGTACCCGCCAAAAATCCTCTTCTATTTTTATGCAATTTGTTTATGGCACAATTTTTTATGACCACATCCCGCTAAAACTTGTAATGACGATAGAAACTGGCGTTAAACCTTATAACCTATCGTTATAATCGTAAATATCAACAAATCCGATAACTAACGACAAGATATGAATACAGTCTACAGAATAACTGACAAGTAATTTAATAATTATGAAAACGTATACATTTAAATAGAGATATGAAATTATTAATAATATTCATTTACGCTAATAAAATAATGAATTGTTTAATATAACAATGTTTTCTAACGTACGTTGGTTCTAAATGTGATTATATTGGCACAGTACTAATTAACGTATCTTGTTCGTTCTTAATTCACACAAACGTGTACACTCATCAACTTTTGTTTAACAAACTTTGGAATCTTAGTATTGCTTATGTTGCGTTGGTGTAATATGTAATACCTTAGAACGGCTGTTATATATATCGCAATGATTTTATTATAAATATATTTCTTTATATATATAAAAATTGCTGCTGGCTTTTTCTTTTTTTTTTGAAGTGAAACTTCTAATTCGACTTCCCACAAGGTTGCGTTAAACGTTTAACGCAATGGCACTCGAACTTATGCGCGTAGTATACCTGTTACAGGTCAGCGCGAGCGTTAGCAATGAATAACGTCCAATATTCCTACGCAAGAAGGAGAGAGAAAGAAAGATACACAAAGGTAGGAAGTAGGAGAGAGAAAGAGAGTGAGTCGGTAGATCCCAAGCACATGCATGTGATATTCTTGCTATGTAGCGAAGTAAACACTGTGAGCGTCGTGAAATTAACTGAAATACGTACTTGTTGTGCTATTTTAATTTATTACATTCATTATTTTCATAAGTTTCAGTTTTCACTTCTGTCGGCAGTCCTCATCTTTGTGTTTTTTTCTATAAAAGAACCCGGCACTAAGGAAATAATCTTTGTATTGCCAGGATTTTACAAACACTTAATTAAAAGACACAAATTATACTCAGATTTAGAACAATTTATGGATCACGCAAATTGTTGTCCTGCGTAGGAATCGAACCCACGAAACTGGCTGGTAGTTCAGTATCTTAATCATTACGTTATCTGTGTTGGCAGGAATTTGAAAGCTTTATGTGATGGTCTTGTATTATACTCAGTATTTTAATATATAATATTGTTTTATTAAATAATTTTGATGGCATTTTATGTAATGTTACGCGACGAAACTACTGGTAACTAGTGAATATGATTTAAAAGTGCTTTATATAAGTTTTCATTTTGCAACAAAATTCCAAGAAATTATCATTAACGGTGTGCCATACTACTACTTAAGATGATATTTTGACTTACTGATGGACAATAAATAATATGAAGAAACTTATAATTTATGAAGAAAATGTTAACTCAGCACTTGCAAAAATAGCTTTATTAATGGCCGTAGCTGATTATACAAAAAAAAAGAATGCTTGCTGCTTCAATATTTCACGAGCTACCAGTATATGCTATGAGTCTTTTTTAAACAAAGTTTTATAAGTTTTGTTAGTAGTCAGCGACTTGGCTGTGCCTGTGGTATTGCTAAAGTCCATGAGCGGTAATTTAATAGTTTCTGTGTGGTGCTACACTAAGAATACAATTCCATATCCCCCCTATATTGCTCGTAAATGTCTAAAAAGACCGCTAAGGAATATAATATTATGTGCACTCTTATAAATTGCAAAAGTTATTGGCAATAATTTTATGACCGGCTGCTCTCCGCAACCCTCTTTGGGAATGTAATTGTTGACCAAACGGCATCAAATAGTGTTGGTTCAGGTCGATATAAAACCCTTAGTGGTATTTTATGAAATCCACGAGGAAGTATTGGTAGTATTTGTGACCACTACCACACATCAAAACATTACATCATCATCTCATCTTATATGTCTCACTGTTGAGCTCGAGCCTCCTCCGTAATGGGAGGGCAATTTGACCTACTATACGACGCTGGTCTGATGTGCTCCTTCTCTTGCATAGATGTTATATGTGTTTTATATCCTTTAATCGTCTTTTACGGTCACCCACGGGTATGATAGGGGGTAACCCACAAGTAAATTGTTTTCTTACTCCATCACCACACGGATAACAAGAAAAAAAATATACATTATTATTAAATGTCGTATTTGACATCGATAACTTTACCGTATTCGATAAAGGCAACGTTTGAATATCAGATAATAAAATATTATCATATATTTTTGTGTACTTACATAAATTCGAACTAGGTTTGACCTAACATTTACGGGATGCTGAAGTGGGTTAAAGACACCCAAGTTATGCAGACACATGAGTTATTTCGTTCTATAAAAGCATCGTTACCATGTTTTAATGTCCAAGTTCCACCATAACATAGTGATATGATGGAAATTTCTAGAATATAGGTGAACAATATATTCTTTGTAGATTGTGTTATTTTGAATTCTTAAGTTTGAACAACTCATGGGGGCGCTTTTCAAATTTATTATTTGTTTTAATGACTTTTCGTAAAATTATTTTAAAGTAACATTTTTTTTTAATTTTCAGTATTTCGCCATCCACTGTTGATCGTAGGCCTCCTCCATAGAATGTCATATGATGCGATCATTCATTTGATTGGTCATTCATTATTGACATTTTAACCAGCCGTGAGTTGGTAGCGATCGCACTAAGGTGTTATACGTTGCGTAGGAAAACGCTGCTGCCATTTCTCATAATAATGAACCTTTACCAATTTTTACGACTCCAACAAGTTAATAGAAATGTCGACAAGTGTATTCTTATTCCGTCGGCACCGAAGGTAATTTGACATATAATTTTTGTATATAATTCAATTGTAATTTTACATATAATAAACCTAATATTTACTGTGTGTAAACTAATAATTGCTGTGTAGTAGCGGCTACGAATACTGCCAACCCTTACTTTGCTCGTGGATGTCGTAAAAGATTACTAAGAGTTTAATATCGATCGAGGCCAACTCTAGCTGATGTCGTTTTGTCAACAATTATGTGATTGGAAATGCACCCAAAGAGGATTGAATTTATGCAGACGGCCGGTCATAAAACTACGACTAATAACTTTTGCAATATGTGCGATGGAAAAAGAGTAGGAGGAGGAGGAGGAGTATATTGTTTAACAACTCCAAGTAAATAAGATAAGAGCAAAATAATGATGAATTATATAATGTACCTAAAGTTTATAACCTTTGTTCCGTATAATGAATTCTGATGCATATTGAGAAGAGAGCGAGTAGGTATGAAAGAGAGTATTGGTGTAAAGATGCGAAAGGGAATGCTCCGATGGTTCGGACATGTGGAAAGAATGCCGAACGAACGTCTGGTTAAGAAGATATACAATGCGAAAGTGGAAGGATGTAGGTACCGAGGGAGACCGAGACTAACCTACCTAGACCAGATCGGTCAGGTACTGAAGGAAGGTGGAGTCAAGAGTCTCCGAAACCGGCGAGCGTGTATGAAGAGAATTATGAATGTTGAGGAAGCGAGTGAAGTATGCAGAGATAGAGTTCTCTGGCACTCTGTTCTCTCTGCCTACCCTGCAAGGGATATGGCGTGATGATATGTATGTTTGTATGCATATTGATATTGCATGTAAAATAAACCTATTTTTACGTACGTTATAGCGATTTTATTCGTTTTTTTTATCCATGTTTGGCACAATTTCCAGCATTCATCGATGTTATGTTGAAAGCCAAAATATTTAGGCCCCTCGGGACTATAGATGCTAAAATATCTAAAACAGTTTATTTCTGTGAATAAAATTATTTACGGAATAAAAGGTTTTATTTATACCATTATTTTTTAATGCTTACCCAAACTTCGGCTTAATAAGTTAATTAAAATCTTTAGTAGTATATAGAAAACCCGCAACTTATTGTAACATGTTTTTATAAGCCCAATCGAGCTCAATTGATCGCAACTTAGTGGTAAACGACAAAGGAGGAAAATAGAAATTAATAAACCATAATAACAGAACAGATCGGATCGGCTCCATAATTCAGCTGTGAATGTCACCGGATACACTGTAACCACCACTGCTTCCGGTCGCTTTCAATACACTCTATCGACGTCTTAGGGTTCCAATGATATGAATTTGTTTTGGTGCCACGTGCGGTAGATGGATAAGAACAACATTTGGGGTTATGCGACCCCACGACGAGATGAGGTGACGCCGGGCCATAGAGGGCTATAAAAATGGTATCCATTGGTATTAAGTAAAATAAGAAAATTGACTATAAAGTGTTTGTAGTAGATACTTTATATATGTTGAGCAACGTCCCTTTCTTCATTTTTGGAGAGGGCGCCACTGTTCTTATTTATAATTTATCTGTGTATTTTTTTTCTTCGTTGTTTTTTATCTTTCATTTCAATATATTGCCTTAATATTTATATAAGTAGTTTTTAATATTTAAGTTCCTATTGTGTCCTTAACATGAATGGAGAAATAAAATATTTTTCTGAATGTTGTTAAAATTCCTCAGGTTCTAAGAGAGGCCAAGCCAGCCATGGATGTCAAGGATACAATCCTAATGGTCGACCCAATGGTCTTTAACGATTTAATGCTCTCATTTTGCAATTATTTTCAAAATTTATTTTTGTACTAGTCGTAGAATATTGACGGATCTCGTCATTCTCCTACTCTTACCCCAATTACTTGGGGTCGGTACAATATATACTCTTCTTTCATAGTTCATACTGTAAAAGTTATTGGCAATAGTTTAATGACCGGCCGCCTGCCAGACGTCAACCCTCCTTGGGAATGTAATTATTGACCAAACGGCATCAGATGGAGTTGGCCCAGGTTGTTGTAAGGCTCTTAATCGTCTTTTATGACATCCACAAGCAAAGTAAGGGTTGATAGTATTCGTAGCCGCTACCACACAGCTAGAATATTGACGGATCTATCATGTATTAAATATGAAAGCTTCGTCCTTGTTCTAGGACTAAGACGGGTTGTTTCCGTAATCTATTTTTACGTTACTACAGATACAGGCCGACCAATAAGAGGCAAATTGGCCTAATTTGCGCTAGTGAATGTGTTGGTATACGTTTTTTATTTGTGGTATTTTTTATCTGCTTACGTCCTGTAGTCGTTTCTTATGATACACGTGGGAGGCAAAGGGAGCTGTAATGGATTATAGGTATCGTTACCTTGATACCACACTGATTAAACTTGTATTTGATGACTGTTCGAATGGATAATACTTTGTGCAAACCACAAATTTTTGAATCTAGGTCTAATTTGTGTCCGGTGTTTTGAATGCTCGTAAATGTTTGCTGTGTGGTAGCGGGTTTGAATACTACCAACTCTTACTTTACTAATGGATGTCGCAAAAGACGCCTATGAGTTTTTGATCAACTCCATCGGATGCCGTCTGGTCAACAATTACATTCTCAGGGAGGGTTGACATAAAGCAAGCGCCCGGCAATACTATTTGTGCTATTAAATTTGCAATATATAAGATGGAAGTAGAGTACATATTGCGATGGCACCAATTAATTAGAATAAGAGCAGAATAATGACGATGATGATGGTTTTAGGTTTGTAAAGTAGATCCAAGAATATTTGTTTCTTTTTTTATTGTATTACGAGGTGTTGTAGACTTGTAAAGAAAATACCACAGCTTATACTTGATAGATATCTATTAGTGCTTTAATTGCTACGAGCGCGGGGCGGTGTGGTCTCATTGAGGGAGCTCACCGCCTGGCGCATCGACTCTCGCCGAGACGTCATTGCCCGTTGGGCAATCCGGCTGGAGAGGCCTCGGTTCGGTGTGCGGACCGTGAGTGCTGATGCAGTGGTTGGAACGGCGGCACGGGGTGCTCTCCTTCCGACTGGTGCAGGTTTTGACGGGGCATGGATGCTTCGCCAAATACCTGCATACGGTCGTCAGGAGGGAGAGTACACCGTCCTGCCACCACTGCGATTGCGACGAGGATACGGCGCAGCATACGCTTGAGGTTTGTGCCGCTTGGGCAGAGCAGCGCCGTGAACTCGTCGCAATCATTGGTGCCGACCTGACGCTGCCGACCATCGCCAGGGCGATGATTGACAGCGTCAGGAACTGGGACGCGCTTGCAGCCTTCTGCGAGGCAGTAGTCTCGCGGAAGGAGGCGGCGAGGCACGCGCGCGAGGAGCTTCTCCTCGACGACGCGAGCCGCCGCCGGCGACTGAGGCGGCATAGGCGCGATTACCTGCGCCTGATGCCGCCTTAGCTGAGGCCGCGGGTGACTGGACCGGGGAATTAGTCCGTCACCCGCCGAGAGGCTGACCGCGCGAGGAGGGACCGACGTCCTCCCCGGGGAGGGGGACCGTCACTCAAGGAGAGGGTACCCCTCAGGGGGTATTCCGTCGGGCCGGCCACTGACGACAAGTTAACGCTGCTCCGGTGGCCGGTCCAACGACGAAGACGAGGTTCACGGGTGGGTTAAGGGTATGCATGCGTACGCCCCTCTGTCGCCCCGGACGGAGTGGTGCGAGGAGTGCGCCAACCATAACCCAACCCAAAAAAAAAAAGAAAGTTCTTTAATTGCGCCTTTACTCGCTACATATTTAAATTATGTTCTATTATGTTTAATTGTTGTTTTGGGATATCACTGAACTAATGATATCACTTCTATTTTTTTTAATTATTTTTTTTTGCTCTGTAATATTTATTATCTAGAATTTATATAGATATTAAAAAAAGCAAAAGGCTAAAGAGTAGTCATATTTTATGTTAGACTATTTAAGTATGAATTGTTCACAATTTTATGATATGAATTACTTTATGCATAGCCATATTACTCTTTATGACATCAATTATCTATCTATATAGCAGTATGACATCAATTATCTAGTAGTGAACGATGCGTTTAAATCAATTTAGTCGTTTCAGAGATGAGCCGAAATTAATAGAAGATAGCAATTAAAAATATTTTTTATTATAATAACCGCTTGTACCGTTGCATGTTTAAAAATGTTTAATTGCCCTTACAAATAGACATTTTGATAATAGTAACATTTCAAAAATATGTAAGGATATTTTAAATATATTTTAAACCCGAATATATTTATTATTTTCTATTATTATTTCCTTAATCTACAAATTCAATGTATTAATTGTATTAGATAGCTATATGGTAAAACGATATAATTAATTTTTACGCGCGAATTTTATATGACAAAATTGAATTTGTAAGCTATGAATCTTTTTTAAATGTATTTTTTGCCATAAGTACAAAGACCTTTATGCCAGCGCTATATTTATTATTTAAAGCTATTTTCTGTGAATAAATCGTATTACTTTTAATAGGATGCTAATCAAATAATTGAAAGTTTCTCTAGGAGTTTTATCGAACATGAAGGCATACGTAAAGCACTGTTAAAACACAATTTTTACACTATAGCCCTTTTTCAGTATTACAATGAAATTATTGAAAGTAACACAGTAAAACAATAAAATATTAAATGCATATGGGACATTCTTCTTTTTTACCAACAATCTGACCGGCAAATTTTTATATTTGTTAAAAAAGTAAAAATGTGATTTGTTTAGTAAAATGTGATTTAAATTATTGCCTCGTTATTGTAGATTTCAAAAACATATAATGCATCGAAGTATTACTTGTAATTTTTGTTTTATTTCAAATTTAGTAGGAATGGTATCAAAAAAATAACACCTCAGTCACAGAAATGTTTATTTTTTTTATTTCTCATTTAAAATCAGATCTTCAGTTTCTTATTACTTTCTTATCAAGAATATAAACATTTATTTTTACCTAGCTCCATTGGACGGAATTATTAAAATAAACATTTAAAAAAATATATCCAATACCACTCTGTCACATTTTTGATTTTTAAGACAAAATACTATTTAATATTATGAAAGTCACCCAATAAAGTAACTTGAAAATCTAGTGAACACCTTTATTGTTTAGCATGTAATACTAGAACACGTCATTTTTGTAAATATTACCAATAAAGTGGTTCATACATTACTTTGAACTTCAATTATAAGGGGGACAAAATTGTGACAAAGTGGTAAACGAAGTGACGGAGTGGTAAATAATGTTTACCCGCGTTAACCTTATAACAATTTTTAATTTTAGAAAACAATAACAAATTATAATATTTTCTTAAAATATTACTATAAAGTCTTTTGATTGGTATCCATTCTTTGGTGGATATTAATTTAGTTTCACAATATCTTTTCACTTACTCTATTTTCAAAAACTTCTATTGGTTGATCGTATTCGTAAAACACGCGTCTTCCTCTTTTAACTACCTTAGGAGGTGGAATAATTTGTAACAAATTTTCAAACATCACATCCGACACATCAGATTCTAACAATTTAAATAATTTACCAGTATTATCAACAGAACTGAGATAAAAATCATGAATTTTTTGTTTTAATATAGTATTTTTTGGCAAGACGGAACTATACTTCGTCACTCTCTTAATTCCCATGGTTTCTTTTGCCAGCTGAAGTTTTAGTCCGGAACGTTGAATTGTTGGGTTTTCAAGTATACTTTTGATATAGCGTTTTTTTTGTGGTCTTTTGTGTCCTTGTAATGTTTCTTAATGGTATTTGATAAAATAGTATATTTTCTGTTTTCTTCTTCGCCATGTTCATTTTCCTTTTCACTATGGGTTGTATTATGCACTTTATTTTCTTTCTTTTTCTTTTGCTGAAGTCTTTTCTTGTATTTCTGTACTTTTTTTAGTAATTCTTGTCTTTGGTCTTAAAGTGAAATATTTTGTCTAAAAAGTCGTGATCTATCCCGTCTAACTTATTTTCTTCCGCTTGCACTGGCAGTAGACGAGGGTGGAGTCAGTGAACGAGATCTAGGACTTAATGGAAGTAGTCTGGGACTTGAAAGAGGTGGTGTTGAAGCTGGAGTGTTCATCAAAAAGTTCTGCAAAGCTTTCTGTCGTTCTCTTCTCTTCTTATTTCTAATCTGCCATTGTCTCTTTATTTTTTATGCTCTTTTGGTGTCATATCTTTAACCAACTTTTTACGAACATGATATCTTTCTAAATCTTTACGTTTTACTTCTGCAACGATTTCAGCGTTAAGTTTCCTTTTTTCACGACACCGTCGCTGTCATTCAGCCGCAGATAATGCCATTTTTCCATTTAACTGATGGTAACACCTTAAACCAAGAAAATAATCGACGATATAATAACCAACATCCGATATAATCATCAACATCTATTATGAATATTAACTAAGGCTCTAAGTTCCAAGCAAAAATGACCACTTCGTCACAAGTTATACCACTCCGTCACATTTTTGTGACAGAGGTGCTTCGTGACAGAGGTGTAAAATAGTAGTGTTCGAGACTCTCAGCATTTTCCTAATTATAATTTACGCATAAAACTGGGCATATATGAAATACTTATCAGGAATCAATAAAATAATATTAAAACACAGAAATTACAATAGCATTTGGAAGTAGTAACTTACGTGACAGAGCGGTCGCTAAATAAACACATGCACCTCCTTTTACTGTTTGCGAGTGACTGACTGGTATTTCCGGGGCGTAGGGACGCATACCGTGGGTCCGGGGTGGAGTGGGGCTGTTGTGTTGTCTAGTGACCAAGGCCAAAATTCCTAACGCACATTATTTTGCACCATGAAATGAGTGACAGAAGGTAGCAACAAAAATCATACACGTGAGGAGACAGCCAATAAAATATTTTTTTTATTTAATAATAGAAACATTAAAAATTATTTCTTCTTATTAATTTAATAACAAAGGTCAAGTAGTTCAGTAAATGTTTTTGGATAGAAACTTTTAATGTATTTTTTTTTTACGAGAGCAATTTGTTTACATTAGTGGTCATAGAGAGACACACTTTATTTGTATGTAAAACACCTCCGTCATGCTTTTTGTATACTATGTCACACTAATTTTGTAAAAAATATTAATAATTAAAATCTACTTTTGAGGATATTATACTTATTGCATTGTCAAGTGTATTTTTATAAATAAAAAAATAAGAAATTTAGTATTTAGGAGCAATATATTTATTTTTTTGCGGAGAAGACAAGTGATTGTCGATAAAAAAGAAGAACGTCACATATATAAGAAGCCACATGACACTTTCGTAGCTAAAATCGAAACCTATAGATTTGTAAAATAATACCACAGACAAAATATCTATTATTGTAAAACATTTCTACTTCGAACAAAGATATCTATAACAATACACAATACAATATATATCGTACATAATCGCAAACTCCACTGCTCATCCAGTAGCCGACGAAGTGAAAATAAATATACGGAACACTGAATTATTTATGGCGGGCACGCATTCGATATTTTTTCTAAGATGGCCGCCGGATGTCCCTCGGCGAAACGTTCCGGAGGCGTTACGCCGCCTTATAAATGACAAAATTCTAGCAGATAGATATATTATTTTCGTATTACTTTATGTGCGTAAGTCAAATTATTATTTTCTATATCGTTGGAACTTGTACATATCTCGTATGGTCAGCAGCCAATACTACCATAATGTCGTATGATCACTGTCAAAACTCATATTTGTTATCTTCTCTAGTCTGTTTTTAAGTAATTGTATTAAATATTCATTCGTAAAATTTAATTCTATACGACTAGGTTATATGTTACCAGCCTTGCCATGAAATTAGAACGAAGACTGGTTCGACGATGGATCGTTTTTTTTTTTTCGAGCACCATAACTTTTAAATTCTACGATCAATCTAAAGCTTGCTTGAACACAATAGCTTACAGCAGCACTTACGCTTCGCATAGAGTGCTATAGAGATAGCTATAAAAGAAAGCACTTTACAATACCCGCTTCGGTAAGAAAATCAGTTTCTATGAGTGGACAGAATAAAAATATAAACATCCCTTATATTGCCCATGGGTATCGTAAAAGATGACTACTTACATACACTACCGTCCAAAAGTTTGGAAGCACACCTGTTTTCAAACAAAACAAATAAATGCCGACTAATAGCGGTAAAAATTAGCAATAATCTTAAGTTTTACAACCTTTTACGACTGTCTACACAAACACAAAAGGATTATTATCCTACATTCATCAAGTTTTATGGAATTCCTTAATATTGACGAAACACGTGTTTTATGACTTAATCCGTCGGCTACTTTATCCTATGCAATGGTGTAGTTTTATTGATAATGTTTGCTGGTTTTAACTTTTTTAGACCTTATTCAGTCGCACTTGAGCATTGGCACGTGAAAGTTGTGATATTAACATTGTCTGTATTCGAAAGATATCGGCTACTACTTTGACCGTATTTTTTCTTCTGAAAATGGCAAAACGCAAGCAAATCACGCTTGAACAGCGAAGCGCTATTTGCACTCTACGCGAGGAAGGATACAGTGAACGTCAAATCGCAGAAAGGCTCGGAATTTCTTGTAAAGGTGTCCACTATACCCTTGCTAGAAAACAAGAAACGGGGAAAAATGAAGATAGAAAGAGATCTGGTAGGCCCAAATCCACAACAAATCAAGAGGACAACTTCATTAGAGTTCTTTCTAAACGGAATCGACGCTTAACTGCACCACAGATCACTGCAGCTCTGAATGATACGCGAGAAACACCCATTTCAACAACTACTGTTAAAAGACGCTTACTGTCTGCGGGATTAAGAGGATGTGTTGCTGCTAAAAAACCCAAACTAACAAATCGACATAAGAAAAATAGACTAGAATGGGCAAAAGCGCATAAAAACTGGACTATAGAACAATGGGAAAATGTCCTTTGGAGTGACGAATCAAAATTTCAGATTTTCGGATCCAATAGACGTGTCTTTGTACGCCGGTCAAAAGAAGAGAGGGCTTCAGAGGCATGTACAGTGCCTACCATCAAACATGGTGGTGGTAATGTCATGGTTTGGGGGTGTTTTGGCAACAGTAAGCCCGGCAATCTTGTGAGGATAACCGGAAAATTAAACAAGGAAGGCTATTTAAAAATTCTCCAAGATTCTGCCATACCCAGTGGACTAAGTCTCATTGGTTCTGGATTCATTTTTCAACAGGATAATGATCCTAAGCATTCGTCTAAATTGTGCCAGAACTTTTTAAACAAGAAAAAAGCTGAAAACATTTTAAACATCATGCAATGGCCATCTCAATCCCCTGATCTTTCTCCCATTGAACTTGTTTGGGATGAACTTGACAGGAGGGTGAAAAGTCGTTGTCCTACGAGCTCAGAACATTTGTGGCAGCTATTAGAGAACGAATGGAACAAATTAGATAAAGATTATTTTAAAAAATTGATTAATAGAATGCCCAGAATATGTGAGAAGATTATAAAGGAGAAAGGTGGACACTTTGATGAAGCTAAAATTTAATCTAATTTACCATTGTATATTATTTTTTTATTTTGTTTAAGTTAGTTTCTGTTTGTTCTTTATTTTTTTATCAATACATTTAAATTTAAATGACTTAGTTTGGTTTTATTCGATTTTACCTTGCTGCTTCCAAACTTTTGGACGGTAGTGTACATACATATCATCACGCCATATCCCTTTCAGGGTAGGCAGAAAGAACAGAGTGCCAGAGAAGTCTATCCTTGCATACTTCACTCGCTTCCTTAACATTCAAAGGATGACTAAGGGATATAATATGCAGGTACAATCGTTATAAGAGAAGGAAGACTTGAAATAAAACCCCATACCGACCCGTCTGAGCACAATCGTTATAGTAGATCAATTTCCTTCCCATTATGGAGGTGATTCGAGTCCAGTAGTAGGTAAATATATAAGATGCCGATGATGAAGAAAATCAATACATATCCTAATATGTCTGACTTTAAAGATATAAAAATTATTATATTGAATTGATACATACAAACTGCTTTGTCTTACTGCTTCGGCATGACTGAAGAAAAACTGCTACAGTCCATTTAATTCTGACACATCATCGCCAATAAATTAGCGATACTTGACTAAAATAAGAATTATTTCCCACTCACAAACTCACCTATAACCTTTCCTTCTTTATAACAATAAATTACGATATGTTATAATATTTCTTATTACAATAACATAACAAACCTTTTTTTTGTGTCTAAAGAAATAACTTGCGCCTAAAAGGCTACATAGGCACACAAAAATCCTCTAATTCATACACTTAACAGAAAACGTGTCCTCGAATCCTTACATTAAATATACACAAAGAGCTTACATTTACAGGCAACACTCGCGGTATACACGAAACCGGTTATTTATGAACGACACCTGCGTTCTACACTTCTTTCTGACACCGCTCGACACTACGTAGAGTGCTCTAGCTGTTGATGACACAGTTTTATTAACGGTTGCCTGGCACTCCACAATTTTTGTGCTGTTTTATTTGCTTATAATAAGAAATTGGTTGTAATCGTATTGTCTCCGTATGATTTTCGGATTAACAATGCAGTGCGATGCCATCCCTTCCTTTCATCGTGAAAATAGTCTAAGGCAGGGTTCAACAACCTTTTGAGTCGGAAGAACCAAAAATTGGAATTTATAAAGGTTTAAAGTTTTTAAAGAGCCACATTTTTTTTGCCAACAATAATTTGTGCCTAATTCTTATTATTCAATTCAGAACCATTTTTAAATGTTTTCTTTATAAAATATTTTTTTGCGTATAGAATTAAAGAGCCGCAACTACAAATCCAACGAGCCGCATGTGGCTCGCGAGCCGCAGGTTGCCGATCCCTGGTCTAAGGAATCACAATAACGCCACAATAGCCACGCTGGGCGTACGATTTAGCGGTCACAATTGGAATTGTGAGTTACCCATGAAAGCGCTGTTATCCATTTACTTAAATTTTGAAGTGGCGACATTAAATTGAATGTTATATGTTTACAGTTCATTTTTTATTACTGATCGTGGCAAACAAGCAAGCAGCACATTTGATGGTAAGTGTTACTGCTGCTAATGGACCTCTGCAATACCAGCGGGACAGCTAAGCCACTGCCTATTAAAGGAAACTCCCAAATTCACCCAGAATGTTACGCTGCCGTCTGTCACGCTCATTGAACGAAGCACAACAGCACATTACCAATTTTTTTTTTTGTTCACGCTGTGGAAATGCATTTGCGCACTAGCCCTCGCCGGTGACAGACGAGGGGGTGTGTGGGACTCGCCGGTCAGCTGGTTCGACCGAAATACCCACTAAAACCACAGCGGTCCCTTCCGCGCTTTTACGGGATGCCGGAGAGATCGTCTATTGACATTCTATCCCCGACACCCCAACGCTTAGCCATCTGGCCACGTCCAGTCGAGTACATTACCACTGCTCAGTGCTCAGTCGTCGATTTTCTGCGAGAGTGTGATACTACCCCGGACAGAAAACTACCAACAGCGTAGCTCTACCACTATAAGAGTATATAGTAAGCTCTATTAATCATTATCGTTGTGCTCTTATCCCAATTACTTGATGTCGACGCAACATGCTTCTTCCTCTATCGTATATATTGCAAGAGTTTTTGCAATTTTATGACCGCTCGTCTGCCTGACGTCAATTCTTCATGAGAAGTAATTGTTTACCAGCTGGTATCAAATAGAATTTGCTCTGATTGACGTAGAAGTTAGTAGTAGTATTTTATGACTTGCAAGAGCAGTATAAACGTTGATAGTATACATAGCCATTTTTGCATTTATTAGGATATCACCAGGACAGAATATAATGCTGGGTGGGCCACTGAAGGAAAAGACTGCGTACCAGTGACCCATCCACACGGCGTCGAGAGGTACCTATATTGTAGGGCGGGTCTACGGGATCTTGCGCCGCTTTTCCTGTCGCCCCGGATGGATTAGCGGGGTTTGACGTACCGTAGCCTGCCGCCAAAAAAAAAATAACAAGGACAGAATATACTGTTAACATTTTTTTTTGGAGTTTATGGCTTGTTACTTATACCTTTAAGCCAAGTCTTCACAGTTTAAACACTTCGTGCCTTGTCTTCCGTATTAATTTTCTTCATATATTGTTTACCACTTCTTCAAATTGTAATTAGTCCTAGATAGTCACTGTCCGTCAGTAAGTCAAGTCATTACTATCAATTTGGCGCTGATAACCAAATTCATAGTTTCGTTGGGCATTTTGGGTGAACACGAAAATACACGAAAATCACTTTTATACCATATTTAACTACTTCAGCACTTTCACTGTGTCATATTTCATAAAATACCAGCAAAATTATTCAATATAACACTACAAAACACTAAAGAAATGAATATAATACAAAAGCGTGACATGACATTTCCATATTCGCGCTAAAACTCCTACTGTTTACATATAATAATCTTAGTTCGTAATCATAAGGACAAAATACACAACAGAACCTTACCCTAAGGTACTAAAGTAGTACACAATACGCCTGAAACTAATGCCGGTTATAAATCAAGTGCCTTTAACCGTTTCCAATAAGTGCGGTCCGGCTACTATTAGTTCTCGCCAACAGGTGCAAACTCCATCATAATTAATTTGGTTCCGTCTCTAAGCCGCAACCCATGCATATGCATGCCCTATTTACATTGGATCTTATATCAATAAGTTAAGCGAGTATTCAATTGTTATATTAGAAATAATAATGTGGGTTTTGTTTATGTAAGCGGTAAAATAACATTATTATAACAATTGTTTGTATACATGAAGGGTTAGCAGTATTTTACGTGACAGGGTGATTGTATAAATTACTACCACGTGAACTAGACGCTACTGCTGCTGACAACAGCAAAAGTGCTCGAGTGCAGCAGTGGGATTCTTATATAGGTTTTAGCAAAAATAAAACTTCATTCTTTTAGTTATAACGTAAAGGAAACGAAGGTAGAAGCACCACTTTCCAGCAGCTAATCAATATACTACATACCTCAAGAATAGGAATAGGATCAAGATGAAATGGGAACTAAGGTTCTTAAGGTTCTTCTTACTCTAATATGATGAGTAGCCTCCAAGACTTCAACTTACAATTGCCGCAAAACTTCAGCTGTTAAATCGACAAGTATTTCGCCTCTATACGAGTATTATTATTACATTTTATAATTTCTTATTGTTCCAATACATATCCTCATATTTTTACTACATACAAAAAGAAAGAAATTATTATAATCCAGCAAAAAAAGACTATAAAATAATGAACTTAAAAGACCAAAAATAAATATTGGTCATATTATAAATAATAAAAATGTGTCCCAGAGAAGATATTATATATCTTCTCGATCTTAATAATGGTAGGATCACGCTGTTGACAGTTCTCTATCTACAGCCGCGGGCCGATCCGTCCAAGGTAGTACCACACTCTCGCAGAAGATCGACGTATGAGTAATGACAATGTGCTATTGCGCTTCGTTCGGGGAGCGAGAGAGCTGGCAGCCCAAGTGGGGTGGGTTTCTATTGGTAGGCAGCGGCCTAGCTGTACCCTTGCTTGTGGTGGCAGGCGAGCAAGCAGCACACCTGATGGTAAGTGTCACTGCTGCCCATAGATCTTTGCTATAACCAAGGGTATAGCTTGGCCGCTGCCTACCATTACAATTCCCAAACCCACCCAGTTGGGGTGCCGCCTCTCTCGCTCACCGAACGAAGCGAAATAGCACATTGCCATTACTCAGGCGTCGATCTTCTGCGAGAGTGTGGTACTACCCCGGATGGACCGGCCCGCAGCTGTAAACAGACAACTGTCAACAGCGTGGTCCTACCATTAATATTATATATTACGATAAAATTCGTTTGTATTTTAATCAAGAGTAACAGTAGAAGAATAAATTATATACATATAAAAACTAAAATCGTTTTTATTTTGCTCAACCATGTTATTTTTAAATGCGTATATTTCAAGTTTTGTGTGATTATGGCATACAACCTTTTACTATAGAGGCGACGAATATATAATGTTGCGTACTTATATAAGGACGTTGGGACAAACATCTCCCACCCGCACGCCTGGGAGCAAATATTTGACCTCCTATTATTGACCCCCACACCTCGTGTTCATGTATATATGTTGTAGGTCTTAATACAGTAGCGTAAAGCGTATCAAGAACTAGTTAGCGGGTTTAGTATTTTTTTAAGTTTTCAGTCATTCTTTTATTCATTCACTATCCTGTCATCGTTCATTGTACCAGCTAAGCGAGAGAGATGTTTGAAGGTTCAGAAATGTTAATAATTAAAAACTACATTATTTTAATAATTTATAATATTTATACTAGTATTACATATTTATAATAAAACTATATTTACTTATTTGAAATATTAAAAACACTATCAAAATCATTACTTTTACAAAACGTTTGTGGTTTTTTTTAATTTTCCCGTGTTTCGAACACTTTACAGCTTACAGTGTCACGGGCGGACTAAGGTAAGGCACGCACGGGTGGCAGTCCAATAAGTCACCGTTATTACAAATATTTATATCTACACGCGTGTGTATTACTTAATAAACTTAACACATTTTTTTGACACAAATTCTTTGCCAACTCAAAAAGACAATTATTCTATATAAAAAAATATATTGTTTATGGTCAGTTATTAACACCTTCGGCGCCAAGAATGATTTCCAAAATCATATATATTTTCATTTTTTTTTATTTTTTTTATGGTACCCTAAACCCAAATACACCAAAAGATTCGCCCAGGCCAAAGATTTTTTATCTTTAAAGAAATGTATGAAAATCGTAAGCATTTGTGATACACAACGACTTAAACGCAATGGACACGGTGTATAATTTTTTATACACTGGCGCCGAAGGTGTTAAACATTAAATCAATCCAATGATCGTGGGTGTGCTTGATGCAAAGGGATCGTACACTGCGTCGTCCAATACAACGCCACTGAAGAAAGTTCCTTCGCCAGTAGTTATCGGTTCGTCAAACGACATGGCCTATCCATTGCATTTCAGCGTGTCAATTCTTCATGCCATATCGGTTTTTCTATGGATTCTTCATTTTAGTTTTTCACATTTAAGTGTTATTTCATGTATATCTATGTTGTTTTTATTTTCTTGAACCCACTCCTATGTTAAAACTCGGTTACGCCAATGGTTTGCTGTTGGATATCGCCTTCTCTACATTAAGGGGTTTATACTGTAATAGTCAGACCTAGCTGGCGGAGTTGAATATCAATTTGCCTAAGAGAATACTGTGAAAAATACCTGTTTTGTGAGAGCCAATTTTATCGATTTCCGCTGTCTACCAACCAACGGGCTTAGGCTACTGGCTCACTTGCTAAACAACAGCATATTGTTACTGCTTGATAATTTTCTGCGAAAGTATGGTAATACCCCGGACGGACCGGCTCGCAGCTGTAGACAGAGAACTGCTGCTGACAACATTTATGTAAGAGAAGGTAAACTCGAAATAAAACCCTATACCAACCTCTCTGACCAGCGTGGTATGATAAAGTAGGTAAAATTCCCTCCTATTGTGGAGTAGGCTCAAGCCCAGCTGTGGGACTTATGTGAGCCGAGCTGATAATGGCAAAAGATTATAATAATATTAATTCGCCTCCGCTCACATATCAATCCAAATAACTGAGTTAACCACCCACTGGCTTGGTAGTCTTGAATCTCGCAAGTTGTGAATGACGTCGGACGCGTAAGCCGGTGTAAGCCGATGTACGAACTAGTCACCCAGAGATGAGATTAATCCACTATCGATACCAAGACTCGAGTTATACATTAATTGTTATGTGAAGGTAAAAAAAGAGACGCTGTAATATGTCCCACTGTTGGAATCAAGCCTTCTTCATAATGGGAGGCTAATTGACCTATTATACCACGCTGGTCAGACGTGTTTGTATAGGGTTTTGTTTCGAGTTTTCCTTCTCTTGCATAGATGATATATGCATTTTATATCTCTTAGTCATCTCTTACGAGCACCTATGGGTAAAATCAGGGGTGGTGAATTGTATTTTTACTCAGTCACCAGACGAAAATATTTAATAAATCTAGTTATTTTATTTTATTGATTGATCACATTCATTAATTTTTATTTATACGAAAACAAAATAGATTTTATAGAGTTTTAATTTTGTTTTCACAATCCCGATGTTTCAAATACTATGCAGTTGCCAGGATCATGAGAGAACTAAGATATATCTTGTCCAATATTTTATTATAACTACAAAGCTTTTTATCTTAAGTAGATATTTTTCGAACTCATATTTTGAAGCAAATCTATATGACAATTAGTCAGCAGATTTAAAAAAAACTATGAAGGTACGATTCTAGCATCATTTAAATAATGAATACTAATCTTTATAATATTATATAATAATAATTATTTCAAAGAAATATAATATTCGTAAATCAAAACTGAATATTCCATGATCGATTCGGAACAGAATCGTACTTTAAAAAACAGTTTCTGTAATAAAAGAATACAAACATAACTTCTTTAAATATTTTAAATGATAATCATTTAATACTTAACTAATTTAACTATTCTTACAAGACAGTTGGTTCCCCCCACCCGGCAGCAGCCGAAACGTATAAATAGCCGGCGCAAAGCGGGTAGCGGGTCATTTTTCGCTATCGGATTCGGACCGGCTAACTACCTCGTGTTGTTATATTTAATTTAAATTCATTGCGTTATTTGTTCATTTGTCAGATTTCTTTATTAAAAGTGATTTTCCCTTAGTTAATATTATTCATCTTTTTAAAAAATTAAATCCACTTCTGGTTCGTAAAATCAGAAGTGGGATTACCACGCGTTTCAGTGTCGCTTTTGCTATCATTCCTGACAGTAAGTTAAGTTACTCAGTAAGTGTTATTTTAATTCATTCACTAAAGTGCCATTTTAAATCATATCGCTAAACGTTTTATTTCTTTTGTTGGGACTACCGTCACTTTGTTAAAAAAAAATGTCGGGTCACTCATTTAAATCTAGACAAATGGACAAAGAATCGCACCGTTGATTTTGCTACTATACTTTTTCAAGTTAAGAGTACTGACTCTAACCAGTTTTCTACCTATGCCTAGTATGCGCGTAAGTCTCTATTGCCTCTTAGCATTATTAAAAGTCTATCCGACGAACTAAGAACTATCGTTTTGCGGGGTATTTGCGACCCCCAACTTAAAATGGCGGCAACTAACGCAAAATTGCAGTCCAAAGAATTACTTGCCGAAAAGAGTGTAATCAGTTGGTGTTAAACAATACCGTGAAGTACGTCTCGGAGAAGCTCTCGGCATCGCGATCGCGTATCGTATCGATAGGTCGCGTCGTTCTCATGTTATTTCATTCCGGTTTAATCAAATCCGTACCAGACTACGTAGTTCGAAACGAAGGAGTAACCACAGTCGAAATCGAGATAGATTAACCCCCAGATCACCGTAAATTGGAGCGTTAACAGCGCTCTGATCACCGAGCCGAGCATCGTAGCGTCAAAGTCATAGTCGTTATAATTTTTCACCCTACGGTAACTGACAAGATTGTTGATGCCATCAGGTTGATCAACATCATGGTAAGGTTGAACCAAAGTTTTTATATTTCGAGGTCTGAGACAGATTTACATAATACAGACGACTGGTGCTCATAGGTTGATCATGTGAAATCTCTGAATAATTTGAGTGATCATGTATACCTTCGCCGAATAGGAAAGTAGACTTCTCTAAAAGAGAGTTTCACTTTAGACTATATTCGTTTATCTAATGAGTAACCAATGATCATTTGTGCTCATGGACACGCAATATGGCGAATAATATATGCGGTGTTTTTGTGAAAGTTTTGATGAATACTCTACGTAACCGCATATTACGCATTGTTCTTTATTTTCATCTACGAATTGTGGGCACTCTGCGATCGATTACTAACGACTATTGTGATTTATATTACTGACCCACACACCTAAGCATTTGATATCAATCATTTGAACTCAAATAACATGTCCTGATGGTAATCGTAGATCAAAACTTGATTTTGTACCAATGGTGTTCGAGCTCTGTTCCTTCTGTAAATATCTTGGACACAAAATGCATGTGTTTTACGACATATGTCTGAAGGATGTAGTTCGAATGTCGCAAAAATTACTTTGCTTTGACTACATTGGTTATTCTGTCAGTGTTAGTTAATTATAACATAAAAATACTGGATTCTTAGTATTACTTCTAGTCAGGCATGACCGAGTCAGTTTTACAAGTTTTTAGATGTAGCATAACAGTCAGAATGGAGATGAAAACTTCCTCGTGACATTAATTTCAACTGACTTGCCCACACGAATGGCGTAGTGGTTGAGATATCGATCTGCCGTGCCGGTGTCGTGGATTTGACTTCCACGCATGACAATACTTTGTGTAGTTTGCTTATCACAAAAAAAAAAGTCCCTAGAGCTCCATCTCAGCTGATTTAATCATGAACAAAACCAGACATACATTTTTCAATAATTCATAGCAACGTTTTAGGTCGCTTACCGGAGTTAAATGGTTATAAATTCGTTTTAATTATTATTGAATTTTTTTACTAAATTTTCTTTATTATGTCCAATATATTATATGTCCAATATATTATGTCCAATATATTATATTTTATTGTGGTAGGACCACGCTGTGGACAGTTTTCTGTCTACAGCCGCGGGCCGGTCCGTCCGGGGTAGTACCACACTCTCGCAGAAGATCGACGTCTGAGTAATAGCAATGTGCTATTGCGCTTCGTTTGGTGAGCGAGAGAGCCGGAAGCCTAACTGGGGTGGGTTCAGGGTTGTCTTGGTAGGCAGCGGCCTAGCTATACCATTGGCAAAGGTCCATGGGCGGCAGTGACACTTACCATCAGGTGTGCTGTCTGCTCGTTTGCCGCCATAAGCAATAAAAAAAAAAAAAAAAAAAAAAAAAAATATTGAATCAACATCATGGATTGGGTAAGTGACATAGGAAGCTCCCTGCACTATATTGCACCAGGTATTCACAGGTAAAACGGCCAAGTTGATAGATATTGTCGTACAGTGCTTAATATGCTACGAGTTAAGGTTGGAAACAAGGGAGTACAATGGTCAGAGGTATTATGGGAGGTCCAACTGACCATTAGAAGATAGGATACCACCCGGTGTTCAGCATTGCAACTGCTTATTAGTGTAGAAACCGCAACACCTGTTATTATATCTCTTGTGAGAGGTATTGCTTTTCAGGATTTCAGTTCCAGCAATTTTAATCAAGGAGTTCATGATGACACTAAGACGACTGCGCGCTGCTGGCAATTTGTCAGCAAATCAATTACGTCAAGACGCGTGAGTGTTTGAGAATAGACGTGAACCCCACACATACTCTGTGGGAGATCTTGTCTAAGTATGTAAGAATTCTCAGAGTACCGGCAAATTGAATTTAGGCATATGCGGCCCGTGCAAGGTGATTACTGCATTGCCGCATCACCGAAACGAACTCGAGCTTTTGAGAGGGTCGTATAGAAAAAGACCCACGCAGCCGCATATATTATGGTGCTGTGCCCGATGAATGGACGCTGAAAACCTGTGAAGTCTTCTTCCAAACTGGTGACTTACCATGATAATGTCATGCGAACCGCCTAAGTAGCATGCCTCTGAACATTATCATCTTCATTTTTCTGATATCATGCTAACCGCCTTTGTAGCATGCCTCTGACATCACGTTATTTCAATAATGTCAAGCTAACCGCCTTTGTAGCATGCCTCTGACATCACGTTATTTCAATAATGTCAAGCTAACCGCCTTTGTAGCATGCCTCTGACATCACGTTATTTCAATAATGTCAAGCTAACCGCCTTTGTAGCATGCCTCTGACATCACGTTATTTCAATAATGTCAAGCTAACCGCCTTTGTAGCATGCCTCTGACATCACGTTATTTCAATAATGTCAAGCTAACCGCCTTTGTAGCATGCCTCTGACATCACATTATTTCAATAATGTCAAGCTAACCGCCTTTGTAGCATGCCTCTGACATCACGTTATTTCAATAATGTCAAGCTAACCGCCTTTGTAGCATGCCTCTGACATCACATTATTTCAATAATGTCATGCTAACCGCCTCTGTAGCAGTGCCTCTGACATCCATGTAACTAATAATTTTATTTTAACTTTCAGCACTATCCTCAAATTATATGTAAATATGCACATGGTGCCTTGTACGTTCCTAACCGCCTTTGTAGCATGCCTCTGACATCACATTATTTCAATAATGTCAAGCTAACCGCCTTTGTAGCATGCCTCTGACATCACGTTATTTCAATAATGTCAAGCTAACCGCCTTTGTAGCATGCCTCTGACATCACATTATTTCAATAATGTCATGCTAACCGCCTCTGTAGCAGTGCCTCTGACATCCATGTAACTAATAATTTTATTTTAACTTTCAGCACTATCCTCAAATTATATGTAAATATGCACATGGTGCCTTGTACGGTGATAGCGCCACCGCCCATGGCGTGATTAACTTTGTTTCATTTTTAGGAATGTCTAATTGAATTCATATAACTTATGTCTCTAAAGTAATTAGAACTTAGGTAACTTTTGTTACTATTCCAATTTAAATGTCACATCCTAATATTCTTGTCCACGATGCAAATTATCTAATGGATGTAGTTGCAAATACATAGGCAATTGCATTGCGTTGTGTGCTTTCAGATAAATCATAGCGATTCCTAGGATGATATTGAGGGTCCACTCACCTCCTGCAGGCCAACACCAACCACTCCGCCGGTGCGCAGGATCTCCTCCTGCAATCCATGGCGGAGTGGTCGATCGGTGCAGCTGTAGTCGCGGAACCGTACGTCGTGCCTGATCGCCCCAATTGGGTGGTCAGCCGGAACGGAACCGCGGCAATCGTCACCTCCACGCGGCGGCGCTTCCCGTCCTTATCCCTTTTGGATAGGGGCGAGGAATTTGTCGCTGCGGAATGGGGAGGGGTCACACTCTACAGCGTTTACCTCTCCCCTAACAGGAGAATGGACGATTTTGGGGCCTCCCTCACCACCTTGGAGGCTTCGATACGGCGACTGGCACCGGGCCTCGTCCTGGTCCTGGGGGACTTCAACGCCAAATCCACGGCGTGGGGGTCCCCGATGACGGACGATCGCGGGCGGGCGATCGTGGAGTGGGCGGCGTCACTGGGCCTCTGTGTCCTAAACAGAGGCTCAGTGAACACGTGTGTGCGACAGCAGGGTGGGTCGATAGTGGACTTGTCGTTCGCTAGCCCCGCTGTCACACCACGAGTGAGGAACTGGCGTGTCCTGGAGGAGGCAGAGACCCTGTCGGATCACCGATACATCCGGATGGAGGTCTCCCCTCTCCGGGACCCCAGCAGGGGTCACAGGGCGGACCGGGCTCCCGCATTTCCGCGGTGGGCTGTGGGGCGTCTGGATAGGGACCTACTGGCGGAGGCGGCCATCGTGAATACGTGGCTGTCCTCACCACCCCCAGCGGACGGAGTGGACGTTGAGGCTGTCCGCATCCGCAGTGCGTTAACGCAGGTCTGCGATGCGGCCATGCCCAGGGTGCGGCGTCTACCTCCGAGGCAGGGGGTCTACTGGTGGTCCCCAAGACTGGCGGACCTTCGTGCGGCGTGCATTAGTGCCCGAAGGTCCTACACCCGCAGTCGGCGGCGTCGCCGCGATGTTGAGCGGGAGGGCCAGCTGTACGAGGCGTACCGCAGTGCGCGTACCGCCTTTCGGCTGGCCATCCGGTCCGCCAAGGACGCGAGTTGGCAGGAGATGCTGGACGGTCTCGATCGTGACCCCTGGGGTCGCCCGTATCGCGCGTCGCTGAATAAGCTTCGCGCGCAGGGTCCCCCCCTCACCGAGACCCTCCAGCCCGACCTCCTTCGTAGAGTGGTCGAGGAGCTGTTCCCGCGGCAGTCGGAGCACACGCCCCCGGTCATGGCTTCGCCAGATCACGACCGGGAGGCCGTCGAGAGTGTTCCGCCCGTGACGGAGTCGGAAGTGGGGGCAGCCGTGGCGAAGATTCGTTCCGCCACCACGGCCCCCGGCCCGGACGGAGTCCCAGTCCGGGTGTTGACGTTCCTCCTCGAGCATCTCGAACCTCGCCTCAGGCGACTGTTCAACGCCTGTCTGACGTCTGGACAGTTCCCTGAGTGCTGGAAGGAAGGGAGGTTGGTTCTCCTGCCAAAGCCGGGACGGCCCCCGGATTCGCCGTCGGCCTACAGGCCCATTGTGCTTCTGGACGATGTGGGTAAGCTGCTGGAGCGTGTCCTCGCTGCCCGCATCGTTCGGCACCTGGAGGAGGTGGGGCCCGATCTGTCTGACGCTCAATTTGGGTTTCGGAGGGGGCGTTCGACCATCGGGGCCCTGCTACGCCTGAGGCAGACGGCCGCGGAGGCTGTCGCCGGCAAGGGAGTGCTGTTGGCGGTGTCGTTGGACATCGCCAACGCCTTCAATAGTCTGCCATTCAGCTGCATCAGGGAGGCGCTCAGGTTCCATGGAGTGCCCCTGTACCTCAGGCGGCTGGTGGCAGACTATTTGGAGGGGCGCAGTGTTCTCTACGCGAGCCACGCAGGGGACATTGTGCGGACGCCCATGTCGTGCGGTGTTCCGCAGGGGTCGGTTCTGGGGCCGACTCTGTGGGACATCGGGTACGACTGGGCGTTGAGAGGGAGTCTCCCCCCCGGGCTGAGCGTTATTTGCTATGCTGACGACACGCTCGTCACAGCCCGGGGCAGGACACTCGAAGAGGCGGCGAGCCTGGCCACTCTCGGCACCGAGGAGATGGTCAGGCGAATTGAGGCGCTGGGGCTCAGGGTGGCCCTAAACAAGACGGAGGCCCTACTATTCCATGGGCCCCGTGTGAGGCTGCCCATCGGCGCCTCGTTAGTCGTCAACTCCATCCACATCAGTATCCAGGCCCATATGAGGTACTTGGGTCTGGTGCTTGACGGGCGATGGTGGTTCCGGGAGCATTTTCGTCAAATTGCTCCCCGGTTGGTCGGCGCGGCGTCCGCCCTTTCTCGGCTCATGCCGAACGTGGGCGGACCCAGTTTCGAGGGCCGACGGCTGTATGCGGGGGTGATCCGCTCAATGGCCATGTACGGCGCACCCGTGTGGGCGAGGGCTCTGAACGCCCAGCTCAGGGCGGTGCTGTGGAGGCCACAGCGAGCCATGGCGGTCAGAGCCATTCGCGGGTACCGCACGGTGTCTACCGAGGCGGCATGCCTATTGGCCGGGACACCCCCGTGGGACCTAGAGGCGGAGATGCTCTCCGACCTCTACCGGCGGGTTACCTCAATGCGCGAAGAGGGTGGCTCCCCATCGTTGAGCGAGATAGCCACCTGGCGCGAGGACGCCCGCCGAGAAGTCATCGCCCGTTGGGCTACGCGGCTGGAGAGGCCTAGACACGGTGTTTTTACCGTTGAGGCCCTCCGGCCCGTACTGATGGAGTGGATGGAGCGGCGGCACGGAGTCCTCTCTTTCCGGTTGGTGCAGGTCTTGTCGGGGCATGGTTGCTTCGGCAAGTACCTGCACACGGTCGTGCGGAGGGAGTTGACTCCGTCCTGCCACCATTGTAGTAGCGACGAGGACACGGCGCAACATACGCTCGAGATATGTTCGGGCTGGGACGGGCAGCGCCGTGACCTCGTCGCTGTCATCGGTGCCGACCTGACGCTGCCGGCTGTTGCGCGAGCGATGGTCGACAGCGTCAGGAATTGGGACGCGGTCGCCGCCTTCTGCGAGGCTGTCATCTCGCAGAAGGAGGCGGCGGAACGGGCCCGGGAGGATTCCCGTGACCCGGGCCGCCGCCCGCGGCTGGGGCGGCGCAGGCGCGACTACCTGCGCCTGATGCCGCCCTAACCGAGGCTTCGGGTGATCGGACCGGGGATTTGTCCGGTCACCCGACGTGAGGCCACCGCGTGAGGACGACGCCTCGACGGCGAAAGCTGTCGGGGCGTCGACAGGAGAGGAGCCCGAGAGGGCATACCGCCGAGCGGGCCACCGAAGACAAAGATCGGGTACCGGTGGCCCGCTCACATGGCGAAGAAGAGGTGCTTGCAGGGTGGGTCAATGGGGTTGCGCGCCGCATCTTCCGTCACCCCGGACCGATTTGGCGGCGTGCGACATCCATAGCCCACCGCAAAAAAAAAAAAAAAAAAAAAAAAAAAGGATGATATTGAGGGGCTGGGTGGTAAAGGTGATCCACTCATTGGAAGACCAGCGGTCGAGGACGCCCCGCAATCAGGAACGGCCGTCTTACAAGACAGTTGGTTCCCCCCACCCGGCAGCAGCCGAAACGTATAAATAGCCGGCGCAAAGCGGGTAGCGGGTCATTTTTCGCTATCGGATTCGGACCGGCTAACTACCTCGTGTTGTTATATTTAATTTAAATTCATTGCGTTATTTGTTCATTTGTCAGATTTCTTTATTAAAAGTGATTTTCCCTTAGTTAATATTATTCATCTTTTTAAAAAATTAAATCCACTTCTGGTTCGTAAAACTATAGTAATCACAAAATAAAAGGCCCGTTTTGAGAGTTCACGCCCAAGAAGTTCTCTATTTTTTACCGATCGAAATGTTCTGAAGGTAATTATATTTTTCATTGTTGGGTACCGCCCACTCGGCCAAGTGCTGTGTATAACGATGTTTTCATATTGTCCACAGACTATTAATAATCGGTTAAAGAAAAATAAATCAATCAAAATATTTTCTTTTAAGGTGGCCTCGCTCTTGTCCGGTTTTATTAATTTTAATACTAGTGTTTAGAATTATTGAATTTCACCAGCTGTGTATTGATCTTTACTGAAAGTTATGAGTTTGGAGCTAACAAAGTCACAAATTGCGACAACCGATTACAAAAAAACCCGATTACGAAGCGAAAAATGATGTCACAAGCGGGATTCGAACCCGTGCCTATTGGGATTCCGGCCCAATCGTGCTGCCACTACACCACCGTGAACTATTGTAGGACATGCAAATTTCGCTTCGTATCATATTTACGTATTTAAGGTGACATGCGCCATCTACCTGACAATATTTACACATTGTTATAGCTTTAATACTTCAAACTTTGCAGTTAGAATTGTATTAAACGATGACACAACCTTGTTATTCAAATTACTGAAATTTAGTATTTAATATGCTTAATTGCTTATTATAATCGGGTTTTATAAATACTATTCACACAATACGAAAGAAAATCTTATATAAAACATCGTTACTTGCTTCGAGAAGTGTTGAAAATTAGCAATTACTACTTGGTGCTTCAGTACGAACTTCACACTACTT
Source organism: Lymantria monacha (assembly GCA_905163515.2). Taxonomy (NCBI): domain Eukaryota; kingdom Metazoa; phylum Arthropoda; class Insecta; order Lepidoptera; family Erebidae; genus Lymantria; species Lymantria monacha. The sequence goes on from LR991084.1 coordinate 5,060,747, forward strand.
TTCAATTAGGTCGGTTGGGTTATAAAAAGTTAACCCGTTAACGTATAGTCGCAACCCGTAAAATGTCCAACTTTATACGTTACGTTCTAGCATTTCGAAAAGAATTTTATTTCTCGATTTTTATTGCGGAGTTAAAAATAGTTACCTTAACTTCTAGGTAGTTAATATAGTTAGGCTAACTTAATTTTGCGTGTGGTGATGGACTAAGAATTCAAGTCATAGTGCAACACTTACATTGCTCGTACATGTCGTAAAAGATGACTAAGAGACTTACATCCACTTGACCTAACTTTTCCGTATGGTGACGGAGTAAGAATACAATTTGCCACCCCCTATTTAACCGTGGGTGATCGTACGAGACGACTAAGGGATATAAACGCATATAACATCTATGCGAGAGAATGAAAACTCAAAACAAAACCCTATACCAACACGTCTGACCAGCGTGGTATAGTAGGTCAATTTCCTTCCGTTTATGGAGGAGTCTCGAGCCCAACAGTGGGACATATAACAGATGAGATGATGATGATGACCTAACTCCATCTGATGTCGTCAACAATTACGTTCTCAAACAGGGTTACCGTCAAGTAAAGGGCCTGTCATGAAACTAGTGCTAAAACTTTTGCAATATGTTCGATGAAAGCAAGGGTACATCGATCCCATGTAATCGAGAGAGATAACATCAAGATGATGATGATAATAATATATACGAACTCTTACATCATACATATTGCAAAAGTTATTGGCAATAGTTTTGTGATCGGTCGCCTGCCTGAAGTCAACACTGCTTGGAGATTGTGTGGTGGCGGAGTACGAATAAAATTCACATCTCCTTATCTTGTTTATGGGTGACCAATAAATAAGCATATAATATCTATGCAAGAGAACTCGAAATAAAATCTTATACCATCTGAGCAGCATGATATAGTTCCTTCTCTCTTCTCCTCCATATTGTGAAGTAGACTCGAGTCTAGTAGTGGGGTGTATATGACCTGACCTGTATGTTTTTAATATTAATGATATTTAATATTTATGTGAGTACATATTATACTTTTGGAATTAAACTATTTTTACGGATTCTATATGCGTTTGTATTTGTTTTTTTTTTTTAATTTTCTGACGTTTCGAACACAAAAATTCGTACCTTAAATGTGGGTCAAAATGTAATAACTAATACTGTAAGCGAGTAGAATAAAATCTCTATAGCAACGATGACTTGTTGGACGTGAGACACCTTAGTGATCCCGTGACTATGAACACTGTAAATTGTCCGAAACGTGGGGAAATAAAAACTCAAATAGAATCGCGATAAAATCCGTAAAAAAATTATATCAAATTAATATTACTATAATTACGGTTAAGACGTGGGTATTTAAATAAGGTAATGGCATTGAATAGATATGAAAGATTCACAAACGAAGCTTCTAGAACAACTAATCATCATTCGCCTACTCTTATCCCAATGTAATAGAAATGGGAATGTAATTGTTGACCAAACGGCATTAGGTGGAGTTGGCTCAGGTCGTTATAAGGCTCTTAGTCGTCTTTTACGAAATCCACGACCAAAGTAAGGGTTGGTAGTATTTGTAGCCGCTACCACTCAACTAAAGTTTCTAGAACAACTAATATAACATATAATCCAATATTAAGCCAAATTTAATCTAACTAAAAGTTATTTTAATGCAATTTTTATATACAACTCCAATAAAATGCAGTACCATATATAATTTACGAGATCTGTTACTGTTGACTATAAAATTGACAATAAATATTGTCCTATTAACTATATTGATATGTTTTACTATACCAATAATAACGTACACTTATTATTGTGAAAATACTATCTTTATAGGTAACTATATACATATAATTCTTATATACGTGTTATATAACGTTTCTTCGGCAACACAATACAGGTTTGCTGCCGTAGAGTCGATTGGAGATGATACCTGAAAGGGTAATTCGCAGGGCCATGGATGTCAAAGAAGCGGTGCTTGTGGTCGCTCTAATAGCGATGGAGAGGGAAAACTGTGGGTTATGACCGTCCTTTTATCGCCCTGAATGAAATGGACGGGAATGTCCAGATAGCCTGCCAAAAAAAAAACGTGCTTATATGACTGAACACCTAAACGGCTGGGCTGATTTTGTTGAAATGTTTTATTTGCTCAGGTAGACTTAAGAATGGGTTATATTAGTATTCGGACCCGGTAGGTTTTGCTGCGAGCGATTTATGTTTTTTTTTAGATTTGTACAGAAGTGTCTATTGGGGCAGTTAGTTCGTAGTTATGAGAGAGCCGGCAGCCCAACTGGGGTGGGTTTGGAGTTTGTATTGGTAGGCAGCGGCCTAGCTACCTTTGGTATTGCAAAGGTCCATGGGCGGTAGTGACACTTACCATGTACATCAGGTGTGCTGTTAGGTCGTTTGCCATAAAAAAGTCCTAGCAGTGGAACGTATATGAGCTAAGATGATGATGATGATATAATGAAATAATAGCAATACCAGAAGTACAAACATCTTTCTACCTACCGTAGCTTCAGGATTCGAGGTAATCGAACGATAAAAAAAAGGGTGGTTAGATTCTTCGTCATATAGACGGAGATTACAACAGCCTTGTTTTACTTTTGGTCTGCGAGGAAAAACTTACACATCATCATCATCACAGGCTATACACGTCCCAGTATTGGGCTCGGGCTTCTTCTGTAATGGGAGCGAAATTAACCTACTATACCACGCTGGTCAGACGTGTTGGTATAGGGTTTTGTTTCGAGTTTTCCTTCTCTTGCATAGATGTTATATGCATTTTATATCCCTCAGTCGTCCCTTACGATCACCCACAGGTAAGATAGGGGTTGTTGAATTGTATTCTGTCTCCGTCACCACACGGACAGAACTCAAATATTTCCATCCAATGTCATTATCAAATATTACAAGCACCACAAGAACAACGAAGCAAAAAAAAAAATCGTTATAAAATGCTTTACCTACTGTGTTCAAAAATAATGTACATATTTAGAAATAACCTTTATTATATGACTACCGCGACTTCAATGTCCACACAATAAAAAACCTCAAGTACCTACCTAAAGTCAAGGAGTCTACCTTAAAATTCCGCGTAAAAAGAAAACGATATTCACCTTGTATTCCTCAAGGTTGTTTCAGCAACATTACGTATGCCCTACATACAAATATTACATCGTATACCTCTTAACCTCGAAAAATAAAAAAAAACTCAAGATGCTTAAGAGGCTTCCCATCCTCTCAAGGTCGCCCTCCCTATTCCCATCCGCATATTCTTAATTTACGACCGCCATTTCTATAAGAACTCACTCAAAACTCGTAACTTTAGCCTTCGCATCAACAAAATACGTTACTGTCGATTAAACCAGGCCATTTGCGAACGATCGTCAATGCCTATGTGAGGCTATAAAAAAAACTTGAAACATTTTTGGTACCTACTGTGTTTCGTTTTTATCTCGCTTCAATCCTCTTGTTATCTTCCTTTACGTGATATTAAGATACAGTGTTATCTACGAACGATAAATTGATTTCCATGCTGTGAAAAATGTTATGCGAAATATTATTATGGTTACAGATTGAAAGAAACCTCTAAGTAATGGTTAAAATAACCAAACCCCGTAGTTTTAATCATTTGTAATGGTGTAGATGAATGTTTATCATCATCATCTCAGCTCATATACGTCCCACTGTTGGGCTCGAGCCTCCTCCATAATGGGAGGGGAATTGACCTACTATATCACGCTGGTCAAACGTGTTGGTACAGGTTTTGTTTCGAGTTTTCCATCTCTCACATAGATGTTATATACGTTTTATATCCCTTAGTCGTCTCTTACGATCACCCACGGGTAAGACAGGGGGTGGTGAATTGTATTCTTACTCCGTCACCAGATGAATGTTCATTAGTTGTATTTATATTTAAATAATACTTTTTGAAATAGTAGGAGTGCGGCCAAACTGTTGACAATTTTTACGTCTAAAGCCGTGGGCTGCTCCGTCTAGGGTACTACCACTCTCTCGTAGTAAATCGACGTCTGAGAAGTGGTAAAGCGTTGTTGTACTTAGTTCGTTGAGCGAGAAAGTTATCAATAGATGAAGAGAGAATAGCTAGACAAAATCGATTTCGCTTATCAAAATAGTGGTCGATAAAGTAAAACTGTATGAATAAATTAAATAGGGATAATAGTCTCGTCTACTAGGAAAAGTCTAAGACTCCATGTACTATTTTGCTCTAGTCTAAAAACAAAATAACACAAATTTATATTGGAAAAAAGATGAATTTTTTTAGACAACTACGTATTTCATCCCTTAGTATTCGTATTACGTTTGTAACGGGATTATTTCTCATATAAATTGACATCCCAACGATGGGCAAACAGATAATGGACAAATTATGACCTCACTAAACCCAGCCTGAATATTAATGCTGTAAATAATTGGATGTTTCATTTAGTTGTGTTTGAAATTTATTAGTGAATTGAATTAATCTAATTTATTGTTTGTAATTAATTTTATTGTACATATAAATATGCATGGATATTTTAGTCATAACCTTATAGAATTTCCTATTGATTCGGTAACCACGGCTTTAGATTCGATGGCACACTAGGCCAAGTTAATTTGAAAAACTCTTATGTATTTGAAATAAAACTACTTTTACGGATTCTATCGCATTCACGAGAGGACTGACTGGACCATGATCACTGTAAAATGTTCGTAACGTCGGGAAATTAAAAATCAAATACAAACACAATAGAATCAGTATATATATGTAATACTTTTTTTTTTTTGGACGGGTATGGCCCGGTCACACGTCTCCCGCACCGTCCGTAGCGACGGAAGGGCAGCGTGTGGCCCCATAACCCACCGTATTCCCTCCCCATCGCCATTGGGCCGGCCACTGGTACCGTTTCCTTGCCTTCCGTGGCCAGCCCGGCGGGTTACCCTTTCGGGTACCATCCCCCTTCGACGCCCCGGCTAACTGCCGTCCTCACGTGGTCAGCCTCTCTGCGGGTGAAGGACTATTCCCCGGTCCAGTCACCCGCGGCCTCGGCTAAAATATGTAATACTTGCGTAAACATTAGATAACTCTTACGTAACAATAACTTATGGTAAAAATATTTTTAGATGCTATTTATTCGATATTTTAAATTGATTAATCCTGTAAGTACTAAACTTACACTATTATATAATTATTTTTACAAAATAATTCTATCTATTAAATTTTGACATCTTAAGATCGTTAATGAAAGAGATAAGTAGATCAGGCAATAAAATTTAGTCAAACAGTTCACATAAAAAAGAACTATTTTTAACCGCTTGGAGCATTTTGTTACAATTTTTTTTTATTGCTCACGTTGGCAAACTAGCAAGCAGCACAACTGATGGTAAGTGTTACTGCCGCCTATGAACCTTTGCAATACCAAGGGTATTCCTAGGCCGCTGCCTACCAATACAAACCCAAACCCACCCAGTTGAGCTCCTGGCTCTCTCGCTCACCGAACGAAGCGCAATAACATATAGCCTTTACTCAGACGTCGATCTTCTACGAGAGTGTGGTACTACCCCGGACGGACCGGCCCACGGCTGTAGACAGATAACTGTCAACAGCGTGATCCTACCACTAAATAAATTTGCTGCTCTGGGCGTGAATCTCACAAGCCTAAACCTAAACCCGTCACTCTCATTCAGATTTTTATCAATTAACTCCCTGATGCTCACAAAATTAATGGTCTACCTGGTGGGTCAGTCATCCTCTCGTTTGAGCGAATAGTAACATAATCACCACGCTTGTTATGTGGATTGACCATTGCAGTGAGGTATACAAATGTATATGCTTTCTCTTGGGCAGTTCCAAGAGAAAGCTACTCAGTCTGCGCACCGATCTACTGTGCCAATGTCACAAGTTCTATTCCCAAGACAATACTTTATGTGATTCTCCAATTACTATTCTGTTCATTAATAGTATGGTTTTAAAATCCCACGCTATAAACGGCTTAGTTTTTTAAAACGGTTGTTATGTTTTTTAAAAAGCATTTAGGTCCATTAATAAATGTATGCATCCATCTACAGATATAACAATAGCTTACAGATCAATGAGAACAACTAGGGTAGTAGCAAGTAGTAATACTTTAGCTATTGTAACACATTTTTTTTTACGTATTTACATATGAATTTGCTGTGTGGGAGCGGCTACGAATACTACCAACCCTTACTTTGCTCGTGGATGTCGTGAAAGACGACTTATAACGACCCGAGCCAACTCCATCTGATGTCGTTTGGTTAACATTTACATTCCCAAGGAGGATTGACGTCTGCCAGGCGGCCGCGGTCATAAAACTATTGCCAATAACTTTTACAATATGTACTACGAAAGAAGAGTACATATTGTATCGACCTCAAGTATTTGGGATAAGAGTGATATGAAAAGTGAATGATGATGACATATTATTTACATAAAAATCGAATGTAAGTACATTCATACTTCGTAATCATCAAATTACGAGATTCTTAATAAAAATATTCATTTCAATATAACAACAGCCTAGAAGGCTGTCGTTATATTGAAATGATATGAAAAAAGTGTTTAATATTAATAAAAAAACAATTCCGCTATGTATTCGAAAAACTAAGTCATAAAAACACAAACAAACTTGAATTGCTTCGTCCAAAAGTAAATCAAGTGTGTCCGAAGTTTCAACGGAATCCTATCAAGATTTATACGGCCAGTAGATCCCGTATCTATCCCCCGGATATCACTACGATCGCTTAATGAAACTTAAGAGAATACTTTCCCAGTAATCCAATACGGCGGGTGGTGACGACGACGCTTTGGGATTTATTCCCTGTTCGATACGAATCGCGATACGGTCCCGCCTCCTAACATACGTAATTTAGGTTACCGAATGCGGACTTATTCCGGTATCAAAAATAAATTATAAGGAAAGCCCGTTGCGCGGCTGAATCGTTGTCACCCTACTTCGTGTAATGTCCTTTTAACGTAATGGTGGCTTTAGCGTCGAGAGGTTTTGTGCAAAATATAGCTGAAGGCTTATTTGTTGTAGGTGTCATTTGAGATTTTATCTACCAAAGTGTTGTCACAGTCGCATGTGAGAATAATGCCAATGATATGACCAATAATATTGCCAACGCAAAACATGATGACATATATTATCCATGTTACCGTGTTTCTATTAACTGGCTTTCTTGTATATATGTCTGTACGTTTGGAATTTTGAAATTGATTTTAAACTAAGTTTCAATACTTGAAATTTGGACCAAAGCTAAGGAGTAGATGACTATGAAGTAAATTTTCCACTTTGGGTGAAGACAGTTGCACGGTTTTGTTTGATTTTTCATTTTCTTTGCCATTGTAGAGGATGATCTTCTCAATAGTAGAGTCTATAAGGGTTTATTTTTTCTCTTTATTTATTATTAGGGACTTTTATACAAATTTACATGCCAGTCCTATCGTTAATCAATATGTATAATAATGACAATATGTGATGAAACATCCCAATATCACTCACATTTACATTTAGCTGTATAATTAAATTCTCTCTAGCAGACCGAAATCTAGAGCACTCCGACAATAAGTGGATGACATCTTCTACAGTGCCACATACGTTACAATTGGCGAAGTACTATTTTTCATAAGATACCCAAACTTGTTGTGCGGCATGTGCCAAGACCTCAGTCTGTGAGCTACCACGACATGTTTCCTACTAAGTTTAGTTATAAGGGTTATGCCGCGGCAGAACAAATTAACCTGAATTAATGAAAACATTAAAAAAAAAATTAAAAGAAATGTGAATAGTTTTATTTCAAATGCGTTATACTCGCGTAAACATCAGAAATGATTATTTAATTGTAAATATTGTTACTAACCACTACTTAGTTCTCTTAGAAATCACTCTTTGTCTTGAATACGAATACTCGTTTCCCCATTGAGAAATGCAGTGAACGAATTGAAAGGATGACGAATGTCTGCGAACTTGGTCGTCTCAATACAAAGCGCTTATCTTTCACGATTCGTTACATTTTAATGTGGATATTTTTGTATCTTCGCAGCGCTTATTGCTTAAATATTTTGGACTCTCAATGGGAAAATATTTTAAGAAAATGTCTTAGTATTTTTTTTCTTTAACAAAATCCTCGCTTTTAGAATTATTGTGAGCATTCATGTCTCCGTTTTCCTTCTATATTTCTTGTAAATTACGTATTTAATTTACATGTTTCTTTAATGCTGAAGAAATTGACTTTATTTCATGAATAGAGAAGCGGCTTAAAGTATACTCGGTCTGTCCAAACTTTTCCTTTGTCATATAATTCGTTGTGTGGTGACGGAATAAGAATACAATAGTCACCATCCCTGCCTTTCCTATGAGTAACATAAAATTAAATTAAGGGCGATCAATTTATTAGGCCGACATCTCTTAGTTTCTTTTGTACGTCGTCATCCATGAAAAAGGAAGTAAATATTTAAAATTAAAAATGTCATTATATTTAATGGCATTTATTTTTAATAATCGATTTACCGCTGGCCTTTATACAAATATCATCCAACTTAAGACAATCAACATAACAGGTCAACACGTGAATAATTTAACAATAACGAAATAAAAACATAGAATATTTATTCGCACCAAATAAATCCCTTATCCGAAAAAAACACTACTGACAGTAAAGCAATAACTTTGCGTAGGTACACAGTTCTCTAATAAAAACAATCGTATTTACCCAATCTAGATATCAAAAGATAAATCGAGAAAAAATATATATAACATATACACAAAACAATTTTCTATTATTGTAACATCGACAGCTTTTCAGCCGATTAGGAGGCAATTTGGTCCGCAATCTCGAATTATCTACAATCAATCGGACAAAACGAATCGACGGAGTTATTCTGTCGACGTTCTGCGATTCATCAGTGTGATGATTTGATGTAACGCACTTGTTTCTTTGATTACATAGATACATGAGCTTAGTGTAGACATGCCATCTCAGCTTATACACGTCCCAGTGCAGGGCTTCAAGCCTCCTCCATAATAGGAGGGATGACATACTATAATAGGTTGGTCAGACGTATATATATATATATATATATATATATATATATATCCCACGCCAGATGAACTAAGGACATCTTGAAAGTAGCAAGAAGCCGTTGGATACAGGCAGGACCGTTTTGAGTGGCATTCTCGCGGGGAGGCCTATCTCCAACAGTAGACATCTACGGATTGATGGATAAATGGATATCCCTATAGTATATAGTACCCTATAGTACCCTTAGTCGTTTTTTACAACAACCACAAACAAGAAAGGAGGTGATGATTTCATTCTTACTCTATTACCGTCACCGAAAGATCTGATAAAATATATCATGTATAATACAGACATATCACCCGTTAAATAACATATGCAACGCTCATGTTTATATATGTAATTATTTCTAATGTGTCTATGTGATTAAACTCCTCCTAAACGGCTGGACCAATTTTTGTAGGATTTTTGTGTGTTCAAATGGATTCAAGAGTGAATTGGACCCCACAGATTACACTGCGAACGATTTTAAGGAATTTTAGGGATTTTTAGATGAATACTGAACAGCAACTTTTGGAACAGCAGATAGATGTATAAAAGAAAGAAATATAAGAAAAGAAGTCTTAATGACAAAATAAGATAAAAAATCTTAATAATTGCAGCGCTGACTGAAATTCTTATAAGTGGTTGATTAATTCGAGGTTGTGAGAGGTAATAAAGTCTTCAACCTTTGCGCTATGGGTATTAATATATCTTGAAGAAATGCCTGATATGTCAGCAAAGCATAATAGGATCCCATAGTCCCGTCGACTTCCAGCATCGTAGTATTTTAAGATCATTAGCCCACTACGTGGTATTTAAATTCAGCATTATCCTGGTCGCATTAATATATCTTGAAGAAATGTCTGATATGTCAGCAAAGCAAAATAGGATCCCATAGTCCCGTCGACTTCCAGCATCGTAGGAATTTAAGATCATTAGCCCACTACTCGGTATTTAAATTCAGCATTATCCTGGTCGCATTAATATATCTTGAAGAAATGTCTGATATGTCAGCAAAGCAAAATAGGATCCCATAGTCCCGTCGACTTCCAGCATCGTAGGAATTTAAGATCATTAGCCCACTACGTGGTATTTAAATTCAGCATTATCCTGGTCGCATTAATATATCTTGAAGAAATGTCTGATATGTCAGCAAAGCAAAATAGGATCCCATAGTCCCGTCGACTTCCAGCATCGTAGGAATTTAAGATCATTAGCCCACTACGTGGTATTTAAATTCAGCATTATCCTGGTCGCATTAATATATCTTGAAGAAATGTCTGATATGTCAGCAAAGCAAAATAGGATCCCATAGTCCCGTCGACTTCCAGCATCGTAGTAATTTAAGATCATTAGCCCACTACGTGGTATTTAAATTCAGCATTATCCTGGTCGCATTAATATATCTTGAAGAAATGTCTGATATGTCAGCAAAGCAAAATAGGATCCCATAGTCCCGTCGACTTCCAGCATCGTAGGAATTTAAGATCATTAGCCCACTACTCGGTATTTAAATTCAGCATTATCCTGGTCGCATTAATATATCTTGAAGAAATGTCTGATATGTCAGCAAAGCAAAATAGGATCCCATAGTCCCGTCGACTTCCAGCATCGTAGGAATTTAAGATCATTAGCCCACTACGTGGTATTTAAATTCAGCATTATCCTGGTCGCATTAATATATCTTGAAGAAATGTCTGATATGTCAGCAAAGCAAAATAGGATCCCATAGTCCCGTCGACTTCCAGCATCGTAGTATTTTAAGATCATTAGCCCACTACGTGGTATTTAAATTCAGCATTATCCTGGTCGCATTAATATATCTTGAAGAAATGTCTGATATGTCAGCAAAGCAAAATAGGATCCCATAGTCCCGTCGACTTCCAGCATCGTAGGAATTTAAGATCATTAGCCCACTACTCGGTATTTAAATTCAGCATTATCCTGGTCGCATTAATATATCTTGAAGAAATGTCTGATATGTCAGCAAAGCAAAATAGGATCCCATAGTCCCGTCGACTTCCAGCATCGTAGGAATTTAAGATCATTAGCCCACTACGTGGTATTTAAATTCAGCATTATCCTGGTCGCATTAATATATCTTGAAGAAATGTCTGATATGTCAGCAAAGCAAAATAGGATCCCATAGTCCCGTCGACTTCCAGCATCGTAGTAATTTAAGATCATTAGCCCACTACGTGGTATTTAAATTCAGCATTATCCTGGTCGCATTAATATATCTTGAAGAAATGTCTGATATGTCAGCAAAGCAAAATAGGATCCCATAGTCCCGTCGACTTCCAGCATCGTAGTATTTTAAGATCATTAGCCCACTACGTGGTATTTAAATTCAGCATTATCCTGGTCGCATTAATATATCTTGAAGAAATGTCTGATATGTCAGCAAAGCAAAATAGGATCCCATAGTCCCGTCGACTTCCAGCATCGTAGTATTTTAAGATCATTAGCCCACTACGTGGTATTTAAATTCAGCATTATCCTGGTCGCATTAATATATCTTGAAGAAATGTCTGATATGTCAGCAAAGCAAAATAGGATCCCATAGTCCCGTCGACTTCCAGCATCGTAGGAATTTAAGATCATTAGCCCACTACTCGGTATTTAAATTCAGCATTATCCTGGTCGCAGTTTTTGAGGGTACTTCAGACGGATCCCGTTAATTAATTATTATTTTTAATTAATCCACAACTTATCAATTTCTAGTATGATTGATCGAGTCATTAATATCGGTTACCTAATATTGTACTATTGTCATAACAACTAATTAGATAACAAAATTGTGACTGATGTATTATGGATATTATTAACATTTATATTATTATTCTTGTCTCCGGATGATATTGATATTCAAATAATGTAGTACAATAATATACAAGTATGTCGGTAATCCATGCAAGCCAAGCTGCTGGCATAACATTTTTATATTTATATGTTAATAGTAAACTATACTACATATCCATCTTTATCTTACATTCATAATAAAACTCTACCCATTACAACATCCCTTGTGCTTTATTTAGCTATAGGGTTCCATTGTATCCCAAGGGAGATGCCTCTTAAGGAGGCTTCAACGTGTAATTAACGTGCCTATGTCGCTTCATATCTGTTTGTTTGTAAGATACTTGTAAATATGGCGTCATATTATCTCGTTTCAATTAAATATATATTTATTATTAGTCTTATGTCTTTACCAAAAAAGGGGTAAGCTTTTAAATAATATCCTTATTTATTTATAATTATTTATGAATTGATTCTGTCAGCGTATATAAGGTTTAGAAATTTAGAATCTACACTGTAGCTAAGAAGATATGGGTTTCACTCAGAATCGTAAGTTACGAACGCTAAATGGTCAAAAAGCAACCTAATAGTGGAAAAAAAATAATTTAAATAAAAATAAAGTATTATTTTTTTACCTACCTGGTTTTATAATTTAACAAAAAGACTGTATCGTCCGAAAAAAAAGGCTATTTAAAAACCTGTCGTTAAAATACATTATTGATTTTTTGATAGTATTGGAGTACCAATTGTGAAATATCTGGCGCGAATGATGGGTTGGACGAATGGGTTGTTCTTAAGATAATTCAGAAAATTCTCAGTGCTTGGACCAACCCGATTTCAAAGCAAGCCTTGGTTACCATACGAGATTGTAGTCAACGATTAATTAACACGCTTATATTAACTTTGAAACTTTTAAATCTTTGAAACGGAATCTTTGAACACGATTTTCACCCCCTTTTGAACGTCGGATTAATTTCAAACTTTGCACACTTATTAAAGGCAATGTTATAATTTAAAAAATCAAGATTCTGAGTTGATTTTTAATAAATTTTTAAAATGACGCTACTTATACCAAAATCTTTCAATAAAAAAAATCTGACAATGGATATTAAGCACATTTTTATATAATGAAATATATTTCTTTAATAATCAATCTTCTTTAATAACAAATCTTCTTTTTTTATATATATTAGCAGTCAGCTACTTACACGAGCCATTGTTGCCAGTGTCGAGTTTATAATCTTCTGCAGGTCTCTAGGCTCTTCATGGTAGTCATTGTCCGTCAGTAAGTCAAATCGTCGCCATCAAGTGCTATAGCCGCAATCCTAATGGGAATTTTGGTGGAAAACGAGCACGCTGTAAAGCACTTTTATATCTTATTCACTACATTTCACTAGTTCATCCGTATCACATTATAGAAAATGACATCAAAATTATTTAATAAAACACATTAAAATACAAAAATATCGAATATAATACAAAACCACCACATGACAGTTTCATATTCCCGCTAAAAGTCCTGATTGTTTTTTTTTTGTTTAATGTATTCTTAATTTAAATTTATTGCAATTTTTTTTTAGTGTGGTTACCTGCAAATGCGTGTTTTTTATGTTTTTAAACTATTATTTATTTAACCTTAAATGATTTTGTACTAAGACGTTTTACATATGTTATCTATCAAAAAATGTTTACATACTATTCCTATTTAAGACTATAAACATTTCGCCTAGAACTGCATTAATCGATGACACGATTAAATAATTTAACTGAAGATTAAGTATTTAATATAATAAAGCTCTATAAGTACTTATTTGCGAGCGTAAAATGATAAACTTTCCCTCGTATCGTTATACATATAACAAATGGAAATAGCAAACAACATTAAGCATTCGCAAACAGCACTTTTGTTATGACAATACATATTTAAAAGTCAACAGTATATTCAAACACGTATGATTTTACAGCAGTTGGTAAAATATATTGGCGTTTTTAATGTTAGCGTTTATGAATAATTTAAACGAATAGCAACCTTTGTGCGCTTAGATCTTTGAATTCCGAATAAAACTGATCCTAACCCAAGAAATGCAGGTTAAAGATTTATAACGTGTTCTCTTAATGACTATCTAGAACGAAAATTTTGATTTACAAGACTAATCTGCTAATATAACACACATATACAATATTACACACATATACAATATAACACACATATACAATATTACTTTTGAAGCGAAAACTTCTTTTGGCGTACCGCACACAGATTTTATCATGGACTGTAAACGAGGCTGATCCGTTACGCTCTGAGGTGAAAGGCTCGATCGGGTGAACTCGGGACCGCCGAGTGTACCCGAGCGGGAAAGATACAGTCAGCTGCTCTTCACTGCTGTGTCGTTGTGTTTACTATATATCCAATTTGAATGTAATAATTGTTATTATTAAATATTTTTAATTATTCAGTAGCTTTTAGTACCTAGTTATTTTTTGACGGCTAGATATGATAATATAGTCTCCCATACATACTTTTATTTTTTTGTATTTGTTTTTTTTTCATAGCTTTAAGTTTTCACTTCTGTCGGCAGTCCTCATGACTGCTTTGTGTCTTTTTTTCTTTTTGTATTGACAATTAATTTGTATCATCTCATAATATATCATAATCTGGGTCAAAATTTTATAATAAATACTGTAGCGATAAATCTCAGTAATTATGATAACTTATAAAAACCCGATTACGAAGCGAAAAATGTTGTCACAAGCGGGATTCGAAACCGCACCTCAATAGGTAGGATAGGACTCCCAATGGAGTCCGGCCCAATCGTGCTGCCACTTACACCACCTTGAACTATTGTAGGACAGTCAAATCTCGCTTCGTATCATATTTACGTCTTTAAAGTGACGCGCGCCATCTACCCGACAATGTCTACACATTGTGTAGGCTTAATACTTCAAACTTTGCAGTTAGAATTGTATTAAACGATGACACAACCCTGTCATTCAAATTACTGAAAATTAACTTACTTATTAATTAACTTAATTATTTATAAAACGGGTTTTATTAATTATTTATAATACGGGTTTATTTTTATTTTCCGTGTGGTGACGGAGTAAGAATATCTACAATTCACCACCCCATATCTTACCCATGGGTGATCGTACGAGACGACTAAGGGATATATAACGCATATAACATATATGCGAGAGAAGGAAAACTCGAAACAAAAACCTATGCCAACACGTCTGACCAGCGCGGTAAGTTAATTTCCCTCCCATTACGGAGGAGGCCCGAGCCCAACAGTGGGATATTTATGGGCTGTGATAATGGTGATGATGATGAAGCATATTAAATGCTAAATTTCAGTAATTTGAATCATGATAACTTGTTGGAAACTTTAGTGCTTCTGTGACGCCGTGCTCGTGGTCACGCCGCAAAGTGTTCGAAACGTCAATTAAATATTTTTAATATTTGATATTAGCTAACGCGATAGAATCCGTAAAAATAGTTTTATATCTTCTCTTTGGCTTTAATATATAATATAGCAAATTATTGGTATAATGTTAACAGTTACTACCAAAACCTATACATACATGTCGGCATGGCCATGTGTAATCGGGATCCATCTCGGTGAAATAATAGAGTCACAATACTTCACGAAACTGATTTATTTTTGCTCTAATTCTTACAATACATACGATACAATAACAATGAAGTAATAATACTTTTTTAGATAACGAACAACTGACTGGCCGTTGAGAACATTGGCCTTTAAATAGAATAAAATCAACGACTAGTTACTTCCGGTAAACAGTTTAAATTTCAACTGACTAAAACATAGGTTTTATTGCTTTGTTTTAATGTCGTAATGATTATTCTTTAATTAAATATTTGTAACATTAAATACATTCGCGGTAATTAAATATTTTCCAAGGTAATAAATACGTAAAATATTTTATCACAAACAAGTCATATTAGCTTCCTTTGTATTTCCGATTATTTATATTAAATAAATTAATAAATGCCAAAATAAACATATTAAATTAATATCTTTGTTGACTGCACAGATGGCGTAATGATTAACATACCGACCTGCTGTGCCGGTACCGATAGTTCGATTCTCACGCAGGACAATACTTTGTGCGCTCCACAAAGTGATGTTTTGAGTCTGGGTGTAATTTGTCTGCGTTAATTGCATGTTTTTAAAGTCCCCCGCAATACAAGGATTATTTCCTGCACTAAGGAGTTGTGAAGTGGTAAGGGGGTTGGTGTCTTTAAAAGAAACAAAACAAATATTATTATTTAATAATTAGAACGGAAGAAGTATTTTATCTTTTAATTCATACACAGATATGAGGTAACGACATTTCATTCAAATAAACAAAATGGCGCCCATATAACGTCGATAATGTTTATAACATAATTTCAATCTACAATGCCTACGTCAGCTAATAGTTACTGTATTATTTGTCATTATTTCATATTCGGTTGTTGTCCAGAATAATTTATAACATCGAAACCAATTTCACTGGGCACATGTTTATGAAATATTAACAAGTTAATCATTGGGCTTTTAACGTTTAAATTATGTGGTTTTCAGTTAAAATATGCTACTATTTTATCTGCACTCAAACGCTTCCCAGCTGATATGAACTCACTGGCTGACCTCTTTTAGAATATTGGATATGTTTTTCCATAATCGCCGATCTAAACACATCCCACGCAAACTGCCATATTTACAGCTGTTCTTCAATTGAGGGAGCTACTGGCACCTTGACTGGTAGAACTATACTAGATTATTTTTCTTTGGTAAACTTTAAGACAACTTTAAGAATTTCAACCTATTATTTTACTAAAAATTTGGTTACGAGCGAAAAATTAATGTCACCCGTGGGTCTAGAAGGCACACTTATTGGGAATCCGTTCCAATCGTCCCACGACTTGACAAGTGTGAGCTGTCGTATGATATTTAATTTGCGGCTCGTATTATATTTTCGTTTTAAAAGGAGACGTGTGCCATTTACCCGAAAATGTTTATTTAACTTATTAATTTCTGTATGTTAATATTCATCATCATATCAGCTCATATACGTCCCAGTGCTTGGCTTAAGTCCTTAAGTCCATGGTGGGGAAGCTTAAGTTCCATGGTGGGGAGGGAAACGGACCTACTATGTTATAGTACTAGGTTGGTCAGACAAGTTGGTATATGGTTTTATTTCGAAATCCTTCCTTTGCATAGTAGTTATCTACATATTATACCTTCAAACGTCTTTTACGACATCCACGGGAGAGAAAGACGATGGTGAATTGCATTCTTACTCCGTCACTACACGACATATTATTCTATTATAATATTATCAATATAAAAATATCCTAATATCTAATATTAGGAAAGCTGTAAAGAAAACCTTGCAAACCACATATCTTGTCAGCGCAGTATATTAGAATAATTTTTATTTTTATTTTATAAGAAGACTTATCACTTATATGAATGATCTATTTAAAAGAAAAACATATCGGCATTCATTGCACTGTATCTAATACACGCTGATCTCTTAAAATATTCTAAGCTAGAATTAATTAAGTTAAACTTATGTAATATATTTAATCACATTGTAGGTACGACCTTAATTAGTTTCAGTAAAGTTAAGTAATAGTAATTCGACGTAACTGCACATGTACGCAGCCGTAACGAACGAGTTCTGAGCCGTATTAAAGCTCTAGATTATACCCTATGATTCTGTAACTAACTATGGCTGTCTGTTATATGTATATGCTGTCTGTTATATGTATGGCTGTCTGTTATATGTATATATGGCTGTCTGTTATATGATAACTATGGCTGTCTGTTATATGTAGAGTGATTATAGATATAATAATTTTGTTAGTAATTTATTAGGTAAGGTGAAGCAATAAAAATACTGTGTCCTTACTTTCCACTGATATTCACAAATATCAAGAATCACAAACAGAATGGGCCAGCAACCAGTATAACTATACTGGCTCTCTTCCTAAGACATTTATCACACTGCAATTGCCAACAAGACTGCAACGTGTGACATTTATGTCACTTAAAAGTATGTTGGGTACAAATAAATTTCAACGTGATAATATTCGAATAATGTTTTTTTTTTGTTGATATCCACAGACTTCTGTCCGTGCCTTTTTTATGTTTATCTATTAATTGTTATGTTGATCAATATAATTCAATTTTGTTCTTAAAGTGGCGTTATTACATAAAGATGAAAAGGTTGAAAAATTGAAAAGTTGCGCTCCGTTGTTTTTACCTCTCTGTCTCTTCTTCCCTACGTTAGTCTTCATATTGTTGTTGGTGGCAATCTCTTGTTTACTTTGATTATTCTTATTATAGTTTTATTCTGATGTGAATTTTAAAAGCTTGTTGTGGTTTGCTCTTTGCTCATTATTCTGTTTAGTAGTTGGTTAGTAGGCCAACCAACAATGATTTATTTTATAAGCTTTTTAATTGTACGTATGAAATTAAGCTACATATTTTTTAAGATGTGCCATAATTATGTCTGTGAAACGTTATTATGATAATAAAATAAACCAATTAAAATCCTTTTTACGCATCGGGATTCTGGTTGTAATTTCTTTTTTCAACAGTACAAGAACGTTAATTGCCAATTTTCGCAGATTTTTTGCTTTCGCTATAAAGTGTTAATAATATTAAAAAGATATTTAATCTCACACAACATTGTTTTCAATATTTGTAACAATCTACAGTTTGATTTTTTTTTATATTCGTGTTTAAAATACAATAAAATAACACTCAGATAGTGTCGAAGCCAACGTGTGCATTTACAAAGGCCGATATAACTGTTAAACTTTTTGTTCGATCGCGACACCGGTAACGACTTCCCCTGCAAACGCGACGCGGAATGCAACGATTCAGAAATACGCGGGAATGGCGCCCGACGCGTCGCTTAGCAAACCTTTGTAAAGACACGAGCAAAAGGCACAACGCTTGTTCCAATACAAACGGAAATATTGCCGACCGTGTGAAAAATGAATATTTTTGCAGCTGAGCGTACGTTTTAGCTCGCAATTTATAGACGTAAAACAATAGTGTCCGGAACAAAAACGCTTTGCCTGACAGTCTAAACGTTTGGAAACTCGTTTAAATTGGCAGTATGTCCGCTTGTCTGACAGTGTTCTGTGAAAAATTACCATGTAAGCGGTTAAGCGGTGCCTTTAGTCTAGTTTAGCAACCAGTAAAGTCACGAGCTGGTGATTTTCTCGGACCGCAACGTTCAATTTACCGGAACGCATCTACCAACTAAATTGCTTGGCCCGTGCGCCCTGCGCCCGCTCCGGAACATCTTAACTCCCAATAAACACCACCGTAAACCGATTCCCTATTCAAATCTAAAACATCGTTTATAGTAAAATGAGGAAGCGGAATGTTGAAAATCGAAATTCAATATTAGAATATCTTTGGTATTGGATCAAAGACCAGTAATTGTACAGAGGGCAGTACAATTCAAGTGGTTTTATTACCTGTGGGGTGGAAGGCAAGCAATTTGGCGATGTGACCGCAAGAGCCGCGCATGTTTATTAGAGACAGAGCTCGCCGCGCCGGCCCTCGATTTGCATAACGGTCTGTGTCGTAATTAGAAACCATCTCCGATGTCCCTCCTTTGTCCGGGCAAGTCTGGAGGGAATGACGTCAAACGTTTACCATTTAGCCACTCGAAGGATAAGCCGTGTAATCCAACTGAATTAAAACTAAATGTCCGACGTGGTTCTCAAACTCTAGGGCCAAGTGTAGTTTTAATTAAGATATGGCTGACGTGGTTACTTACAGTGTTTAATTTAATAATGTTCCAGAGTCCTGCTGAAATTAAATTTTGAAATATTACACACATATTAAACCTATAAATATTACACACATATGTTGAGGAAGCGAGTGAAGTATGCAGAGATAGAGTTCTCTGGCACTCTGTTCTCTCTGCCTACCCTGCAAGGGATATGGCGTGATGATATGTATGTATGTATGTATTAAACCTGTATATCAATAATAATAATAAAGTCATCATTATCATCATCTCATAAACGTGTTCCACAACTGAGCTCGAGCCTCGTCGTTATTTGGAGAGAAGTGACCTTGATTGATGATTCTATACCGCGCTGGTTAAACGGGTTGGGATATGATTTTATTTGGAGTTTTCTTCACTTGCATAGATGTTATATGCATATTGTTGTTCCTTTGTCGTCTTTTACGATACCCACAAGTAAGATAGGGGGTCGTGAATCGTATTTTTACTTCGTTACCATACGGAAAATAAAGATAAAATATTTTTTATTGTTTTAAATAAAATAAACGTTGCTTGCTTGCAAGTCACACAAACTTTATCCTATTTGGAAATGTGTGAAGAATATAGTGTGAAACCAATCTCCTTCATTTACTGCGGATATTGTAAAAAATAACTAAAAAAATAAGCTGAAAACATCACTGTAAGAAAAGAAAAACTAGAACTAAAACTTCATACCATCTGACAACATACAGAGGGCCAATATTACTTCTATTGTGAAGTAAGTTTATGTTCAACCGCGAACTAAATATTTTTGGACTAAACGTGAAGAAGAAAATACTAAGATATACGTTATCATCATCCCTCTCTTATACTAATTATTTGGGGCTGACACTGTCCATTCAAAAATATTCACACTTTCCCATTCAATACTCTAATATTTTTCTTAGAATTGTATTAATTGATGACACGACCCAATAATTTTACTGAATACTATTCATAAAAACTTATTTGAATGCCAAAACGACTGCCGACGTGGGACTTGAAAATCTATCGCAAATATTTTTTAATAAACAGCCTAATGCCATGTGCAATCCGCAATCTCAGCATTTGAAATGTATAATGTATTTTCTCTATATGGTATTTTATTCTTTTTCTAATGGCAATGAATCTGTATCAAAAATGTGGATCAAAATTAGTAATAGGATAGCGGGTAAGTAATAATCTCTATAATAATTATGACACCTTTACCTTCCTTCCATGAACGTAAACGCTGCAAATTGTTCGAAACGTCGAGCAAGTAAAAACGTATTGGTTTTTACTTGCTCGACGTTTCGAATAGCGATAAAATTCTTAAAAAATAGGTTTATTTCACAACAATAATATTCGCGTAAAAATCATAAAACATTAACTTAACAAAACAAAACAAAAAACGGCTAATTTTGATATCGCTCACTATCTTTATTTTCGTTACTGCATAAAACTGTTGGATTACTGCAATCCTTATACTTACCGTATCTATACACATATCTCTTAATCATTCTCTGTATACGCAATAGTAAGTTAGAAAACCCTTTATATCAAAACCATAACTAATTTATTTAAATCTAAGGACTTCGATAAATAAATAAATTAATAAAAATAATTATGAGAACATATTTATTTCTAAAAAAACTGACAAATGATTAATATTATGTACCTACTTACTTTGTAGCTACAAATATTGCCACATAATTTCCACGTCAACGAAAATGAAAAATTAACACCTAGGAAGACACCACATGCGTACCTTAAAAGCTGGATAATTTATTACCTACGTTGTTCATTACTCAAACACATACTTCGCGATGAAAAATCGTTTAAAGAAATTGCTTACACTCAAGAGTGGATACGATAAATCGTTTTGTAAGAAACACAGAGTATCTAACAACGCACAGAGGCGGGTAAGGTATAACTCATTAACTCGAAGCGCGTTTACGAGGTCCGCTATATCGCGAGCCTCGCAGGGATAATGACGCTAAACCGATATCCTTATTTACTGCAAATTGCGTTGGTTCTTAGGTCTGCTAGGCCGATATTGGAACGCGCTACAAATATCTTGTTGCCTTACTTGATTAGTTTTGTTTCATGCCAGAATTTAAAGCGTCATAATAGAGATATTTTATGAGATCGAACAGAGGTTTCAATCTAAAAAATTAGGAAATTTAAAATTACATAATAAAATAAAGTATATAGTCATTATTTTTTTATATTTATTTTTTTATTCATAGCAGATGAACAAGTAGCTCACTTGATGGTAAGTGGTAACTATCACTCATAGATCGCTACAATATTCTATATAATTGATATTATCTCAAATATTGTATTGAATTTTACATGGCAAAATGTCATGTAATATTCATTTACATTGGCGTAACTTCTTCAACAACGAGACAAACGAATGACGAAGCACGAAGTCGGGCCATAATAACGGGGTGCCCTTGACCTATCGTTCTTCTTCAATGGTTTGTAAGGAATGATTAGATCTTCTCGGTTAAAACTTTGTTAATAATATTTTCGACATAATGAGATTTATTATAATAATACTCGTAAAAACTCGTAGCACTCGCGCTCACAAACACATTGGCCGGTCCACTTCAATTTCACATTTTGCGGTATTTTCAAACCATGGACAACATTATATGAGCTTGTCAGTTGCGTTTTATTATACCGTGAACAAATGAACGTTAAGACTGATGTTTTTTTATTTAATTTTTTTGTTGATTAATATCATAATTTAATATTTATTATTCTATTCCCGACGAAGACAAACTCAAAAACTAACACGACTTTCTTTTATTTATATAAATGTGTAATACTTGTGTGAATATCAGAAATTACCGGTGATTACTCTGTTCTATGCCATGCGCATAGTAGTTTTTAATTTAAAATAAATTCAATTACTTATTATTTGTTTTGTAATATGTTACAATATATTTTTAGTATTTAAAAATCTAAATTTAATAATGAAACAAAGCTTTTACTGTGCATTCAATAATATTTTTAGTTGCATACAAGCGTGAAATTTCCTTATTCCAAGTTGAATACGGATAAGAGCAAATCATGCGTGAAGTGAGTTTGCAAAGGGCACGCGTCCACAACGTAGCTAGCTTCGCAAACGCACGCACACGTCAAATACACAATACGCTCGATACTACACATTCTCCACAATTGATTTATACTTAAAATATAAAGGATCATTTTGAAAAGGTCTACTTGTTTTTAATTATGCAGCTGGTTGTAGGCCTGGAATAAATCTGGGCGAATTCAGAAAAGACTATTTTTTTTATTTGTGGGGAAAGTATATTGATGAGACACATTGTTTATTGTGTAGTAGCGGCTTCGATACTACCAACTTTTACATTGCTCGTGGATGTCGTAAAAGACGACTAAAAGTTTTACATCAACTTGAATCAACTCTATTTCATGCCGTCTAGGCAACCATTACATTGCTAAGGGATGTTGACGTCAGGCAGGCGGCTGGTCATAAAACTAATGCTTATAACTTTTGCAAAATGTACGATGGGATTAGAGTACATATTGCGTAGACCCTAAGTAAAGACCTTAAAAACAATGGGGTAACGACAATTTGTATACTCAGTCTGTCATTGCACGTAAAATCTAAATCACCTTTATGGAAATGATATTTTCTTTGACTAATCCATAGTACTTTCATAGTACTTTATTACTACATAGTACTTTATTCGTAAGCTATTTAGTTGTTTTTAATTTTTTATTGTCCGTCACCACACACAATACATACAATAAATTGAATAATATTAATGGTATATAATTTCAAAATTACTTGCTTTATTAATATAGTGACAATACAATTCAAATTAATTACAATTGAGGATGGAAACCAATATTTAGTTTAGGTACACAATGGTACAGTTTTGGGTAATATCAGATATCGATAGTGAACCGTGTATCATATGACTAAACGCCGCGACCCTTCTGTGTATATTTGTATGTGTCATTAAATATAACTCAATGATTTGTAATATATAGTTTTACTATGTGTAGTAGTAGTTCTTTATGTCATTCATTTATTGTATATATATGTTTATCTATATAATAATTCATATATATATATACATATATATATATATATATATATATATATATATATATATATATATATATATATATATATATATATATATATATATATATATATATATATATATATATAAATTACGTGTCACGTTGTTTGTCCGCGATGGACTCATAAAGTACTTAACCGATTTTAACCAAATTTGCACAGCAAGTGTAGTTTGATCCAACTTAAAAGATAGGATAGCTTAAATCTCAATTTATAGTAATATTATTTTATTGCAAATTATATGTCTAATATTTGACAGTCAAAATCATATGTTATATCAAAAGGATTTTAAAAGATGGCGGAATCTGTTGACTGGATTCAGTAAGTATTTAATAGATGGCGCTATGTTAAATGTACAAACGCTTCATATAAGCTAAAATTTGTTAGAATAAACAAAAAGTGTTACTGAGGCTAACCTAAGCCACAGCAACGCGTGGCCTGGTCTGCTGTCATATACATATATATATATATATATATATATATATATATATATATTAGTATAATGGTGTCTGATGTTTACGCGAGTATTACACATTTGAAATAAAACTACTTTTACTAATTCTATCTTGTTTGTGTTTGATTTTTAATGTCCCGACGTTTCGAACACTTTACAGTGATCACAGTCTGAGGGTCCTCCTGTGACCATGATCACTGTGAAGTGTTTGAAATGTCGTGAAATTAAAAATCATATACAAACGCGATAGAATCCGTAAAAGTAGTTTTATTTTTAATATATAGTAAGTAGTATGTGTGTATATATCCCCAGCTTTGCTCATATATCTGCCACTACAGGGTACGAGCCTCCTCCGTAATTAAAGGACATTTGGCGATCTTATGTTATAATTCAATATTTTAATGTGTTATATTAATAATTTATTGACATTTTACAATCAGTGCTTTATATATATTCGCTTTGCCATCAAAATTTCCAGAAGATATCAATACAATAACAATTTGGCCATAACACTATTGACGATATGAGTTACTGACAATGACTTTAAATGAAGTGATATTTGTTGTTTATATAAAAAGACTTGGCGTGCAATCATGACATGAAATTCATTAAAAAAAATTCTAACAAAACAATTATCTTTGTTACAGATTACAACGAAATCAGTTTCGAACGACTCAAACCTCAGAATATCAACGGTAAGCGTAACATTGTGATTGCGGTGTTCAATTATGTTCTAATTAAATTTCACAGCCTGCCAACTATCATTCATAATGAGTTTCGTCAGATAAATTAGTGCACTATCTAAAATTATAAACTATGTAAATATATCCATGTGTTATTATAATAAAATGTGTTATTATATTTCTGGTTCGGACATGTGGAAAGAATGCCGAACGAACGTCTGGTTAAGAAGATATACAATGCGAAAGTGAAAGGATGTAGGTACCGGAGGAGACCGAGACTAACCTACCTAGACCAGATCGGTCATGTACTGAAGGAAGGTGGAGTTAAGAGTCTCCGAAACCGGCGAGCGTGTATGAAGAGAATTATGAATGTTGAGGAAGCGAGTGAAGTATGCAAGGATAGAGTTCTCTGGCACTCTGTTCTCTCTGCCTACCCTGCAAGGGACAAGGCGTGATGGTATGTATGTATGTATGTTATTATAATTTCACGGTTAAGGTGATACAATTAATATATTCAAAAGATTGAAGAAAAGATCGTCGATTCTATCTATACTACTTTCTCAAATGTCATTCTGATTTTATGTTTGGTAAGGGGTCACCCCTTAGCGCGATATGAATTGTTGACTCCGTTTCAACCAGCATTAAAATTGGTGCAATTGTAGTATATGCAATGTATCATCATCATCTCAGCCCATATATGTCCCATTGCTGGGCTTGGGCCAGTTTTATTTTTTAATATTATTTAATTACCCTTCCATTGTGGAGGACCACAATAATTGAACTACTATACCACGCTGGTCAGACATGTTGATATAGAGTTTTATTTCGAGTTTTCCTTCTCTCGCATAGATGCTATATGCATTTTTTATTCCTTAGTCGTCTCGTAAGATCACCCACGGGGAAGATAGGGGGTGGTGAATTGTATTCTTACTCCGTCACCACACGGAAAAGTGTGCAAATGTCACATATCGAATAATGAGTATAAGTACTCATTGGAGTTTATCGCGGTTACTTCCTCGTAGACAATCGGAGCGAGCAGTAGTGTAACAACTCTACAGACTGCGTGCAATAATCATATTATACGCGTACACTACAGCAGTATCTCTTCATCAAAGTCGGCATATCAGTCTTAACTACCAAAAGCTTTAATATCATACATAAAGATGCCATTGGTTCACCCAGAAGACTATGAGCAGACGCACGACAAATTATAAGACTTCTCAATTACAAACCCAGAATGAAAGCAATAAAAAAAAACAAATATAAAATCTCCGTAAAACAAACCACGTTTATTCTGAAAACGCCCGACTTTCTACTAAAATAGCAAAGTAACTATACTTGCTTGTTTTAACACAACTACGAAGACGTTTCAACGGAAAGTTTCAATTTCCAACAATTAGTGTGTAACAAGAAAACTTAATTAATATGAAGATACTAAGAATTTAATGGTACATAATTTCTAAGAGAAATTATTATCTCGAGGTGTGGTATTTATATAAACACCCTATTTCTTGTTCAGGGTTTGTCAAAACATTGATATGTGGAGTATTTATAAGTATGTGATGTTTCAATAGGACCACGCTGTTGACAGTTTTCTGTCTACAGACGCGGGCCTGTCCATCCGGGGTAGTACCACACTCTCGCAGATCGACGTTTGAGTAATGGCAATGTGCTATTGCGCTTCGTTTGGTAAGCGAGAGAGCCGGAAGCCCAATTGGATGGATTTGGGGATTTTATTGGTAGTCAGCAGCCTAAGCTATACCCTTGGTATTGTAAAGGTCCAGGGGCGGCAGTGACACTTACCATCAGGTGTTCTGCTTGCTCGTTTGCCACCATAAACAATTAAAAAATAATGTACGATTATAAAAGAGTATACATATTGCGTTGACCACAAGTAATTAGGATAGGAACAGGATGATAATGATGATTCTTAATTTTAATTTGTTCTCGTGTAACAACGGGATAAAGAATGGAGAATGGGCACCTGGAAAACCTTACTGTGACCGCCAAATTGCTTGAAAAGCGTGGCGATTACGGTATTAATCTTATAAAAGGATGATTACGCCATGTGACATTCTATAGAAGACATTTTACTACATGAAAATTATCAATAAACATGATATTTTCAAATCGATTTAATATTTGACAGAGATTTCTAATGTTTACGCGAGTATTACATACGTACATACATATCATCACGCCAAATCCCTTGCAGGGTAGGCAGTGAGAACAGAGTGCCAGAGAACTCTATCCTTGCATACTTCACTCGCTTCCTCAACATTCATAATTCTCTTCATACACGCTCGCCGGTTTCGGCAACTCTTCAGTCCACCTTCCATTAATACCTGACCAATCTGGTCTAGGTAAGTTAGTCTCGGTCTCCCCCGGTACCTACATCCTTCCGCTTTCGCATTGTATATCTTCTTAACCAGACGCTCGTTCGGCATTCTTTCCACATGTCCGAACCATCGAAGCATTCCCGAGTATTACACATTTGAAATATAACTAATTTTACGACCCTCCGAGCCGAGGTCCGTACCCCACAGGGGGTGCCCTCGGGAACGGTCGCTTAACTTTTACGGGTAGAGAGCCCTCAGCGCTCACCCTCAATCCGGGTAAAGTTGTCATAGCCATCTGAGGCTAACAACTAATTCACACAAAAAAAAAAAACACTTCAGTGATCATGATCACTGGAGGACAGAACTGGACTGCCCTCCCGTGACCACGATCACTGCGAAGTGTTCGAAACGTCGGGAAATTAAAAATCAAATACAAACGCGATAGAATCCGTGAAATAGTTTTCTTTCAAATTTGACAGAGAATTAACTGTTAAAAAAAAGCAATTATGTAAACTATTCGGCATTATGAATACGTAGAGGTACGTTAGATTATTACTTAGAGAAAGCCTGTTATAAAGGAATATCATTCCAGGCTACATGAAACCATTTATAATTACGTCACATAATCATTAAATTTAATTAAACGGAATAGATATTGTACAATTAATTTCATTATGTTGGTAATACTGATTAATGTTATCCATTGATATTTCGCGATCGGTATTACGATATTGTCGTTACATCAAAGGCATAAATCAAGTTAGATTGAATATATTTATTAGTTTACAATCTAAAATAGTAAAGACTTAGGCATATAATATTATTTAGAACTATCTATCTATCTATTCTATTACTTATATTTAATGATGTTTATCTTCAATCTCGTTTCTTAAGGTTGGCAGTAGCAGAGACTGTGAATATGTTTTTTTTAAAAGATAAAGCTGTACTAAGGAAACAATCTTTATATTGCTTCTTTACAAATAGGAATTAATGGACAAAATTACAATGATTTGAAAATGTATGTAGTTGTTCTAGGAATACAATCTACAACGCTTGGCAATGTAGTGTCGGTATTTTAAACACTACTGCATATGAGCAGTCTTTTTATTCTTACGCCATCATAACAATGAAAGTTAGTAACTAATAAAACTGCAAGTGGCTCAGACTAGAACATTTGTGACAGTTGACTTCAGCAGCGAGGGAAATTTGTATTTATACCTCAAGAAACTCATAATAGTAAACACCAACTCTGTACCCATTTGACGACAAGATTTAACTCTTAAGTTACTGAATCAATTGGCAGAGGCTTGTCTAAAGTTCTAGTACTCCTAAGAACAATGAATGCAGTTAACACATAAAAACAAGAGAGCCATGTGTTCATAAAAAATAACCAAATATAATAAATTAGTGTGTTCTTAAGAATGTGTAAGACCACGTTACAAATAACAACTTCATCATGACGACTTTAATAATACAAATTACAACTCATCATCATTCTCTTGCTCTTATCCCAACTATTTGGGGTCGACGCAATATGTCCTCTTTTTCCATACAGCCCTATTAGACGTCATATCTGTAGTCACTCCCTGTCTATCTATATCATGTTTCACGCAGTCCATCCATCTTTTCTTTGTTCTCCCTTTACCTCTAGAGCCTTCAACATTCTTACGTAAAACCTTCCTCCCAACATTACTTTCATACCGTCTCATCACATGTCCATACCAGGTCAAACGTTCACTCCTTAACTTATCCATCACTTTTTTTTTGGCGGCAGGCTACAGTACGTCAAACCCCGCTATTCCGTCCGGGGTGACAGGAAAAGCGGCGCAAGACCCCGTAGACCCGCCCTACAATATACCTCTCGACGCCGTGCGGGTGGGTCACTGGTACGCGGTCTCTTTCTTCAGTGGCCCACCCGGCAACTTATCCATCACTAGCGCCACTTTCAAACATTCTCTTATACGCTCATTCCTTATCTTATCCATTCTCGTCACGCCGTATATCCATCTCCACATTTGCATCTCCAAATACAACTATTTTTATAAATTATTATGGAAAATTTGGTTCTAATTGGTCGTTATTTTTATCGTACTCTAAAACGCTCTCTTAATCGACGAGAGCTGACTTTACTCGAAAGAGCATTATATAATCCAGCATGATAGCTTAACTTCATTTGCTACCCACAAAATATATAGTGTAGAGCACGCCAAGAGAACTTCAAGAATGATTTACTTCAATAATATTTTTTTCTATTATTGATGCTGACAAACACGAAAGCAGCACTCCTGATGACAAATGTTTCTGCCGCTCATGGACCCTTACAATACCAAGAATACGGCTAAGCGGCTACCTACCAACCAAGACCAACACAGAAAGTTGAAGCTTCCGACTTTCTCGGTCACCGAACGAAGCGTAAGAGTACATTACTACTGCTCAGACGTCGATTTTCTGCGAGAGTGTGGACCCCGGAGGCACCGGCCCGCAGCTGTAAACTGTCTGTATTGTCAAATGAGATATAGAAGTATTTTAAAGTATATCTTATTCGTCATTCCATTTAAAGTTATACATACATACATATCATCACGCCATATCCCTTGCAGGGTAGGCAGAGAGAGTTTAAAGTTATATATGTATTTATACTTGACCACTGTATTCTCAACGTAAAATAAGTAGCGGTATTGTGAAAGAAACAACAACAACAATCTCACAAGTACCCCAAACCTACTTGCAGCCACAAGCTCGGCTTGAAATTTGTATGGAAATCGATTGCACTTGGCGAGGTCACTCGATTCCTTTTGTTTCAACAGATACGGGGCACTGGCGTCGAACATAGAGCACTAACGAGACTCGCTTTTTTCGTTCACTCGACTATAAGTGACTGAATGAATGATTTTAATTTGCGCGTTCAAAATTTGAATACAAATTTATTTATTTTTTATTTCTGAGTGTCGTAAGCATTATTTTATAAATGAAGATTAAATAGAGACAACCATGTCTGATGCCATGATTTAAATATATCTACCATCAATAATTCCTAGTCAAGTACAACTAGTACTTTGTATCCGTAATTTTTTACTAAGGCTGGGAATAGGTAACCCATGTATTTCTGGGGTCTAAACCTAGTCGCTCCCACGCTCGAAAGGCTGGGCTCCCTAAAAATAAATTAAAAATGGATTCACATCCTAGCGGCAGAGTCAAACCACGACACCTAAAGTTAGGCACATTCAATGCAAATAGCCTATTCAAACAGAGGGATGAAGTAGGTACATTCCTTAAGGAACATCAGCTCGATATCCTTATGGTACAGGAGACGTTCCTTAAACCTTCCATCCGGGACCCTAAAATTGCGAATTATAACATAGTTCGCAATGACAGGACTACCGGACGACTGGGGGGAACACTCATCTACTATAAGAAATCGTTGCATTGCACGCCTGTGGATCCGCCCCCTCTGGCGCACATTGAAGCATCCGTATGCTGTCTAGCCCTCACTGGCCATCAGCCAATTACACTAGTTTCAGCTTATCTAACCCCTAGGGGTACAGATAACCTAATAGAAAGCGATCTCAAGGCCTTGCTTGACTTGGGCGGCGCCGTCATCATTGGCGGTGACCTTAACGCCAAGAATACCTCTTGGAACTGTCTCAGTTCCAACAAGAGGGGCAAGGACCTGGAGTTGTACTCAGACAGATTGGGTTTTGACGTCATAGCGCCATTAGAGCCGACGCACTTCCCTTACATCGTCTCGAGCAATCCAGACATCTTAGACATAGTACTACTCAAAAACATAAATTTACGTTTATGTTTAGTAGAAGTACATCACACATTAGACTCAGATCACCGTCCGGTGACTCTGGATTTCGCCTCCCCCACCCCAGGCCCCTCAGGCCGAAACCACGAAACGACAAGGATGATAACCGACTGGGGTCAACTGAAGAGAAATCTAAAGACGACCACATCGGTTCACCTTGATCAAATTCCAAAAGACATCAAGTCTAAGGAAGATACCTCCCAGGCGATCGATTCGTTCACAGAACACGTGCAGTCGTTAATTAACGGCTGCTCGCGGCGAGTACCCGATACGAGAAATCGTAGAGGGCCCCTGCCGACCGACGTACGTGAACTGTTACGACAAAAGAACGCCGCGACCCGCGCGTACGACCGATATCCCACGGAGGACAACCGCAAACGCCTGCGGACTCTCCAAAGGAAGGTCAAATCCGAAATTAGTAATTTTAGGCAGAGCAAATGGGACGCCACACTAGAAGAGCTAGTGCCTTCGCACACAGCCTTCTGGCAGATTTCCCGCTCTCTCAAAAAGGATATAGTGTCCACACTCCCTCCCCTAAATCGACCCAACCAACCGCCGGCATTCATGGACGACGACAAGTCGGAATGTCTGGCCGATAGTCTAGAACTTCAATGTGCGCCGAGCACACTATACGACCAAGACGCGGCACACCACCACCACATCAACACCGAAGTGGTTCGTCGTATTAATCTTTCGCGATCGCACGAAAACGAAAACCACGATCAACCTATTCCAGCAGTGTCCACCGACGAGGTCGGGTCACTGATCAAGGGTCTAGGAGCTAGGAAAGCCCCAGGTTCGGACGGAATAAATAACAAAGTCATTAAACTATTCCCCGCCCACTTAATATTAATACTGTGTAGTATTTTTAACGCAGCCCTCACTTATAACATCTTTCCTTCACAGTGGAAAGAGGCCGTGGTAATCGGAATCCACAAACCCGGCAAAAAACGTACCGAACCTAATAGTTATCGCCCTATCAGCCTACTGAGCAGCATAGGCAAATTATACGAACGGATAGTACTCAGTAGGCTACGCACCTTCGCTGAGGCAAACGCCTTAATACCCGACGCGCAGTTTGGCTTTCGTCCACAGCACAGCTGTGTCCAACAAGTTTACAGATTAGTCGAGTACACCAGCAGTCAGTTCGTCAGAGGCAGGTACGCTGGTGTACTATTCCTAGACGTAGCGAAGGCGTTCGACAAAGTTTGGCATGAGGGCCTAATTTATAAACTATATAGCTTCAAAGTCCCAGAATATTTAATTCTAGTCATACATGACTACCTAAGTCATCGCAGATTTCGCTACAGGGTGGACGGGACGTTGTCGACCGCCCACCCTATCAAGGCCGGTGTCCCTCAGGGATCGGTCCTCTCCGTTCCTCTTCACGCTATACACTAGCGATATACCCAAATTCACTCGTGTACACACGGCACTCTATGCCGATGATACCGCACTCTTCTGTGCAGGTTATTCCCCGACAACCGTAGCTAAGACACTCCAAAAAGCGGTCACCGCCCTTGCCAATTGGTATAGGAAATGGAGAATAGAAATAAATGCCGAGAAGAGTCAAGCGGTTATGTTCACTAAACGAACTGCCCGCATCTGCTCTCCGGATGACATCCCCCCACTTACCTTATTCAATAAGCCTGTCACATGGTGCAGGCAAGCCAAATATCTAGGAGTGACCCTTGACAGTCGACTCACGTTCATTCCACACATAAGGCAGGTAGGCGCGCGCGCAGCCTTTGTGATGGGACGTCTTCATTGTTTACTTAACGCCAAATCGAAACTATCCTTGAAGAACAAGGTCAGATTATACACTGCCTGCATACGGCCTATCATGACCTATGCCAGCGTAGTGTTCGCACACGTTAACCCACCAAGGATCCGCAGGTTACAATCACTACAAAACCGGTTCATGCGACGAGCCACGGGGGCACCGTGGTTCATTCGAAATGTCGACCTTCACGTCGACCTAGAATTGCCGACCATCAGGCAATACATGAAGCGGTGCTCCCAGAGGTTCATTGACTCTGCCATGATTCACCCCAACCAACTAGTGGTTGAGGCGGCTAACTACACCCCATTAAAAATATCCGCCATCCGACGCCCTCGACACGCACTGACCGACGTTGACGACGAAATTACTGTCGCTCAAGAAAGAGCCAACACGGCCCGCGGGGCCATAACACATAAACACTCGCGCTTTCGCCTCCGCCGCCGGGGAAGGAAGACGCGACGCGTAAAAATCAATATTCCAAACGTGGGCACACCCACTTTGCCACCAGCGACGCCCCGAGCCGAGGTCCGTTCTCCACAGGGAGAGCCCTCGGGCGTAGTCGCTTAAAAGCTATTCCGGGTTGAGAGCCTTCAGCGCTCACCCATAGTCCGGTTAAGCTGTCAAAGCCCTCTCGGCTAACAGCGATCGCAGTGGAAAGAGTTTAGTGGGTATTCTAGTCACGGGGCTAGCGAGTCCTACACTCCCCGTCTGTTTTTCCGACAGGCGGGGGTTAGTGCGCAAATAGCATTCTTGAACCACTGCGTTAAAAAAAAAAAAAAAAAAAAAAAAAAACCCAACAAAGAAAATGATCATTGGAGTTCTTTGTATTTTTTTGATTTATCACAATGTTGCCATGCAATTCCGGTTCCATGCTCAAATTCTATGTGCCTTATTAATGGTACGGGACTAGCCACTTTTTACATTAATAGTGGTAGGACCACGCTGTTGGCAGTTTTCTGTCTACAGCCGCGGGCGGTCCGTCCGGTGTAGTACTACACTCTCGCAGAAGATCGACGTCTCAGTAATGGCGATGTGCTATTGCGCTTCGTTCGGTGAGCGAGAGAACCGGAAGCCCAACTGGGTGGGTTTAGGGATTTTATTAGTAGGCAACGGCCTAAACTATAACCCTTGGTATTCCAAAGCTCCATGGGTGGCAGTGACACTTACCATCAGGTGTACTGCCTGCTCGTTTGCTACCATAAGCCAAAAGAAAAACATAATAAAAATTTTAAAAAAATATTTAATTGCGCGATACACCTAATTAAAGAAAATCCCTGAAAACCCAAATCTGAATGGATACGATGTAACATTATATAAATATCAATTCTTTAAATGAAAAGGTTCTGAAAGCATATAAAAAAAATTATCATATCAGTTTTATTTTAATTCCTACTGTACATTTTATTGGTAATCTACGCTTTATTTACAATCAAAATAATTTGATAAAATATATTAAAACACATTCTTTTTTTAATGTCTATTTCACGGTGGCGCGTAAACTGGCCTAGTTATTTTTAATTTTCATTTTGGTGGACATTTTTTAATTGGATAGAATAGGCACAAGTTCTGATGTTTTACAATTTCGCTATTTGTATATAAATTCATCTCTATGACGATTTCTTATAAGCTATTGATTTTCTCTCGTTGCCTTCATAAATTATATTTGGTTTCCCAAAACTTCTAACCAATATGATGTAAATATACAGCACCGTAATAACACGTCCATGATTTATAGCGTTAGTTGCAAACATTAATAACGTAGACTTGCCATCATAAAAATTGTTGAGAAGTAAAAACATCACGACGTCCATATTGAAGTTCGTCGAGAAACAACTCATTATTCATAATTAGCTAGCGTAAACTTAATTTGTGCAGCGTCGTGAGCCGCCATTTTTTGTTATTTTTTTTTTATTACGATTGCGGCAAATATTCATAATATTTTTTTTTTTTTTTTTTTTTTAAAACACCTCCCTGCACTAAGGAAAATAATCCTTGTATCGCGGGGGACTTTACAAACATGCAATTAACGCAGACAAATTACACCCAGACTCAGAACAATACTTTGTGGATCGCACAAAGTATTGTCCTGCGTGGGAATCGAACCCACGGCACTGGCACGGAAGGTCGGTATCTTAACCACTACGCCATCTGTGCAGTCAATATTTGAATTAAGAACAGTAGAAGTTAAACGTTTCTAGGATAGGTAAGATTTTTATTCTTGCTACTTATTATGGAAACGCAAATCGAGAAGTGGGTATAAGTTCATGCTAATTGCTTACGAACATCCAATGCGTTTTATTTTACGTGTGATGTTGCCTATACAATTGCCACTTCAGCCTAATTCCTAATTCTTTTTCTTCTTCTCTTCTCTGGTCTATGTTGATTACTCGTTCTTCTCTGGATTTATGTATCCAGCATTTTGTTATTACATTCATAGCATAATCCTCTCCAAATAATGTGTGACTTTAAGCCCAGCTAGACTTCGACAGAGACTACATTTCAGAGTCAGACGTCACTGGTGAACACTATAGAGTTTGGTTTTTATGTAGTTTTATTTACTAATTCTGCGTAAATTAACAGATATATTATCACCTGAAAGATAAACCACCGTACAAGTCATTGACTTCACATACTCAAGGTGCCAATAATGTGTTCAAAAAGCAGTAAGTTAACGCAAGACAGTTTGTAGGACTATTGCCTACTAGTTACCTACTCAGGCTGCATACACTAGTCTACCTAATGATACCTTGAGTAACCGTATGGGATGCGGTCAGACAAAAAGCCCGCCAACTATGAAAAAAAATGCAACGTTATAAAGTATTGCTTATTTTTTTTTAATTCTAGAGTAATAGGCGAAAAATCTAAACAGAACCGAATAGTGAGTAATAAATACTAGAGACGATCTATTGTTCACTCCGGCCTGGTTTCCCAAATATCGCGTGGCATTGATTGAGGTACGTTCGGAAACCAAACATTCATCAACGACGCGATAATTAGCAATGGCCGCGTTCAGAACACGTACGCCCCCAAAACTCGATTCGGTGGCGGTTAATCAGCACCCGAACGCCAGTAATAAGTACCTAATGTGACAACTAATTTCCCGAAAGAAATGTCCCAGCGTACCAGGTTTTTATTATACTTTGTCGCGATTCTTGTCACGATCCTGTCTCTAGTTCTCCTCCCCTTGAACTCACTTGTACCTCTCTTCACATTCACGATCTACACTCATCAAGCCCGAAAACTTACGAATTAATACGTGCTTAGATTCCGTGCTAAAGAGTTTCAAATAGGAAAAGAGTTTGTTATACAACTTGTCTGCGAGTTTTGCAACGAAATCTGTTAATTTCCGAACGACTTGTTTCCTTTGTCCCTTTGTCAAAGGGATTTAAAATTCTAAATTCGCAATTAATTTTTAATTATAATTATTAAAACTCGATTCAAATTAATAATTCTCAGTTTGAATTTTGAACTAGAATCGAAATCGAAATTTAAAATAAAATTGTTACAGCAAAGGTTACCAGCCGTAAAATATTTTGATTTGTACAAATATTTTTACAATCGAATATTGAATACAAAACCTACTGGCATACAGGCATACAGTAGATATTTATTTACAGTAAGTACATTTTGGCAATCCTAATTCAAGCGTTCGTCGGCACTTATCGGACGACTGGTCGGTACTCGTGTGCTCTCGACACTATTCCGGAACTAAACAGAAGCTATCAGAACTAATTGGCGGCGGCACGCAACCAGGCCAGATTAGTAGTTCACAAGATTAGCAATGCTCTTGAGGTTATTTCTTGCCTAAAATCTAAATTAAAGATTATTGTAGAAAGTGATTTTCTGCAAAGAAATATTTAACTCGATTTGATTAAATCAAAGTTAGACGTATATAAGAAAATATGTTAATCGCCACACTGAAATTAAATCAACGGCCCTCGTAATTATTTCATACATTATTAAAATTAAGAAAAAAACAAAATTGTTTTTTGCCAGATAACAACTGATCAGATTTTTACGAAAGATCTACTATTGTCTACCGCGTGGTAACGAAGTAAGAATGCTATGCACCACCATAAAAGACTACTAAATGATATAATATGTATATAACATATACATTAAAGAAAGAAAAGTCGAAATAATTACCCACCGGTCTGCTCAGAATGCTATAGAAAGGCTATTTTCCTCCTATTGAGAAGGAGGCTGGAGCACGGTATTGGGACGTATATAAGTTGAGATGATGAAATGATGATACTATTGTCAAGGAGACATTGACTAATCTGATATCAATCAAATTAAAACCACCTCACACACAAAAACCATTTTGACAGTTAAGCCGCTATTTGTCAATTTGCGCGCCACGTTCAAAAATGGAATCCAAGCGTATATCGCGCGGTCCGAGGTCGCGTTCGAAACAAAAAGCTTTACCTGTACCGAAACGAGCACAACATCGAAACTGCATCCCGAATCCTCTTTTAAACCATTTATATTGCAACTTTAATCTCACTGTGAAAATTTTTCACTGTAACTAACCCAGCGATGGAAATGAGGAATAGAATTTTCCTCATCTAACTATCTCTACTTTGGAACTGGGATACTACAGTAGATCAATTTCCGAGCCATTTACTCACAAATTAAGTTATTGCACCTCTCATAGATCGCTTTACATAGTTCATTTGCGGTAATTACACATCGTCGTAAGTTTTTCTATTCACTATAAGATTAATGGATCATTTTGTTTGCAAGTTTTTTGTTCAAGATTAACTAAATATTTCCGAGAGAGATGCCCTCATTTTCTTATTTTATGACATCATATGACGGAGATAAATTAATTTGTACCTAATTATCAGGTACACTTTAATAAACAGCTCTTTACGGCTATGCAGTTTCACGTTTATACACATCAAAATGTAATACATTTTGAATGCAAACCCTTGTCCCATTAGGGCGTCTGTTTGTAGAATTTCACAAAGGCAAATCTAGTTATAAGTGTAACGCCGCGCATCCAAACACTGTTATCCGTTTATTTCGCTACGTCTGTTGCCGCATATCGCAAATTAAATAACGTGTTTCGACTATGAATAATAGCCGTGCCCGACTTCTGAACGCGCCCTCACCATGTTACATTTTTAAATTTAAAATAACAATGTTATACTTTATGAGGGAAAAGATGCGGGCTCTTCTAAATTTAAAACTAGTAAACATTTTATGGCAGCGACGTGTTCATATTAAGAGAAATAACATTAAAATTTTACTATTGAAATGAATAATTCATATGTGTGAAATACAGACCATAAAATTGTTAGTTTTGTTAAAGTTAATATGAACATGGTATAATTGGTTAACATAGGATAATGAAATTAATCTATTCTTTAAATTATCTATGTATCATCGAAGTAAGAACATAAACCCTTTGAGATTTAAAAAAACGTTCTTATTTTAAAATTTAAATACAGAACGTGTGACAGACGCAATACCACCCATCTTTAATACTACAGCGTGTCTATGCAAAAGGCGGCCAGTTTCCAAACAAATTTCGCGTCCGACTAAGTGGTTTCATAAGCTTTATTAAAATTCTCCGCAATAGGGCGGGGTCCGAGTCTCGAATATCGTGCTAAGGCCTTATTATATTCGATCTTGGAACGCACGCGAACATTTTGACGTACTAATTGCAGGCGGGGTTGTTAGATAGCAGTCACGGCATAACTTGGGGTGTGTAAAGCGGGCTTATTATGGGACGCACATAGAGGCTCTAACAATTTTAAGTCAAGAGCCGAGACAAATATTTTGGTAAATTGCTGTGTGTGGAATGTAAGTAACAATTTTGGGACACTAATTCGTTAGTATAATGCCGTAGGTATATACGTTATACGTTGCGTGATTGTGTGAGTAATAGTCTTTGGTATAATCGCATATGTATATGTATTTAAATATTAAATGTTCCAATGATGTATTTAAAGTTTGTGCTGTGTTTACTAAGAGACTAAATTCTATTCGGTGACTTGGCACATACCTAAGCACAACTCAGTCTACATTATGTTTTGTTGTTGCAGCTTTATGTACTAGTATTTCGGGCACAAATAGTAAAACGAATTCCGTTAACGCGCTTCGATATTTTAATTTTAAACATGTAACCCGCTGTCATTTGTCTTTATTTATTCGCGTCTTCATACGTTCTTAGTTTTGCTTGTTACAGTGTAGTGTATGCACATTTGATATAATATTAAAATGTGGATACATCGAATAATATATAGCTATAAGAGCTTAGCGTAGGTGCCGCGGGAGACCGAGACTAGCCTACCTAGACCAAATCGGTCATGTACTGAAGGAAGGTAGAGTCAAGAGTCTCCGAAACCGGCGAGCGTGTATGAAGAGAATTATGAATGTTGAGGAAGCGAATGAAGTATCAGAAGTATGCAAGGATAGAGTTCTCTGGCACTCTGTTCTCTCTGCCCACCCTGCAAAAGACATGGCGTGATGGTATGTATGTATAAGAGCTTGCTGGAGACTTGTCGTGGAACACTTGTGCGTTAATGGTCGTGGCGATCAGTCATATGGCAACATTATTGGTTAAGTTTATAATTAACGTATTATACGCATATACTACAATACAAATAAACAATCCTTCGGCCCGTTGTTAGATATTAATTTCGACGTAAATTACTAAGTGCTGTGTGGTAGCGGCTACGAATACTACCAACCCTTACTTTGCTCGTGGACGTTGTAAAAGACGGCTAACAGCTTTATATCGAACTAGACCAACTCCACCTGATACTGTTTAGTCAACAATTACATTCCCAAGGAAAGTTGACGTCAGGCAGGTGACCGCTCATAAAACTATTGCCAATAACTTTTACGTCGACCACAAGTAATTGAGATAAGAGTTAGAGAATTTTAATGATGATGATGATGATGATGAATTACTGACAATATATTATTATTAAAGCTTAATATGCTGCATTCCTGCAGTCTATAGCAACTGAAATGAAGTGCAATTAAAATTAAATCAATAGATTTAAAAAAATATCCCTTAATATTTTCGCTTTAAGAAAGAGCTAGTCGCTAAGCGACTACCATAAATTTCTTTCTTGTGTATGTTGTAAAGTACTACGAGATGCAAGAGAAGGAAATCTCTATACTAAACCCTTTATCAATCCGTCTGATATAAGCTTAGGTGATGACTCCGGTAATGGGGTCATAAAGTTTATTACAAAATCATGAAGCTCAAACGAACGAAGTTCTTATAACTTCATTCGCTTGAATAATATTCGATATCTTAATATTATAGTCTTAATATAATTAACGTAAACTGCTTCACACTAGCTTCTGCCCGCGTAAAACGTAACTTTTCCAAAGTATTTATTATCCTAAGGGAACACATTACCGGTATAAAAAGTATCCAGCAAATAAGACTATTTGCTGGATACTATATATAATTATATATACTATTCTCACATAAATAGACATTTATGTGAAAAATGCCATCTATTTGCATGATGCACTGGATTTTCAACAGTCTACGCGTGATTGACTAACAAATATTCAAATTTTCAAATATCTACAAATTTTCACATATAAAATTTTACTAGGATATTACATATTTATTTACATATTGCTATGTACTTTATAATTTATTTTAACAATAGCCTACTTAGCTTCGCGTGAGGTTACAACTATTTTTTTAATGTCCGTAAATAAAAAAGGTCGCCCCACATTCGTTCTATTTAGGCACGCAAGGTACGCCATGTTTAATTTTTTTTTATCCGATGGTATCTTAGTAAATACAGCCATTTTTATTTATAAAATTATTTTGGGTAGGCTCCTCTAGTTTCGTTATTAATTTTCGACCCCATTGTGTTAATTTCACTCGGTTAGGGTCGGATGTTATTAAAATTAAATTTAATTATTGTAATAATCAATTGGCGTTACTGGTCTTTGAATTTTGTGCCGCTTTAATATTTTAGTAAGTGTCCAAATTTAATTAATTTATTTTATTTCTTTTATCATTTAGATTAATACAGGTATTTTAATAAATACTGAGGTTAATAGTGAAACAGAATTTTGGTGTATTATGAATTATGTAAATATGAAAAATCATCAGAGGACTGCCCTTTTAACACCAATTGCGATGACGAATCTGTTTACCAAACATGGTGATTGTATCATTGCATTAAGCAGGACGTCTATAGGCTGATTAATGGATATTATATTATATATTCAGATTACCTTGTTGATCGAGTGAGTTTTAGAATGCCTTGACTGATGCAGCCAAACCGCCTTCCTACCCAACACTGTGTTAATAAACTAACAAGGAATAAAAAATATATTCCATAATCTACTTGATATAAATTGAATTACCGGTAATGTGATCACAAAACTTTAATGTGCCATATTTCGCATAAATATCGAACTAATGTTAGCAATTCTAGACGCATTCCATATCTAACAAAACAAGGTAAATTAAGATCAAACAAATCTCCCTAACCTTGATTCTAAAATAATTATGACTTGCCACACTGGCTTCGATTATACCATCAACAATGTTGACAGCTGTTACATCAATCACATCCTATCAGCTCTCATGAAATCAATTACGTCCGACAACTGTTGCGCAACCTCCTCTAAAATATAATTGCTCTCAATATACGATGTTAAGGCATAAAATAACGTGTCATTTAAATATGTCGCATTATGCAGCTCGAAACGTCTTGTGTGGGATCTGTCAAAAAAATATTAGAAAGCTTGTCTTGCTTGTCTATGAAAGTATTTTTTTTTAAATATAGAACAGCCGTTCGAAATAGGAACGCTTCTTTCGCTTGTCAATAAAATAATTTTATCGATTATATAATCCATTGATTTTGTAATTCGGAACATTAATTTTTTTTTATTACTTCTTCACGCTGTGCTCTGGTTCGACGACTTTTGTCCTGATATTAAGTTATAATAATGTCGAAGATGGAAAGCGATTGCCCAGAAAATTTATAGCATTAGAATTTATGACGAAGTAGATATTGTGAAAGTGAAAATATACCAATTATGTGTCCGTATAAAAAAAGCAATTTATGCCTATGCGAGAATGACAGTTAACTGTAATAACTAGTTTATTATACTTCATTAAAGCTTTATAACCTCCTTGCATCACACATCCCATGATGTGCCGCGACGCTTGCATCACAATATGTCTTCATTATATTGAAGTTTTTAGTCGAAACATGAAGTTCATATTTGGTTCCCTATATTAGGTATATTAAATATTATAAAATTATCTATTAAATTTTAGAGCAACAATTTTCGTGCTAGTAATTCAAGAATACTATGCACTTTCGGACTTTATTTTTCCGTAATAATCTTAGATAACTCACTCAGTGGATCACTAGAAAAATAATTTGCAAGACTCTGCTAGGAGATTAATAACACGGACTGCTA
The DNA here is from genome assembly GCA_905163515.2 of Lymantria monacha. Lineage (NCBI taxonomy): Eukaryota > Metazoa > Arthropoda > Insecta > Lepidoptera > Erebidae > Lymantria > Lymantria monacha. The sequence continues at coordinate 5,103,050 of LR991084.1, forward strand.
TCAACAGTCCGCTTAATAAGCAATTATGATAATGCTTACCTCCTAAGATGGAAGGCGTCAATGAGCTGGGATGCATGATATACTACAATAGTAACTGGAGTAGCCCAGCCATCATATTACTACCTAAAATATAATGACTTCATTTTTACAAACATATAATTAACGGTGACAAATTACACCCAGACTCAGAGCAACAATATCTAAATCTCTAAGTATTTTACTGTGTGGGAATCGAACACATGATATTGGCACGGTAAATCGGTATCTTAACCACTACACCATCTGTGTAGTGAAATTTAACAACAATTTCAATTGTAGTGCAGCATTTTTGTTAGTCATTTCCAATTGGTTATTTTTAACCTATAAATTATGTAACTTGTGTATGAATAAAACTATTTTCGTTCCTTTCTCAAATCCATCGTACTAATGTTTGTCACACATTGTCTATGGAACGCTTTATATTGCGAGGTATCGATGCTCCCCAATGCGGCATAGATAATAAATAAATGTATAATAATGTGTAAGTTTTATAAGGCAATTTTATCATACGCCCGGTACAAAATTTATACGTTCACAGCGGTTGAAATGTTCCCACGGCGATGCTTTATCGCACCAAATGCTTTTTTAATTTCACCATAAAGTGTTTGCTTTAACGATATTCCCAATTAATATTTTTATACGTTTTTAAAAATATTTTGATAGCTTATGAAAATATTTCTACGGTATATTTGATTTCTTTATAAGTTTTGGATGTAGCTTAAATTTAATTCACGGTTCCGTTACAATGTTAAGTCATTTTAAGCAGTATATAACGGTATTATATCCAATATATTAATATCAGTATACTCTGTAATTCGTGAATGTTCGACGATCGAGTCGAACGATGAGTGAGCGGTAAATGACAGAAATTTCTATTGATCCGTTACTTATTCAGCGTAATACTGAATAAATAGTCGTGTTTGAATTTTCCTAATCAAATATTTTACACTAATCATCATCACCATAATTTTATCTCGTATAAGCCCCACCGCTGATTTCGAACCTCTTTCACTTTAGGAGGGAAACTGATCTACTATACCACGCTGATTAGAAGAGTTGGTATAGATTTTCATATCAAGCTTTTTAAGGTATATCATCATCATCACAGCCCATATATGTCCCACTGTTGGGCTCGGGCCTCCTCCGTAATGGGAGGAAAATTAACCTACTATACCGCGCTGGTCAGACGTGTTGGTATAGGGTTTTGTTTCGAGTTTTCTTTCTCTTGCGTAGATGTTATATTATATGCGTTTTAAATCCTTTAGTCATCTCTTACGATCACCCACAAGTAAGATAGAGGGTGATGAATTGTATTCTTACTCAGTCGCCACACGGATAATTAAAAAAAGTTAAGATATTTACGGGCAAGAAACTTGGGGTGAATTGTATGCTTATTTCGTAACCACAAGAAGAAATATACTGTTTATACATTAATCATATATTTCCAATATTAAAAATATATTATCACTTCTTACTTTTCACAATCCCATAGTAGTCGTAAAACCTTACCAAGATCAGGCGCGAAACGGTAGCGCTTTCCTAAAATCATTACATCTACAGCCATGCGGGTCACTGGAATTATCAGCGAATGCTCGCACAGTAAGCTTGTGAGGCTTCACGGCGTCTTGCTTTCGTCTAGGATGGACGAATAGTATATGATCATACAATGGATCGCAGGGAAAAAAGATTTTAGCTGAATTTAATCGTATTTTATTCGGTTTTGCTATCAATTTAACGATACTTTGTAGCATCCATATTCCATCGGTGATTATAAAAACATTTCGTAAAATATGGATAATGTAATAGAAACCCGATAAATTCCATATAATTATTTTATTTTATCAGTCAATTTGAAATGCAAGTGAAGCGTTTCATTTTGGGCACAAATGCTTATCGTACATCTACCAATATCTGAATATCCAGTTATTCTTTTCTATAAGTCACATTTCTCATCAAATTCTCGTGAAAATTAGTGAGCAGGACACATATTTATATGGACAAAGTTTGACACTAGTCTAGACTGGGACTGACACTAGTCAGTCGGCCCAAATGGTGACAGACTAGTCAAATACAGCAGGTTATAGAGCTACACGCCATCCTTTTTGATACTAAAGAAGGTTTGGACGGGTGGAGGTTTTTGGGTGTTGGAAGTTCTAGGTAGGAATTCTAGAGTCCTGTAGCTCATTTTGTTGATAGTATCTAAAATTTTACAGAAGCAGATGATGATTACCTGTCACCATATAAAAAGATTATTATTTACTATACCATTTTACTGGTGGATGTTTGTTGCATGCCTACTAATTTATTTGAGATAAAGAAAAAACAACCTTTATTAAAAAGTAACAAGAAATTTTACTGCTATACATTTTTATTTCATATTCAATTAAAATAGAGATGCGCCGCAATCAATTTATGGTACCGATATTCGACTAAACTTATCCGATTACACTTCGTACATAAACCGCGTGCTCAAATTTAGTTGGACTCTAAAACGGAGCTATGCCTGTATTGCTTCAGTTCGGAAACTGGCAATGCATTTGGCGGTGAATTTAGTAAAGTTATTCAACGCGGACGGTCACTCGCTTATTGTTGTTGAAGCCGCTGCCGTATAGCCGACGGAACCTTGTTCCGTTTCGTGCCACATAAAGAACCTCTTTGTTACATAGAGCTCGTGTGCGCTTATATGTTTTATATGTATGAAAAGCCTGAACAGAATCCAAAGTAAGATTATTCCGTTTTTCTTTAGTAATTTAAAAACCAATCTTCTATAATCCTATGCATGGCTTGAGTCAAATGTGCCACTTATAATTCAAATCTTTCTCCTAAGTTTGTTCGTACTTTATTACTATGATTTGCATCCATCCACTATTACTAATCATCATCATCTCGTCATCTCAGCGCGTATAAATACCACTGTTGGGCTCGAGCCTCCTCCATATTAAGAGGGAAATTGACCTACTATACCACGCTGGTCAGACGTGCTGGTATAACGATTAGTTTCGAGTTTTCCTTCTCTTGCATTGATATTATATGCGTTTTATATCCCTCGTCGTCTATTAGAAGGGTGATGAATTGTATTCTTACCACGTCACCACACAGAAAACTCTCCGCTCTGTTTGTAATAAATCTGCCCAAGTAATGATAAAACGACGCCAGGCTGGCGGTGTAGTGGCCATGGTAAGAAGTTTATATTTACCAGGAGAATGTTACTGTCTATTTTTTTCCAGCATTTTATATTATTCTTCTGTCGGTTATTACGATTCCTTTGTAAGAATAAAGACTGGTGACGCACTGTATTTTAAAGAGTAAATACCATGACTTTAGGCAGCAAAATACCCAGTTTTTTTTTTATATAATGCAATGTTATCATTTAAAATTATACATACATACATACATATCATCACGCCATATCCCTTGCAGGGTAGGCAGAGAGAACAGAGTGCCAGAGAACTCTATCTCTGCATACTTCACTCGCTTCCTCAACATTCATAATTCTCTTCATACACGCTCGCCGGTTTCGGAGACTCTTGACTCCACCTTCCTTCAGTACATGACCGATCTGGTCTAGGTAGGTTAGTCTCGGTCTCCCTCGGTACCTACATCCTTCCACTTTCGCATTGTATATCTTCTTAACCAGGCGTTCGTTCGGCATTCTTTCCACATGTCCGAACCATCGGAGCATTCCCTTTCGCATCTTTACACCAATACTCTCTTTCATACCTACTCGCTCTCTTACGTCGTCGTTACGAATGCGGTCGGTCAGCCTAACTCCACAGATTTTCCGCAGAGATCGCATTTCGACCGCATTAATTTTACTATCATACTCTTTTCTGCATACCCAACTCTCGCTTCCATACAGTAATGTTGGGACAAGCACTGCGTTATGGATTGCTACACGTGCCTTCTGGCTGAGGTGGTGGCTGCCGAGAAGTTGCCCCAACGCTCCGTTCACTCTATTTCCCGCATTCACTCTTCGCTCTATATCAGTGGTGTACCTTCCATCTCGGCTAAATCCACATCCAAGATATACAAATTCATCCACTTGCTCTAGTACATCATTACCTATTGTTACTCTTACATCTGTTCTGGTTTTATCTCTTTCAAAGACCATTATCTTGGTTTTGCTCACATTCACGCGTAGACCCCTTTTCTTACAATCTTCTGTCATTGTGTCGACTAGGGTCTGCAGGTCAATCGCTGACTGTGCCAGCAGGACTGCATCATCTGCATAAAGCAGAGCAGTGACCACTGAGTCGCCCATCTGGACTCCCACATTCATATCGTTCAACCTTTGGAGACATTTATCCAGATATATGATAAACAGCCTGGCTGACAGAACGCACCCCTGCTTAACGCCGATATTGACGTCAAACCAAGGCGACATTCCATCATCCAGCCGCACACAGGCTCTACAGCCCATGTAACTGGACTGCACAGCCTGTAGCAGTTTACCGTTAATACCATACTCCGGTAAAATGTCCCAAAGTTCCTTTCGTACAACCGTGTCAAATGCTCTCTCCAGATCCACAAAACTGCAGAAAACCTTCTGACCTAGAGCCAGATGCTTCTCCACAATGTTGCGCAGAGAGAACACTTGATCCATGCATCCCCTTCCACTCCTGAAACCTCCTTGTGTCTCACACAGTAAACCATCGGACACCATCCTCATTCTCCTTTCAATAATTTTTCCATACACTTTTGCTGCCAAACTGGTCAAGCTTATGGCTCTGTAATTTGCGCAGTCATAACGTGAACCCTTGTTTTTAAACAAAGGCACGATGACTGCGCTATTCCAGTCCCTGGGAACCATTCCCGAGCTCCAACATAAATTGAGGAGCAACAGGAACGCCTCCCAGACACAAGAGCCACCAAGCTTGATCATCTCGGCAGACACCATATCAATGCCCGCTGCCTTACCATTTTTCAAACTTCTTATCGCCCATTCAACTTCATCCATACTGATGCCATCGGAGGACGCCGTTGTCGAATGTTGATCTACTAAACCACATCCAACACCGGCGCCAACCGTAGCATCCGCATACATATCGCCAAAATATTCACTCCATCGGCTTAACACGTCTTGTGTTTGTGTAAGAATGTCTCCACCTTTAGACCTTATTTTATTCATTCTGAAGGCTGACCAACCACCCCGAGACTTCTTCACCTCCCTCCAAAAGAGTTTGGTGTTACCCTCGAAGTTTTTAGTCAGCCTATCTTCTGCACTCATACTTGCTCTATCACGTTTCTCTTTCACTAAGGCCTTGGTGTCATTCTTACATTGCCGATATATTTCTTTCTTCTGTTCAGTCATACTGTCATTCAGATTCAAAGAAGAGACATAGTCCAGCCACGCTTTCTTCTTTTGCTCTACGGAAGCTGCCACTTCCGCATCCCACCATGCATCACCATTTGTTTTTCTATGCTTCTTTGAACTTCCACATACTTCTTTCGCTGTATCTACCATACTCTCTTTCAATACTCTCCAGCATTCTTCAATGTCCGATTGCGGCTGGCTTGCCATCGTCAGCCGTCCTCGGACACCCTCTGCATACTTTTCTCTTACACACTCTTCTTGCAACCTTTCAACCTTTATTCTTTCAAGCCCTCCGAAGTGGACACGCTCTCGCCAGTGCCTCCACTTTCTGAACAGACCACTAAATCTCGCAATAACGAGATAGTGGTCCGTGTCGACTGTGGGGCCCCTGTAGGCTCTTGCGTCCAATATTTTGCTTCGGAGGCGACTGTCTACCAAAATTAAATCTATTATGCTTTTCTGTTCATTCCTTCTCCATGTATACATATGGATGTCCTTATGTTGGAAAAATGTGTTTGACACAATAAGGTTTCTCTCCATGCATACATCCGCTATGAGCCTACCTGCGTCGTTCACTCTCTTATCACCAAAATTATATCTATGCCTATAAATATTATTAACAATTATATAACATCGTATCCGTTTTCAGGTGCATTAATGTTAGTTAAAATAACCATAAAGCTGATCCCCCGACAGCCGGAAGTGGCGGCCATTTCGCGCGAATCTTGTTGAATTATTCGCAATGTGGCCGGTTGTAACGTCACATGCGCATTGTCCAGCACTGCGTAGACAAGCGCGGCGTTTATACATTTTTATAATTATATAAAACCACTAATTTTCATTTGTAAATGTATATATTTTTTGTAAAAAATTCACATATATACACATACAAAGAAAATTCTCCGAAATTATAGTCGAGCGTTTATACAAGCACGTAACTTAATTTGCAATAATTTCATATGTTATAATTTTCGTTGTAATCCTATTTAGCACTTACATGGATATACGGTAATTATAACATTATTTGTTATTACGCTTCTCGGTGAAAATCATAATTACACGTTCATAAAATTAGTGCAAAAGCGTGTTTAGTTTAATAGTCTTCTTGCTTATCATGATTCTCTCTTTGTACTCACCTTTTTTAAATTACGATTAGTATTCTTTAGAATGTTTATAGGTTTTTAAGTCATCGATATTGATCGACAGCAAACACTCTATCTTCTAAAATATTTCTATTAAAAATGTAAGTTATATCTAACTCGCATCATCGTCTTAATAGGTTTCTTTTTGGCAAGTTGTGGTCTGGAAACTAGCCAACCGTTCCGCCTGGGGTAAAGAAAGAGGGGCGCGCAGCCCCATAACCCATCGTATTCCCTCCCCATCGCTATTGCGTCGGCCACTATTACTGGTCTCTTTAATCATTATCATTTGCATTTTTTGTTCACTTATTGTTGAATATGATTTAATTTTACACTTTAACTTTACACTCTTTTTTCATGAGCAAGGATGTCTCTTACTTTTCCGCGGAAGTTTTAAAAATCAGCTGTAGAACAAGAGATTGAATTGTATCATTCTTCGAGTAATTAATGAACGACATTTTATTTTAATTCCACAAATTAAGCTTAAATTCAAATTAAAAACTACGTAAGGGTTTCAGAGATCACAAATTGTTCGCTCATATGTAGACACGCACCGTAACAAATATAATAAATTAATTCCACGTATAGTAATCGATCGTATATAGAATCGAGATGTTGACTTTTCAATTAAGTCGAATGCCGATCTTGTGCCGACAACCGTACGATTAATCAATCGTGGTCGGTCGGGGTCCGTTCGAGCCGTACCATGGGAGGCGCGCCAAAATTATCACGAATTAATGGCTGCCTGTTTCAGAGAGAGAAGACTATGTGCACTCATGTTTTATTTACTGTGTCTCGTTTCGAGAATAGACATAAGACATGCTATATCGATTTAAGTGATGCATATTATATTCCCTAATAGCATTGTGTGGTTGTATCTCCAATTTTGTTACGGCGTGATTTATTTTAGATCAAAATCTATTTTGAAACTGTCAAATAATGTATACATTCTATGTACTTCTGTTTTATTCATCGGTTCTGAATGTCTTTTGTTTATCATGTGGGTATCTAAATATAGAATTTTCATAGTAAAACCATACAATAATGATATGGAAGTCAAGCATATATATTTATTAACATAATATATGGAATACATACATATCATCACGCCATATCCCTTGCAGGGTAGACAGAGAGAACAGAGTGCCAGAGAACTCTATCCTTGCATACTTCACTCGCTTCTTCAACATTCATAATTCTCTTCATACACGCTCGCCGGTTTCGGCAATTCTTGACTCATATGGAAAATATAAATAAACTCAACATATTGCATTTTTTTGTTTTCGCTCTGTCGTTGTTACGTTGCCCTGGCAATGTTTCATTCAAAGACGATGTATTTATATTTAAAAATAGAACCTAATTTTATATCATTATTCTATACTCACGCAATTACTCCTTCTATAAATTTAAAGTAATTTCAAATCGATTCCTTTCGTGAATGACTCGACTAACACGAATAAATAACAATGAGATTCGTACCACTAGTTCGGCGGTATCTAACGGCGCGTACATTTCGATTCGATGCCAATAGTCTATGCACGAAGTAATTACTTTGAACATCAATCTTGACCTCGTTGCCAGAGATTGTGTTACGATTAAAAGAACAGTACCATTAAATGATCTGAGAATTTTCATGAAAGAAAGTTGGCAGAACATTTGTATGTTTTGAACAATGACTTTTAAAGTAGAACGCTTGTATTAATTTGAAAATGAAAATGATTAAAATCGTTGAATACCTTATAACTACACTCATATTTACTATTCGATAGATAATTGTTGCTATTTGAAGTTACCCACTGTGATTTTAGTTGGCATAAATAATGAATTATCAACTTGATTCATATAAGTCGATTTGTTAGGCTCAGGCTTCCTTCAGGCCAGCCCATAGGTAGGAATTTGACCTACTACCACGCTGGTCAGACTTATTTTTATAGACGTATTTTCCTTCTCTTAATGTTATATGCCTATTATCCCTTATTTACCTTACTTATTATCCCGTGGTGAATTGTATTCTTGCTACATTACATAACTTTTGCTAGAAAAAAATAACTTTTTTTTTATGTTAATGATAATAATTAATAAGAATTAAGTTTATGTGTAATGGCGGCATTAGAATACAATGCAGTGATCGTGTCATGTACGTGGTTGTTGTAAAAAGACTAAGGGAGATGATATACATATGTATAACATTTATTCAAGAGATATAAAGAAAGCAAGAAATAAAACCTTTTACCAACCTGTCGGACCAGCGTGGTATTGTATACTAATGTCACTTCCATTGTAGAAGAGACTGAAGACCTACAAAGTAGGGCGTATATCAAATAAGATAAATGAATAAATCAGATCGCCTGCATTTTGTTATCAATATCCGCCATCTTAACTGCAAAACATTGCATATATATTATAATAATATGTATCTATGTTAATTACATTCATAAAAGTGAAAAGAATTTTTGTTACACATGTTTTTTTTAAACTGGTATGTTTTTGATATGCTGTCGAGTCAGAAAATGAAAATAGAAATCGAAGTCGGGCGTTTTTAAATTTCTCAAGTTTTCTTATTTTTTTTTTAAATACTTGCACTAAGGAAATGTTTAAGACAATTAATTGTTTTGCAGAGGACTATTAATATGGTGAATGGATGTAAGAATCGTGGGAGATCCAAAAAGATAGATGGATTTTTTGAAGGAAGATACGAGTATGAAAGCAGTGAGTGTAAATATCACTGTTGACAAAAGTCTATGGAAGGTAAGAACATATTGAGTCGACCTTAGCCAATGTGATATAAGGGCAGGCTTATGGTATAAAATAATAACGTGGAGGACTTTACAAATTCTGAGGCTTTACAAACGTGGAGGACTTTACAACGCCTCAGACTTTACAAATGAGGAGGACGTTACAAATTCTGTACAGTCGCAATTATGCATGGTCTTAGCATATAAATATATATTTTTTTGTGAATATAGAACCTATTTTCATCATTTCTATAACTATTTAAACTTCTATATTACAAAATCCGATTACGAAATGAAAAATTGATGTCGCAAGCGGGATTCGAACCCGCGCCTATTGGGATTCCGGCCCAATCGTGCTGCCACTACACTACCGCGACCAATTGTAGGACATGCAAATTTTCATCTCGTATTGTATTTACGTCTTAAGGTGACGGTGTGCTATCTACCCGACAATGTTTACACAATGTTATAGGCTTAATACTTCAAACTTTACAGTTAGAATTGTATCAAACGATGACACAACCTTGTTATTTAAATTTACTGAAATTTTAGCATTTAATATGCTTAATTTATAAAATCCGATTACGAAATGAAAAATTGATGTCGCAAGCGGGATTCGAACCCGCGCCTATTGGGATTCCGGCCCAATCGTGCTGCCACTACACTACCGCGACCAATTGTAGGACATGCAAATTTTCATCTCGTATTGTATTTACGTCTTAAGGTGACGGTGTGCTATCTACCCGACAATGTTTACACAATGTTATAGGCTTAATACTTCAAACTTTACAGTTAGAATTGTATCAAACGATGACACAACCTTGTTATTTAAATTTACTGAAATTTTAGCATTTAATATGCTTAATTTATAAAATCCGATTACGAAATGAAAAATTGATGTCGCAAGCGGGATTCGAACCCGCGCCTATTGGGATTCCGGCCCAATCGTGCTGCCACTACACTACCGCGACCAATTGTAGGACATGCAAATTTTCATCTCGTATTGTATTTACGTCTTAAGGGAACAATTGGTCGCGGTAGTGTAGTGGCAGCACGATTGGGCCGGAATCCCAATAGGCGCGGGTTCGAATCCCGCTTGCGACATCAATTTTTCATTTCGTAATCGGATTTTATAAATTAAGCATATTAAATGCTAAAATTTCAGTAAATTTAAATAACAAGGTTGTGTCATCGTTTGATACAATTCTAACTGTAAAGTTTGAAGTATTAAGCCTATAACATTGTGTAAACATTGTCGGGTAGATAGCACACCGTCACCTTAAGACGTAAATACAATACGAGATGAAAATTTGCATGTCCTACAATTGGTCGCGGTAGTGTAGTGGCAGCACGATTGGGCCGGAATCCCAATAGGCGCGGGTTCGAATCCCGCTTGCGACATCAATTTTTCATTTCGTAATCGGATTTTATAAATTAAGCATATTAAATGCTAAAATTTCAGTAAATTTAAATAACAAGGTTGTGTCATCGTTTGATACAATTCTAACTGTAAAGTTTGAAGTATTAAGCCTATAACATTGTGTAAACATTGTCGGGTAGATAGCACACCGTCACCTTAAGACGTAAATACAATACGAGATGAAAATTTGCATGTCCTACAATTGGTCGCGGTAGTGTAGTGGCAGCACGATTGGGCCGGAATCCCAATAGGCGCGGGTTCGAATCCCGCTTGCGACATCAATTTTTCATTTCGTAATCGGATTTTATAAATTAAGCATATTAAATGCTAAAATTTCAGTAAATTTCTATATTACAGTTTATAATACTTCCTTAAATTCCTAATTCACATATATTGTGATATATAGAATTTGGAATCCTCTATTGATTTCCACGGCAAGTCTGGTAGACTCCATGATTCGCAGTGGCCATTTATCTACCCTGTTTGGGATTTGGCATATATATTCACAGAGGCTTTGCATCTATTGAAATTGATATTAATAGTGATCCTATTTTATCGAAAGATTTATATTTATAACTGATTTCATAGTATTATTGCATGGGATAATTAAAGAAATAACATATCGACTGCACAGATGGCATAGTGATTAAGATACCTTCCGTGTCAGTGTCGTAGGTTCGATTCCTACGTAGGACAATACTTTGTGCGATCCACGAAGTATTGTAACTGGCTGTGTTTTCATTGACCTATAATGCCAAGTGTTATGGGTTCAAATCCTACGTAGGACAACATTTTGTGCGATCTAGAAATTGTTATTGTGTCTAGGTGTAATTTTCGTCCGGCAATTGCAATTTTAAAGTCGATTATTTCCTTAGATCAGGGAGTTTTCGGTTACGGGTGTGCGTGCTTACGCCCCTCTTTGACCCCGGACGGAGTGGTGCGAAGAGTCCGCCGACCGTGGCCCACACTCAAAAAAAAGGAGGGGTAGTTTTCTTGAAAAAAAAAAAAATACGTCCATTTTTTTATATAGGTATCCTGAATGAAGAATAATGCTTAGTCAAAATGGAAGGCAAATCTACCAACCCACACCGAGATACCACACTGCTAAAAGCATCTAGTTAAGTTTTGTATATTCATAGCAATGATATTATTTGCGTATCATTTAATTCTCTTGTATGATATTTGCTGGAAAGGAAAACATGATAAAAACCATCATCATCATCACAGCCCGTAAATGTCCCATTACTGGGTTGGAGCCTCCTCCACAATTGGAGGGAAATTGACATACATCACGCTGGTTAGACGTGTCGGTATAAAGGCTTTTATTTTGAATTTTCTTTCTGTTGCTATATGCATATTTTATCCCTTAGTCGTCTTTTACGATCACCCACGGGCAAGACATGGGGTGGTGAATAGTATTCTTACTCCGTCACCACACGGAAATTAGATATATCTTCAATTTAATAACTATTAATTTGAGAAGGTATTGAATAGCATAGAAGGTATTGAATAGCAACATATACAAATATAACATTGGTAATGCGATTACTGTTTAGATTCACGTCTCGATAATGAATTATGTCATGTGAATAACATTTTATACAAGCAGAACACTGGTAGGGCGTCCACATCAATTTATAACCTCTATCCGATTACAACTACGGCTTTTACCGAATGCAGTTTGCATAAATATCCACTAAACTCTATACTGATAACAACAAGGTACATTATCCAACAACATAGTAATATAGGTTAAGAATTTTAAGTCTTAACTTGAAATTCTGGAGGCTCTTTATACTTTCTAAATTGCTTTGGGAACGTATTAGCGAGTGTAAGATGTAAATAATATATAAGTTTTTGTGGTTTATTGAAGATTTAAGTAACATTTATTATATTTTAATTAATGAAATGATGAGAAAACATTATATCTCTATTGGTAAGAAAAATGTAGGAAATAGGGGAAAAAATCATCAGCTATTTTCTTACTGAAACCAAAATAAGAATAGTTAGCTAATTAATTTCTATTATTATTTTATAATACATGTAAATTAAATAAATATAGTTAATAGTCCAAACAAATTACAGCTATTTGAAGCTATTAACCTTTTTTTTTACATGATTTTGAGGGAAAATGGGTGCTAGTCACTAGTTTAACAGAAAATGGATCTGAATATGCACTATGACGTCAGTGTTTATTTTTTGTGGCGGGTTACAGTACGCCCCACTAATTCGTCCGATACGACGGGAGAAACGGCGCACGACCACGGAGACCCGCCCTACAACGTACCTCTCGACGCCGTACAGATGGGACACCGGAATGACGTCACTGTTGACAATCAAAATCAATTTTAATTACGTCTCTCCGTCAAGGGATTACAAAAATATAAAATAATTTATTACTTTTCGTAAAGTGATTATGAAAACATCACTTATAAGCTTCATTATCGCTCATTTATAGCACCATAAATATATATACAATAACAATATGAATTTCTTAATAACCATAGAGTAAAATTATCATATTCAATTACTAACATAACACTTTTTATACTGCCCTCTTGGTATTATTAAAATTTCCACATATGTTATTCTTAATCCGTAAACACGTGGTCAATAATGAATTGATTGTGTGTAAATATATGAAATATACTTTCACAACAAAATTTGTATGATTTCTAATGTTTACAATAAATACTATACACATTTGAAATAAAACTAATAAAACACATCTGAAGTAAACAGTGAGCAAGGTCACGGGAGGACTCCCATGACCTTGATCACTGTAAAGTGTTCGAAACGTCGGGTAATTAAAAATCAAATACAAACTCGATAGAACCGTACAAGTAGATTAATTTCAAAATGTTTGTTTTATTTCCAAATAGGACTCAATTAGCCGATTCTATAACAATGACAAGTAAATATACATACATACATATCATCACGCCATATCCCTTGCAGGTTAGGCAGAGAGAACAGAGTACCAGAGAACTCCTTGCATACTTCACTCGCTTCCTCAACATTCATAATTCTCTTCATACACGCTCGCCGGTTTTGGAGACTCTTGACTCCACCTTTCTTCAGTAATTAACCAATCTGGTCTAGGTAGGTTAGTCTCGATCTCCCCCGGTACCTACATCCTGTAAATATAGGGTTAATTATAACGCAATATCCCTAGTACATCTAGACTAGCCCGAATGAACTCAAGCCTGCCGAAGGTAATTTCTCAAAGAGACCAACACAGCGGTTTGATCTGCCAAAATATGATCCAACTTAATATAAGATTTATTGAAATTTCTAGATCATATCACTAGAATATCCATTTCTGGCTTTAAGGTGAAGCAGACTATTACAAATGGCGTACATTCCAACCCAAATACATACTAGTGTTTGAACATTTACATGAAAACGAGGGTCTAACTGTTATGACTGCGTTTAGCGGTCCTGTAATCCCATATCACAAACTGTACGAAAGGAATTCTAATTAATCCCATCAAAAATGTACCATTGAAATCCTTGGGGATTAGTTATGGGGGTTCGAGGCAGCCCGTGGCCAATGTTTGCGTATTGCTGATTATTATCTTAATAGGATGGCGGGAGATTTATAACTGGATTACCAGTTAAGTGTAAGCATTAGCTTACACGTATAATTGTTCTAGCATGTTCGTTTAAAATTAAATATTCGGTTTTTAGTTGTTTTATTTTTATATTAAATATACAGAAAACTTATTCGTTATATTTTAAACGATTTAAATTTTTTAAAGAATACAATGTTTCTCTACTTTTTAATGAGATAATATAACTTTTTAATGAGAAAATACACATGCCCACCATTGTAACTCCTATTATAATATTCCACAATGATCGCCACAAATCATATCGAGGTTTAATCCTCTAGAAATCCTGGGAAATATCATATTAAAAAAAAAACAAAGAGAAATTTGTTTACATCAAAGTTATTATATCAAACATGAAGTATTGGTATCAAACATGAAGTGTTCCACTTCCTTCTTATGTAAAACTAGGAATATGAAATACTATTGACCAAAAAGCACACCAGTACAGCACCACTGATTCATCAGAATTTAAGGTGGACTATTCTCTACTTTACCGTGGGAATTGTAATAAGGCTTGTATGAGGTATCACTGACATAATAGGCAGCAACGCAACAGTGATGGCAATCCCGCAACAGCCTATCAAAAGCATTATCATATTGGCATTCACTGTTGAATACGGAGCTCTCCAAAATAGGTTCTAGCGACAAATTATTAAAAAAAAATATCTTTTTAAATACATAGCTTTTTATCTCCATAGGTTCAGTAAAGTCGTTACACTGAATAAAGTTGTGCCTTCTCTTTTTTTGTTTTTTTTTTTAGAAGTTAAATACAAAGACGATGGTTTATTTCAAAAGTTAAATCCGTTTAACCTGATTTCGGTGGTGAAATCTTTATTCTCAATCCATATATATTTGATGGACATTATTAACTTTTATGCTGTGTATTGGGGACTAAGAATACTACCAACCCTCACTTTGCTCGTGGATGTCGTAAAAGACGATTAAGAGCTTTATATCGACTTGGACCTCCTCCACTTTATGCCTTTTGATCAACACTTACATTCCCAAAGATGTTTGACGTCAGGCAAACGGCCGGTCATGAAACTATTCTTAATAATTTTAGAAATATGTACGAGTACAGTTTCGAGTTTTCCGTGTGGTGACGCAGTAAGAATACTATTCACCACCCCATATCTTACCCGTGGGTGATCGTACGAGATAACTAAGGGATATAAAACGCATATAACATCTATGCGAGAGAAGGAAAACTTGAAACAAAACCCTATACCAACACGTCTGACCAGCGCGGTATATCAGGTTAATTTCCCTCCTGTTACAGAGGAGGCCTAAGCCCAACAGTGGGACATTTAGGGGCTGTGATGATGATGTACGAGTACATATTGCGTCGACTTCAAGTAATTGGAATAAAAACATGAGAATGATGAAATACATGAGTCATTTCTACAAATGAGAGGGTTATTTGTCTAATTTATCAAATGATAAAAATAATCCGCATAAAATTATTTTTTTAATTTGAGTGTTGTTTCCAGTAATAGTCCGTTATAACACGCCTGGTTAAGCAAGGAGTAGTGGCGTATTATATCTTTGATATCACCAAGGTATCATAAACATCCATCAGTCTATTAATATCCACTATCAGACATAGAGAACCTATAGAGAGTAATTACATAAAGGCCATGCGTGGCAGGGTTGGCGATAACAATTATTTTGTCATCAGGTTTCATAGAAGAGAGTGCTATGATCACTCCCCTGGTTCTTCTATCACTTCCCTTGCGTTTTTTACAAATTATCACAAGACAAGATTTATGACTAATTGTATTGTTTATCTACCACACCGGGTTATAAAAACCATAGTGTAAAATGATCAAATAAATAACGACACATCCCACTTTCAATTTAATAAAAAAAAAGAGTGTGTGTGTCAGCTCCGACGCACGACTGGAGTTTACTCCTTAAGTACGATTATCAAAACAGGCGCAAAAAAAGCTCATTTGACTAAAAATAATATATATATTTTTAATTACATTTATTAAAACTGTTCAGTGAATCATCTGACGTCAGAAAGTGAAAGGTGCGCAGAATAGGTTGCGCACCAAAATCGTAACGAGGTCATTCGATCACTAGATTTTACTCCTCAATTTTTTCTCATACCGGGCGCCTTATATGAAAATCGATTCTTAAGGAGTAAACTCCCAAAAAAAAAATATGACAAACTTCTATAATCCATAAAGCTCAAGTGATATTTCCATTCCAAAATTAAAAACGATTATCGTCGTCGTTATATTTCACGTTCTGAAACCGTTGAGATTTTGGCGCGGTTATGATGTGATGCCGTGACAAATGTTGGTAGTTCGGATAATTCATGGAGGCCTCGCTGCGAACATTATTTTGTCCTACCGATAAGGGACGTTGTATTTTTGGCTAAATTGATGAAAAACATTGTACTAACATTTTGCTGAAACTTATTGCTCGTTTTGAAGTAATGGTAGAAAAAGGGGTGTATGTTTATTTTGTACATATGTTATCTACGCTGCACAGATATCATTGTAGTTAAGTAGAAACCTTCCGTGTCGGGTGTTATGAGTTCGATACTGATGCTAGATTATTTTTTTTTTCAATAATTAAAGCTCAAATACAGGGATTTGTTTCTTAGCGTTTCTTATCTCGATCATCATCATCATCTCAGTTCATATATGTTCCACTGCTAGGTTCTAACCTGCTCCACATGAGCATAATTGACCTGCTATAATACCACGCTGGCCTGAGTTGGTACAGGTTTCCATTCTCAGTTTCCCTATCCGTGCACAGATATTATAATCACAATGTAGCGCTTAGTGGTCTTTTATGGCCCACGGGCAAGACAAGGGGTAAGGAATTGTATTCTTAATCCATCACCACACTATTAACCAAATTTAATTCATCACTATCGTAATCATTCCGCCTTTTGTTATCCACAGCTGGACGTAGGCAGAGACACTTTGTGGCGAAATGTAGAAACATTTCGCCACAAAGTGCGATCCTGTACCGTCCGCATATAACGACTCCCAAAATTTAATTCATCGTCTCATCATCTCAGCTCATATATGTCCCACTGTTGGGCTCGGACCTCCTCCATAATGGGAGGGTAATTAACCTACTATACCACGCTGGTCAGACGTGTTGGAATCGTTGGGGTGTCGGGGATCGAATGTCAGTAGACGATCTCTCCGGCGTCCCGTAAAAGCGCGGAAGGGGGTCGCTGGTTTTAGTGGGTATTCCGGTCGGACTAGCCGGCCGGCGAGTCCCACACTCCCTCCCGTCACGACATCGGCGCGAAGGGGTTAGAGCGTAAAAGCGTTTCCACAGCGTCAAAAAAAAAACGTGTTGGAATAGGGTTTTGTTTCAAGTTTTCCTTCTCTTGCATAGATGTTATATGCGTTTTTATATCCCTTAGTCGTCTCGTACTATCGCCCACAGGGAAGATAGGGGGTGGTGAATTGTATTCTTACACCGTCACCACACGGAATAAAAATAAAAATTTAATTATCTGTATAGAATTTTAAAATAACTGTATTGATTTATTAAATTCTCTTTTCATTAAAAAACTTATTATATTTTATTAAATTGTATTTTCCATGGATGCATTGCGACTAATGTGATTCAAATAGAAGTACAAAAATAAATATTACAGGCAAGCGAATCTGATGGCAGCGCTAATGTAAATATAAACATAGTCTTAATCTATTTAGTTTATTGCTTTAATAAATAATAATAAGGCAAATCTTATATTATTAAAATTAGCACTTAATATGTATTTGCCGAAAGGAAAACGAGAATACTTGTTTTCCACGGTTCCCAATTCATTGTCTAAATAAATTCTGTTTGTGTCGCAAATGTATGTAGGCACTAAGTATATATACATAAGTATGTATGACGCATAATATATTGGCCTCAATAGCTATTGTGGCCGTATAAACCTATTAAACTAATTAATTAAAGTAAGTTATAAGGGTTTCGTTCGGTTGGAATCCTTTTGAAATTGGCACCTTGTCTATACCACTATCGATTCGTTACCGTAGACTAAATTGCTTTTCTATTACGATTTTAACAGGATTAAATTTTAAACGCTCTTTAAACTGGTTATTCTTTCATTTTTAGTAGTAATCGTCTTAAACCATGTACATCCCACTTCTGAGCACAGACTATTTCCAGATGAGGAAAATTTTCTTTAGCCAGTTTTTACGAGTAGCATAGAAAAAAAAATGAAGTCGCAATACAAATTTATTCTTAATTCAGATCATCATTTTCGCTATTGACTCATCATTCTTCCCATCAACTGGCTTAGTACATATGGCATGGAAAGTATGAGAAATGCGTAAAATTCATACTAGTCAAGAAATGCGGGTTATATATGCGGGTTGCACATATTTTGTATGAACAAAATAAAAGGGATAAAGACATGACTATTTAATTATTGCTAACTTTAGCAAACTTGGCAGGAGTCCATCAAATGTAATGTAACTTTATTTATCCGTATAGTGACTAAGAATATCCATCCGTTGCATTAGGTGACGTAGAAGTCAACCAAAAGAAAAATCTCTTATATATTTTTTATCAATAGCTTCAGCTTTTTTTATTTTATGCTTGAACCTTCATTCACCACATTACTAGTTATGACCATAACTAAAATACTGCCACCATTATTCGAACAAGATCTTTTAAATTTTTAATTAATTCTCATATATACGCTGAGTATTTTACATTTCATTTTTACTTGCCCGATGTTTCGAACACTTTTCAGCGTTCTTGGACACTGGAGGATTCCATCTTTCTTTATATTTTAATTTTACTTCATTTTTACGCTCCACGTAAAATATATCTTAACTCAGCATTTACCAAGGATAGACATAGAGATGTAATAAATATAATATAACGCTATTACATAACTAATTTAACGATAACGCCCTCCAATATATTCATGAGACAATAATCGTTATCGGCACAATGTGCACTTGAGCGAACTTGCTAACTTACAACCAAAACTTGCCCGCCTATAGATGTTCCGATAGCCTTTGAAGGGTTTAATTAGTTTATTACCTGACAAATACGGCAGATAACAATTAACACACTGTTTATATCGTAGACAAACGTTATTTGAATGGATGTTTCTCTATGCATAGTTCTAAAACGATTTTAAAAAAAAAGAGCATAACTACTTAGTGTGTACACTAAATTCAAACTTATTACAAAAATAAGAATAAATACCAATATTATAAAAAAGTTGTATGCTGTGTGATAGCGGCTACGAATACTACCAACCCTTACTTTGCTCGTGGATGTTGTAAAAGACGACTTAGAGCCTTATAACGACCTAGGCCAACTGCATCTGATGTCGTTAGGTTAATAATTACATTCCCAAGGAGGTTTGACGTCTGGCAGGCGACCGGTCATAAAACTATTGCCAATAACTTTTACAATATGTACTATGAAAGAAGAGTACATTTTGTATCGACCCCAAGTAATTGGGATAAGAGTAGGAGAATGATGAATATAAAAAAGTCTTTATCGGTATTTCCTTTTCTTTTTTTTTGTTTTATTTTGGCTTCATTATGGCTAATGTCATAATATCTCTCATTGGGGAGAACTCAGTCTAACAGAGGACGGCGTTACGCTGAAAATATGTATTACTGAATTTATTAAGTTTTATCAACAGTTTTATAAGGCTTGCAATTTGTTTGATGTAAACTTCTTGGGAATGTAATTGTTGATCAAACAGCATCAGATGGAAATTACTGAAATTTAGCATTTAATATGCTTGATTATTTATAAAAACCCGATTACGAGCGAAAAATGATTGTCACAAGTGGGATTTGAACCCACACCCATACTATTGGAAATTACTACCTATTGGAAAGTACTACCTATTGGAAAGTACGATTGGGACGGATTTCCCATAGGTGTGGGTTCGAATCCCACTTGTGACAATCATTTTTCGCTCATAATCGGGTTTTTATAGCATCAGATTGAGTTGGCCCAGGTCTCTGTAATTCTCACAGTGATCTTTTAAGAGCTACAATGCAATTTAAATAGATTTTTATTTTTGTTATTATTTAAACGGCCACAAACAGCATTAAGGAAATAAACCTTGTATTGCATGGGAACTCACAAACATAACAATTTAACAGACACAAATAAAATCCATACTCAAAACAACAAGTTGTGAATCACACAAAGTATTGTCTTGCATTGGAATCGAACACACAGCACTGGCACGTTAGGTCTGTATCTTAACCACTTCGCCATCTATGCAGGGTTTGTATTATTCGTTTAACTACACAACACATTATATAATACAGCAATTAACAAGATATAATTTAGGACCTGTATTACAGAGCCGTTGTTTGACTGACTCATCAACTATCAGCCGAAACTACTGAAGGTAGAAACATGAAATTTTGACTGTAGTTTATTTTTTATGACGTAGAGATCCACTAATAAATGATTTTACAAAATTCCGCCTCTAAGGTGTAACAAAGTGGCAAAATTTGTATGGGGAGAAAAAGAATATTTATCGATTCTTTTCAAAATACATACAATATATAACAAAACTGATAGATCTAAGCTTCGATGCTGACTAATCAAATACTCCCATTGATTAGGAACGTTATCGATAAGTCCTAAGGCGTATCTAAGTATATTAAATGCCTGCGGCCGGGCTAGTGTCTGCAGAGCGTGATGAGAATTCAGCTAAGGATTTGAAATGATAATATCTATAACTTAAAGTGAGATTATAACGAGAATGTTCTAAAACTGATTCTTAATTTATTACAATTTTATTAAAGCCCTATCAAAACTTTTTTAAATATAACTTGCCTGAATAATTTATTGAAATTAGAAAGTTATTTTCTCAGCTCATATAGGCCTTAATTTTGAACGTGAATATTATCCGCAATGAGATGAATCTAGTTTTGAGTTTGCCATCCATCTATCCATCTTCCCGTAGACTACTGTCTACTACTGGACATAAATCTCCCTACGGGAATGCCAGTTAAGAAAATCTTGTGCAACTTGCAAAGGTTCTCTGCGATTAATTTAGATCATTCTACGCTCATCGTCTAATTCATGGTCGTCTCTAGAGAATCTTTCTTCCTCGCGGTTGTTGGATTTTGCCTACCCATTGCTACTATATGATGCTAATTCTTCAAAGTAATTCTGTTACACTCTTTCTTATGCGGATTTTCGTATTCTATCACGGATGCCGTATTAAGGGTTATATGACATTTAGAATCTGATCTGGATATCTTTTGAGACGGAGTCATACTCAAATAAAAGTACGACTCAAACAAAAGTAAATGCCGTGAGAATGATAAATAACATATATGAAAATTATAGACAAATTCGAACTTTTCACAAAATACATTAAATTGTAAACAGATATACGTATGTACTTGTTTCCGAATGCCGCCGGTACCAACTTTAACCACTTTCAGTTGAATGAAAATAAATTCGAATTAACCAAAGCGCTAGTTTCCCAAAACTCACAACTTTGAACAAACTAAGTTACTGTAACAAGCAGGAAGACACACTACCATATATCGACAACTACTCGTTTATAAATGTTTGAAACGCCTGCTATTGTAATAAATACATACACATACATATCATTACGCCATATCCCTTGCAGGGTAGGCAGAGAGAACAGAGTGCCAGAGAACTCTATCCTTGCATACTTCACTCGCTTCCTCAACATTCATAATTCTTTTCACGCTCGCCGGTTTCGGAGACTCTTGACACCACCTTCCTTCAGTACTTGATCAATCTGGTCTAGGTAGGTTAGTCTCGTTGTAATAAATCTTAATATTTTTTATTTATATATATCTTTCTGTGTGGTGACGTAGTAAAAATATAATTCAACACACCCTATTTTACCCGCAGGTGATCGTACGAGACGAATAAGGGATATAAAAATGCATAAAACATCTATGCAAGAGAAGGAAAACTCGAAACAAAACCTTATACCAACACGTCTGACCAGCGATGTATAGTAGATCAATTACCCTTCCATTATGGAGGTGGCCATAGCTTAACAGTGGGACGACGTATATGGGTTGAGATGAGATTTTTATTTTAGTCTCATGCCTTGAAGAGAAATATCAAAATATATTGACTGCATAAATTGCGATATGGCTAAGATAACTGACGTGCCAGTAACTTAGATTCCCACACAGGACTATACTTTGTGCCATCCACAAATTTTTGTCTGTTAATTATATCTCTGTAAAGTCCATCGCAATAAAAAGATTATGTCCTTATTTAGATTATTCACCTTAAATCATTCACCTGGTACCAATTCCGGGTGTGTTGTCTTAAACAAAAATATCTGCAAGAGGATTTTCATCCTTTAAAATCAAATTAAATGTGTAGTAGTTAAAGTGTAAATTCAATCAAATATGTAGAGATCCTATATTTGCCCAATCTTTAAAATCTTGGATTATATATAAACGAGGTAGTTTTAGAAGACATTATCTGGTACTAACGAATAAGTTCTTATGTCTCAAGCGGATTTTACTACTCGGCAGAAGATTTTGATACTTAGACCACTGTCTGTAGTTCCTGATTAATTTAAATCTAATTGAAATATAAATTTTACCTGACTTGTTACATTCATTATTTTAAATCGATTACTTGTACCTAATCTACGATAGATGAACTAAGGTGGTTTCGGTATGTTCACACCATTCTCCTAGATGCCTCTTATTTATTTTTCATATTCCCGCAAAATGCGCCCGAGGATTATTTGCCAGTTATCGGAAGTGGATAAATTACTTTATTACTCGCTCGCTGGGAACCCTTTCGACGTTATAAAATGAAAGTATCGAAGCTATTTTCACGGTGGAATAGCGTTCGTTTTCGCTTATAAAATGATTCATTTTTTTTGAATCGATAGGTTTTATTTTGCGTGTGAATAATCGTCCGGCTTTATGGAAAAATGAACGAGTCGCTTCCACGAAGCGACCTTTGGGCTCGACCGACCGACGATATTTTCGGTCAAGCGTTTTTCTATACGAAGGCCAACTTTGCAACATATCTTTATATGATCCATAACAAAGTATTATTGATGGGTTAGCCGTTGATATGTGACTCTCTACAATTTTTAAACTCATGGAATGTCTTGAAATACAATATTATGCATATAAATTTAGATGTGTTTCTATTTTCTTACGCATGGAAACATTTTATGGTTATCTTCTTCCACTGGGCGGGCAAAGTATTACTGCCAGTCTTGGTGCATTTGTCGAAATACTTGCTGAAATCGCTCAAATAAAAGGATTTAATTAGTACATTTTAAAACATGTATATATTAAATGTATATTTTTTTATGTATATTTCTTGTTGTTTTAACTGTATTTAGTAAAAATATAATATAAAAATTATATTATATGAAATATGAGTCAATCAACTACATGGGTAGTATAAATTACTTGTTAACATTTGATTACTTTATTTTTACCTTTTAAAATAATAGATAGAATAAAATAAACTTCTGAATATATTAAATAAAAATAAATCTAAAGAGTAAAACTCGAGAAAAATAAATTGCGCTCTAAAAAGTAAGGAACCAGGAAATTATCAACATAGCAATGTTTAGGATACACTCGTAATCTACCCCTTTACCTGAAGAATTATTTGTGCAAGGTGACTGATGACCGATGACTGATTGGCGGATTGGCGGTGAATGGTAATATAGTTAGGTTATAATATAATACGCCATAGTTCCATTGATTCGGACAATTATGATGGCTGCGAACACATCTATCAGAAAAAAAACAACAGAAGTAAAATACAACTGCTCAGATGGCGTAGTGGTTAAGATACCAACCTTCCGTGCCAGTAGAGGTTCGATTCCCACACAGGATAATACTTTGTGCGATCCGCACAGTGTTGTTCTGAGTCTGGGTGTAATTAGTCTGCGTTAATTGCATGTTTGTAATGTCCCCCGCAATACAAGGATTATTTCCTTAGTGCAGGGTGGTGATTAAAAAAAAAATCGCACACGCAGTGGTTTCGCGATACTCCTAGTGTTGCCAAGGTCCATGAGCAACAGTTACAAATTACCATCAGCTACTTGCTCAACTACCACCAAGAGCAGTCATTAGAAACTCAACATTCCATTCACGTCAGCATATGATACCGTATAAGAACGAGAAAATGTACAGCTTCCTTAAACCAACCTTTACTATTATTCCTTCTCGTCAATTGGACAGGTTATCAATTCGGTCCATTTCACCCATATCTACTATAGAGCAGGAATGGCCAACGAGTCGATCACGATCGGTCGATCGAGCGACCAATTTTAGTCGATCACTCGCAAGTTCCATGAGGGGACGAATTCATGGTCTGGTCACTTTGACTAAAACTAAACACCGTTCTGTCCTGACCGATTCTCATACTGAGGACTCATTGTTATTATTTTTGTCAGGATTTACTCCAAATTATGATGCATTAGTTAAAGAAATGCAGACTCAGGTTTCCCATTCATTTAAATTTAAACAGTTTGAACGAATAAATATTATTAATAATTGCTCATATTGTTTTAATTCCCCTGAAGATAAGTTTTTTAACCCATTAAATAAATATTCATGTATGTTGCTTATTTACCCATAAATCATGGAACTCGCAAGAGTACACGTCGGTGTAAAAGCACATAGCATAAACGTCCCCCTTCTTACCTAAGAAATAGGTCGATCGCGACACAATTTTAAAATAAAAAGTATATCTTTTGTGCACAAAAGTTGGCCACACCTGCTTTACAGCACCGCGAACGAATGATAGTGATCAAATACGCTTACAATTTCTAAATTTCAGAAAGATTATCGTTCTTACCAGAATATCCATAATCCAATCTAATCGTAATTAATTATATTATGAACTTCCAACCTGATCTTCGGTCAGCCACATCGTATTCGCTTCATAAAAACAGAATCATGCTAATTTTCGAAATGGACTACCCTTCTATTAATTATTAAGGAACTAAAAACCCTTTTAACCTCATTTTGTAGGCTATGTGACGGTGGAATGGGTGATATCATTTATCTTTATAAGTGCGTCGGTTATTAGGGGTAGGGTGGTTCCATTACACAGCTTTATATACTTACTAATGTCATTAAGCGAATGTGTGGACAACACTAGTGTTTTAATCGGGAAGTAATTAATTAGTTTATGGTAACACAGTCGAATGTTAAGTTTGTACTTCAATTAATTAATGTCTATGTTATTTATTAATTTGTCATCATTGTTTGCTCACTGTACACTGAATGTGAAGATAACTTTGTTTCGTGCCTACTGTACAGCATTTTACACATGCAGCCTGTGGGCGGCATATACGCAAAGGTCCTATAGTGCCCTCCGCGTTCAATATAATAATGCGTTCAGGGTACTGGTGGGGCTGCCTCGCTACTGTAGTGCATCGGGGATGTTCGCAGACGCGCGTGTTGATTGTTTCTATTCAACAATGCGTAAGCGGTGTGCATCCCTGGTGCGCAGGGTGCGTGGCAGCGCTAACAGTATCCTGAATATGATATCGAGCAGACTGGACTGTACATTCATGGGCCGCTGCTGCGCCATCTCTCATGGGATGTTGTGGCGGTGACATGCCTATGTCTTGTGATGTGCCGTTTGTAATTTTATTTTTATTACTAACATAGGTGTAAGTCGTACTAATCATTTGAGTCTTGGTCACTTTAATAAATATTATTATTATTATTATAATGAGACTATAATTATAATAAATCATTTGATATTGTATAAGTATGTTGGTTTGTCAGACAGATTTATTGGATATTTTATTTATTTGCTTTAATTAAAACTATGTACCTCAATTCGGTTTAGCGAGATTTTTAAACTATAATAAAAATTGGTTAAAGACGAAAATCGAATTTATTAATAGACCAAATGTTATTCATTGTTCAAAATCATACATACATAGCCTCGCGCCTGTTTCCCAGAGGGTAGGTAAAGACTACGGAGTGCCTCAAACCGCGATCCTGACATACCTCCATCGCTTCGTTCTCACTCATAACAAACTTCATGCATGCTCTACGATTACGCTTACTCTTAATATGACCTATGATGTCAACACATCTACAAGAAAAGCATGACGTGGTCTTCCCTCCGTATTCGTGCAATTTACGCTTGTTTTATATATTTGCTTCGTCAATCTCTCTTCACTCATTCTTTCTATGTGTTCAAACCACCTTCAAAATCAGCTCAGCTTCGCATTATTGTCTTCCTAACGAAACCAATTTAGGCACAGCGGTGGAATGGTGTCAAAATATATGACGGACAAAAATAGAAAACATTTTTGTGTTTTAGATATAACAATAATAATTATAAAAAGTTTATTGAACTAAGAAACATAGACGTACAATTATATTTCTACAATATTTAATTTCATAAAAGAGACCTGTTTAGGTGTAGCATTGATACGTGCATTAATTCGAAAAACATTTCACATATATTGACTCCTATTCATAGATAGATGTCAAATTTTATTACATTATCTCCGCTAAAATAACGCATTCAATAATTATGAAAGTTAAAAAAAAAAGAAGACTTAAAACGATAACTTTAAATTTTAATCGATTCTTTTTAGAACTGAATTCATTCATGTTCATTCTATGTATTGTCGTCTAATGCTGAACGTAGGCCTCGCCTATAAAGGGACATATGGCGCAGTCATCCTTTAGTAGAAATAATACTATAATCGCCATACTTTGCAAGTGGGTTAGCAATCGCAGAAAGGTATTATACATTTCCCAGGAAAACGCTGCTGTCCATTGTCCCTTTCAGACAATTTTTACAAATAAAGGATGGCAACACATTTTATTCTTATTCCCTCACCATGCGGTAATTATTACTACTTGAATACTACTATACTACTATTTGTACTAATTATTACTAATAATATGAATTTCAAAAATCAATCTAATTTTAGATTCGAATGCAATATTGCAAAATATTAAATGAAACTAATTTATTCATCGATTGTCTTAACAGCCAAATTTTAATTCAATTTAATGTCTTTTGTGTTGTAATAAGAAAATCAAATTTTGTAATAAATCATAGAAAACAATAATTTGATCAATTGTAATTTATATATTTTATACTATAAGATAGTAAACTGCATTCAGGCGTTTCTGCCATATCTACTATTGCAATCAATCTTAATCTCACAGGTTAGATTGAATTGCTTTGGATTAAGACTCGTCCACTAGGAGAGAAAACCACGCTAGACATGCGCGTTGGTGCTGTATTATCCCTTTAGTTTTAAGTTTTACGATACCCACGGACAAGATAGAAACTATAGTTAATCTAATCAAAGAAGTGAATTTTGACATTTCGCATTTTTTAATACACAATAACCTTGGTCAAACGTATGCACATGATTGCAATAAATAAATCAAAAATTTTAAAGAACTATTAAGTTATTTACATAATTAACGTTGCGGGTGACTTTCTCGTACAATAAACTAATGTTGAAACTTGTAAAACTAATTTAAAATAAAAATTACGTGGTAAATAGTAATTGTTATTGACGATCTTACAATGTCACGCCATTACGTTCTATGCAGTAGTGCTTGACAACTTCCAATTCACGAATATCCAAATAATCGGTAATAATATTAGAATAATATAATTAATCGAATAGAGATTTTGACAGAGATGTACGTTTCGACAATTTTATTGCTAAGGAAATAATTATTAATGTTCGTGACGATGATAATTCAAGTAATAGTAGTAATTCTGAATAAATAGCTATTTTCAAATCCAGTTTTTGTTTTTACTTAACCTAATTCTACTAAATATAATGAATAGATTTTATTCTGAAAGAATTAAATTTATTTAGTATTAATTTAGCACTTAATTTATTTATCTCCCTTTTGAAAAAAAAAATATAAACCGATTATTAATTAAAAATAATCAATATCGATTTCTCACTAAAATCGGCTATTTTCGATAGCTATTATTTGGTTCGCGTACCTAGACAACTTACTCCGACAGCTGTCAAAGTGGACTTTTGACGAGAATTTGAAAACGTCATGTGGTGCTCTTGTATTATATTCGATATCTTAGTGTTTTAACGTGTTATATTAGATAATTTTGATGGTATTTTATGTAATGTGATGTGCGGAAATACTGGGATGTAGTGAATATCATATAAAAGTGCTTTACAACGTTTTCGTTTTTCATCAAAATTCCCACAAGATAACATTAACAGTGTGGCCATTGCACTGTTAATGGTGACAATTTGACTTAGACAACGACTGACTTGAAAGACTAAAAACGTGAAAATATTTATAACTTGACACTGGCACCAATAGCTCGTATATGTAGCTGATTGCCAATACATAAGAAGAAGACTATAATTAATTGTATTCTTACTCTGTCACTACACGGACAAATACTTCATCAAATACTTATATTTCATCATCAACCTAGAAAAGAACAAAGTCGCTCTTACATACATACAATAAACCCGCTCGAATGTAAATTGCTTGATATATAATATTAACATTTCACACTTATCATTATAATGAAAATAATGATATAAAATACCTTTAATTACATGCAAGTAATACGCAATAAATGTCTCGCAAACGGCACAACGAGCCATTTTATTAGCATCGGCCTTTTATTTAACCGCACCAATACAAGTGGGTGCTCTGATATTCAACAAACAGGCTCGCCTGTTGTTATGTTAAACCCGCCGGATTATCCCACTTACTCTGAGTTTGATCAATTTAAACGCCGTCAGTGAAGCCTTTTAATAAGCCCTTTGTTTACGTTTAATTCCAAGCTTCGGGTCTTAAATCTAATGTGAGTAAATGTTGCTTGATTAAAATTATTGTACTTAGAATACGGTTCATCGAATTTTGTTCAAGTTTATGTTTATATATGGGATTAATGTATAAAACTTGATTCGCAAAATAACGATCGTTTGTGTCTTATAAAGATTTCTTTTAAAAATTTTGCCGCACATAAACATGTATCTCCCCCGGCCATGTTTAATTGGTTTTAAGTTATTTGAAGATAAATAAGCAATTCATTTATATGTTTAGAATGAGTTGAATAATTTATTTACTCCCTTTTGGGATTTTATTAATTTTTTAGGTGCCATAATAATTGTGATGATATTTTTTGCTAAGATTTTTTTATACCAATTCTTTATTAGTAAATTATTACAACATTTAAAATCTATCAGTATGTTAAGTCGTCGCCTATAACAGTGCCATGGCCATTTTTAATGGTATCATCTGTGAATTTTGGTAGAAAACCAAAACATGGGTAAAGCTCTATTATATGATATTCACTACGCCCCAGCACTTACTCCGCATCACATCACATAAACGCCATCAAACTTTTTTAATATAATGCGTTGAAACATTTAAGATATTGGCGATATATAAGATATTATTATATAATGCAAAGCTGACACATGACCCTTACACGTTCTCGCCAAAAGTAATGATCATTTGATGAAGTTTTGGCCAAGATGGTCTGAAAATATATTTTTTTATAAATAAAAAATTACAGAAGAAGAAAAATTTACAGAACAATGAGAAAGTTTAACTCTGCGTTATTAATAAAGTCTCTAAATTTATGGCCTGTTCTATTTCAAACTTGGTTTCTTTTACTAATTGTTTCTTGTTTCTTTTTAGTTCTTTTTGTTGTTTTCATTTTTCTCTAACCACCTGCCAAGTATACAGTTAATAAATTTGACTATTATATTGCTGTGTATGGTGACAAAGTAAGAATACAATTTACCACCCTCTATCTTACCCGTGGGTGATTGTAAGAGACGACTAAAGGATTTAAAACCCATATAAAATCTATGCGAGAGAAGGAAAACGAAATAAAACCTTATACCAACACGTCTGACCAGCGTGTTAGTAGATCAATTTCCCTCCCATTATGGAGGAGGCTTGAGCCCAGTAGTCCTACTACTATATATTAGCTGAAATGATGATGATGATAAAAAATTGACTAAATTTATAGTTACATTGTTTTTTCATTTGAAAACAAGTATAATATAAGTTACATAAGGTACACGAATGTGGGGAAAAAAAAGTAAAAATATTTAAATTAAATTTTGACACCAATGAACTAATGCCCATCAGCGCGTTCATTTTGCACATAAATATCTCAAAATATGTTGAAGCATTATGAAAACACTTAAAAAAACATTACTTTCGAGATTTTGCAATCATATTTTAATAATACTTTATTTAGATATAAAATGAAAAAAAAGGTGTAATATTGTCAAGATATATTCACGACATTAAAAAGGTTAACATCGAATATAATAGAAGTATATACTTACTCATATAAAATAAAATTTTCATTTCAGCTCTCATTTCTAGACCTTATTTTTGGTAAATTAACGTTGAAATTCTCTATAAAAAATTTGAAAGCAATTTCGCTACACATTTTTCTACCTTGATAAATTACTCGGTCATGTTCATTTTAGTTTTATACGTGGGTTAAATTATCCACCTTCAAACATTTAACAATTTTAGGTAACAAGAAAAACTTCGTTCATATTATAACGTTCCATTTTACACGAACCCAAAAATATTTTTAACGGCCGCGGCGGCCATTTTGCTCCCGCCAATAGCTCGGGGTTCACACACCAGAAAATATAGTAGTTAACATAATACTGTTTCCGACTCTTTAATTATACAACTGTTAGTAGGAAAATACCAATTGTAACATGGAAAGCTATAACGACTTGTAAGTTTTCAAGCTACAATTATTTTGTAATGCGTTCCTATTAACAATTAACAAACGCTATGAAGGAATGTATTGTTTTTCAACTTATTTGCTCCTTTTTGTTTGAAATGACTAAGTTTACAGATTATTAATTACTCTTCATACCCTTACTTCGTTCGCCAAAACGTGTGCTAAGCTACATGAGGAGGATCTAATAGTGGATATA
Source organism: Lymantria monacha (assembly GCA_905163515.2). Taxonomy (NCBI): domain Eukaryota; kingdom Metazoa; phylum Arthropoda; class Insecta; order Lepidoptera; family Erebidae; genus Lymantria; species Lymantria monacha. Next base: position 5,134,247 of record LR991084.1, read on the forward strand.
ATAGTGGATGTCCTGATAGATGGATCATGATCATAAACGATATAAAATTTTATATATAAATCACTTTCTTTTTGTGCTGGCAATAAATTTGTATTAAAAATGTAGGTAAAAATTTAAAACTGATACTGTAGCGGGTAGATATAAATCTATGTAATAACGATGACTTATTGGTTACGGGTTGAGAGCCCTCAGCGCTCACCCACAGTCCGGGTAAAGTTGTCATGGCCATCTGAGGCTAACAACTAAGACACACAAAAAAAACGATGACTTATTGGACGTGAGACACATTAGTCCTCCCGTTACCATGAATGCTGTAAAGTGTTCGAAATTCGGGCAATTAAAAATCAAATACAAACGTGATAAAATCGGTAAAATAGTTTTATTTAAAACTTGCAATACTCGTATAAACATTAGAAATAATTACATTCGTCAATATATTCCTTTTATTAAAATAAGAAATCATTTAAAAAATGAATTACACCCGCGAAAACTATTGTATTTAGAATAAAATTAATTTTAGCTTATTTTATTTAGCAACTGTCTAAATTTATCACATTACTCATAACAGATGGATGCAATAGTGAATGAAAATGTTCAGTTGTTTTAACTTAAATTCCATTATGCATAAATAACACCGTTCAATGGACCGATGTCACAATATGTCTGGACAATAAATTACAGGCAGATGAAATGCGCCGCAAGCCCTCCGTTTTAATAATGAACAACTTTTTTTTAAAAATAACTTCTAGATTTAAAATTTAAGGGATTCGATTTGACAATTGTTTAATATTGGTTTTATTTCATTGATTTTCAAACTGTGCATCAATGTTTAAGATACAAAATCTATATAGTGGCATAGGATTTTAATTTTAATTTTCTTTTTCTGTAATTTTATTTACTTAGGCGAAAACTGTTGAGGCATCGACTCGAGAGAAAGATCGGGTACCGGTGGCCCGATCGCAGGGCGAAGAGAGGTGCTTGCAGAGTGGGTCTATGGGGTCGCGCGCCGTCTATTCCGTCGCCCCGGACCGATTTGGCGGAGCGTGGTCACTCCATAGCCCACCGCAAAAAAAAAAGTATATTACGATTATCCCAAAAAAGCGTAAACTGAGTAAGTATTAATTAAATACACGATACATTCGGATATATGTTATAAGATAGAGATATTTATAACCTGGACAAATCTAAACATTGTTGCTTACAAATAATTAAAACCCATCAAACATATTTCTTTAATTAATTATCTTACAGTTAAAATCATATATTTTTGTCAATTTTATTTTCCTATTTGCGAAATCCAAACAATTCGCACTATAATCTAAAACGGATACGCAGATCATAGAGTTGTCCTTTTTACTTCCTTGCTTATTTTACATATATCTATCTCTTTCATTACCAGTAGATTTCACAGTTTATTTACGCAAAAAAGAAATAATTTTGTTATTAAATAAAAATTGTAGCGTAAACAATGGAAATATCAATAATAAATAACATATATAGACCAATATAAAATCATTTATTACAATTTGAGCGCATATTGCTTTCGGGTAGGCATTAAACGATCTGCCCTTAATGGACTCTAATCCATCTCAGTCGTGTGCAGTGCCCATTTCCGAGCAGCGTGAAGGAACGCTCGCTCATTCAGAGCGGTCAACATGTTTTATGTTAGGTATGCTGGGAAAAATTCTATCGGCAATATTGATATCTTTAATATTCTTATAAAAACATTTATAGGTTAGGATTATAATATTGGCTATTTTTATTTATAATCTCTCCATTGAGTTATCGATGTTTTATGTGAGAATACGTTCCCGAAGGGCGAAATTATCGTAGTCATCACGGTTGAGCGGCTCGGCGATAGCAGTTAATGTTATAAGGTGCCATTACATAACTAATTTAGAATGTTATTATCCATTTGAGTGACGCTGATCAAATAAATAAAAATAAACAGCTCATAACATCCGTGGCCATGCAGCCTTATCTGCAGCTTAGACACCTTATTGTCAATAAATTACATTTATAATCATTTAAATACCAATAACATATGATCACCAATCAACAATACCATTTTTAGATAACATATAAGATTTGAAATACACTTGATAATGAAAAAAAGCTTTGAAAAATAATATTATATATATTTTCAGTTTAAGATTTATAAACGAAATATAAAATTAAAACAATGTCAATCTCAGAATTGTAATATTCGTTTTAGGCGCGTTTACGTTAAATTTAACGCGGGAGACGCGTTAAGGCCGGCTTATTCAAGATCACTCTACATAATTAACGCGTACATTGAGTTATTTACACGCCCGCATGTGTTGGCGGAAACGTTGGAACACGATTGACGTGCCTAATTCTTAAATTATTTACGATATCTATCTGAGGAATCGGATAAAATCCAATTGACTGTGACGCATAACAGTTACTTATAGAATGGTTAACTAAGGTTTTGCGACGGTCGATAAACTTACAAACTTCATGCAAGTTGTAAAGCCACCACTTTTATAGAAATAATAATAAAGATATAAATGAAAAATTGTAAAAGATAGAAAGATTGATACTTATTGGTAACTGCCGTCATGTACACATCATCATCATCAGAGCCCGTAAATGTCCCACTTTTGGGCTCGGGCCTCCTCCGTAATAGAAGGGAAATTGACCTACTATACCGCGCTGGTCAGACGTGTTATTGGTATAGGGTTTTGTTTTGAGTGTTCCTTCTCTCGCATAGATGTTATATGCGTTTTATATCCCTTAGTCGCCTCGTACGATCACCCACGGGTAAGATATGGCGTGGTGAATAGTGTTCTTACTCCGTCACCACACGGAAAGTACACATACTCTACAGAAACCTTTTCAAAATTGGATTCTTCTCACTTCCTAAATGATACATTTCGTTATATTTTTATAGACTTTTTTATCTTGTGCGTTTAAACTATGTATGTACTTTAGTACATTTTTTTTTCTGGTAAGAACCATCTACTTTTAATATATCGGTGAAGCTATTCCGCTAAACGGAATGGACTGAAAGGATTGTGCACAATGTGCACTCCACATACAAACGAACATAACAAAATATTGAAAACAATATAATACATATTTCAATAACAATGCTTTTTATACTCTTGGTGGCAAACGAGTAAGCAGCACACCTGATGGCAAGTGTTACTGCCGCCCATGAACCTTTGTAATTCCAGGGATGCAGCTAGGCCGCTGCCTACCAATAAAAATACCAAACCCACCCAGAAAGTTGAGCTTTGGTTCTCTCGCTCACCGAACGAAGCACAGCAGCACATTGCTATTGCTCGGGCATCGATTATCTACAAGAGCGTGGTACAACCCCGGACGGACCAGTCCACGTCTGTAGACAGAAACTGTCAACAGTGTCGTCGTTATTAAACAAATTTTAAATATTAAATAACAAATTAGTAAGCATTTACTATTTTGAGAGCAAAAATGTTCCTTGTCCATGGTAAGAGACATTTAAAGTCGTGTGAATTGAATTTTCACACAGTGTGCAGTCTTTAAGTATTTCTTAATTCATTTGTTGTGTGCTAGCGGCTACGAATGCTTCCAACCCTTATTTTGCTCGTGGATGTCGTAAAAGATGACTATGAGCTTAATATTGACCTGAGCCAAATCCACCTGATGCCGTCTGATCAACAATTACATTTCCAAGAAGGGTTGACGTCAGGCAGGCGGTCTGTCATAAAATTATTGTCAATATCTTTTGCAATATATTCGATGGAAGAGTACTTACATATTCAGTCGACCCTAAGTAATTAGGATAAGAGCTGGAGAGTGATGATGAATGATGAAGGAATGAATGATGATGATGAATTATCTTTAAAATAAAAATGTATATAACATACACATTTTTACAAAAATTTAATAGCCGACTAACTAGCGGAACACGCCCCGATGGCCGCCGTATTTATTTTGTAGTACATAGCTTTTAATCAAATGACATTTTCGTGACTGCAACACTTACCGCCGCTGCGTGCTCTAGTTTGTTCATTTCATTATTATAATTTGAATTTATTATCTGCTATCTGAATATTTTATGTATAATAATTGTTTAACTTGTACTATATAATGGAAAATTATTTCAAAAATACGTGTTCTTTTGATCAATTTCTTCTATCCATCTTTCTATCCAACAGTCAACTATTGAAGATAGAACTTACCGTGAAGTGGGGTGGCCGAATCACCAAACACGGTAGGCGCGTTGGCGAGCGCAGTTGGTGTTATAAACATTTCAGGATTGCGTTACAGACTAGTCCCCTGTGCCTTAGTAGATTTTCACAACTTTCATGGGAAATTAAAATGAAATTTTAACTAGTCATTTAAATAAATTATACATATGTTTTTAAAAGTTCTATTGGCAATAAATAATATTCTTCTGGAATTGTATGTCAATTTTACCAATAAAATTCATCCATATACGGAGAATCATATAGTTTCAGATACGAAAAGTCATTATATACAGATAATATACAAAAATATTAAAAACGTACTTTTAAGCAAACTTTGATGGTAATTATCATTAGCGTTTCTTATAATTTTAGTAATTATTTTTATTTTTTAAAGTAAAAAGAAAATTAAAAAAAAAAACAGAAGTTGTGTGGTAGCGGCTACGAATACTACCAACCCTTACTTTGCTCGTGGATGTCGTAAAAGAGGATTAAGAGCCATATTTCGACCTGGGCCAACACCATCTGACGTCGTTTGATCAATACATTTTATTTACATTCCCAAGGAGGGTTGACGTCAGGCAGGCGGCTGGTCATAAAATTATTGCCAATAACTTTGCAATATGTAGGAAAAGGAGTACATAATACATATTTCTTCGACCCCAAGTAATTAGGATAAGAGCGCGAGAATGATGATGATTAATTTTATTTTTTGATGTTCAATCCACATTTTTAAAAGATACACGTGTATAATTTCAAGGTGCAAAATCAAATCTTCAGTAAAATAACGATCACTTTTCTTATTAAAAAAAAAACTAATGTGGGTCCCATCGATCAGACTTGCCGGTCCACATCCTCGCAACTACTGCTTAATGTACTTATTACAAGTGATCGATCACCAGCCAGACGACATCCGAATCCATTAAACCATGTCTAATTGATCGTTTAAGGAATTGAAAACGAGAAAAAAGTTTCGAGTAGGAAAATGGAAGCACAAGAGCGATGTGGGACCGAGTCTAAAGTATTTGGCGTTCAACTATGTCGAAAGTCACCGGCTAGGGTGGACAGAATTGCTTTGGTGAAATTTAGCTAATTCCACTTGAAAATTGTTTAAATATATGGCCGTAATACTAGTGTGTTTCTTAGTTACACGATACGATTTGTTTTTTTTTATATAATTTACAGTATAATTATTGTTCCCAAAAGGAACAATAATTTATTAATCAAAAAACAAAATTCGTTCGATAAAACTAAACTTTACAAGACTTTCTCAGCTCTCAATAACAATCAATCTATGTCACAAAATATAGAAATAATTTTAAAGGACATTTTACGATTGTGCTCGCGGCAAATTACTAATAATTCTTGACTTTTATAATTTTTTTTTAAAAAAGTTTCTTTTCGATGATATAAAACACTATCCCGAATTAACTACAGAATAACGCTTTACAATATAAATTTTAAATTTTTTTATCGATTATTATAATAATAATTGACGACCTTTTCAAAACTAAAAACAAGCAATTATAATAAAAGAAAACTAAAAATTGAAGGCAAAAGGAATTGGCTCAGCTTTTGCTGTCACTAAGTACTGCGCTGATTTTTAGTTATCCCTATATATTTATTGTATTGTGCCTGTGTGTATCGGTGTGTGTGCGTGCGTGCCTACTTTTGTGTGTGTATCTGTGTGTTTGATGTAGACAATTATTATATTTGGTATGGACAATTCTTTTCACATCAAACAATTCATCATACAACAAATATTACCTCTTCATCAACATTGGGCTACTGGTACCTATTCGTTGACGTCAGTGTGTAGTATATTTTGAAGAGTATAATTTGTGCGACACACAAATTATTTTTTGAGTCTGGATGTAATTCATGTCCTGAGGGGACTTACAAACATATAACATGTTTGTAAAGTCACCCATTGTAGAAGAATTACTTCCTTAGTACCTACTGAGTGTTCTTTTTTTAAAAATAAAACAAAAAAATAATGCTAAAATTTCCACAGCATATGAATTAAACAGTTGGTGAGTAGCAAAGAATAGTATATTTTCCAAAAAAAAAAACGTAAAGTGGTTAGGACGGAAGCACTTCTTTCTGGGATGGGTCTTGTTGTAAGCAGCGGCCCAACTATGCCCCTGATATTGCAAATGTAAATAAGAAAATAATTAATAATGACAAATCGTATTATCAACCGATGTTCACCAACTAGGAATAGTAAGAAATATATTAAGATATATATAGTGAATACGTTATCATCATTCTCTTACTCTTACCCCAATTACTTGGGGTCGATACAATATGTACTTTTAATTCATAGCACATATTGTAAAATTTATTAGCAATAGTTTTATGACCGGCCGCCTGCCAGACGTCAATCCTCCTTGGGAATGTAACTGTTGACCAAACAGCATCAGATGAAGCTAGCCTAGGTCGTTATAAGGCTCTTAGTCATCTTTTACGACATCCACGAGCAAAGTAAGGGTTGGTAGTATTCATAGCCACACAGCTCTCGTTCTCTCTATATATATACTGAGATATAGCGAATACGTAATATCTCAGTATATATAGAGAGAACGTACTGAGCTAGCACGCACGTCGGCATACCTAAGATTGTGGGCCGACCCGCGCCCTGTTAGTACATGAGAGTATGTCACTGAATATATGAACTTACATTATCGTAGCATACCATAATTAGTTAGGTAATTTGAATAGAAATTACAATTTATTACGTCATGAGGACACTCACAAAATATATATTTTAAAATAATAATTAAAATAATATATCATACTATTTTTGACACCTTTTGTTTGACAACGGCTACGAATACTACCAATATTTATATTGGTCGTGGATGTCGCAAAAGACACGTTTTGTCACTTTTCGATGTTCATAGTGACTATAAAATGTGCATAAAATAGTTTTAATTCGTATGTATAATATTTGTAAGCAACAGAAATGTTAACCTGTCTAAATTTTTTATAAAATCTCTCTACAATCTATATATACAACCGAACATATAAAAATATATAAATCGTACATAAATAAAAAAAAATATTTAAAAAATCAAAAACTCAACTGCGTAAAAAGTGAACTAAACTACGTGCGTAATAAAAAAAAACTGAAAAGAAAAAGCAAGCACTTAGATGTCCGGTGGTCTAGAGTTCTATAATATATTATTGAATGAATACTATTGAAGAAAATAAATTATATTCTAATAGCTAAACAGTCGGGATCCATTATTCGACAGACAATCTAATTTTTCAATGGTCGGTATAGTGCTTCAAAAGTGTAAAGTACATACATACATAGACTGTTTAACACAATACCACTCCTTTGCGTCGCGCAGTCGGATAAAAATAAAACATTCCTTTGTAAAAATGAAATGTGTATTTTTTTGTGGTAAGAGCTTTATATCGACCTTTCTTTTTTTTTGCGGTGGGCTATGGACGTTTTCGCGCCCCGCCAAATCGGTCCGGGGCGACGGAAGGGGCGGCGCGCAACCCTATAGACCCACCCTACAAGCACCTCTCTTCGCCGTGCGAGCGGGCCACCGGTACCCGATCTTTGTCTTCGATGGCAACTTTATATCGACCTAGGTCAACTCCACCTGATGCTGTTTAGTTAACAATTACATTCCCAAGATGAATACCGTCAGGCAGATGGTCGATTATAAAACGATTGCCAATAAGTTTTGCAATATGTACGATTACATATTGCGTCGAATTTTAATTAGAATAAGATCTGGCAAATGATCATGAATTATGATACTAAGTTTGTCACAGCTCGGTGCTAATTCAGTAATATGTTAATTATAAGTAACTAACGAAGAGAGGGTAAACTCGAAATTAAACCTTATGCCAACTCATCTGACTTGCGTTGTATATTAAAAAAAATCCCTCACGTTGTAGTGGAGGCTTGAATTTAGTAGTGGGGCATACGTGGGCTGAGATGATTAGGTCACCAAAACTAATCTTCTATTAACGTACACTAATAGTAGATACGAACGAAGTCATCATTCTCCTACTCTTATCCCAATTACTTGTGGTCGATACAATATGTACTCTTCTTTCGTAGTACATATTGTAAAAGTTATTGGCAATTGTTTTATGACAGGCCGCCTGCCAGACGTCAACCCTCCTTGAGAATGTAATCGTTGACCAAACGGCATCAGGTAGTGTTGGTCTAAATCGTTATAAGGCTCTTATGGCCGGTTTCTGAGACTCTTAGTTAAACTATCAATAGATATTGATTCAATAAAGTTAAACGTAAGATAAACGCCCGATAACTATCACTGCGTTTCTGAATACCCAACGTGCTGTCAAATAACTATGAAACCGATAACCAGTTTCTTAAATTCTCGCTAGATGGCTCTTTTCACAAGATCGAGTTTACAATTGATTTTTTTATTTTATATTGTCATTATTACCAAATATAATTAACACACATATATTTTCGAAAGTAAATATGTGAATTGAAATTATTCTAGTTATAAAAGAAGACAATTCATAATGTTTTAACGGCTGTATAAACGAGCGACAACGTTGTCAAATCAATACGTTAAATTTAAAAAATATACTTCGTTTTGTTTGTCTGCGTGGATTTGAAAGCGGGTGGTATTTTAGTTTCGTTTGCACCTAAATATTTGTTAATTATTATTAAATAATAATGGAATCTAACAAGTGTAGAAAATATTTAAATGAAAGTGAGACGTATACATAGAATTTGGTGGCATTATCGACAACAATAAGATATATGGGACAATAAAAATTTGTTCCAACGCTGACGAAGTAAATTTACTATTAGTATCTGGCGCTAATGTAAACAATAACTCAAACTAACGGTTAGTTTGAGTTATTGTTTACAAAGATATACCACAGTACCTTTGTTAAAGCAGTATCTCACTTTTGAATTCTTTAGGTATCCGTAAACGTTTCGAATGCATTTTTGCGATTCCTTTGGTTTCGAGATATGCACTTATTAACAATAGCCTCCAACATTTCTGTATCAGTCTTCGATGAACTGCTTGGTATTTATAATTATAGCTATTATTACGTACGGTGTAAGTACAAAGTGGAACTCCAAATTTAAATAAACAAAAATCACAAAATGTTTTTAGGTTAGTTCTAACGTCAAACAATACTTATCGATAAACGCTCCTTTTTGGTCAGTTAAGTTAAACCAAGCTTAATTGGAGTTTGTCGTATGATGGTGTGTTCAGAAACGCAATTCGACCAGTTATTGAACCGATAGCGCTATCGAACGTTTAAACTCAAGTTAAAAGTACCTCAGAAACTGGCCATTAGTCGTCTTTTACGACGTCCACGAGCAAAGTAAGGGTTGGTAGTATTCGAAGCCGCTACCACACAGCTCGTACGAAGTAACTGTAACTATTTTATTAAGAATAATCTTAATCTATAATCACTAAGCTAATGCACCTTAGTGCTGGCACACGTTGACAATCTTCTGTCTGCATCTCAAAGTCATGAAATCGATCCTCTAGATGGCTTTTGATTCCTAGACAGCGGCTTCGCTGTTCCCTTGCTATTGAAAAAGTCCATAAGCGGCAGTGATATTTGCCATCAGGTGTACTGCTTGCTCGTTTGCTATCATAATAAAATTACTAAACAAATTTCAACTAATGTTAAACAAATACTAATCTATCTTGTATTGTTATTCTAATTTTACCACAATCAATAGTACTAATAAAATATAGTTCCATAAGATAATACATACATACATACATATCATCACGCCATATCCCTTGCAGGGTAGGCAGAGAGAACAGAGTGCCAGAGAACTCTATCTCTGCATACTTCACTCGCTTCCTCAACATTCATAATTCTCTTCATACACGCTCGCCGGTTTCGGAGACTCTTGACTCCACCTTCCTTCAGTACATGACCGATCTGGTCTAGGTAGGTTAGTCTCGGTCTCCCTCGGTACCTACATCCTTCCATAAGATAAGATTTCGTTAATTAGTTTATTTAAGACTTCGTATAGATTTGAGTATACTTCGATAATTGGATCATTCAGCGTGGCGAACCGTGATCAAAGCAAAAAGTCTCGTACTCGGAGAGTATGGGATGTTTATAGTTTATTTATATATACATTACTAAGCCTTGGTACATCTAGAATGATTGATGAATTCTTTATTTATACATCTAGAACACACCAACGAACCCCGACCAATCTCTTATATGGAAAAGTCCGACAAACATGTCATAGTTTTAAATTTAATTTCAGATTTTCTGTGTGGTGTCGGCGAGTAAGAATACAATTCACCACCCCCTATCTTACCCTTGGGGGATCGCACTAGAATTCACTAGATGACTAAAGGATATAAAAAGCATTAATGTCTGTGTGAGAGAAGGAAAACTCGAAACAAAACCCTATACCAACACGTCTGACCAGTGTGGTATAGTAGGTCAATTACCCTCCCACTACGAAGGAGGCTCGAGCCCTACAGTGGGACATATACGAGTATGAGCTGAGATGATGAGATGATGAATTTCAAATTAGATTCACTGTAATTGTTCGAGATATTATTTATTTTGAAAATAAGCACAAAGGGAAACCGAAAATTTTCTTACTATTGATAATATTAAATAACGAATAAAACTAAAATTCACAGTAGAACTATAAATAAATTTGAAATAAAACTACTTTTACGGATTCTATCGCGTTTGTATTTGTTTTGTATTGTTTTTGTATTTTAATTTATTTGAATTTGTATAAATTTGTATTAAAATGTGGGTCAAAATTTAATATCTTATAGGGTAGATATATAATTTCTGTAATAACAATGACATATTGGACGTAAGACACCTCAGTCCTCCCGTGACCATGATCACTGTAAAGTGTTCGAAACGTCGGGAAATTATAAATCAAATACAAACGCGATAGAATCCGTAAAAATAGTTTTATTTCAAATGTGTGACACTAGCATAGACATCAGAAATCACCATAAATAAAGAAAGAAAACTAAAAAAAAACACAAATATACAGAATTCTAACATGTTTTAGCTCTGAACGTAGTATCTTCTGGGCGTTTCACTAACATTTGCATAAGATATAGGCGAAAACAATTATGCGGTCAATCTGCGGGGAAGTTCTGTATTATCAACAGGAGAAAGTACTAAGATTTCTTTCCCGCAAAAAAGCTACATTAATTGTCGAATCATGTTGTTACTTCTGCATATTACCGTATTTTTTTTTGTGACTTAGTTGTTAGCCGCAGATGGCTATGTCATAGCCATCTACTTTACTCGGACTGTGGGTGAGCGCTGAGGACTCTCAACTCGACTAATTTTTATTTTGACATGAGTGGTTTATCAACCGTTGCAAGTAATTTTGCAAAGTAATAATCATTCTAAACATCATTTTGGCTCATATAAATCCCACTGCTGGGCTCGAACCCCTCCACAATAAAAGGAAAACCGACCTACCACACCACGCATACGGGTTGCCCTCAGCGCTCACCCACAGTCCGGGTAAAGTTGTCATAGCCATCTGAGGCTAACAACTAAGAGACACAAAAAAAAACCACACCACGCGTCTATAATGTTTCTATAAGGTTTTATTTCGAGTTTTTTTTTAACTTATATAGATGTTATATGTATACATATTTAACCCATTTGTCATATTTTACTACACCCAAGCGTATATTAGAGGCTGGTCCTTTGTATTCTTACTCTATCACTACACGCAAAAAATAATAATTCCATTCTTATGTATTTCTTGATTAAATCGATTGTCTTTTATATGGGCAGCCCGCAGTCGACTATTAAATTATCAGTATTTTATTAGTGTCCTTTAAACTGGAGTTTAAAAGTTGTTTTGGGTAAAAAATCATTTTGGGCTGGCCGCGGATGTCAAGGAACTGGTACCAGTGGCCGGCCCAATGGTGCTGGGGAGGGAATACAATGAGTATTAGGGCCACGCGTTGCCTTTCCGTCGTCCCCAAAATGGAACGAACGACGTGTGTCCAGATCATAACAAACAAAAAAAATCTGTAAATTTTTTAATTCTTGAGATATATAGTAGGTATTGGTGGTGCAAACAGCTACGCTTCTATGGATATTTATTTCTATTATTTTATTTGATTAGTCAATTCGTACATTAAAAATAAGATCCGATTTTTTTTTTTAACTTCATTGGGTAAACAAACAATATCACAATGAAGTTTGGTTATAGTGGTTTGAAGCTATACAATATTAAAAAAAAAGTGATACCCACACCGTTTACCACCGATTGGACAAATATACATAATCATATAAAACTGCATGTATGTTTTTTTATTTATTTTTATTATTATTAGTTATAGTTAAAATATATACCCATACACACGCACACACGTACATACATATACACATACACACATACAGATACATACATATAAATACATACATGTACACATAAGCAGCAAATAATTATGTAGTTAATATATACAGTAGTAGATATGTAAAAATTGTCTTATGTAATATTTTGGTATGTAAAAATTGTCTTATGTAATATTATTGTATGTAAAAATTGTTTTATGTAATATTTTGGTATGTAAAAATTGTCTTATGTAATATTATTGTATGTAAAAATTGTCTTATGTAATATTATTGTATGTAAAAATTGTCTCATGTAATATTATGCTATGTAAAAATTGTCTTATGTAATATTCATAATACATCAAAGATTGTTATTGTTATCTCAGCAATGGTTTTGACAACCACGTTGTTAAACGCTTGAGAGCCGTTATTATTATATTTTGACGGCTTTGGTAATATTTAAAAGCACTGTTCCGCTTCCTTTCTTGCAGCGATCTGTAATATCCTATAATCTCCTTCTCAATAAGATTTTTTGGAATCCAACTCGAAGCTCTTTATTTTAGGGCATTCAAACAAACAAAGCTCTTTAGCCTTATAATAGTAATATAGATTTATTCGAGCCCTGGGAGTTTTGTTAAATCAAACACAGGGAAAATATCCCGATGGAACATAAAATTTGGTCGGGATAACGTTTATGAGTTTCGTGGGTAAACCGCATTGTAACTAATTAGACAAAGTAATTACATACCTAATAAACAAACCCTTGTTCTACGAATTGACACCATACGAAACAAACCATGCTTCTGGCACTTATTTATTACTTATAAACAAGTGCCTGTCAATTAGGGATATATATATATATACATATATAATCGAAAAGCACAATATTTTGCAAATTCACTTGAAATTGTTACGTGGAAATATCAGAATTTTCCTTTCCTTTTCCTCATTTTTACGCATATTATATTGAATACGTATTTCGCATTCTTATTTTATAAGTGACATTATTATAACTTCATTTTAGCATCTTGCAAAGTTTAATGAAACATGCAAATATCATCATCATCATTCTCCTACTCTTATTCCAATTACTTGGAGTCGATACAATTCTTTCATAGTACATCTTGTAAAAGTTATTGGCAATAGTTTTATGACCGGCCGCCTGCCAGACGTCAACCCTTCTTTTTTTTTTTTTTATTGATGGGCTATGGGTGCGTCTCGCCCCGCCAAATCGGTCCGGGGTGACGGAGAAGGCGGCGCGTGACCCCATAGACCCACCGTAAAATCCTCTCTCTTCGCCTGCGAGCGGACCACCGGTACCCGATCTTTGTCTTCGGTGGTCCGCTCGGCGGTTTACCCCCGCGGGTTCCTCCCGTCGACGCCCCGACAGATTTCGCCCTCGGGGTGTCGCCCTCACGCGGTGGCCTCGCGTCGGGTGACCGGACAATTCCCCAGTCCGATCACCCGAGGCCTGGGTTAGGGCGGCATCAGGCGCAGGTATTCGCGCCGCCCCGGCCGCTGGCGGCGGCCCGGGTCGCGGGAGTCCTCCCTGACTCGTTCCACCGCCTCCTTCCGCGAGATGACAGCCTCGCAGAAGGCGGCGACCGCGTCCCAATTCCTGACGCTGTCGACCATCGCCCTCGCGACAGCCGGCAGCGTCAGGTCGGCACCGATAATAGCGACGAGGTCGCGGCGCTGCCCGTCCCAACCCGAGCATTCCTCGAGCGTATGTTGCGCCGTGTCCTCGTCACTACTGCAATGATGGCAGCCCGGAGTCCACTCCCTGTACACGACCGTGTGCAGGTATTTCCCGAAGCACCCGTGCCCTGTCAACACCTGCACCAGTCGGAAGGTGAGGACCCCGTGCCGCCGCTCCATCCATTTCATCAATACGGGCCGGAAGGCCTCGACGGTCACGATACCGTGTCTAGGCCTATCCAGCCACGTAACTCAACGGGTGATGACGTCTCGGCGGGCGTCCTCGCGCCAGGTGGCTATCTCGCTCAACGATGGGGAGCCACCCTCCTCGCGCACTGAGGTAACCCGCCGGTAAAGGTCGGAGAGCATCTCCGCCTCTAGGTCCCACGGGGGTGTCCCGGCCAATAGGCACGCCGCCTCTGTCGACACCGTGCGGTACCCGCGAATGGCTGTGACCGCCATGGCTCGCTGTGGCCTCCACAGAACCGCCCTGAGCTGGGCGTTCACACCTCGCCCACACGGGTGCGCCGTACATGGCCATCGAGCGGATGACCCCCGCATACAGCCGTCGGCCCTCGAAACTGGGTCCGCCCACATTCGGCATGAGCCGAGAAAGGGCGGACGCCGCGCCGACCAGCCGGTGAGCAATCTGTCGGAAATGCTCCCGGAACCACCATTGCCCGTCGAGCACCAGACCCAAGTACTTCATATGGGCCTGGATGTTGATCTGGATGGAGTTGACGACTAACGAGGCGCCGGTTGGCAGCCTTACACGTGGCCCATGGAATAATAGGGCCTCCGTCTTATTTAAGGCCACCCTGAGCCCCAGCGCCTCGATTCGCCTGACCATCTCCTCGGTGCCGAGAGTGGCCAGGCTCGCCGCCTCTTCGAGTTTCCTGCCCGGGGCTGTGACGAGCATGTCGTCAGCATAGCACACCAAGCTCAGTCCGGGGGGAGACTCCCTCTCAACGCCCAGTCGTACCCGATGTCCCACAGAGTCGGCCCCAGAACCGACCCCTGTGGAACACCGCACGACATGGGCGCCAGACGTCAACCCTGGGAATGTAATTGTTGACCAAACGGCATCAGATGGAGTTGGCCCAGGTCGTTATATGGCTCTTACGCTCTTTTACGACATCCACGAGCAAAGTAAGGGTTGGTAGTATTCGTAGCCGCTACCACACAGCTAATATATATAGTACAAATATTTATATCAATTAAATCATGTGAGATAGCTCGTTATTTAATAATGTTAATTATGTTTGTTTATCCGTATATCGACGAAGTAAGAATACATGTCAATACTGCTTTTTTTTCCCGTGCGTAATCGTAAAATGTAAGGGACCCAAGTAGATAATATCTCTTTAAGAGATTGAAGAATGTTAATTAAACTTTATACTAACCTGTCTGATCATATAGTAGGTTATATCAATCATGACCATACTTTTAATGCTATCATCTAAGAATTTCGATAGAAAACGAACTCGTATGTAAAACGTTGTTATATCATATTCACTACACCCAACACTTCCTAAGCATCACATTACATAAAATACCATCAAAACTATAGAAATGTTAAAATGCTAACATATTGAATATAGTCTAAAACCACTACATGACGCTTTCACGTGCCCGCCATAACTCAGTAAACTAGTTATGCATAAGAAATCATAGGTTTTCAATATTCAGTTTTAACAAAGAGGATAATAATATATAAACTTAACAATCACGCAACACAACAAGTTCGACCACAAATAACTAATAACAATACCCGTATAGAACAAAATGGTGGCACAATAAAACAAAATGGCCGTCGTTTTCTTTGAGAGCAAGTTACCTGAAAGTATTGGTAACACAATGGCAGGTGATTGCGCCTTGGCAGTGCATAAATCACTCTCATTATTGCGTAGGGCAAGTCAAGAAATAGTGTAAGACCAGAATATTTATAAAGAAAATAATAACAATTTGTATATTACGCATGGAGCTCTTTAAAAATACAAACAAGAGGCAAAAACTTGATATAGTTTAGCCAAGTTGCTGTAAGCAAAAAAATAAGCTGTATTTTTTAACATTTTCCGTTTTCTTTTTTGGAACATTTTTATGTATGGATTATACAATATATAACTTGCTTTGAGGTGAATATCAGCTGCCGAAAACAATTCTGATGAATGCCTAATGACACAGAGGTATAATGCAGATAGTACTACAAGGCAACTTATGGGTCGTCCCTTCCGTTATCCCGGACTATTCGGGTGGTGTGTGACCAGGGCATATCCTATCAAAAAAAGGAGAATATTTTTTTTTTGCAATTTTGACATTGGCGAATTTAACGCACCCAAATGACCATTGACAATGTGTTACTCGGCAAAAATGACACAAATAAATAGAACTTTTATTCGGCATTTACAACACGTTTTAGCAAAATAAGATTCAGTTTCCTTACCTTTTAAAAAAGAATATTTTTACAACGAACCGTTACATTATTTTATAATTTTAATATATTTGTAAAATAAATTTCTGTATGGTGACGTAGTAATATTACAATTCACCATCCCCTATCTTACCCGTGGGTGAACGTAAGAGACGACTAAGGGATATAAAACGCATATAACAACTAATCAAGGAAAGGAAAACTCGAAACAAAACCCTATACCAACACATCTGAGGTATAGTAAGTCAATTGCCCTCCCATTATATAGAAGGCTCGAGCTCAGTAGTGGGACATATATGAGCTGAGAATGATGATGAAAATAAGTTTATTCGTATTCAATATTCGTTTGAACATCAGGTATAATTTGTTTAAAGGTTACAAACGAACTTACCTCAGACACATAATTCAGCGTAGATTGCTTCTAAGAAATCTTAGAGATAATGTGTTAACAAGTTCGAAACCTTTGTAATATTACCTATTGTCCCTTTATATCTACTTACAGCGTTTCTAAAGGCCTATCACAAAAAATACAAACTTCTTTTAATCTACTTTTTGTCTGTACATGGAAGATATATGAGAAAAAATCTTACTGGGACCTTTATCAACACTAATAGAACCCAAAACAATGATTTTTTAAATTTTTGTCTGTTTATCTGTTTGTCTGTGTGTTTGTGCACGCTAATCTCAGAAACGGCTTATCCGATTTAGACGCGGTTCGCTAATATATTGTGGTAAGCTTCACTTAACATTTAGGCTTTATTTCATGTCAATTAGTTTATAAATAAAAAAGTTATGGCAATTTAAAAAATGTACGGAGAAAAAATCTTATCGATTCTTTTCAAATTACGTAAACACAAATATTCTCCAGTAAAAATAAATAAACACGTGTTTCAGCATTTATTGATTTTCACTCTCTAGGGGTGTAAATTAGGCCTGCAAAACGGGTTGGACGACTCATTAAATCATTAGCGCCAAGCCGATATTATTGAAGCTGGCAACTTGAAATGTGGACAGTGGTTTCTTTATATGACATAGAGATTTACTAAGAAAGGATTTTACGAAATTATACCCCTAAGGGGATGGAGCAGAGTGGCAAAGTTTGTATGGGGAGAAAAAAATCTTTATTGATTCTTTTCAAATTATGAGTCGAATCAAATATTCTATCCATTTGTGAATTTTCACCCTCTGGTTGTGTAAATTAGGCCTGTGAAAGGGGTTGATCGACTCATTACCGCCAAGCCGAAACTATTAAAGCTTAAATTTTGAAGCAGGTTTTTATTTATGACATAGAGATTCGATATTAAAGGATTTTATTAATTCTGCCCCTAAGAGGTGTAACGAAGCAGTAAAGTGTTCTACGGTAAAAATAAATAAACACGTGTTTCTCTCCCCTCTCCATCAACCCCGCACCAGTGCCGTCGTGGCAATCAGTGCCGGCGTGAGAGCTCACACGATACACATAGTGGGCGGCACTAGGTTCTTGCCTAATGGTTTAAGATACAAGTTAAGTTTAGCTTCAAAAATGTTCACTCTATAACTCAAATAATAAACCATATCTAACGAGGTCGCAACTCTGCTGGTGAAACAAAACAGTCAAATAAATGGTCGCGATAATTATATTTTTATCCCATGGTCTTACCGTAAATAGTATATTAATGGCAATATAATTTGTAGAATGAATAGATTTTTGAACCACCTTTTTCTTTAGTGACCGGCTATGGTATATAGACACACGCGCGCCGTACACGTACATCTACGTTGTGCGGGCGGGCCACCGCAACCGGGTATCATCTCGAGTCGAAGCCCTCATGCAGTGAACCTCAATACAGATACTTACGCTTGCGCCGTCCAAAGCACCGACGATATAGCGTATCAACCTAGAGTTTATTTCTCTCGGACCCACCCTATTGCCTAATTCCGTTAGACAACTAACTCGCAGAAGGCGGCGACCGCATCCCAGTTTCTGACGCTGTTGATTATCGTCCTAGCGACAAACCTTCAACACCTTGCATTGATTTTCTATTTAACTCTGTCAGAGATGACTTCTGCGTGGACGAAGTCGCGGGCAAAAGCTAATTAATAATAAATATGTCTTTGTTACTTGAGATTTGTACCTACTGTCCACGAACTTCTACATAAGACAGTTTAGTGAATATGTTCGTTACCTTGCCGGTGTCAATATGACTATCAAGCAATTATAATTGGCAATAGCAAATTTGAAATTCTGGTAGACTTCTACTACAGTTTACAACCCATTTAATAAACTCAAAAAATACAAGTCGTATCTTGATGCAAAATTTTTTCAACGAACAAATGTACGGCGTATCACAGAATAACACTTCTGACAACACAATTTTTGACATTTATTTTAATGATTTATCATTTTTTATTAAGATACAAACTATAACAAAACGTTTTAAACAATAATATCAATTTTTATTTTGTAAATTTGTCACTTTTATTTTTAACCGACGATATTATGCTCAATGGCAGAATTAGCAGAGTTGCTATTAAAAATAATACAAATAAATATTATGTACCTACCTATTTCTACCTTTCATTTTTCTTAAGAATTAATTTTTATATCTAAAATAACAGTTGGTTGGTCACAGATAAAGAATCTTGTGAAATACAATACTCAAACCTTGAAAAGTAATCAAAAATAAGTTAAGCATTACGTTATCATTTGAAAATTCAATTGTTGGGTTATTTTTGTACAAAGACGATCACGCTCATAATACTATTCGACGCTTTCACTTTATCTATCGAATTGAAATCTAATAAATATCTCGACAAGTTCAAAATTATTGAAGCTATCAATAATGAAAACAATTTTCAAGACCAAAAAATAAATAGATCGGTATCGTTCCGGTAAAAGAACACATGGTCGTGCCGCGACAGGTTCCAAACTATTGTCTCGATAATATTTCACATGTTAATGTCCACTTAATTTAGTTCAACGATAGTGCTGTGCAAGTGCGCGGGTGGTCCGCCCACCCAGACCCTCGCATCACGCTTATCGATAAGGCACCGCACTAGCCGCACTAAAGTGCGTTACATGTCGATTTTATCGACCGCTTTAATTATAATAGGAGCCGTCCGCCTCTATATTTTATCGATGAGCAAGAAATATGAGATAGAGGGACATGGAAGCTTAATGTACCAAAGATAACCTGTACCGTCAATTTATTTTGACATTTGCTTTTATTATCTGTGCCACGACAATTTTCGATAGTAACGCCGGTCATCAAAGTGTTGATGCTTAGTTCAATGCTTTCGAAGTAAGTTTCAATAGCGTCTAGAATATATTTAGTGTTATTTAAATAAGTGTTAATTCATAAGATCAAATACCATGACTGTTTTACTCATAAAAATCCATGCTTAATTGACATGCCATAAAATATGAAATATTATTAATTAATTAATTAAATAATACCGTACAGATATTTTTATGATTATTTATCTAACTATAGATTATAACAATGCTAAGATTCACGACCGCTAGATTATTGGACATAAAATATTTGTTGAAATTCCCTAAGATATCTGAGCATGACTTAGATGACTTAACAAATCAATATAATAAATTTTATGAGGATCTTAAAAGAATTACGCTTTAAGATGCCTAACATTAAGAATACCTTTAAGAAACCGAAATATCTCAGCCAGTTAACGAGAGGTAAGAAAATTCACTGCTAAAATTAAAAGTTTTCATATAACAATTTATTCGAAATACTATACAAATCTTCATTATCAACGTAATAAACTTTTAATTACAGACACGAAATAAATATATATCGTGTACAGACTAAATTATGTTGGTATTCGATATATCAACGTTTTAGATTATTCTAAAAAGCAATCAGCAGTGCAAGAATCCATGACAGCATTTCCTCACGAAGTATCTTAATTGCGGCTAATTGTAAGAAAAGCCCTCCCATTAGAGACTCCCTCGCAAAGAGTAAACGAATTAACAGACACGTAGCTCCGTAACAAAGAGGCGGTAAATTCGTTTTAAAACACCCCCGGTTCAGGTGCAAAAAGCTAGCTCTTAGAATAAAGTGTACTATGGCAAACAAGAGCAGATTTCTGAACGATAAAATCGTAAATTCCGCCGGGCGTTAAAATTAAAAAAAGAATGTATTTAAATATGGAATCGCTGCATTACGTTTTGTTACTGCGTCGCACGTATTACAAAGTGGTCTGTTAATGTGGTGGTTAATTGACCAACTCATTAGTGGCAGCCCGTAGCGGAAAGCGGCATCTCTTCTGAACTATAGTTAGTTCTACATCCGATTGCGATGACTTTTAAGTCAACGCCATACGATTGTGTTTTCCTTAAAAACATTTTCCTAATACTAAGATGTGTTAAGGAGTCGTGCGAAATACATTCAGTTTCCGCTCTTGCGAGTTCAATAGGTACTAGTATGATTGCACTTAGGTCTATCGTTCAGCTGCAGTTTAATGATGTCGCATAAATTTTTACGGTTGAAGTTTATATCCTCGAACTCGTTACTGCTCTTTGAGGTAATAAAACTTTACATTCCTTTGCTATTTTATATATACTGTTTGGATCGTACATATTGTGTCATATATGTATTATGTATATAAATATTGATATTATACATATTGTATAAATTTTATTTCATGTTACAATTGCTAAGGTTATGCTACCCGTCTGTGCATTGCAAATAAAAACTTATTGGTTTATTAATGTTATAATTTTATATTACTAGTTCATCATCATCATCATTCTCCTGCTCTTATCTCAATTGTTTGAGTCGACGCATGTACTCGAACATATTGCAAAAATTATTGGCAATAGTTTTATGACCGGCCGCCTGCCTGACACCAGTCCTCTTTGGAAATGTAATTGTTGACCAAACGGCGTCAGTTGAAGTTGACCCAGTATAGTTCTTAGTCGGCTCTTAGTCGTCTTTTACGATATCTACGAGTAAAGTAAAAGTTGGTAATATTCGTAGTCGCTACCATATAGCAAATATTACTAGTTATGATATATAAAATGGTTTTATACCTTATTTTACATGCATACGCATAAATGTCATAAAACATTGTATTATTAGTTTTTACTCATTTCAAATTCAATCACTATTATTTTTAGGTTATGATAAATACATATAAATGTAATATCATAACTTTAAAAATATAATTACTATTCCAAATCATAAACTATAATTATGATAAGCAGGGTCAGATACTAAAAGCGTTTAATATAATCTGTGGCGACATACGCCCAGCTCTGGATAAGATACGTTTAGTAAGTGCTCTGCATTCGCTCCAGTTCGAAATTCGAGCACTTGACAATTAAAGCATAATGCAGTGCAATCGGGATTGGTAATGCAATTTCGCTAATTAATCCATCGATAAAGCGCGGTTTTCTGTCGCTAATATCGAGCGATGAATGTTAAGCTATAAGTAGCTTATGAACTAAACATTGCTTTGAATTCTCCTTGTATCGTTTATGATTTATGATGAAGCAATTTCTAAGCCATATTTTTTTTTCAGGTAAGTCGCAGATTACTACTGATAATTAAATTGGATTTTGGAAGAATGAAGCGGATAAGTAGAATTTTTATAACAATACAGTACACTTATTATTATTCATGTCATTCAGTCTGACCACAAATTAGAGAAGATTATTATATTATACTGCTTAATAGCTAGTTATGGTATATCAAAATTTAAAAAAATGTTAGCGATTATTAGAGGCAGCATAAATAAAAAAAAAATATCGTCACACCATAATAAACATAGAGTAAATTAAATCAAATACATCGTTATATTCAAGCAAAAGAATATCGCGAAAACCTTTTAACTGAACAAAAGCCTTAAACATCCTTTACTGCCTTTTAGCTGAAACCCACTGTCACTAAGTCACGCTTCACAGCAGCCATTTTACTTCTAACCTTCAAACTCTTCACATGAGGACGTAAAACTTCTAAAAGGCTCGAGGAATATAAAAGTTTTGATTTTCATTTACATATTTTATTCGTAAAAAGTTCTATCAAATGTTATCTGCAACATTTTAGTTTTTTTCTGCAGAAAAAAAAATATTTGTTTCTTTCTAAATTCAAAAAGATATAACTTATATCTTCTTAAAATTCAATATTTGTCGATAATCATCATTCGTCTGCTCTCATCCCAATTACTTGGGGTCGACGCAATATGTATTCTTCTTCGACCCGAATCTCTTAACTATAGGAAGGAAATTGCCTTCAAACTGAGATTTAGCTTGTTAAATGATAAATCTCAGTAATTTGGATAACAAAATGTGTTCTAGAAGAGCTTTTATTAACATTAAAATATACTAAAAACAATTAAGGCTGCAAATAATACTGTTATAAAATAATTAATAAAATAATCCGTCAGATTTAATATTTAGTATTGACACAGGATCTAAGCCTTGTCATTTTGGACCTAAAATATATTTTAACCGAAATAAATGCTCGCTCATTAGAAGCGAAATTATGCTAAAAATTACACAATATTTCACTTCGTTTCGCTAATACTATTTTATAATTTTAATAACAAGTGATGTCAAGAAAAATCTTTTAATAGTTAAGTTTCTTTAAAAAAATATTAAGTAATTTATTACGCCGTACTTTTATTACATTTATATATTAAATTTAATTAATGTGATATCCATCTACTAAACATCCTTGCATGAATATTTTCTATACGACGTACTTTCAATGCTTCTCATCTCTAATATGTAGGTACCGCGATGACATAATATATTAAAAAAAAAGATTTTCTTTTTTTAAACCTTCTAATCCGAGTTGACAAACATCACACGAGTTCGAGAAAGTCTATTATCATAAACAAGCCGAAGATCATGTTAAATATCCATGTTGTGCCCATATAGGCGGTTATATTTAGTTCAAGTTGTCGACTAATATATGATTAAGCATTTACCTCCCACAAAGTACAAGAAATAAGTGTTTGAAAGATCCAAATTCGAAAAAAAGGCAGCGATAGAAGGCGGTAATTAAATATTGATATTAGTCTTAATTTTTTTTTTTTTTTACTAAGGAAACGTCTCTAACCTAATAGTAGGAGATCTGGTAAATATTGGTGTATGTATTCGAAGCAATTTCAAAACTTACTTTTTCCATATATCTCTTATGATATCTGAACATAGAACTGTGGAACTAGTTGGGAAGTTAGTGTGGGGTAAATCAACCCTTATATTTTCATAGTGCGGTTTTTTTTAAAAAAATATCGTTGAGGCAGTCTGAAATTTTTATGCCTTTACATTTAATATTAAAAAAGAAAAATTTAAACAACCCAGATTTTTTTGTTAAAACAACTATAAGGCTTACATACTAAGGAATATATCACTCTGTTGCGGGGAACTTAACAAACATAAAGTCAACGGACTCAAAGTACATCTAGACTCGGAAGCATTCGTTAAATCAAACCAAGAACCGTCCTACGTGGCCATCGATATTTAAACCACTCCATCATCTATTTTAATTGATTTTAAACGTTTCAAATAAGTCATGTTTCTAAATTGCATGTAAAAGCCCTTATTTGCCTTAATAATTTAATTTCATATTTGTCATAATAATGATTATAGATGGTTATACAAATATTAAACGTGAAATAAAACTAGTTTTATAGATTTTATCACGTTTGTATTTGATTTTTATTTACTTGGTATTTCGAAGATTTTTAAGCTATGACCTTACACTCCCGTGACACAAATGCGATACTATAAACATAGTTTTATTTTTTATGCAGTAATATTGTTTACGATAATATTTAAGAGATATTTTATTCATCATTCAAACTCATATGACAGTGACAGCCAAACTCATAAAATGAAATTATAAGGCGACAACTTCAAAGTTGATATCATTTGATGAATTACCCATAATGTGAGTTCAAAAATATACTCCGGTGTGTAACTTGTGACTCGTTTAAACTTAAACAATTTTGTGTCAACCCTATATGACGTCATATCCGTGACAGTTCACTTAATGTTCGAACAAATTTAATGATAGTAATTAATAACGAACTTTCTGTCGTCGAAATTATTCGGAATCCATTTAAAAATTTCCAAATTTAAAATTGGAATAATAGAATGACGTTTTTGTGTTGTATTAAAATTCGCTTTGATCTATAGTTAAAAAGCTTTTAAATGTAGTGTTTTATATGGTACAAATTTTTGATACAGAAGTGAATTTAATGAATTTTTAATTGCCATCGCCTTTATTATTCAGTGGGTATTATAGCCATACTTGTCATGCAAATTGGCGATAATAGTTGATATTATTAGGGTTTTCATTCTCCTGGTGATTTCTGAAGCGATATTTACGACCTCCGCGGTAAAAGAAAGGGTGTAATGTTAACCCGTTATTATACGAGGATATTCACAATATTATTATTACCTTTATTTTGTGATACCTTTATTTAAAATATGAAATATAAACTTATCATGACATCGTTAAAGTCATTCAATTAAATTATAATTTAAAAAACATCTTGACCGCTTCAAGTATATTTTTTTCGCTAACGTTTAAGTGAGTGAATTTAAGGCGTAATCAATAAATGAGCTAAATTAATACGGTGCCATTGAGATTCAATCCAGACTAATCTCTCAATTTAAGTAATGAAGCGAATCAAATCTCGTAAAATGGCCGAATTATATCTTTTAAGCATGACAATTCAGTTTTTTAGCGGTTTTGCGAGAAGTAATGACCTTACTGTGATATTTTTTTCGGTTTTGGAATAAAATTTTTACTTTCTTACTGTAAGAAAATGTTTGTAAAATAAATTCTTGAATAAGCACTATATATTTTGCGATTTTAAGATATAAATAAGCTATTTTAACTCTGCCCATAGCCTCGTACAAAGCGAATAAAAAATTTAGATTTTTTTGGACCTCATATGATGCTCTCCCTAGTCTTAAGTAGAAGATACCAAGTATATAAAATTCCAAACAAGTCTTTAAATTTCGAAAACTCATTATATAATATTTATAATATTTAAAAATAGAATGATTAAAATTGTATAAGTTTTAAAAACGTGCCAAAAATATTTTCGCATAGGTATAGAAAATTAATAATCAAATCAAGATTTTTTTTGAATTTAGAAAATCAAGAGCCAAACGTTTCTAATAATTTGAAATATACGCATACAAAATATTCTAAATTTAAACAGCAAACACGGCTTATAGTACCGCCATTGTCTTTGCGGTATGAACCCATTAATAACATTAACAATGCGGTGTATCAACGGGTGGGTAATTGAACGGTGGACCATCTGTTATCTCACCGGCGTCTAATGAAATTGTCTGTGAACGCTTATTAATTATGATTAAGATTTGATCACAGGTAATTAGCTTATAAGCTATCGTCGATATGATTAAAGCTATTATTGTGCTCTTTTTTATTTTTTAGAGCACACTGCATCGACGAAATAATCCTTATATTGCGAGAGACTTTGCAAACATTTAATTAACAAAAACAAGTTAAACCCGCACTCAGAATAACAATTTGTAAATCGCAAAAGTTATTGTCCTGTATAAGATTCGAACCCACGACACTAGCACTGTAGGTGGTGGGTATTTTAACCACTACGCTATGTGTTCAATCGAAATTGTTAAAAAAGACATCATCACTCTGTTCTTATCTGAAATATTTTGGGTCAACGCAATATGTACTCTTCTTCCATTTTACTGTTTGACAGCAATTTTTCTTTGGGAAGGTAACTATTGATCAGTCAGTCCAGGTCGATACAAAACTCTTATTAGATTTTTTTAAGGTACTCACAAGCGATGTAAGCGTTGATAATATTAGTACGAGTAATCGCCATTATACTCAACCGATTGTAGTAAATAATAACTCAATAAATCCATCCCTTGATAGTGGGAGAATAATTAATATAAAAGGAATAAAATTCTTAAAATGCTAAAAAGCTTTTCAAGGCCCTCGAGTGGGATATCAAAATAAATGACTTATTGAGTATAAAGAAGTTTACATTGTAATTGTATAATTTTTATTATTGTTATTGTATAATTTTTGCATCGTAGTTTTTTTTTTGTGGTGAATACAGATAATATTTGTATTTGTTTTTATTTAGAAATATAACAACTAAAAAAATTGTTGATAGTATGCGAACTTCTTAAGTTTTCATTTGGAGGTAGATACTCTACAGAACACCGAGTCTATTTGCTGTTTTTGACGATCCTTCGCATTTTACAGGATTATCTTTCCCTTTATTGGCAAAAAAACTTTTTCAAGATTAAAACGTTAATTTTATGAGGAGACCAAATAATCAGCCATTTAGAAGTCTCGTGCTCAAAATGATAATAGTAAGTGATAGCTTGCCTGAAATGTTGAATGAAAATGCCAATCACAATATTTGCAGACTTTACATTAAGCCAACAAACATGTGTAGCAATACATAACGCAGTGCTTGTCCCAACATTACTGTATGGAAGCGAGAGTTGGG
Source organism: Lymantria monacha (assembly GCA_905163515.2). Lineage (NCBI taxonomy): Eukaryota > Metazoa > Arthropoda > Insecta > Lepidoptera > Erebidae > Lymantria > Lymantria monacha. The sequence continues at coordinate 5,161,379 of LR991084.1, forward strand.
TATGCAGAAAAGAGCATGAAAGCAAAATTAATGCGGTCGAAATGCGATCTCTACGCAAAATCTGTGGAGTCAGGCTGACCGACCACATTCGCAACGACGACGTAAGAGAGCGAGTAGGTATGAAAGAGAGTATTGGTGTAAAGATGCGAAAAGAAATGCTCCGATGGTTCGGACATGTGGAAAGAATGCCGAACGAACGTCTGGTTAAGAAGATATACAATGCGAAAGTGGAAGGATGTAGGTACCGGGGGAGACCGAGACTCACCTACCTAGACCAGATCGGTCATGTACTGAAGAATGGTGGAGTCAAGAGTCTCCGAAACCGGTGAGCGTGTATGAAGAGAATTATGAATGTTGAGGAAGCGAGTGAAGTATGCAAGGATAGTATTCTCTGGCACTCTGTTCTCTCTGCCTACCCTGCAAGGGATATGGTGTGATGACATGTATGTATGTATGTACTTATTCTGTACATGAACAATAATAAGATATCAATGATATTTGTCATTTTCTTGAAAAACAAAAATCTCTTTACTATCTCAATTATAGTTTACTAGGAACGTAGACAGAAGAAATAAAGTATAAAAGCTTGTTTATGAGCGGAAAAAATGATCGTTACACGTGGGACGCGATTGGTTTTGGCTCATAGACAATTTTCTATAAATAACTTAGCACGTTAAATGCTAAATATTAGTAATTTGGTGAAATAAAGTAGTTTCAATGACGAGTTTCTTTTAATAAGTGATATAATAGCACAGTTTTTATTAAAATTCACGATGCTAATCAAGCTTTTATACAATAATACTAAGGAGGAACATAGCACACGTATATGTGAACGTTGACCTAATTGCGTGAGTCGGGGGCCCATTTCGGCCCATTTAATAAAGCCTCCGAAATAAAAAGTAGAGAAAACTCTACACATGGCGACGTACGAAAATGTTATTTTGCACATTTCCCTCAAATGCTAGGCGCTCAGTGTAATCCCGAGGATTGGGGTACACATTCGCAACAATACATTTCCCAAATTGTCTCCTTGAAGACGCAATAATTTAAAAAGGCGCCACCCGGGGACACGAACTTGTGATTTCATTGTCAGGCGCGCGAATAACGCACCACTCGTACTTTCTACGAGTTTTTATTTACGTTCCAACCGTTCGCTAATGACGATGATGTATTACCGACGTTTCTAAATCCACATTAAATTAAAAAAAGTTCGCTGAAGATTTATACTTTTACTTAGATTTAGAGGTTTTCTTGGCACCAACATTCCTTGTGCGTGTTTCGGCAATTTTTCATCTGCCTAATGGTGGCTGCTATGTTAAGTAATACTTATTTATTTTAATATGGCCTTCAGGTTCACCGTTATGAATTATATTTAAATATGATGTGACTATCTGAGTTAAATCAGGGCGTAACTAATTTTGGTTCCAATACTATATACTAAAGCTATTAGAAATAATCATTTTCTTTCTCTACTGGCAATGATTTTGTATCAAAAATGTGGATCAAAATATAATAATTAATACTACTATACTAATAAATAGCGGGTAGACATAAATCTTTGTAATAAGGATGACTTTTTGTACCTGAGACACCTTATTTCTCCTGTGGCCATGAATACTTTAAAGTGTTCGAAACGTCGAGAAATTAAAAATCTAATACAAACGCGATGGAATCCGTAAAAAATAGTTTTATTTCAAATGTCTAATACTTTTTTTTTTTTTTTTTTTTTTTGCGGTGGGTTATGGACGTCGCAGCCCGCCAAATCGGTCCGGGGTGACGGAAGAGGCGGCGCGCAACCCCATTGACCCACCCTGCAAGCACCTCTTCTTCGCCGTGCGAGCGGGCCACCGGTACTCGATCTTTGTCTTCGGTGGCCCGCTCGGCGGTATGCCCTCTCGGCGGTATGCCCTCTCGGGCTACTCTCCAAATGTCTAAATACTAACGTAAACTTTACTACTCCCTATTTAATTTAATTATTATTTATTAATAAAATATGACTGAAGGCATTGTATTATAAAAGTATAAACGGAATGAAAACTTTATACTTGTAATTACTAAATTACAACACTCGCCAACGATTCCCGGCCAAGATTTGCGACTACCAGTTTTAAACAGGTGTAAAACACACCGGTTGTGGTTTAACAACAGTGTATAATACATGATACTGGAACAAGGCTCGAGGGAGGCTGCCAAACGCACTATCGTGGATGTATTAAATCAGCCAACGTGTAAAAGATTTAATCGTAATGCAGGACGAGAACGAAACTAAAGTTCCGTAATATTTATATACACTGTAAACCAGTTTAACTTTAGTGTTTAGTTCTCTTGTAATGTAAGTAACCTTATCTGTGAGCTATTATCGAAGCTTACAATAGCTATTTTCTTGTGGGTCGTGTGGGAAGATAATTTAAAATAATTGCGAGAGTAAAGGATTTATTATATAGATTAAGCAATCTATTATAATTTCTGTCTAATATATTATAATTTCCTCACTATAACTTCTGTATAACCTATAATTCCTGTATAACCTATTATAATTCCTGTATAACCTATTATAATTTCTCTATAACTTATTATAATTTCTCTATAACTTATTATAATTTCTCTATAACTTATTATCATTTCTGTATAACCCATTATAACTTCTATACAACCCATTATAATTTCTGTATAACCTATTATAAATTCTGTATTATAATTTCTGGATAACCTATTATAATTTCTGTATAACCCATTATAATTTCCATGTAACCCATTATAATTTCTGTATAATCTATTACCTATTGTAATTTCTGTATAATCCGTTATAATTTCTGTATAACCCATTATAATTTCTGTATAACCCATTACAATTTCTCTATAACCTATTATAATTTCTGTATAACCCATTGTAATTTTTATATAACCTATTACAATTTCTCTATAATCTATTATAATTTCTCTATAACTTATTATAATTTCTCTATAACTTATTATAATTTCTCTATAACCTATTATCATTTCTGTATAACCCATTATAACTTCTATACAACCCATTATAATTTCTGTATAACCTATTATAAATTCTGTATTATAATTTCTGGATAACCTATTATAATTTCTGTATAACCCATTATAATTTCTATATAACCCATTATAATTTCTGTATAATCTATTACCTATTGTAATTTCTGTATAATCCGTTATAATTTCTGTATAACCCATTATAATTTCTGTATAACCCATTACAATTTCTCTATAACCTATTATAATTTCTGTATAACCCATTGTAATTTTTATATAACCTATTACAATTTCTCTATAATCTATTATAATTTCTCTATAACCTATACGAACAAAGTAAAGGTTGGTACTGTTCACAGCAGCTGCCATACAGCGTAATATGTATATCTATTTAAAGTACCAATCTAAATTAAATTCGTACTGCTTAAACAAAACGAAAATCTTATTCGAGTATTAAGTTAAGTGAAGATATTATGAAGAATCACAAAAACAACATTTAATTCTAAAATGAGTTGTTTAAGTCAATTGCATATAAGCAGCAACAGAAACTTAATTGTTTACTCAGAGGTCTAAACGAAATCGCAACAGAATTGTATCTGCGAAATGGGAACAAGTTTCAACGAGTCATCTCTCAACTATATTTATCCAACTTTAATTCGTTAAAAATAAAACACATATTCGCTTGTTATCTTATTTCCACCTTAGCCAGTGGCTGCGACCACTTCTGATTTCCCAAAGGGCTTTATTTTAAAAATCCTCAACAACGTTAAAAAGGTAAAAATATTATTCTTGAGAATTTTCAGTTCAACTTTGTTTCTTTGTACCATTTTCTTGATATTTCGTCTCCAAGAGATCATTAACGGTGAACCCTTGAAGTTTAGGGCACTAGAAACTTGTAGACGTGTAGGGTGAGAGACTAATCGTGAAGGGTCGACGGAGGGTTAAGCAAACAAGGGGAACTCACAGTTACTAGTTTCATGGCTGTTTCAAAGTAAAGTGGATGAAGATTTTAACTATCTTTGAACTTAAAATATTCATGAAATTTAGTATAAATTTCAAATGTTTCACAAATAATGTACAGTAACAGTGCAATATATCCAAGACAACTATTTGGCCACGCAATTAAAGCCTTCCGAATGTCCCTATTTATCTTCCTCTAACAATGTTTTCGTTGAAACTAGGTTATTGCATAAAATAGCGAGCTTTATATGTTATAACACAATATGTATATGAAATTGACGATAAAATACAAACATGTAAAACATTATTGGCCTACTTCAACTCCAGTATTCGCTACGAGTAATAAATTATAGTAATAACAGTGTTATAATACTATATGAAAGGTAACCAAACTATTTATTTGCAGGTAAGATCTTAATTTGTAACTTAATATGTATACGAGGTGGCGCATACTAAATAATACAATTTGGACTGCATAGTTAGCGTAGTGGTTAAGATACCGACCTTCCATGCCAGTGCCGTGGGTTCGATTCCCACCCAGGACAATACTTTGTGCGATCAACAAAATGTTGTTTTGAGTCTGGGTGTAATTTGTCTGCGTTAATTGCATGTTTGTAAAGTTCCCCGCAATACAAGGATTGTTTCCGTAGTGCAAGGTAGTTGGTGTATTTAAAAATAAAATCTAAGATTTAAGGAGACATTGAGGCATTATTATGCTCGATTGGTGGGCTTCCTAGTTTTATAATACTATTTTTCTAAGGATATCCATCCGATATAATTGTTGAAATATATCACGAAAGCCTATTTGCGTTTTAACGGTAGTTGTTATTACAATAATATAATGATTACACATTATATTACACATTTGATATAAAACTATTTTGTCCTTTACTATATTATTTTATCCTATTTGTCCTGACGTGATGTGTTTTCGAAACGTCGGGATTTAGAAAATCAAATACAAACGCGATAGAATTCGTAAAAAAAATTGTTTTTTTTTTCAAATTACAATAATAAATAATACTTTAAAAATGAAAAGCACTCAATTTAATAATAAGCCGTATTGAAAAATAATCTATTCTGAACACGCTTATATTAATGTGGTTTTTATATGTTTGAACGTGATTTTCATTCACCCTTTTCTAAATATCGGATTAATTTGAAACTTTGTACATTTATCAAGGACCAATAACAATGCAATAATTTACAGTTTGGTTAGTTTTGTTATTCTTGCAGTATTTGCGATTTTTTTTATCTGTGGCTGATATTTTGGCTAGACTCAATAGATGTCGCTATATCTATTTTCTGCATCGCAACTACATGAATTACTCATGTGGTTGCGATCGATTATATTATCTATTTTAAGTTTAAATGGAACTATAAAGTAAATAATAGTTTTAAAAAACTTAAAAACCACGCTTTTGAATAAGTAAACCAAAGTAACTACTTTATAAGACTTTTTCTAAATGACTACTATTGCCAAAATCTGTCAATAAAAGATTTATAACAATTGACATCAACCACGCCATGCTTTTTTACAATATAATTTGTGAAAGCCATTAATAAATATATTTACAATAAAATTTATTTTTGCTCATGCTCTCGCTGCTGCTGTAATCTATTCTTAATTTAAAATTATTTTCTACTTTTTATTTTGATTATCAGCAAATGCAAGTTCTTTTTAGTTTTTTTTAATATTATTTTATAACAAAGGACAACATTTACAACCATTCTATTATATATTTACGTAATATTTTAAAATTAGCTTTAATTTTAATCTGTAAAATTAATCACAGATTTTTATTCCGACCTTGGAACATTTAAGACAAAATTATATTATTATCTCGTTAAGAAATTTAAGATTAATCATTTTATCATTTGTTAAATTTCTCTAAAATTATTATATACATCACCCAGCCTTTGCCTGACCACTGTTGGACTTAGACCTCTCCCATACTTCACCACATAGTGCGGTCTTGTGCCGCCCGCATCCAACGACTCCCAACTACCTTCACCAAGTCATCATTCCATTGGTGGGAGGGCGTTCAACATTCGTCCGATACTTTAAGTATCTAACTTCAATGATTGATTGATATTATGTATGATTTAACATATAACATGGTGATTAAATTGCCTTTAATTAATGTATTAATTATAACAACTTGATTACGAGCGAAAAATGGGTAACTTATGTTATATATGGAAATCCGTTCCCATCGTGCTACCACCTACACTAGCGTGAGCTGTTGTATGACATTCAATTTTCGCCTCGTATTAAATTTTCATCTTTAAAGGAGCCGTGTGCCATCTACCCGACAATGTTTATATATTATACAGAATCAAGTAGGTAATCAAGTTTTTATAAATAATCAAGCATGTTAAATGCACTAATCATGTATTAATAATAAAAGCGAATGAAAATATTATAAAGATAATACTGAACAATTTAATTGCAATATCCATTATGTGTGTGCAAAATAAACACAGTGTATCGTAGTGGAAAACGACTCTGTGTCGATAATATCCGCAATAATAATAGGTCTCATGAAATTCCATTAACCCCGAGCATAAACTATTCGTACGTATTCATGTATAATATTGATGGCTTACTAGAATATTCGCCGCGTAAAAGACAATTTTTTTTTTCGTTTCTTTTTTTGTGACAATATAGCTAATCTTTTCAAGTGTAATTATTACCGTACTATCCGTCTTTGGGGAGTTCTATGGCTAACATTGGACGTCAATAGGTTAATGAACACGATCAAAAAACATTGAAAGCAATGATATAGTAGCTGAGGCCGCGAGTGACTGGACCGGGGAATTAGGAGAGGGTACCCCTCAGGAGGTATTCCGTCGGGCCGGCCACAGACGACAAGTTCACGCTGCTCCGGTGGCCATTTCAACGACGAAGGCGAGGTACACGGGTGGGTTACGGGTATGCGTGCTTACGCCCCTCTGTCACCCCGGATGGAGTGGTGCGAGGAGTGCGCCGACCGTAACCCAACCCAAAAAAAAAAAGGCTATTTTTTCTCAGTCTATTTTCATCCCACTTTTAATCATTATTTTCCTTCCCGACTAGGTAAGAACAATCAGCCTACTTTACCATGTTAGTTAGCCGCGTTAATTAAAAGTTTTACTTCGTGTTTTCCTTCAAGTTTTCCTTCACTTATAGTGTTGTGATACATATGTCTCCTAATCGTCTTTCATTGAAAACTGCTTGAAAGTTGTCATTAGGAACGACTAGTAAACAGTAGATATACGAAGACAGCGTTTTTTTTTCAATCCATCATCATCATCATCACAGCCCATATATGTCCCATTGTTGGACTCGGGCCTCCTCCGTAATGGGAAGGAAATTAACCTACTATACCGCGCTGGTCAGACGTGTTAGTATAGGGTTTTGTTTCGAGTTTTCCTTCTCTCGCATAGATATTATATGCGTTTTATATCCCTTAGTCGTCTCGTACGGTCACCCACGGGTAAGATATGGGGGGTGGTGAATAGTATTCTTACTCCGTCACCACACAGAAAGTCAATCCATCACCTAACAGGAAATAACTTTGTAGTTAAAAAAATTAAAGGGCGAATGAATTAAGAATACAATGTATCACCCCTTATTTTTCCGTTGCATTCGTAAAATCCAGCTGAATAATTACCAAAAGGAAGGAACAACATTCACCTGGAAAACTTGTAACTGTGATTGCCAACCTGGCTGTTAAGACTGTTAAGAGTAACGATGGTCATTATCCTCCCATGGGTATATATCCAAGATTAACAGGCGAAATTACTTATACAGATTGTAATTATTTCTTCTTGCTATTCGCAATAGATATGTACATACAGAATAAAATCTTAAAAATTAAGTATTATCCTTAATCTAGACGCGTCGGTATCTAATGAGTCTAAACTTAATGGGTTTAATGGCAAACCAGAATTTTGTTTCCTACTTTCGAGCTCAAGTATCAGAGTAGTACAGTACCATCATGCATGGGTGTTTTAAATGTTGGTTCAAGAATATGTTTGTCAGTAAAATTTTACGTCTAACATCCCTACGGCAGCTAACAAAAAGAGCCAATTTTGAAACCTCTAAACAGATATTCAAAAATACCATCTAAATCTAAGGCAAAACAATCTCGATCACGTAAGCTTTCACAGAAAAAATACTGTGTCAGATATGCTACAGACAGACACGTAGATACACAGACACGTCAAACTTATAACACCTTTTTGCGTCATGGGTTAATAATACAAAAAAAAATGTTTCTATGTTCAATCATCATTCTTCTACTATTATCCCAATTACTTGAGGTCTCTTCTTTCATAGTACAAATTATAAGCCGCTAATCCCTGCCAGAGAGGGCGCTAGTGCGTAATAGTTAACATCAAGTCCTTCATATTATAGAATAAAAAAACATAAACAGTGAAAAAGTACTTACAGAAAGTGTTTACTTAAACTCTAGGAGTGTCATTCCACCATATAAACTAATAATCAAACAGTGAAGTGCTAATATTCCTACCATATTCACGATTTACAAAAATTTCGAAGTGACTGCAATATAAAAACGAATACAAACAAAGACGTTAATAAACACATTGAATTGAAATAATTTAGCAACCTTATTGAGACTATTTAATCGATGTGTCACTACAAATTAATCCTTTTTCTGTGTAATAATTGAAAGACCAGATACCTACAAATTAATATATAACACCAATCATGATGCAAGATATCAATTGATTACCGCACCATCTAGCGATATTAAACATCACTACGAGATACAATAAATCGCCAATAATCACTGCATGCTACGAACGCTGAACGGAATACTTAGTACACATTACTTTCACTAGAGGTCATTAGTGCTCTAACTTTCTGATTAAAGTAGTAGCAAAACATGGAAGAAATAACAAAAATGTTGAAAAATATACAAGAGGAATTAAGTAAGCAAAAAAATGATATAAAAGACTTGAAAGAAAGTATCACAAAAACAATAAATGACAATATTAACGAAAAATTTCAAAATATGGAGATGCAAAACATTAAAATTAATAGAAAAATAGAAGAACAAGAAAATCGCCTGTATTTTATAGAAAAAGACATACGAAGAAATAACGTGGTGCTTTTTGGGATCGAAGAAAAAGAAAAGAGTTATCAAGACCTAGAACATCACCTGTTAGACATATTAAATAACATTCTGTCCTTGAAGTGTAATAAACTGGAGTTGACAGCCATAAGACGCGTAGGAAAAAGAGGAATTAAACCAAGACCAATTATTGTATCTTTGTCAACATTAGGGAGAAAAATAGAAATAATGAAAAATAAATACATTTTACACAAACAAAATATATACATTAAAGAAGACTTTCCTCAAAATATTTTAGAAAAACGCAAAAAGCTCACTCAACAACTCGCTATAGAAAGAAATAACGGTAAGAACGCAGTATTAAGATATGACAAAATAGTCTATTTAAAAGAAAAAACAGACAGACAAAAGGCCAGCAAAAGAAATATGTCCCAATCTCCCGAATCATTAGATACTACCGTAAACTCACAAATAGATGAGCATAGCAAGAAACAAGTACATAAAAAGAATAGGACAGAAACTACTACTTTAACAAGGTATATTACACAAAAACCACGAGTCGACTCTTGTAATCCTAGCACTTCTAGTGTATAGCAACAAGCTCCCCCTCTCAAACTCCCACCACGGCTGGTCACCGCGGGACACGTCGACCAAAACCCTCCAGTTTTACAGACATTGTATATATGTACTTACAACACGAGATCTTTACTATCGAAAGAAAAAATAATGGAGTTATATTACGCAATTTCAAAAATAAATTATGATATTATTGGTCTATCGGAGATACGAAGAGAAGGTTTTTACATAGAGGAAGATGAAAATCATATATTTTGTAATAGCGGAAAAGTACAAGGACATTTAGGAGTTGGATTTTTAGTTAAAAAAATGTATAAAAATAATATAATAAGTTTCATTGGCTACTCAGAACGAGTGGCAGTTTTAAATTTAAAATTTGAAAATTATTCATTCTCTTTAATTCAAGTTCACGCACCAACCAGTGCTGCTTCAGAAGAGGAAATTGAAACATTCTATAGTACTTTGGAACAAGCTCAAGATGCATCGGAGTATAACCAAATAATATTAGGGGACTATAACGCAATAATCGGTATTCCAAAAAAAGATGAATACTTGATAGCGGGAAAATATGGATCGGGAATTAGGAATAAAAGAGGTCATCGCCTAATACAATACGCTACAGAAAATAACCTCACAATAATAAATACATTATTTAAAAAAAATATGAGAAACAGGTGGACATGGATATCCCCGGACAAAAGTACTAAAAACGAAATAGATTTCATTTTATCAACGACTCCGAGGATATTTAGAAATTACGAAATTTTGAATGTGATGTTCCCATCCGATCATCGCCTTATACGTGGAACAATAGAGATATCCAAACAAAAGAAGAGTAGGAAAAACTTCTGCAAGCTACCATGTCAAACATTTGAAACAGACGAGATTAAAACTAGATATATAAGTAAATTACAAAAAAATATTGAAACAGCGATGTACAACACACCCAAGATACCAGAAACAATTCAGACATATTACAACAAACTGAAAAAATGCATACAATCCAGTATATTGAACTGTAAAGAGGAAAGCAAAACAAAAAGGTCTATTATATCTCTTGAAACTTTAAGACTTATAAAACGCAGGCACTATTTACAAAACAAAAAACCGCTATCACAAATAGAAAAACAAGAGCTGAAAATGTTATACAAAACTGTAAACAAGAAAATAAAAGCAGAATACAAACAACATAGAATACGTACAATAGAAAAACATTTGTCATCCTCCGGCAGTACAAAGAGAGCATATAAAGAATTAGATTTGAAAAAAAAAATGGATACCAAAATTAAAATCGGGTTCATCTTATAAAAACACCAGACAAGATATAATTGATTTAGCAACTACCTTTTATGAGGACCTCTACGATTCCAAGAAGAAACAATACAATGAAATCATTTTTAAGAAGGCTGTACAGAACGTTGACAAATTCGAAGAAGTGGAAATACACCAACAATTAAAAAAATTAAAAACGGGCAAAAGCCCTGGTTTAGATGGTATCACGAATGAATATATAAAAAATTGCTCTAAAGTATTAATTACACCCTTAACTGTGCTATTTAACAAAATATTAAACGAGAAGATTGTACCCTTAGATTGGACAGAGTCAGAGATAATTATATTATATAAAAAGGGCGATCCCACGGAGATTTCGAACTACCGACCCATTAGTATAATGTCAACGATATATAAAATATTCTCGTCGGCAATTCAAAAAAGAATAACACCACAAATAGAGAATTTCATGAGCTCAGAACAAGCAGGTTTCAGGAAAGGTTTTAGCACGATGGATCATGTTCACACCATAGAACAGTTAATCGAAAAATTTATGGAGTTCAGAAAACCTCTATACCTAGCATTTATAGACTTTCAAAAAGCTTTCGATTATATAGAGCACGAAGCTATATGGAGAGCATTAATAGAAGCAAATATCCACCCTACATATATAGAAATAATTAAGAATATTTACAGCAACTGCAAAAGTAGGGTCAGACTGGAAAGCACAGGCAGGGATATAAAAATAAAAAGAGGCGTAAGACAGGGCGATCCTATTTCACCTACTTTATTCATCCTTGTCTTACAATATATTATAAATAAGTTAAACTGGCAGAATAAAGGTATAAAAATAGGCTCCAAAAACCTGACACATTTATGCTTTGCTGACGACGTAGTAATTGTAGCTCAAAACGCAAGTGACTTACAAATAATGCTAACAACACTACATAGTTATAGTAAAATCGTTGGCCTTTATATCAACTTTAAGAAAACTAAGCTCATGACCAATCATATAGAAATTACGACCATCATTGAAAATGAAAAAATTGAATATGTACAAGAATTTATATATTTAGGCAAACAACTTTCATTTAGACCATCGAACAACACGGAAGAAATATTAAGAAGAACAAAGAAAACATGGAATAAGTTCTGGGCCATGAAAGAAATAATGAAAAGCACCTTACCATTATATCTAAAAAAGAAAGTCGTAGACACGTGCTTACTTCCAACTCTTACATACGGTAGCCAGACATGGAAATACACTAGCATTACAAGGAATAAAATAATAACATGTCAAAGAGCGATTGAAAGAAACATCTTAAAATTAAGATTAGTTCAAAAAATAAAACACACAGCAATAAGAGACAAAACTAAACTTATTGATGCTCTAGAATACGCCATGAAGTCAAAATGGAGATGGGCGGGACATGTGGTAAGGATGACGGCGGATAGGTGGACCAAGGCTGTAACTCTCTGGCCAGGCCCACAAGGTAAAAGGAGACTGGGAAGGCCGAACGCGCGTTGGTCAGATGATATTAAGCGTTTACATAAAAATTGGACCGAAATAGCAGAAAATCGAGACGAATGGCTAGAACTGGAGGAGGCCTTTACCCGAGAGGGGTCCATACCAATTTAGACAAAGATATACTTAATAAATATAATATTGTAAAATAAAAAAAAGATTATTATTAGGATAGTATTATGATAGATAGGATAGTATTAAGTTATTAGTATTTTTTTGATTAACTTACATTTATGTTTTTTTTTTTGGTTATGGAATAAATGGGCTTTTTATTTTTATTTTATTTTATTTTATTTTATTATTATTATAATCCCTGCCAGACGTAAACCCTTCTTGGGAATGTAATTATTGACCAAACGGCATCAGATGAAGTTGGTCCAGGTCGTTATAAGCCTCTTTCTTAGTCGTCTTTTACGACAGCCACGAGCAAAGAAAGTGTTGGTAGTATTCGTAGCCGCTACCACACAGCAATATAGTCCACAGTAGTATGCCCAATAAAGACATTAAAACTGTCCAACGGATGTGCCCCAAACCGGTTTTATAAAGGCAATAATGTAAATATGGCTTTAGACTACTATAATAATATACTAGCAGACCTGGCCACGCGTTGCTGTGGCTAAGGTAGCCTCAGTAACACATGGTGGTTATGCTAATAAATTGTAGCTCATATGAAACATTTGTACGTTGAACATAGTGCCATCTATTAAATACGTACTCAATCCAGTCAACAGTTACCACCATCTGTTAGAATCGTTTGGAGATAACAGATAATTGTGACTGTCAAATAATAGACAAATAATTTGCAATAAATTAATATTGCGACTATAAATTGAGATGGAAGCTATTCTATCTTTTAAGTTGGATCGAACTACATATGCTGTGCAAATTTGATTAAAATCGGTTAAGTACTTTAGAAGTCCATCGCGGACAAACAACGTGACGCATAATTTATATATATTAAGAATAAGGATCAACTAAGTGGCGCTGCGGTCGATTACTCGGACTTTTTCTTTCAAATTTATATAAAACTGCGCCCATTGGAACAACTAGTAATAACTAAAATAGCTATACACGTACCATTAACAAAGGTGTTCGATAGAAATCGTTACCGTAACTTTTTGGCACCGAAAGGTTCTTTATTAATGCCCTTGGTCGAAATTCGACCATTAGCACAGTCTGGCGCTAGTCTCGCCCGGGATATATGTGATTTATCACAATTATAGGGATTTCGCACCGTCCTTATGGGACGCAAAATATGACCGTGTGTAACTCACGCAATGTACTCTACCTATTAGTTTAAGGGTTGGTTCTATCGAGACGTGACTTTTTCATATAAGTTCAGTTTAGTATAATAATTAATAAGTAACTGGGATTGATAGTTCTATTATATAACTCAATTTTAACTCGATTCCTACGCCCCTTTTTATTGAAAGTTGCATCTCTGATTCATTTTTTAGGAATAAAGGCGGAAGACTTCAAGTCGATCATTGGGTCCTTTTTTTAATTAATCTATATTTTTTATTTATCATTTTAAGTGCCTTTTTGTGTTATTTTATAAATTGGATGACAACTTTTTAAAAATTATTTGGTTTACTATTTCTGTATTCCTATAATACTTAAAAACCTGTAACTTTTGAAAAGTTTCCCCTATTTTTCCACTATTCCATCGTCAGTACCTGACCTGATGATAATCAAACATGAAAAGTATAACTTTCTATCAAGAAATAATTCTCCAAATCGGTCCAGCCATCATCGAACAATCAAGTAACATACATAAATAACAAAAAATGTGACAAATTGAGAGCCTGCTCCTTTCTTGGAGTCCATTGATAATGATTTATTTGAAAGCCTAAGAAATATTTTTTTAACACAAAAGACTTTTCAGTCCCTTGAGGCTGGAATGACAAATACACATATAATTATCGACCACAATTTACGCATACACCATGAATAATAAATAAATAATTTGCGGATCACAGATAACTGTCAACTTCATCAACGTAATACGGAGAGGTCACTATATTATCTGTGGAAATTTAATTATAAAAGGTTAAGATATTCTAAAAAATATTAATACTTACTATTATTATTAGATATCGTTATAGATTCTTCGTAACCTCTGTTCATCCCTTAAAGGGCCACGTACCGATACAATACTTTTATTCACTTTCACAGGGACTATTTTCGTCTATTTTTTATCAAGGGTCAAAGGCGCGTGCCTTGCACCCTTAGTTCGCAATCACTTAAGGGCTCGTACTGGATACGAAAGGGATTGTTATAGATAAACTTGTAACGTGTATGTAGTTCTAAATAACTTTAATAATATCTTTCTTAGATACTGTTTTTACTAAAGGATATTATCAATTTTTATATTCTTTTTAACCCAGAATTTTATTTCGAGTTTACTATTTCTATATATTCTATAAATCGAACATATATTCGACAACGTAGTGCGGTACGCCCCCAACCAAGTTGATTCACTATTAGAATATATAGAATATTCTATAAATCGAGCGCATCGTAATATTGGACGCACCCAAGTCAGGTGAACCGATGAATTGATGATAGTTGCTGGGAGTAATTGGAGGCAAGCGGCACAGGACCACACTTTGTGGTGGATTATGAGGGAGGCCTACGTCCAACAGTGGATGACAAAAGATTAATGATGATGATATTAACAAATAAGCTTTAAACCTCTACAAATCAATAATACCACCCATTCGGGGCTAATTTTGTAGAGCCACCAAAACTTCGACTGTCCGCCTATTCAATGAGCCACTGAAGACGAGGCCTTGACTTACGTGGTACTCCCGATAGGTTGTAACTGTCATTGCCTTAGTAGATTGAGAAACGAAGGAGATTACTGACGTTAAAAAAAACAGTCTGTCGAATTGCAAACACTTTTTACATCTCAAGAAATACTTGCGTTATTCGTATGCAAAGCCACGCCTGCTCCTTACTCAATTACTTCAACAAGAATTTTGTCTGTCAAAGACATAAAAAAAAATTCATATTCAAGTCATTTCTTCACGAAGGAGCAATTCATTTGTGACCAGACTTAAAAGGAGGCCGTTGTGAAAGCAATCAATTAATTTATTTTATAAAAATAAGCGAATGTCCATTTCGAAAGGTTTTGCTATAAAGAAACACCCAAGACCGAAAATATTGTGTGCAATACAGACATTAAATTCGATAAGAGAACAAGCCCTTAGCCTTATTAGACAAGGGATTAGTCGCTACTTGGCCTTTAATATTAAAGAGTTCTATAAGTCGCAGCTACCACTAGGTGAGCTTCCACCAAGGGCAATAACAAACTCGTTTCAGTTTTTATCGTTTAAGGGATAAGTTTGAAATATTATAATCTTGTCAGTAACCCTTTTATGTGACCGAGCTTACTTCGGTATTTTCGTTTTAGTGTTTTTAAATAAATTTGAATGTAATTATAAATGAATAAAAATTAAAATGGGAAAATAATAGAAAACTATAAACCAAATATCAAATCGGAGCTGCTGGACCTATTCTCAAATTAAACATCATATTCAAATTGTTTTCTAATTGATGAAAATAGACAAAAGGATGTTGATTATAAATACAACCTTGATTAATCACCCCAAGAACCACCTGCACTTACTTAATTCCATAGCAATCGCTGGTGCAACGACACGGTAATTTCGCAACGGCGAAGATTGTGAAAATATGGAAATCAAATAAAAATTACAAAAATGTTTATCAATGAACTCAAAATATTCTCAATCAACTCAAAATCGATCAACTCAAAAAACTGGTTTTCTTTATTGCTTATGGTGGCAAATGAGCTAGCAGCACACCTGATGGTAAGTGTCACTGCCGCCCATGGACCTTTGCTATAACCAAGGCTATAGCTAGGCCACTGTCTATATTACAACCCCCAATCCCACCCAGTTGGGCTCCCGGTTCTCTCGCTCACTGAACGAAACGCAATAGCACAGTGCCATTACTCAGACGTCGATCTTCTGCGAGAGTGTGGTACTACCCCGGACGGACCGGCCCGCGGCTGTAGACAGAGAACTTTCAACAGCGTGGTCCTTCCATACTAGATAATTTCATCAAATTTAATTAATATATTATTAATTTAATCAAATTTCAAAAATCTTATAATACACCTTTAGATTTAACACTAAGCTGATAAGTAATTTCACAAAGAAAATTATTTCCACTTGAAACGTACAAATGTATCAAATCAAAAATACAGTATAATAATACATCTATATCTACCAAAAGATAAATTGTTTTACTCTGTAGACGACCTTATTTCTTGTAGTAATTGTGTTCCATTGAAAGAATGATGAAAATCGATTGAATGAGAGGTCTTCAAGTGCTTTACTTGTAATACAAAGAGTTTTATACAATAGATACTTTTTTTATGTTTATTTAAACTTTTTCAATGTCTGATTAGATAGCTATCTCCAATGGTTTCATGCTAGCATTACGTATTTTGAAGATGCTAGTACACAATTCTTTAACATTTTCATTAAGATAATATTTCTCCGTCTTCATGATACCATATATATCGTACTATACAGCATAAGCCTTCAATATGGTATGACAATTAACACCATAATATCCTACTCAAGTTTTTTATTTAATAATATGTAGAGCTGATAATACTCTTAGAAAAATATTGATCCATGAAAAACAATTCACAGAAATTCAAGGTTTAAAAGATTGATTCGTCAAAAATTAATTCTTCTCAGTCCTACATTACCTATTTTACCAGGTGTTGGCAGGATATCAGTGCTATTTTAAATGAATAAAACAGCACAAGCTGACCAATAGGCTTTTTTTGCTCATTAATATTTAGTTATTTTTTATTAGAAGGTATTTTCTTTTGTTATGTTTATATTTCATTAGCTTTTCATCACCATCATCATCATCATCTCAATTTACATGTGTCCCACTATTGGGCTCGAGTCTTCTCCGTAATGGGAGGGAAATTGACCTACTATACCACGTTGGTCAGACGTGTTGGTATAGGGTTTGGTTTCGAGTTTTCCTTCTCTCGCATATATGTCATATACGTTTTATAAACACTTGGTCGTCTTTTACGACCACCCGCGGATAAGATAGGCGGTGGTGAATTGTATTCTTACTCCACCACAACACGGAAAGGTTGAACGAGAGCAAAATAAGTTTTTTTCTTCTTTTCTTTCTTACCTTCTTTCCTTTTCTTTTCACATGTTTTTATACTAACTATATTTAGTGTTATTATAATATTTGCTGTTATTTATTTACTGTTATTGTAATAGTTGCTCTACTGTATTCTACATTAATATACATATATTAATCTACTATTATAACCGGTGCTCGACTTAGTACCGATTATAACAGTATTGTTTATTCTTAAGATACTAATGCCATTGTTTTGTATATGTGTATTGGACTTTCATACACGACGTTATTCGCACGAAAAGCTAGAAGAAGTATCTATTAGACTGACGACCATTTTGATGACTTTTTTAACAAAGACCTCTAGACAATTTAATACTCTATTTGGAAATTTAGAGCCATTCTTCGTGATGTACTGAAATAACAATACATTTTATTCAAACTACCATCCTAACTAGTATCGTTTGAAAGAACATAAGATGTAATCAGTTAAAATGAATGTAAAGAAACCTGGAAACCTATCCATCTATCAGGGCTGACCGTCCGACTTAGGGCTCTACTATGGCGACCACAGCGGGCCATGGCGGTCAGGGCCATACGCGGATACCGCACGGTGGCGACGGAGGCAGCATGCCTGTTGGCCGGAACACCTCCGTGGGACTTGGAGGCGGAGATGCTCGCCGGACTGTACCGGCGGGTGTCAGCGACGCGGGCAGGGGGCGGCACCGTCTCGCTTAGTGAGATGGCCGCTTGGCGGGGCGACGCCCGCCGTGACGTTATTGCTCGTTGGGCAATCCGGCTGGAAAGGCCTCGGTTCGGTGTTCGGACCATCGAGGCCTTCCGGCCAGTGCTGATGGAGTGGTTGGGTCGACAGCACGGGGTCCTTTCCTTCCGACTGGTGCAGGTCTTGACGGGGCATGGTTGCTTCGGCAAGTACCTGCACACGGTCGTGAGGAGGGAAAGTACACCGTCCTGCCACCACTGCGATTGCGACGAGGACACGGCGCAGCACACGCTCGAGGTCTGTGTGGCCTGGGCAGAGCAGCGCCGTGAACTCGTCGCGATCATCGGTGCCGACCTGGCGCTGCCGACCATCGCTAAGGCGATGCGTCAGGAACTGGGACGCGGTCGCCGCCTTCTGCGAGACAGTTGTCTCGCGGAAGGAGGCGGCGGGGCGACTCCGAGAGGAAATCCTCTTCGGTGAGACGCTCCGTCGCCGGCGCTTGGGGCGGCGGAGGCGCGAGTATCTGCGCCTAATGCCGCCCTAGCCGAGGCCGCGGGTGACTGGACCGGGGAATAGTCCTTCACCCGCAGAGAGGCTGACCGCGTGAGGGCGACGCCCCGGCAGTTAGCTGGGGCGTTGACGGGGGATGGTACCCGAAAGGGTAACCCGTCGGGCTGGCCACGGAAGGCAAGGAAGCGGTACCAGTGGCCGGCCCAATGGCGATGGGGAGGGAATACGGTGGGTTATGGGGCCACGCGCTGCCCTTCCGTCGCCCCGGGCGGTACGGGCGACGTGTGACCGGGCCATAGCCTACCAAAAAAAAAAAAAAAAAAAAAAAAAAATCTATCAGGGCAGTATGGTTATCATTCTTCTGCTCTTATCCCAATTATTTGTTAAGTTGACACAATATGTACTCCTCTTCCATCGTACATATTGCAAAAGTTATTGGCAGTAGTTTTACGACTAGCAGCTTGCCTGACGTTAACCCTTCTAGGAGATGTAATTATTGACCAGATAGCATTAGGTGGAGCTGGCCCAGAACGATGTAAAGCTCCTAGTTGTTAGACACCCACGAACAAAATATAAGTTGGTAGTATTAGTAGCCCCTACCACACAGCAACAGTCCAGTATGGTATCATAAGATACTGAGGAGCAGGATCGTAACCTACCGTAGAACATAATTGCACTAAGGAAAGAAACAAATTATATCAACCCTCAAAGCTAATTTAAAAACCACAAACAGTAATCAACATCGTCACAGTAGATGTACTGTAGCCCAGTAGTGGGATGCCACTGCTGGGCTCGAGCCTTCTCCACAATAGAAGGAAAATTCACCTATATACTATGCTGGTAATATAGCATTTATTTCAAGATCCCTTTTTTTGCAGATGAGATTAATTAATATACGCATTATATTTCCTAGTCGTATTTTATGCCACTTTTTTTTTGCGGTGGGCTATGGATGCGTCTCGCCCCACCAAATCGGTCCAGGGTGACGGAAGAGGCGGCGCGTGACCCCATAGACCCACCATGCAAACTCCTCTCTTCGCCGTGCGAGCGGCCCACCGGTACCCGATCTTTGTCTTCGGTGGCCAGCCCGGCTATTTTATGGCACCTACGGGCAGGGTAAAGGAATTGCATTATTACTCCGTCACCATACAAAAAATATACAGTAATATTACGGTTTTATCAGTATTGCCAACAACATAACCCGCTTAAGCTAAGTACACACATTCTTACATAGAACAATGCCTTATCATCATATCACCCTCGTCTTTAACTCTCAAAACAATGGTGAGTGCACGCACCAAACTTGCCAACACTAAAAGTGTTTTGTTCTAACAAGAAGCACCCGTAACTGTTATAATTGAAGCTTGATTGGTACAAGAAACAGTTAGTACAGCGTTTTAAATGACAAAACTTTCACAGTGGTGAATGATTTCCAGCCGTGTCCATTCGTGTGTTGCTTGCTTAAATGATAACTTTAAACTCATAACTTATTTACATCTCGCCAATATGTGTATTATTTGAACTATTTTAGAAGAACCCGATTACGAAGCGAAAAATGATGTCACAAGTGGGATTCGAACCTATTGGGCATCCGGTCCAATCGTGCTGCCACTTACACCACCGTGAACTATTGTAGGACATTCAAATCTCGCTTCGTATCATATTTACGTATTTTAACGAGACGTGTGCCATCTACCCGACAATGTTTACCAATAGGTGTGGGTTCGAATTCCATTTGTGACATCATTTTTCGCTTCGTAATCGGGTTTTTATAAATAATTAAGCATATTAAATGCTAAATTTCAGTAATTTGAGTATTTTAGAAGATATACAATGCGAAAGTGGAAGGATGTAGGTACCGGGGAAGACCGAGACTCACCTACCTAGACTAGATTGGTCACGTACTGAAAGAAGGTGGAGTCAAGAGTCTCCGAAACCGGCGAGCGTGTAGGAAGATAATTATGAATGTTGAGGAAGCGAGTGAAGTATGGAAGGATAGAGTTCTCTGGCATTCTGTTCTCTCTGCCTACCCTGCAAGGGATATGGCGTGATGATATGTATGTATGTATGTATTTTAAAATTAGACCCGCCTACTACCGAGATGAGTTTTCATCATCATTTTATCTCAGCTCATATGTATCCCATTGCTGTGCCCGAGCCTACTTCACTATAAGAAGAAAATTGATCTACTAGGCCGTGCTGCGTTTTAGGGGTGTCGGGGATAGAATGTCAATAGACGATCTCTCCGGCATCCCGTAAAAGCGCGGAAGGGACCGCTGTTAGGTTTTAGTGGGTATTCCGGCCGTCAATCTCATGGCCGGCGAGTCCCACACACCCCCCCGTCTATCACTGGCGGGGGATGTGCGCAAAAGCATTTCCTCAGCGATAACAAAAAAAAAAAAAAAAAAAAAAAAAAAAAAAAACCGTGCTGCGTTCAGTCGATTTGATATAGTGTTTAATTCTTAGTTAAAGTCTTCTTTCTCTTGTAAAATGCGTATATCATCTCTTAGTCACCTTTTGCAACTCTTACGGATAAGATAGTGGATCGCGAATGGAGAGATATGCTCAATTAAAATTACATTCAGTGGTTTGTGTCCGTTAAATTATATGTTTTGTAAAGTCGCCCGCAACACAAGGATAATTTCCTTACCTTTTTTTAAAAAAGAAATAGCAATTGCTATTAATGCGAAAATTGTGATGACTATTGTATTAAATCTGTGCTATACCTATTCACACTAAAAGTCCATATTAATAATCCGATTTCATTCTTAAGCGTACTCAACATCATCTTGAGTACGCTATTTGTTTATTTAATATCATACTCAAAATCGAGAATGATTTTCTAACAGGCCTAAGTAATTACAGTAAATATTGTAGTAAATAGAGTATATTGTCTTGATGAGTGCTATAATATATTGCTGTGTGGTAGCGGCTTCGAATACTACCAACCCTTACCTTGCTCGTGGATGTCGTAAAAGACGACTAAGAGCCTTATAACGACCTGGGCCCACTCCATCTGATGGCGTTTGGTCTACAATTACATTCACGAGTAGAGTTGACGCCTGGCAGGCGGTCGATCATAAAACTATTGCCAATAACTTTTACAATATGTATCTACTATGAAATAAGAGTACATATTGTATCGACCCCAAGTAATTGGCATAAGAGTAGGAGAATGATGATGAGTGCTATAATATATTGAGATGTATTGCTGAGGATTTCTTTGTCTAAAACTTCTACTACTGCATAGACATTACCTGATGATAATAGTAAAAAATAAGTTGTAAATCACCTTGAATTTGAGCTTTTTTTTTTTATTTTTTTTTCCCGCAAGGTGGACCATGGATGTGGTCGCGCCTCGACAAATCGTCCGGGGCGACAGAAGAGGCGGCACGCAACCCCATGGACCCACCCTGCAAACACCTCTCTTCGCCGTGCGAGCGGGCCACCGGTACCCGATCTTTATCTTCGGTGTCCTCGTTGAATTTGAGCTATGATTTTCATTTAAACAGCACATTTTTTTTAAAGATATTACTAAGGAAATAATCCTTTTGACTTTACAAGCATAAGCGTGCAATTCACACATATTGGACATGACTAATTGATTCTTTATTGAAAATTATTTAAAAATAATTAGCACACCCCTAATATAAAGGCCTTGAAAAGTAATTATCACTTACCATCAGGACGCTTGTTTGATCATATTCATAAAATAAAATGAATAGAAAAAATGCTTTAAAAATTTGATTTTTATCTGGCAGACATATCATGATAGTTTCGAATTTAATGTAACTGAAACAAAGTAGTATTGACTTATTGTCACGTAAAGATCAAATTACTTGACTCCCCTTAGTCAGTAGATATCTATCTACGAATTAGGTATTCGTAGCCACTGAGTTGGTAGAAATTACGTACTTGAAAATTCAATATTGAACTAATTTTGAAATATACAAAAAAGGCCTACAACTTTCTTACGGTTAATTAATATATTGCACATATCAAGAAAAGAAAGAATACAGTATACGATCAAGTTGGATATAAGGAAACTTTATACTCCTATATGACGAGCAGCATCCAGAACTTCAACTTGCAATTTGCCGCAGAACTTCGAATATTAATTTGACACGTGTTTCGCCTCTAAATAAGACATCTTCAGTACGATTCTGTTCCAAATATCTCTCTATTTCAAAATAACAATAGATTTTCGCCGTATATCATGCCGAGTTCAATCAATTACCCAAAATTAAAATTTTAAATTTATTAAATATTCATAACTACATGTTGCATTCCCTGGTTTTAGAATATAATGTAATAATCATTATTTTCTCGTGGAATTCGTAAGGACCAGCTGAGGACATCAGAAAAATAGGTAGCAGCAGTTTTTGACAAATTATTGACTGCACAGATGGCGTAGTGGTTAAGATACCGGTGGTGTGAGTTCGATTCCCGCGCAGGTCAATACTTTGCGCGATCTATAAAGTGTTTTGAGTCCACCTGCAATTTGTCGGCGTTAATTGCATGTTTGGAAAATCCCCCGCAATACAAGAATTATATCTTTAGTGCAGGTTTGTGTTTAAAAAAAATTAAATATAATTTTCTCATGCTTAAATCTATATTAAGAATAGACGTTGAGGGACTCGAATTGAATGTATTAAGCAAATAATAGTAGAAAGCTGATAATAGGTACATTAATATGAAGCAATTTTGTAGTGTTCTAAATATATATATACATATTCGTTCCTCAAAACATACCTTAGAGCAATATAAGCCGTAACAAACATTCACCCAAATGGAACTACTGAGATCATACCATCAAATTTGGCGAAATAGTTCGACATCAGCATATTATTAGATCGCTCGTCACTTGCGCCTCTTCTACCAATTTCACCCCTTATCTCGGTAACCTTAGGGTGCTATCACACTGCATAACCTCCTATCTGGTCCGGGTCTATTAGCATAGATATTCAAACTGTAATAAACCGGGTGCAAATAGAGAATCCATATATAGCCTCAGTATATTTTACTGTTGCCTAATTGTCGGCACTATCATTAGTGGTTATATCGAATGCCTATTTATTTTAATCACCTGCTGTGGTGTAAAATATATCTTCATCATCATCTCAGCTCATATACGTACTACTGGACTCAAACCTCCTCCACAATGAGAGGGAAGTGTAGGTACACTTCGAAGTGTGGTATAAGTAGGTACTTATACCACGCTGGTCAGACGTCATCATCATTCTCCTACTCTTATCCCAATTACTTGGGATCGATACAATATGTACTCTTTTTTCATAGTACATATTGTAAAAGTTATTGGCAATAGTAGGACTATATCGACTATAGTGACCGGCCGGTATATCGACTATAGTGACCGGCCGCCTGCCAGACGTCAACCCTCCTTGGGATTGTAATCGTTGACCAAACGGCATCAGCTGGAGTTGCCCCAGGTAGTCATAAGGCTCATAGTCGTCTTTTACGACACCCACGAGCAAAGTAAGGGTTGGTAGTATTCGTAGCCACTACCACACGCTGGTCAGACGTATAATGTTTTATTTCGGGTTTTCTTCTCTTAAGTCGGTTTTTATTACACCATAGCCAAAAGAGGGAGGTGGTGAATTGTATTCTTATTCTATCACTTCACAGAAATAATATTTTTACCTCCCTTTATTTTCCCGTGTAAGTCTAAAAAAGCCGTCGTAAAAAGCGTAGCAATTAGTGTTATGAACAAAGGGCATATATCCAGATGGATTGATAGATCATCATCTGTTAATTTGGTACAATAAAATAAATTGAATCTGTACCCGCAAGTCTGTAAACATCCTTAGAAACGCGTGACTTTAGGTTATTTACGCGCGAGGCACCGCCCCTAATCCCCTATTTATTCCCCGAGATGTATCTGAAAATTAGGGATCACGTCTGAGGATTCCTGTGCACGGTGCCTAATTTGCGGGATCCAGAGACGACGTTATATTGAGATATTGTCGCGTGTAGCATTAAAATAATGATATAAAAATCATCGATCTTTTTATTATCTGTGGTACTATAGACTACATTTTTGAAGGGAGTTTTAGCGTGGTGTGCTTGTATTATATTCATTATCTTAGTCTTTTAACGTATAACACGTTATTTATTTTTATTTTATTAAGTCAATTTGATGGCATTTTATATAAATTGATGCGCAGGAAGTATGAACTGAGGTGTAGTGAATATGATATAACAGTGTTTTACATACGTTTTCGTTTTCCACCAAAATTCCCAAGAGATACTTTTAACAGTGTGGCCATGACACGGTTAATAACTATTTGATTTACTGACGGACGATGACTATAAATGAAGTTAATTTATAAACCAAAATTTAGCTTAAAGGTGTTGGTAACCATACCATAAACTCCAGAAAAAATATTTGAAAGGCCTATTTCTATCTCAAGCTACCTGTTACATTTTAGCTAGGAATTAATAATTCCCTACTAGTTGTTGACCGTGAGATCTAACTTTGTATTCTAGGTCAACTTTTCGTCAATAAATTTTCAATGGCAGCTCATGATCTATGCATTATATGACAATACAAAATAAAAGCATGAGCATGTCCCTTATTACGTAATATTTTAAAGGATATGATGCAGCATGAATGAAAGTGGCGTTAGTGACGGAAAAGTTGAAAAGTGAACGCCTGACTTAGTGTGGACGTGTGATGAGACGGGATGAAAGTAATGTTGTGAGAAACGTAAGTATGAATGTTGAAGGCTTTAGGGGTAAGGGAAGACCGAAGAAAAGATAGATGGATTGCGTGAAGCATGATATGGATAGAAAAGGAGTGAACGTAGAAATAACATCGGATAGGATTGTGTTTTTTTATTACTTATGGTGGCAAACGAGCAAGCAGCACACCCAATGGTAAGTGTCACTACCGCCCATGGACCTTTGCAATATCAAGGCTATAGCTTAGACCGCTGCTTACCAATAAAATACCCAAACCCACCCAGTTGGCCTTCCGGCTCTCACACAAGTGTGTGGAAGGACCCTTTCCTTATTGCGTCTACCCCAAGTAATTGAGATAAAAGCAGGGTAATGATGAACTCGCAATTATTTTTCTAATCTATTAACATAAGAACATTTGACGGAAAAATTAAAGCGTCGTGTGATAGTCTTGTGTTCTATTAATTGGTATTCATTTACTTAGCAGTTATAGTAAATAATTTTGATATTAGCAAACATTGCCATCAATACATAAAAATATAATATGTAATGAATATATAAAAGTGCTTTACAAATATTTTTGTTTTCCATGACAAATCCCAGAAGATACAATGAACAGTGTAGTCACAGCACTGTTAAATACAACGATAAATATGTAGACATTTAAGATGTGAAAAATCAGATAATTTGTGAAGAAAATTGTAACTCGTCAATGACAATAATTAATGGCTGATTTCCAATCCAAAAAAAAAAGAAGTAAAAAAAATAATATATAAATAATTCTTTATCAAGATAATATAGCTATCTGTCAATGAAATTCACATTAGAAGTCGATCCAGTGATTTCAAAGATAGTTCTCTATCAGAGCTACACACTGTTGACAATTTTCTGTCTACAGTCGCGTATAGACGCATATCGCGTATAGTCCGTAGTACCACGCTCTCGCAGATAATCTACGTCTGAGTAATGGCAATGTGCTATTGCGCTTCGTTCGGTGAGCGAGAGAGCCGGAAGCCTAACTGAGGTGGGTTTGGGGTTTGTATTGATATGCAGCGGCTTAGCTATACCCTTGGTATTGCAAAGGTCCATGCGAGCGGCAGTGACACTTAACATCAAGTATACTGCTTGCTCATTTCTTACCATCACCAATCTTCTACTCTTATCCCAATTACTTGGGGTTGATACAATATGTACTCACCTTTCATAGTTATTGTAAAAGTTAATGGCAACAGTTTTAAGACCGGCAGCCTACAGACGTCAACCCACTTTGGGAATATGATTGTTAACCAAACGTCGTCAGATGGAATTGGCCCAGGTCATTATAAGACTCTTAGTCGTCTTTTACGACATCCAAGAGCAAATCAAGGGTTGGTAGTATTCGAAGTCACTACCAGTGACTTCGAATACTACCTGCTGCACAGCTGTGCTTGTTTCATACCATAAGCAATAAAAAAATGTTAAGTTTCTTTTAATGCATTAAGTATCCGTGTGGTGACGGAGTAAGAATACAATTCACCACCCCATATGTTACCCGTGGGTGATCGTACGAGACGACTAAGGGATATAAAACGCATATAACATCTATGCGAAAGAAGGAAAACTCGGAACAAAACCCTATACTAACACATCTGACCAGCGTGGTATAGTAAGTTAATTTCCCTCCCATTACGGAGGAGGTCCGAGCCCAACAGTGGGACATTTATGAGCTGTGATGATGATGATGAGTAAAACACGGTTATTTTAATATCATAGAGCAATATTATATTTATTTATACATATATAAAATATATTCACGTTTTATCTTAAAATTCCATTGTCACGATTCACTTAAATGATCTTCATTTGAAATTAAATAGGTCTAGGTGTACGGTTGTAAGGAATTAATTGTGAAACTTTCCAACATATATATACGAGTATGTTTCAAATGAGTTCAATCCATTAAGATATGCGCTTTGAATTTTAAACTATTTGTTTATT
The DNA here is from genome assembly GCA_905163515.2 of Lymantria monacha. Lineage (NCBI taxonomy): Eukaryota > Metazoa > Arthropoda > Insecta > Lepidoptera > Erebidae > Lymantria > Lymantria monacha. The sequence goes on from LR991084.1 coordinate 5,188,854, forward strand.
CAAATTTCGTACTCTAAATTAATATTTCAATATTAAGATTTAAATTTTCATTGTAGAAGTGACATATTTATGTATATACAATGTGAAAGTGGATGTAGGTAGCGGGGGAGACCGAGACTAATCTACCTAGACCAGATTGGTCACGTACTGAAGGAAGGTTGAGTCAAGAGTCTCCGAAACCGGCGAGCGTGTATGAAGAGAATTATGAATGTTGAGGAAGCGAGTGAAGTGTGCAAGGATAGAGTTCTCAGGCACTCTGTTCTCTCTGCTTACCCTGCAAGTGATATGGCGTGATGATATGTATGTATGTAATTTTCATTGATGTAGCTTTTCTGTAATTAATATATTGACAAGATACCCGGCACCTACCTTATTATTCAGCGTTTTGCGATCCACTGCTGCTAGTCTAGCTTGCCTATTAAGTACCTTATAGCGCGGTCATACATAGTAGGAGCTACTGCCATAGTCGCCCTCTTTGGCAGGCGGGTTGGCGATAGCAGTGGAGTATTATATGTTCCCAGTAAGACTGCTACTGCTAATTCTCCTAGAGATCCCTCAGCCGATTATTTTTGTGGTTAAAAGACAACACTTGGCAATCCTTTATCGTCAGGGACTTTACAAACATATAATTAACAAACACAAATGAAACTTGTAAGAATAGGGTTGTATTGTTGACAGTTTTCTTTCAACAACTGAGGGCCGGTCAGTCTAAGGTAGTACCAGTCACAGCAGTAGCAATGTGCTATTACGCTTCATTCAGTGAGCGAGGCATTCGGAAGTCCAGCTTGGATGGATTTTGCCTGGTTGACGTAGCTATACCCCTGGTATTGTGTAGGTTTTTGGACAGCAGTGACACTTCCGACCGCCTGCTCGTTTCCCACTATAAGTAATGAAAAAAATAAAAAGAACAGTTATAAATATAATCTATTACGCACAGAGTTTCGAGTATTTTATCTTTATCTATCTTAAAGTATAACATTAAAGTATAATTATGTATATATATATATATATACATCCTCTTTACATTCTTATCGGCAAAATACATAAAATTTCCAATTCGTCTGACTTTACGCCATTAAACTTGGCAATCTTGACATTAACCTCTTCAAATAGGACCATTCACAGCCTCCCTTCGTTCAATACACTATAACATATCCATTCCACAGAATGGGCTTTTTAAAACACTTTCCCGTGTGTTTAGGTCGTGAGATCTTTCTTTAATGTACTCACTACGAAATGAGACTAGAAACTTTTCTGTAGTGGGAAAATAAAGGATTTTATCTAACACCTAAACAGAAATTAAAGGTCACGTAAAGAATAATTATAGAAACAATTTTTCGATTCCGTATATATTTTTTAAGTAAGTATATAATTAACCATTTATTTTTTTAGCATGGGTGTCGTACATGACGACTAAGGGCTATATTTATTTTTTATTGCTAATGGTGACAAACGAGCAAGCAGCACACCTAATGGTAAGTGTGACTGCCGCCCATGGACTTTTGCAATACCATGGGTTTAACTAGGCCGCTGTCTACCAATACAAACCCCAAACTCACCCAGTTGAACTTGAAAAGTGGGTATTTGTAACAGAATATCGGCCATGTTAAGAATATATAGGTTAGAAGAAAAACTATACTATCTGTATAATGTAGCTTTTAAATTATTTATAAATACCACAAATTATCATAACGATCTAATGAACACATATTGTATTTACATTTAACGTATTAAACATACATACACCCATTTCAATAATGAATAATAAATGATCGCTAATACTCCAAATACATCAATTCAAAAGGTATAATTATAATTGTTATCGCAACAATTATAATTGAATTATAGGTGTTCTATCATCACGGTTTTTCGTGTAGACAGACAGATTTAAAATACAATATATCACCCACCCTTTCTTGTATTTCATCATCTCAGCTCATATACCTTCTATTGCTAAACTCAACCCTCCTCTAAAATAAAGTGGCAATTGATTACTATCATTTGAAATAAAACAATTTTTAAGCATTCTATTTTTTTTTTTATTTTTTTTTTTTATTGCTTATGGCGGCAAACGAGCAGACAGCACACCTAATGGTAAGTGTCGCTGCCGCCCATGGACCTTTGCCAATGGTATAGCTAGGCCGCTGCCTACCAATACACCCTAGTTAGGCTTCCGGCTCTCTCGCTCACCGAACGAAGCGCAATAGCACATTGCTATTACTCAGACGTCGATCTTCTGCGAGCGTGTGGTACTACACCGGGCGGACCGGCCCGCGGCTGTAGACAGAGAACTGCCCACAGCGTGGTCCTACCACAATAAAATCTATCCTTTGCATTTGATTTTTAATTGCATCATGAACACAAATCATTATATTAACACTCGTATCTCGTTTTAAGTATATGTATATATAACTATTTTTACGAATTTTATCGCGTTTGTATTTGATTTTTAATTTCCCAACGTTTCTAACACTTTACATCGTTCATGATCACGGGAGGACTAAGATGTCCCACGTTCAACATGTCATCGTTATAACAGAAATTTATATCTATCTCTTTTAAGCGAAGACCAACAGTGGTCTCCATTAATGACACCGAGGTTTGACCCTCGGGGGCGAGGTCAAGGGTCCGGGAGACCTCCATTTTAACCGGTAACAAATTTAATTCGTAAAATAAACAGATGCTGAAAAGCTGCTATGCAAAGCGAGAGACGAGGGAGAGTGATTTTTTTATATATAATAAATGACCTATTTGTTAAAATTATCTTAGGAATCTGCTTCCTATTCTTAATAACTATACAAATTATATTCTAATGCTATTTGACAAAATAAACACTCAATACTGTATTATACAACGTGGTGGCGGAGTTTTCTGTATGGTGATGGAGTACGAATTCAATTCACTACCGCCATCTTGCCCGTGAGTAAGCGACCCTAAAGGGATAAAAAAAATAGAACATCTATTTAAGAGAACTATGTAAGAAAAGGAAAACTCAAAACAAAACCCTGTACCATGTCTGACCAACGTGGTATAGTAGGTCAATTTCCCTCCTATTGTGGAGGAGGCTCGGGCCCAAAAGTGAGATATATATATGAGCTGAGATATTGATGATATTATACTATATATACAACTATTATTTTATAATTGGTATTAGAATCTTAATTAAGAAGAAATATGTATATTTAATGGGTTTTTATATTTTTAGAATCTTTTTGTACGCATCCATTGAATTAGGTACCTGTAGGTAATAATGATTGTATATGTAATAAATTAATAATAAGTATTTATATAATACGTATTTATATTTTAGAATCTTTTTGTACACATCCATTGAATTAGATACCTGTAGGTAATAATGGTTGTATATGTTATAAATCAGCGGTGCCAAATCGACCATCGTTATATAGAAGTGCTGAAGTGTTTGTATAGGAACGCCACAATGTCAGTCCGTATCCGGGATAAGAGTACGAAACCGATCCAGTTGCAGAAAGGCGTGAGTCAGGGAGATGTCATCTCTCCGAAACTGTTCACCACTGCACTGGAAGATGTCTTCAAGCTCTTAGACTGGACCGGACTAGGTATTAACATTAACGGCGAATACATCACTCACCTTCGATTTGCAGACGATATCGTCGTTATGGCAGAATCCATGGAGGACCTTGGCACCATGCTCAACGATCTCAGCAGGGTATCCCAACTGGTGGGGTTACGAATGAACATGGACAAGACGAAAGTCATGTCAAATGCCCATGTCATTCCTGTACCGGTCCTAGTTGGCAATGCGGTTCTCGAAATTGTCGATCATTATGTTTACCTTGGACAAACAGTCCAGTTAGGTAGATCCAATTTCGAGAAAGAGGTCAGCCGACGAATCCAACTCGGTTGGGCAGCGTTCAGGAAACTTAAGAGGATCTTCTCGTCCAACATACCTCAGTGTCTGAAAACACAGGTCTACAACCAGTGTGTGTTACCAGTGATGACTTACGGCACGGAAACGTGGTCCTTAAATGTAGGCCTCATAACCAAGCTCAAAGTCGCTCAGCGTGCTATGGAGCGAGCTATGCTCGGGATTTCTCTGCGTGATAGAATCCGTAATACGGAAATCCGCAGAAGAACGGGTGTAACCGACATAGCACGAAGAATTAGCACGCTGAAGTGGCAATGGGCTGGCCACATCGCTCGAAGAACCGACAACCGCTGGGGAAAAAAGGTTCTAGAGTGGCGACCACGTACCGGACGACGCAGTGTAGGACGCCCCCCCACTAGGTGGACAGACGATCTGGTGAGGGTTGCTGGGCGTCGATGGATGCAGACGGCACAGAACCGCACTCTGTGGCATACCATGAGGGAGGCCTATGTCCAGCAGTGGACGGCGATGGGCTGAAATGATGATGATGATGATGATGTTATAAATTAATAATGAGTATTTATATAATAGGTATTTATATTTTAGAATCTTTTTGTACACATCCATTGAATTAGGTACCTGTAGGTAATAATGGTTGTATATGTTATAAATTAATAATAAGTATTTATATAATAGCTATTTATATTTTAGAATCTTTTTGTACACCTCCATTGAATTAGGTACCTATAGGTAATAATGGTTGTATATGTTATAAATTAATAATAAGTATTTATATAATAGGTTTTTATATTTTAGAATCTTTTTGTACACCTCCATTGAATTAGGTACCTGTAGGTAATAATGGTTGTATATGTTATAAATAAATAATGTTCATAAAACATCAATACATTGTTTGGTCTCACTATAAATAAATAAATACTATATTTAATCAACTATCGAATAAGTCTAATGTATAATTGATTATCGCACCTCTATTCCATGAAGGATACGTGACATGAAAACCTGTACGCCTTTATCGAAACCTTTGAGGCTTCATCGTGAAGGTTTTCAATTTTGAATGCGAATCCAAACGTCCTTGAAACGTGTCGAGATTATCTTAATTTATATTTACTAATAGAAAATTCAACAGAACTTTCTGATTACAGATAACTCATTTTAAGTGCATTTTATATTATAAAAACTATAGGTAAATCGTTTTTGCTAAAGTATTGCACAGCTCATAGACAGGACATATAGAAAGGTCAAATAGGTTGGTGCATAAAGTTAAATCTTACTAATATCTCACTATATCTTTAAACGAGCAATTCTTGTATATATGCATGTATATATATATATATATATATATATATATATATATATATGTATATATGTATGTATATATATATATATATGTATGTATATATATATATATATATATATACATATATATATATATATATACATATATATATATATATATATATATATATCTAGCTAGGTTTCATTTATAGAAAATATTGTTTTGTCAGTATTTTTCGGCAATAAAAAATATAATTTTTCGTTGTACGAGTATTAATACTATTAGCATATATAAAGGTTTTCAAATTTTGACGCTGTCATTAGGAATTGACATTTAGCTCAGTTGGAAAATCGAGTAGTCTCATCCAAACAAACCGGAGCTCGGTTCGGATCCTTACTTTCTCTTATTTACTTTTTGCCCTTTTTTAAATTATTTTATTAATTATTATCATTTGCCCGCATCTTTGTCTGCGTAGAAGTCGAAAATGGTTCTAATAGGATTTTTATTTATTTTTAAGTTATTAATTTCCATTTATGCACGGGATCTTCCGTAGGGAAGATACCCGGTCCTTTGGTAGGCTTACATGGGGATATGGATCCAACACGCAGAGGCCTTTAGAGAAATTTAATCTAAATATTGGGATGGGACACCTACCGATGACATTCCACGTCTGCACATAACATACGTGGAATGCCAGCACTAAGTGTAAAACTATTGTGTGATGATGGTATCTAATATATGAATATGAGAGTGGGTGCTTAGTGGACTGGTTCATCTTATATCTATGAAATTATAAACTGTCGTCTGCCTTCAAACCCATGTTAAGAGATGAACGGTGGCAGACGGTGACTCGCCAACTCACTGAATGGGCCCCCTAAATAGTTATTAATTTTATTATTATATAAATTATTATGTATAAATGTTTGTATACTTAAATAGTATAACAATGTTGTACATGTGGTAATGCAGTAAGAATACAAATCACCATCCCCTATCTTACCCGTGGGTGATCGTAAGAGACTACTAAGAGATATAAAATGCATATAACATATATGCAAGAGAAGGAAAACCCGAAACAAAACCCTATACCAACAGACGTCTGACAAGCGCGGTATAGTAGGTTAACTTCCCTCCCATTATGGAAGAGGTTCGAGCCCAACAGTAGAACGTTTTTGGGCTGTGATGATGATGATAACAATCTTTATTATAGTGTAGAGAAGGCTTGACATAAAAATAAAATGAAAATTTGTTAAATATTTTGGACAAGAGGCTTTTTTCTTAGCAGGCTATGTTTTGAACACACTGCGCCCATTCTGACCGAGGCGACGGAAGGGTAGTGTGCGGCCCCATAACCCATCGTCTTTTCCATCGAAATTAGGCCGACCACTGGTACCGCTTCTTTGGCATCCACCCGCGATACTACACCTATTACAGTATTTCTTTGTAAACATTTTCTATTGTTTTTCTTTCGGATGCTAGAATTACCAGGTTACTCTGTGAGCTTACTCTGAAGCATGTCACATACAACTGCCAATGGTAGAAAAAACTTTCTATCAAGTCTACTCCCGCTACCTTAAGAATTTGACTTCGAGCTTTTTTTTTTTTTTTTTTTTATTATGAGTATGTTATTCCACAGACTTTTTGTCCGTGCTCTTTTTATATTTAATTTAATTGTTATGGTGGTTTGTTTATAAAATTAATGTTCTTGAAGTGGCTTTATTACATTTGGATAAAGCTTGAAGAGCGCAATTAATGTGTCATAGATATTGAGCGACAACATGTCTTTTAGGGTTTCTTCTTGGCGCTGGTGGTCTTGTTGTTGGTGAAACCCTTCTATGGCTTCGAGCTTTGGCTATGGTTATTGCAGAGCAGACTTTAATGACAAACTACACTCTCTGAAATTCGAACGAGTAATTTGTTAGTATTTGGTTAAACCTAGGAATAAATACAGACTCTATTCGAGAACAACCGGTCAGTATAGGTGACCTGATTACATTGCAATGCAATGTTTTTTCTTGCAAACTGGTGGCATTGTATAAGTTTGGCGCACCAGCTCTCAATTTTAAGATGTGAGTTGGGAGACCAGGCAGCCTTCAGAGTATTCAAGAACTCGACCGGTTGTCGGACTCGGGGTTTATCACTTATTCGAAGAATTTATTTTAATATTCGACACCTTCGAGTGATTTAAAATATTTGCAAGTAAAGGGTAAAAAAATCGAAACGACCGTAATAGCGCACATAGGTAAGTTATGGCGTCTTGCGACCAATCTGATTAGCATTAACACCCTGTCTCCCTATCCTATCTTACTGATTGTTCCTAATATAACTCAACTTTTACGTCTCGATTTTTACAAATATGTTGATTAAACGCTGGCCAAACAGCGAACAAAAATATAGCAAATGACTCTCTCTCTCTTTCCTAATCATTATGCGGTAAAAATACCCTCGCCAGAGAAAAATTAAAACTTCTTATGAGCGATAGATTTCAGTTATTCGGTGCAATGTGTTATCATGGTTCTCAATTAGGTACAATAATTGAGAATTTTAAACTCTAAGTTCCTATGACGCCGTGTGTTAAAAGTGTACGACCTCTTTATAGGAATACCCACTAAAACCACAGCGGCCCCTTTCGCGCTTTTACGGGATGCCGAAGAGATCGTCTACTGACATTCGATCCCCGACACCCCAATCTATCGCTACCACTATTGAACAATTAAATATGTTAGATATGTTTCTTTGGTCGGATACTTTTATGGTACTTCTTTTGTAAGACGATATAAATGTCACGGTGTATGTACCTGTGATGTGATGTATTAATTTATCATTAAGATGTAATTAAAAGTGTATCACTGTGATTACTTTAAGTAAGTTTCCATTTGACTTTAAGTCTAATTAAGCTTCTGTCACTAGAAACTTAGTAGACAGTTTCTCTTGTTTTGTTACAACAAGAGATTAACCTAATTTACATTAGGCGCTTAGAAACTTTCTAGACTGAAATTATTTTTATACTCGTAAATTATTTTGGATTTACAATGACAAAAGTATGGTAAGTAACCCTATTATTGCTACCTCGGGGAGCAGATGCGTGTAATCCGCTAATGGAAGACTTTAAAAGTTAGTATATGGTACCCTGTAGAGATTAAAGTGTACTTACGTATGTTGTTATGGTCCTTGAGACCGTACGCACACCGGGGACTTTTGAAATATAGTAAGGAACACACCCAAACAACACGACATGTTCAAGTGGGGGAAAGTCATCAAAACTGCCACGCTTGGTCACATTTCTTAAGTTTTCATCTCATGGTCGAGCTACATTCAAAAATAGCGCGTAGTGAATAGCGCTTTTTATTCTCACAGGTGATAAAACTGACGCAAATTTATCGGGACCTCAGTTTATTTAAAACTAATTAAATTGTAATTATAGGTATGCAGGTAAAGGAGCCGGGTTAATAAACAAAAATATTAAATACTTACTCGTAAGTCAAGTATTCTTTTTCTATTTTCAAACTATTATTAAAACCATGATTATTAATTGCTATGTGAAAACTAAAGCTATAATAGAGGGAATATTCTTGGCGTATAGTACCTACAGGTAGTACCTACCCGTGGAAGAGGGATATGGATGAAAAATGCACAAAATGGGTCACCTCACGTATAATAATATTATTTGAAAGAGAAAGGATTTTATCCTTAAATAATTATCTAGAAGATAGCTTTTAAATAAAATTATTTATTACAGATTGTATCGCGTTTGTATGTGATTTTTAATTTCCCGACGTTTCGAACACTTTAGAGCATTTATGGTCACGTCAGGACATTTGATTATGGGCGGGCGTTCGTACTCCCTGTAAAGTGTTCAAAATGTCAGCAAATTAAAAATCATCTACAAATGCAACAGAATTTAAAAACCGAATTTAAATAGTTTTTAAAAACCGAATTAAATTAAATAAAGGATGTAGCTACCGGGGGAGACCAATACTAACTTACCTAGACCAGATTGGTCACGTACTGAAGGAAGGTGGAGTCAAGAGTCTCCGAAACCGGCGAGAGTGTATGAAGAGAATTATGAATGTTGAGGAAGTGAGTGAAGTATGCAAGGATAGAGTTCTCTGGCACTCTGTTCTCTCTGCCTACCCGGCAAGGGATGTGGCGTGGTGATAGGTATGTATGTATGTATACACATCTCATACGTCTCACTGCTGGTCATAAAATACTTTTAACAGCCTATGATCAGGCCACAGCCTTCCAAAATCTTTTATGACAACAGAAAGGCAGCGCGAACTTTGCCTCTCTTCATCTATTAAGCGATGGCCAGTAACCATTGGCCACTGGTACCCATTCTCTAACTTGTTAAACCGACCGACGGATTACCCTAACTTGCTTTGCTGATTTCTCGCCAATGTTGCACTTATACTTATTACTTAAACATCTCATACGACACCCGCAAATAACGAAAAGGTGCTTTGTTTTCTTCATATGTATTCAACGTTTAAATCTTTTTTTTTACGATTCATCTCAGTTCATATACGGCCTACTACTAGGCTCCAAACTCCTCTACAATAGAAGAGAAATTGACCTACTATACCATGGTGGTCCGACGGATTGATATAAGGTTCCATTTCTAATTTGTCTTCGCTTGCATAGATGCTATCATCATCATCATCATCACAGCCCATAAATGTCCCACTGTTGGGCTCGGGCCTCCTCCGTAATTGGAGGGAAATTAACCTACTATACCGCGCTGGTCAGACGTGTTGGTATAGGGTTTTGTTGCGAGTTTTCCTTCTCTCGCATAAAGGGATATGCGTTTTATATCCCTTAGTCGTCTTGTACGATCACCCACGGGTAAGATAGGGGTGGTGAATAGTATTCTTACTCCGTCACCACACGGAAAATAGCATGGATGCTATATGCATAGTATATCCCTTAGTCGGCTTTTACGACACCTGTCGGGCTACTTGGTAAAATTATTTTCTAATTCCGTCGGACAATTCTGTAATTCTTTAGCGTTAATAAAATCAATTTAATTCAATCATTGCGAATTCACTAACGCTTTCGTAAATAAGAGATATAAAAGCCCTTTTTTTTAGGTAAAGAACTATTGCGAAAATAGTCGCAAAGGTCGCCGGGCAATGGACACCATCCACAAAGGCTCCCAAAGGTCACATACCTCCTCTAAAAGGGTTTTTTGTAAACACTGTCTCCTTTCCGATGTAAACGCATTTACTTTATCTAACAATATCTTCTTAGAGAGGGCAAACCACCCCTTCTTCTTGAAGAAATCACTACTTTAAATGTATACAACCATGCCGTACATTTTTATTTGCAAAACGAATCGAGACGGAATGCGAGAGATACGGATTTTCTAAATAAAGATATCTATTTTGTAAATTTTATGTTTTCTAATACTATTTCGATTTACATTATTGTTGTTATTCGTAAAATCTACGTTGCCTGAGTCACTTCATGCGGTAACAAAGTTAGAATACCATTTACCAATTCCCTATCTTACCCATAGATATCGTAAAATATGATTAAGTGATACAATATGCTTATAACATCTATGCAAGAGAAGGGAAAAAGGAAATAAAATTCTATAACAACCCGTCAGACCGTCGTGGTATAGTAGGTTAATTCCCCTCCTAATGTGATGGAGGCTTGAGCCCAATAGTGAGAATTATATGAGCTGAGATGATGACGTTTCCTTAAATCTATTTGCAACATCCCGGTAACAGTGTTTGTTGCCAAGTCTTCGACAGGGATGATACTCGAAAAAATAACGGACCACCAAAGACTTTTTATCGGTAGTCAACCCGAATAACGACAAAGGGGTACAATTCAGCAGGTAACGAGCCTGCAAAAAAAGGTCATTTAAGATAGACATTCTATAAAATAATTTACACCTATTTTAGCCAATTTATTAAGCTGCCTAAAATACAGTATTTAAACACTTATACTTGCCTATGAATGCCTATGTAACTCGTAAAAATCAACTAAAGAATGACCAAGAGAATTGGCAATAATATTCTTTGAGAAAACTTAAAATATTAACAAGCATGGCTATTAATGCAATTGTTTTATTCTGATAGGCCCTATCTCCATAGCACCATAGACTGATGGATAAATAAATAAACCATAAAAGAGACTTTATAACTTAAAATATTTTTTATACAAGCAGTGTAGCATATATATGATTAGAAGTTAACAGAACGAAATGTGAAATATAACTTCACATAACTATAAAATATTAACAACTTCCATTATACAAAACGAGCTTTTGCAACTAAACCCAAACTACTCACAGCCACCATAAAAGGCCTCACTAAACATTTTAAAACTAGCGCAGTCATTAGCGCCATTTTATTTTGCATTCACAAACACTGGCTGGTAAACATCGAAATGTTTTTTTTTTGGGTAAATATACTTAATAGTTTGAAAATCCTTAAAATAATTTGTAGCACTAACTTTTTTGACTTTTGAATAGAATAGAAGATTTGAATATTATCAAATCTTAACCTACAAAGTCTTGAAATAAGTTATCGGTTTTTTTTAAAGACAGCCTAAATTCTTGCGACATTTCGCCTAAACATTCAGGGTAACGAAAGAGCGACCAGCGGCTCCATAACCTCATTGGCAATTATAAAGAATTGCTCCTGGCAAGCAATTTTTTCACATCGGTGATTCTGCTTCCGACCCTTAGTCGTCTTTCACGACAGCCGCTGTGAAGGAATAGTTCTGTAATTTCTGTTTACTCCGTTACATCAAGGAACCACGGCCGGTCCATCCGGGGTAGTACAACTCTCTCGCAAAAAATCGACAATGGCAATATGTTATTGCAATTCGTGTAAAGGTCTAGGGACGGCACTAACACACCATAAGGTGTGCTGCGTGCTCATTGGCCACTATAAGCATTAAAAAAAAACGTTCCAATAATCATCATTATTTCCAATATTATCAATATCGTCAAACGTCAAAGTTTTATTTCACTTTCGCGGGCAACAACTTTAAAACACACAATAAACAATAAATTTTTAAGTAATAAACTTATCAAAACAATAATTTCAAAACTACTTCATTAATACAAACTTCAAACGAAGTTGTTTCCCTTGCTTTGTTCTTTCAGTTTTCAAAAGCGAGTCTATTAATAACAGCACTTAAAATCAGTACACAGAAGCATTCAGTATTGTACGTTGCAATTTACCAAACTACCTTCATTATTTCTTTAAAATTACTTCGCGAAATAGCCAGTTAAATCGTATAATCGTTGACGATCGGTTAACAGTCAACTACAATTATATCAAAGGAAGGCATATTAATGGTACATGTTGGGAATAGTATATGTTATGTATGTGTCCAGTATATGTTGGGAATTGGCTATAAGCTGGGGTATAATTGTCGTTCTGGGAAGTAACAAGTGTCATCTAATGCGTTCGCTATATAAAATTCTAATGTTATGATTTTTAATTATGTCTTTGTAAAGTTCCTATATTACCGTGAAACCGATTAAAATAAATAAATAAGTAAAATATTACCGTAGAATACTACGGTACCTAAAATAAAGGTTTAGGATAAAAGCATTAAGATAGAGTCGTCACAATCCTCGCTAGTTCAGTAATTGACTTATGGCATTCAAATTTAATCTCTAAATATCCTCAAATAAGGTTTAAAGTCGCTCTACGTGCCATGTGGAAGAATATTCTTGGGATTTTTCTCTGTTAGAATAAAAAATTCCGAAGAAAAATGGTGGTAATCGACGTAGCCTGAACAATTAATTCGCTGAAGATGCTGAAGTGGCTATAGGCTATCCATATTGCTCGTCGAACCGATAACCGTTGTGGAAGGTTCTCGAGTGGCGCATATGAATCGGATAACGTAGTATAGGATAGCTCCTCACTAGGTACACAACATAAAAGTTGCTAGAAACTTGGGTGCAGGTGGCATACGTTATAAATGGCATTCTCGTGGCCTATTTTCGACAGCAGAAGTCTGAAAGCTAATCAATAGGTAGATTAAAAAAAACCTCCGCTACTAAGAGTATAAATGTGAAAGTTTGTGAAGATATTTAGATATTTGAATGCTTAGGATGTTTGCTACTCAATCGCGTAAATTGTTGAACAGATTTGGATGAAAACTGGCATAGAGATAGACCATTTCCTGAATCAACATATAATCACTTTCTTTTTATTCCGGTAATGTGTACACCTTAGGGGACGTTCATTAGTCACGTGATCTTTTTTTTAACATTTTTTAACCCCCTTGGTGATACGTGGTGAGGTTTAAGACTATGAAGGTTTAGGACTTCGTGATTTTTGTCAAACAGAACCCCCGCCCCACCCTCCATTTCAAACCTCACGTGATTAATGGACGGCCCCTTAGGATAATTGAGTGATAAAATTTCATATAATTAAAGTCATTATACGCTGGCGAAGCCGCGGCAGAGGCTAGTAGTAAATAAAAATAAAAGCAGTGAGTTAAACTACAGGTGCAATATAAATGCATTATTAATGACGGTGGTCAGATATTTTTAAACCATACCTTCTAAAAAAATCGATAACAAGCGTTTAATGACCTGGTATAGTACATTACTGCAGCGGTCAGCAAAAGAGCCATTGATGTACGAACGTATAAATGTGGGCCGAGGCGTAGCCGAGGCACACATACGTAAGTCCATCAATACCTAGCTGTGGCCAAGGCTTGTATAGTACTTTTCTCAAATAATGCGCGGAAATTAAAACTAAGTAGAACTATACAGGCTGGAAGGGGACCGCTCCCGAAAACAAAGACAGGTAACCCTACTAGTCCTACTTGTAATGATAGGCTAGAATAAAATTCGATTCGGATGAAAAAGAAATTTCTTTTTCACCACGTGAGGTCGATGAACTCTTGAACATATCGTGAGTTTTGAATAGATTGCGTCTTTTCTCATCTGAGTAGTTACATATTTTTTATGTTATTATCGTTACATAGCACTGTCCTAATACGATGGAATGGGAAAAAAATTAAAATTTGTTGTGAATAAAAAAAACATTTTTTCTTCCGTATCAATTTTTTTTCTAGCCTATCATTACAAGTAGGACCACTAGGGTCAACTGTCTCTGTTTTCGGGAGCGGTCCACTTCCACCCTGTATACATGACGAACAACGAACAATATTTTTCACGTGCTAAAGTGTTCATTTGTTTTTTTTTTTCCATTATCAAACAGGTTTCTTTTTCAAGCCAGTTCGAAATTTAAATAAAACTCTTTTTAATAAATTGCCTATTTGGTTGCCATGTTTTGTTCAAATCGTTCTATTTATAAAATACACGATAGATATGAATTTACATATATATTTATTTGGCCTCTAAAACACGACAGATATGGATTTTCATACATTTTTTGCCGGCCGCTGCTCGCGTGTATTTGGTCAATGCAGCAATTTCAATTATCTCGAAGAGGGTTGTCAAAATAATGCTCAAATTTCCAAGCATGTTTGAGAAAACATTATTTTCCTTATGATAACGGATTAAAAATACAATGCAAGACTCGTTCCTTTACCACTGATGTTGTAAAAGATGACTAAGGTATATAATATGTACTATGAAAGAAGAGTACATATGGTATCGACCCCAAATAATTGGGATAATGATAATTATTCTTTAAAAACAATTGGAGATATCGAAATTTGTCCCCAGTTGACCCTAAGATTTTTTTTAATACACTGTCCTGCACTAAAGAAATAATCCTTGTATTGCGGGGGACTTTACAAACATGCAATTAACACAGACAAATTACACCCAGAGTAAAAACATCAGTTTGTGAATCGCACAAAGTATTGTCCTGCATGGGAATCGAACCTACGTACTGGCACGGAAAGTCAGTATCTTAACCACTACGCTATCTGTGCAGTTAATTAAAATTATGAACTTATGATACGGATCTCTTACCTATAATGAAGATGAATTTATTATTATCTACCTGAGTCCCTTAGATTATGGTTAATTTTTCTCCCAAAAGGCTTCTGTTGCAACACCATAAGGAGCAATTTCGCTAATGTTCAAGCAATAATGCCTCGAAGAAATTTTCCGAGTTTTCTA
The DNA here is from genome assembly GCA_905163515.2 of Lymantria monacha. NCBI lineage: Eukaryota > Metazoa > Arthropoda > Insecta > Lepidoptera > Erebidae > Lymantria > Lymantria monacha. The sequence goes on from LR991084.1 coordinate 5,204,076, forward strand.
TAGCTTTCCTTCGTAAAGTATGAGCATGGAGACCGGTAACTTTGCATTTCGATGCTTCAAAATCTTATTAGTGGGAATGGTCAATGGTGCAAATATCAGGATTATATGACAGATTATATGACTTTCTTTAACTCATTTTAAATTGATAATGGTAAAGGATAAAAGAAAGAAAGAAAATGGATGGGATCACGAGCCAAAAATATAATATATAGGCACGACAGAATCATCAAATATGGTGACGGAGCAAGAAAACAAAATGTTTAAACCTTTATCTTTCCGGCGGATATCTTCAGTGAAGATTTGGTGATTTAGATATATAACATCATTGCTAAAAAAGAAAAAGCTCCTCATAAAATTTAAGTATTTACTACCTGGCTTGTTTTTTTTTTATTGCTAATGGTGGCAAACGAGCAGACAGCATACCTAATGGTAAGTGTCACTGTCGCCCATGGACCTTTGCAATACCAAGGTTATAGCTAGGCCTACAAATACAAACCCTAAACCCACCCCAGTTGGGCTTCCGGCTCTCTTACTCACCGAACGAAACGCAATAGCAACACTGCCATTACTCAGACGTCGGTCTTCTGCGAGAGTGTGGTACTACCCCGGACGGACCGGCCCGCGGCTGTAGACAGAGAACTATCCATAGCGTGGTCCTACCACTGTTATGCGTGTGATGACAGATTGAGAATTCAATACTCTACTAGCCTTTGCTTTGACGAAGAAAAAGGTCCATTAGATCAAAATCTTTCTTATTACTAAAGAGGCTTTTGCCTTTGCTTATGCCTTCGTGGATTGTTGTATATGTTAATAAATAAATAATTTATCGTCTATATTTAAAGTCTGTTTTCATAATCTGTAGTCTTCTTTATATTTAATAATTAAATAATGAACAAAAGTCACAAAGGATAATATTCAACGGTGACAAAGGTGTGTCTATTTACAAAACCCACGTCACGTTGCGTTCTTTTATACCTGACGGAATTATTTCGCTAATTAGGTTTTTTTTTAAACGACACGCAATGTTGACAAACCAAAAAATATATTTTTAAACTTTGCAGTGCTGTGAAAATTTTATTTATTTCCATTATAATTGATTGGAATTCGTGATACATGGCGGTAAATCATTATAATTTTGAAATAGAGGGAAAACAGAGATTACATCATTTTTATAGGATTGATATTTGATGATTGATTGATTGAATATATCGCACACCTCGAGAAAAGTCCTACGGGTATGATCAAGGTAGGATATAATGAAAATCAGTTTGCATCACGACCATATGGTTAAAATTGTGACAACCGATCGCTCGTCAATAAAGGAGTACTCAACTGTAGAATCTATTCAGTTTTTTGTGTGATGACGAATTAAAAATTTCAGTGGAAAATGAAAACAAGTAAAACACTATTATATCATACTCACTAGATCCCGGCACTTTCTTTGCATATCATTACATAAAATGCTATCAAAATTATTTTGGTATGACACGTTAAAACATTAAGATATTGAAAATAATATAATACCACCGCAAGACGCTTTCATGTGCCCGTGGAGTATTCTACAAAAATTTCAATTTAATGTTATTTAAATGCATAGATTAAACAATATTTTTGTTTTATTTCAGATGTCTCCTTTACACCGTGCACAACGACTGGCAAGCCTGATCACTTCGAATACTTTTATGGTAAATATTTTCACAAACATTAACTTTATCTTTAATATTATTTCTTATTTTTTTTTATTATACTCATTGTTGCCAATTGCTGAATTTATCTTTTAAATAGATTTTTTTTGTCATTATTCATTTATTTTTAAGAAAATATACAGCTTCTTAAATACATGTAAGAAAATTAAATGCGCAATACTATTGTACAACTCTATCCTTACATACTTCACTCGCTTCCTCAACATTCATAATTCTCTTCATACACGCTCGCCGGTTTCGGAGACTCTTGACTCCACCTTCCTTCAGTACGTGACTAATCTGGTCTAGGTAGGTGAGTCTCGGTCTCCCCCGGTACCTACATCCTTCCACTTTCTCTCTTCTTCTTAACTAGACGTTCGTTTCCATTTATATAATACGGTGTGAAAACAAAGAACTCAATTATAATAGCAATAAAATTATGGGGGATAGAATTAAAAATGATAATAGTAACCAAAAATCGCTCGGGCCTCCTCCGTAATGGGAAGGAAATTAACCTACTATACCGCGCTGGTCAGACGTGTTGGTATAGGGTTTTGTTTCAAGTTTTCCATCTCTCGCATAGATGTTATATGCGTTTTATATCCCTTAGTCGTCTCGTACGATCACCCACAGGAAAGATAGGGGGTGGTGAATAGTATTCTTACTCCGTCACCACACGGAAAATGACACGATCATTTATATTTATAGATTATATATTTAATATAAGCTATAAATATAAAACAGACGTGAGTTTTTCTACTCTCTCTTGCTATTGAAACATATTGAGGAAATTTCCTGTTGAACATATCAATTCCAATATATATCGCGTAAGCAAGTTCCCGCTGTTGCAAACCCATAGTTCCCACGAATACGGAGATAAAATAGAGCCTATATTACTCGCTGATAATGCAGCTTTCCACTGATGAAAGAATTTTTAAAATCGGTTTAGTGGTTTAAACGTGAAAGCATAACAAACAAACAAACTTACATTCGCATTTGTAATATTAAGTTATGATTCCATCCATCAGCCAGTAAATATCTATTGTTGGCATAGGCCTCCCCACGAGAATGCCATCCAAAATGGTCGTGTAAATAACACTTGCACCCAACGGCTCACTACAACTTTTGGAATATCATCAATCCACCTCGTGGGGGGTTAAGTTAAGATTATCTGACACTAAATAAAGCTTTTCTGTGTTTTTTCGTGTGGTGACGAGGGTAAAAATACAATTCACCACCCCCTATCTTACCCGTGGGTGATCGTACGAGATGACTAAGGGATATAAAACGCATATAACATCTATGCGAGAGAAGGAAAACACGAAACAAAAGCCTATACCAACACGTCTGACCCGCGTGGTTTACTACGTCAATTGCCCTCCCATTATGGAGGAGGCTCGAGCCCAACAGTGGAATGTGTATGAGCTGAGATGATGAAATGAAGTTGTCACCGTATTTGTAACAACTTCTACTTGAAAAGAAAATGGACTTACTAAATGGTCCAGACTTGATGGTATTTGCTTACATCTCATTGAAAAGAGTCTTCGTTCCGTCGTCGTTCTTGCCGTTCGTCCTTGAAGGGAAGCTTAAAAACTAGTGCTTCGTAAAGAGCTTTGGAATTTTGAACCGTAACCTTTCTATGTGACAAAAATTTCATAAGAAAAAGAAAGAAAGAAAATCTTCTCAACTACTGTATCGCATAATTACGCGTTAACGTCAAAAACATTTCATTTTCAATATGAGAAGAATGAGATATATGCTTTTCTCGTTTTCATATTTTTTGTAAATAAATGAATGGTAAACACAATTTATGTTATTTAAAAGTCATTGCTGAATAATTAAAGCATTTCCCTGTAAAAAGTTCACTTTTATTATGTTTTTACAATAAACCCTAATCTAGATTTTTTCATCTTACAATACTCGTAAAAAAAGAAGACATTCCAATGAGTTCCTAATTTATCATCATAAGTATTTTATTAGTTATAATGGCAAAAGATCAAGCAGCACACCTGATGGTAAGTGTTACTATCGCCCATGGACATTTACAATACCAGGAGTACAACTAGGCTGCTTTCTACAAAGCAAAACCCACCTAAGTTGAACTTCTGGCTCCCTTGCTCAAAACAAAGTACACCAACAAATTACCACTGCTCAGACGTCGATTTTCTGCGAGAGTGTGGTACTACCCGGACCGAATTATCCGCGACTGTAGACAGGAAACTGTAAACAGTGTGGTGCTACTACTTTTTTTTTTTTTTTTTTTTTTTGGTGGACTATGGATGCGTCTCGGTCCGGGCCATAGACCCACCGTAAAATTCCTCTCTCTTCGCCGTGCGAGCTACTACTAGAAGATTCATATTATACATCATTAGCATACAAAAAAAAAATAAGAACAATAAAACAATACATCCTTTGAAATTTAAAACATCCGGCAACTTTGTACGCGCGAAACTGTAACGAACCAATTACGTGGTACCGATAAATCTCGATGTTATAACATTGATAACGCTACAGTGACATAGTACGTAAAACAAATTATTGTGTCTGTGTTCCATATGAACGTGATCAATGCCGTATACGGGATCGGTAGCTATAAATATCGATATAGTTGCACTGAAGTACTACATTCGCTCAGGTTGATTGCCCATGGTATATTTATGTGGTTATTTACCCACGTTTGTAGCTAATATGGTGTTGATATTATAATAATTGTCATCATCATCATTCTCCTACTCTTATCTCAATTACTTGGGGTCGATACAATATGTACTCTTTTTTCATAGTACAATATTGTAAAAGTTATTGGCATTCGTTTTATGACCAGCTGCCTACCAGAGCTCAACCTTCCTTGGGAATGTAATTGTTGAAAAAACGGAATCAGATGGAGTTGGTCGTTAGTTAGTCGGAGCCTCAGGTCGTTATAAAGCTCTTAGTCATCTTTTACGACATCCACGAGCAAAGTAAGGGTTGGTAGTATTCGTAGCCGCTACTAAACAGCTTATATTTATTATAATAATTGTATACATATATAATATATGTATAATGCTGTGTGGTAGTGGTTACGAATACTAACCAACCCTTACTTTGCTCATGGTTGGGTGTAATGTGTATTATATTAACCCTTTTTTTTGGTAGGCTATGGTCTGGACGCACGCCGTCCGGGGCGACAGAAAGGCGGCGCATGGCCCCATAATCCGCCGTATGCTCTGCCTATAGCCATTGGGCCGGCCACTGGTCCCTCTTCCTTGACCTCTGTGGCCAGCCCCGGCATGCTATCAGGATGTCGACCTCACGTGGTCAGCCTCTGCAGGTGACCAACTATTCCCCGGTCCAGTCACCCGCGGCCTCGGCTAATTAAATTTAATTATATCGACCTGGATCAACTCCACCTGATACTGTCAACAATAGTACCCAAGAAGGGTTGACGCTAACGTCACCTACCTGAGCAGGCGGCTGATCATAAAACTATTATCAATAACTTTCGTAATATGTACGGTGGAAGCAGAGTACATACTGCATCGACCACAAGTAATTGGGATAAGAGCAAGGTGATGATGATTTAGTATTATAATTTTCCATGTGGAGCCTCAATAAAAATACAATTCACCAACTCTTGCCCGTGGCTGTCTTAAAAGACAACTAAGGGATATAATATGCATATCTTAATATATATAAATTACGCGTCACGTTGTTTGTCCGCGCTGGACTCCTAAAGTACTCAACCGATTTTAATCAAATTTGCACAGCATGTGTAGTTTGATCCAACTTAATAGATAGGATAGCTTCCATCTCAATTTATAGTCGCAATATTATTTTATTGCCAATTATTTGTCTATTATTTGACAGTCACAATTATCGGTTATCTTCAAACGATTCTAACAGATGGCGATATCTGTTGACTGGATTGAGTAAGTATTTAATAGATGGCGCTATGTTAAACGTACAAACGTTTCATATAAGCTACAATTTATTAGCATAACCACCACGTGTTACTGAGGCTACCTAAGCCACGGCAACGCGTGGCCGGGTCTGCTAGTAATATATATTTTAAAGAAGTACACTCGACGTAGAACTCTATACCAATCCGTATGACCAGCGTGGATCGTCGAAATTTGTTATCTACACTTCACCTTTTGGGTGACAGGCAATAATTGTATTTTACCTTTTATTCCATTGTATTTGAAATACAGTATACTACATACAAAGAGTTACTTCCACAAACAACGGCTAGAGTTAATTTATAGCTACAGCGTTTTCATAATCAAATCACTACGATGCTGTTACATTTTATCCTGGCTCGATGTTCTACGAGATCATAGGATTTACAAAGCAATCGAATTAGGTCATTCTTGACCGTTTGTAGGCTAACTTTGAGATGTTCGGCCTCGAAAACAATAACTAATATAATTTTATATCGCAAATTTACAACAAATGAAAGACCCCGCATTGATATAAAGACATTTAGGTCCGATAAATAAACTAAATTATTTATTTAAGCAGTTATGTTATACATATGATATAAAATTATTTTACGCTATCGTCATCATTCTTCTGCTCTTATCCCAATTACTTGTAGTCGACGCAATATGTAAATAATATGTATATATTGTAAAAGTTATTGGCAATAGTTTTATGACCGGCCGCCTGCCAGACGTCAACCCAACTTGGGAATGTAATTGTTGACCAAACGGCATCGAGTGGTACTGACCCAGGTCGATATAAAATTTGTCGTATTTTACGACAAAGTAAAGGTTGGTAGTATTCGTAGCCTTGGCCACACAGGATTTTTACGTATTTATTTCAATTTCAAACGTAATAGATGTTGGTAGTAATATCTGCCTTTTTTGGGAGGCTATATTTTGCACACCCAGTCCATTCCGTCCGAGGTGACGGAAGGGCGGCCTCGAAACCCACCGTGCTCTCTCCCTATCGCCCTTGGACCGACCACTGGTATCGCTTCCTTGACATCCGTGGCCGGCCCAGCGCGTTACCCGTTCGAGCATCATCGCCATAGACGTCCCGGCAACAAACAACTGTGTTATACTGCTGGGGCGTACTAATATCTACCTAAATTAACCTACCACGCTGGTAAGACGGGTTGGCATAGGGGTTTTAATATGAGTTTACTTTCCCCGTTAGTCGTCTTTCACAACAGCCATGGGCAAGAAACGAGGGCTTTGTAATTATCTTACTCCGTCACCATACGACGAGCTGGCCACGGATGTCAAAGAAGCGGTCCCAGTGGCCGCCGCAATGGCGATAGGTAGGGAATACGGTGGGTAATGGGGCCACGCGCTGCCCTTCCGTCGCCCTGGACGGAACGTAGCCTACAAAAAAAAACTCCGTCATCACACGGAAAAATCATTTTTAATATACACAGGTGTGTATATAATCACAGCTTATACTTATCTTTTTCGTTTACAACTGGTAGGCTACACATCAAAATAATTAATTATGGAACTGCTGGTATCGTAAGGTCTGGAATTTGTTTTATTTAAAAAACTGTCTTGTTGAAGTTTTTATCATATTTTTTATATTTGTCTTTTAATGAATTTTCACGAGTAATTGAACAGCAAGCTTGGGCGTTAGTAATTGTGCTCGTTTAACGGCCATTAGGCTCATTCCACTATTTCGTGGGTCTAGAATTATGCACTACATATCATTACGCCATATCCCTTGCAGGGTAGGCAGAGGTCAGAGTGCCAGAGAAGATGTACTATAATACTGTTAACTCCCCCGGAATCTAACTCCCAATCTAGCAAAATAAATAAATAATTTGGAAAATCCAAAAGTGCACGCTCCTCATGATTTTTATATTATTACCTACATACACTAAAGACTAAGCTTTTTTTTAATTGCAATTAAACGTCAAAGAATTACCAAGCCATTTTCGAAAGGAAACGGCGATTATGAAGCTAATAAAAGAAAAACTTCGATACATTAATTTTTACGGTCGTGAGAGTGCCAGAATCCTTACAGAAATATCCGGACATCCTCGAATATTTTTTATAATCAACTTTTTTCTTACTTTAAACAAAATAATTACTTTTTAAAAATATCAAATACGTTCAAATATTTGTATATCTTGGATGTGGATTTAGCCGAGATGGAAGGTACACCACTGATATAGAGCGAAGAGTGAATGCGGGAAATAGAGTAAACGGAGCGTTGGGGCAACTTCTCGGCAGCCACCACCTCAGCCAGAAGGCACGTGTAGCAATACATAACGCAGTGCTTGTCCCAACATTACTGTATGGAAGCGAGAGTTGGGTATGCAGAAAAGAGTATGATAGTAAAATGAATGCGGTCGAAATGCGATCTCTGCGGAAAATCTGTGGAGTTAGGCTGACCGACCGCATTCGTAACGACGACGTAAGAGAGCGAGTAGGTATGAAAGAGAGTATTGGTGTAGGTAAAGATGCGAAAGGGAATGCTCCGATGGTTCGGACATGTGGAAAGAATGCCGAACGAACGTCTGGTTAAGAAGATATACAATGCGAAAGTGGAAGGATGTAGGTACCGAGGGAGACCGAGACTAACCTACCTAGACCAGATCGGTCATGTACTGAAGGAAGGTGGAGTCAAGAGTCTCCGAAACCGGCGAGCGTGTATGAAGAGAATTATGAATGTTGAGGAAGCGAGTGAAGTATGCAGAGATAGAGTTCTCTGGCACTCTGTTCTCTCTGCCTACCCTGCAAGGGATATGGCGTGATGATATGTATGTATGTAAATACGTTCAAACGAATGTTGTTTCTTGACGTATATACGATAGTATTATCCCATAAGTGCAGTGTGTGAAAAATACAGTAATTTTTAGTTTCGAAAAGTCCTTGATTTTTATATATCGAGAGTAGAGCATCACCTCAACGCTTCGCTTATGAGGCGTGCAATATAAAAAAATATTTGTTATACAAAACATCAATTTGAAGTCAGCGCTAGAGTTGACCATTTCGCAAGTGACATTTGCATTAAATTAATATTTATTAATACATATGTTATTAATTTAAATCACTTCGAAGGGTATATTAATAGAGACTGAAATACCATCTCACAAATGATATTCGTCTATTAAGCATTTATAACTCAGGCGACACCAAGCGTTCCTCCTATCGATGGCATCATTGCAATCTGCATAATACAAAACACTCATTTAACCAACGTTTGTGAACGACAAATGAAGCGAACACTACTGAAAATGTTTAAATCGTCCATCATAACTTGATCCACGTCTTTAACTATCAAGTTGTAAGGCGAATATCATTGGAATCTGGCCGCTACACTCGGCCGAAACGCAAATATTCGCGGGATGCCTAACTGCGCGTGAATCCCGTGATTGTACGCCGACCATGGCGGCTATTTTATTTTATGAATCGACAAATTCCTTTTGATGCACATTCGAATTTTCATAATACTATATAAAACTGTCAAAATAATCTCAACTGTGATTTTGGACATTTCGGAATAAGGGGCCATTCATAAATTATGTAAGGCGTAGGGCTGTTGACTGAATATTATAACTTCTTACTATAGGCAGGGAGGGGGTAGTGAACCTGATATTTAGTAAGATATTAAATTAAAAATTACTAATTTTGGTCAAAACTGTGATAGATTAATATTATTCAGTGAGTTAATGATACCTGCTTAGTGCTTGTAGTAAAAACATTGTAATAAAAGATATTTTCAGAACAAACAGAATTATATTTGATCAATAGAGCCTTTTCTTACAAAAAATCTTATTAAGGGGCAGGGGAGTAGCTGCAATCTTATGCTGTCTTACGGTAGGGGGGAGAGGGCCAAATCATTCTTTAAAATGCCTTACGTAATTTATGAACGGCCCCTAAAATAGTTCATTATTATATAATTACTAGCTTCTGCCCACGGCTTCGCCCGCGAAAAGGTTTCTTTCCTTAAGTATTTCATCCTCTATTTTTATTTTACCCCTTAAAAGTAAATTTTACAACATTTTAATGTCATATTTATTTATATCTAATTATCGGCAATAATCATTTTTAGGAACTTTAACCCAAATACAACTTTTATTTAAATAACTTCAATAATCAGAGAACTTTCATACTAACTTTGCATTCCCTTTTTACCTCCTTAAGGGATGATTATCGAAAAAATATTTTACACGTATTTTATGATTGTTAATGAAGAACCTTCATACTGAATTTCATTCAAATAACTTCAAAAACGGCAAAGTTTCATACTAACTTTGCACCACCTTTTAACCCCCTTAGGGGGTGAATTTTCAAAAATCCTTTCTTAGTGCTCCTCTACGTTATAAAAGGAACATCTGTGCAAAATTTCAAGTTTCTAACCCTTATAGTTTAGGCCCTGCGTTGATATGTCAGTCATTAAGTCAGTCAGCTTCTTCTTTTATATATATAGATTAAAATAAATTATTAGAACCCATATAGATATTTTACGCAAATGAAATCAAACGAAATGTTAAAACCATTAAATACAAGTCATAAATTCAAGTCAATACAAGTCATAAAGTCTTATATTACATAAGCAATGTAATAATAACAAAAAAATAATATATACAATTATACGTATGGTAACGGAGTAAGAATACAGAAAGTGAATTTGCTGTGGTAGGACCATGCTGTTGACAGTTTTCTGTCTACAGCCTCAAGCCGGTCCATTCGGGGTGGTATCACATTCTCACAGAAGATCGACGTCTGAGTAATGGTGAGTGAGAGAGCCGAAAGCCCAACTGGGTGGGTTTGGACTATGTATTTAGGCAGTGGCCTAACGATACCCCTGGTATTGCAAAGTGCCATGGGCGACAGTAACACATTACCATTAGGTGTGCTAATTGCTCATTTGCCACCAAAAGCAATAAAAAAAACCTTCTTGATTGGCCGTCGATGTCGTAAAAGACGATGTCTAAAGAATATAATTTTCAAATCTCTATGCAAGAGAAAGAAAATTAAAAATAAAACCTATCAACCAATCAGTGGTATTGTCAAATTCTCTCTTATTACGGAGAAGGCTGGCATCTAGATGTAAGTCGTATATAGGCTAAGATAGCAACGCAATAAAATACAAATATATCATTATCATCATCTGTGGAGTTAGGCTGACCGACCGCATTTGTAACGACGACGTAAGAGAGCGAGTAGGTATGAAAGAGAGTATTGGTGTAAAGATGCGAAAGCGCATGCTCCGATGGTTCGGACATGTGGAAAGAATGCCGAACGAACGTCTGGTTAAGAAGATATACAATGCAAAAGTGGAAGGATGTAGGTACCGAGGGAGACCGAGACTAACCTACCTAAACCAGATCGGTCATGTACTGAAGGAAGGTGGAGTCAAGAGTCTCCGAAACCGGCGAGCGTGTATGAAGAGAATTATGAATGTTGAGAAAGCGAGTGAAGTATGCAGAGATAGAGTTCTCTGGCACTCTGTTCTCTCTGCCTACCCTGCAAGGGATATGGCGTGATGATATGTATGTATGTATGTATGTATTATCATCATCATCACCTCAGCTCATATATGTCCCACTGTTGGGCTCCAGCTTCCTCCATAATGGAAGGGTAATTGACCTACTATACCACGCTGGTCAGACGTGTTGGTATAGGGTTTTGTTTCGAGATTTCATTCTCTCGCATAGATGTTATTAGCGTTTTATATCCCTTAGTCGTCTCGTACGATCACCCACGGGCAAGATAGGGGGTGGTGAATTGTATTCTTACTCCGTCACCATACAGAAATAGATATATAGAATACTATAAATACAGTTTCTTCTATTTTAGAATCCAATCTACGTTCGTACTCAAATTGTTACCAATATTTATACATAAGGCAATTGGAATTTAAAAAAAAAACAGCAGATAAAATTCAAAATTATATGCCTTTGCAAGCCTAATACTTTTAAAATACCGTATTGCATCATATTACGAGTACGTTGAAGTAAATTATTAGTAAGTAATTTTCACCTCGGTTAAATGTATAGGCGTTAAAGAGTTTTTCAAAGAGAAAAACACTATTATTATAATAGTGTTAACCGTTGTCAAACCAGTTGAAACACGAATGGTGCGTAATAAATACTCTGGATTACACTCTTGATAAACGTTTTATCTAATATACCGTTGAAATACAGTAATATAAAAAAACCGTTTGAAATAAAACTACTTTTACGGTTTCTATCGCGTTTGTATTTGATTTATAATTGCCCGGCCTCCCGTCCTCCGTCGGGGCAACGTCGGGAATGGGGGACTCAGTCCTCCTGTGACCATGAACGCCGTAAGTAATATTTCAAATAACTTACAGCGTGCGTAAAATTAAACTCGCGTAAACATCAGAAATCATTAAACAAAACCGTACCATTTAAAATGCGGTTTTATATTTATATCAGTATATTTTATATTAGTTTTAATAACTGATACTGCAGCGGGTAGATATAAATCTTTGTTATAACGACGACTTATTAGACGTGAGGTACCTTAGTACCACGTGACCATAAACGATGTAAAGTGCGCGTAGCGTCGGGCAATTAAAAATCAAATACAAACGCCATAGAATTCGTAAAAGTAGTTTTAATTCAAATGTGTAATGTAATGATCAAGTAAATATCAAAAGTTATTATATTCTAAAGCGTCTATCCCCTAATGTCCACATTTCGCCAGTTTTAATCCAGGCACTTGCAACTTTTCATTACGAATGTCTTAATAAAAATCTGTAACACCCATAAATTGTTTTTACCAAACCCAAGATTCGAGCATAACACCTTTTAACTAACATATGTTTATGCAACTGTATGAATTAAAATCAATTTTAGTTTCAATATTGAAACTACATCTCACCTCAAGAAAAATTGTTACCTCTATTTTAAATAAGATTTGGTTTATCCATTTATTCGATTTTTTTTTTAATAAATTATTTATTAATCATAAATTAGACAATTTATCAATCACAAATTTTAATTAGATTATTCGAGTAAAATTACACATTTGTATAAGCATCATCTTCATTATAATACAAATTATTTGTACACTATCTTCTTCTTCTTCTTCTTCTTCTCTTTGTATATTGGCAATCAACTACTTATACGAGCTACTTACTACACTACTTATACTTATATTGGTGCCAGTGTCAAGTTATTATTATTGTATGTTTATAGTCTTGTCAGGTTAGTCATTGTCTAAGTCAAATCGTCACCTTCAACAGTGCAATGGCCACACTGTTAATGGTATCTTGTTGGAATTTTGATGGAAAACGAAAACGTTGTAAAACACTTTTATATGATATTCACTACATCCCAGTAGTTCCGCGCATCACATTACATAAAATGCCATCAAAATTATCTAATATAACACGTTAAAGCACTAAGATATCGAATATAATACAAGAGCACCACATGACGTTTTCAAATTCCCGTCAAAAGTCCTTTGTACACTATAAACAACTAAACAGGTAGATCAATTAGACAGCTGTCAATAATGTCAATATTATGACAGCTCAAATTAACGTTTGCATTGTCTGTGGTTGTCTGGAACACTCAATTAAAACCTGTTTGCAATCACGTCAACAAGTTCTATATGATAATTATTGACGCTCGTTTTAATGTAATAATGGCTAAACATTTCATTATCAACTAGCTTTATTTGTGTTCATGTCATAAACGAAGAAATAACCTTAAGGCTACGCAACACTCTCTCTAAAATATTGACCATGGTTTTATTAATTAACGGACTTTGGCAGAATGGTAGCACATTGTAGCTACTAGAGGTATTTAGATAAGTTTCATAATCTACCTCATAGTTTCTTAGTCGATTCAGTAGACTACCGAAAAAATCATCATCATCTCAGCTTATATCTATTTTCTCTACAACGGTATATGTCTATTTTCTCTACAACGGTAGATAAATCACAATTCATACAATATACCACACTAGTGAGACGGGTTATCAACCCGTCTCACGTTAAACTTTTATTTGGACTTTAGATTCTCTTGCACAGATGTAATATGCATATGATAATCTTCTGTCTTACTTTAAGACACCCATGGGTAAGAAAGGGAATGGTAAATCGTATTCATACTCCGTCACCATATGGAAAAATATTACAGAAAGTTTTTTTTTATATTCATTGTACCTATTCATTTTTACAATCTAGGTCTAAAATTGAAGGCCTTCAAAGTTTCAAGTGCACGTTGGGTTATGGAAAGCCGTAACATCCAAATTGTACTATTCCCCAAAATAATAAATTTTATTCAAATAAATATTCAGATACTGGGAGTTTTAAGATTACTTTGGAGGAATAATACGATGATGTATACATTTTTCTGCACTGTAAAGACGACTGGATTACAGCATTACAACCCTTGCTTCCAAAGAACTAAGTCCTCAAAATAATTTTATGATGAACTAGAAACAGAAAATTATATTTACATGACGGAATCAAGTTAACGAAACCTATTAACGGAGTGTATATGCTTAGTTATATATTTATGTGTATATATATAACAGAATATTAATGCGTTCCGTCATATTACCTACTGAAGTGTAGACTACTCACGGAATTAATTAATAGATGATTGGTTTAGTTATCTCTGTAGTGCTTATAAGACACATGATATTTAATTATGTACCTATATGATTTCAGCTCATATAAGTCCAACTTTTGGGCTTGAGCCTCCTTCTCAAAAGGAAGAAATTGACCTACTTGTACCATATTTAGTATGGGGTTTGATGCCGAGTTTTGCTGCCCTTGCATAGATTTTATATGCGTATTATATCCCTTAGTTATCTTTTACTGTTGTACGTTATCCCACTTCCAAAAAAGGGAGTGGTGAATTATATTCTTACTCTATCATCAAACGGAAAGACTATGTATCTATATCTGTTAGAATATCAGCGCTAGTGCAACCGTGTTGTCTCAGCAAAAACTGAGACAGATATAATATTTTGGACTTACGCAAATACATATTAATCATCTTCTTATAAATAAATCTATAGCTTTAGCAAGCTGTGAGATTACAAAATAAAACAATTTCCTTTTTAATATGAATGATAAGAGCATTCATCCAACCCAATTTACCACATCGAGATCTAATGTGTACATCTTAGTAAGTCGTATTTTTAATCAACGGGCCCTTGGATCTTACTAATTTGAATAAAGGACTACGCAAGGGTTGTTTTAGGATACCGCAGTAATAAATGAGGATGGTCATGTTAACGGGTCGGAATAGGGACGCCTAAGAGTAGACTTTTATTATTGATAACGATATTTTCATAGTCTACAATTATTATAATCATATCAGCTTATACACGGCCTACTGCTAGGCTCAAACCTTCTCAATGGGAGTGAGATTGATCTACTAAACCATATTTTTTTTTGCGGTGTACTATAGATGCGTCTCGCCCCGCCAAATCGGTCCGGGGTGACGGAGGAGGCGGCGCGTGACCCCCCGGTACCCGATCTTTGTCTTCCGTGGCCTTGATCTACTATACCATGCTTGCTATAAGATTTTATTTCGAGCTTTCCTTCTCTTGCATAGATGTTATCGGCATGTCAAATCCCTTAGTCCCTATTACGATAGCCACGGGCAATAAAGGGAGTGGATGAACCGTGTTCTTACTTCATCACCACACGAAAAGTTTATTGTAGAGGTTGTTTGTATATATGACATTGCTAAACTCAGAAACTATTTAACCGATCATTATGAAAATTGGAATAAATGTGTATTTTTTCACAGAGAAGTAAACCTTCTATTCTCTATTCCCATTGATGCAACTCGCCACCAGGCGGCGCTACGATATATCGACTTCTACTAACAAAACAACGCGCTGGGTTTGCCAGTTTTTTATAAAAATCTGTAAAATGCTATTTATATCATATGAAAGGCTAATAGTGGTAGGACCACGCTGTTGATAGTTTTCTGTCTTCAGCCGCGGGCCGGTCCGTCTGGGGTAGTACCACATAGACATGCGCGAAACAGTACTACGCGAAGTGATGGTATATGGCATTACATTTCGTGCCGAGTAATATTACATTTTACCATCACTTCAAACATCACACATGACATTTCATGTCATGTGTAATGCGTAATGCGATAGCGCTCTATATATACGGCAGGCGGCGTCAAGAAATATAAGACTTAACGTTCTGAAAATAAAGCTCAAAATAAATATTGAATTGCCAGACACCAAACATTGTAGAAATGCAGAACAGTAAACGGGTGTTCACGTCATGTTTAATGTGATATATGATGTTCAATGTGATGTGATGTGTAGCCGCGTAATGTGTAATATGACAGTACGCGGTCGGGTGATATTACGTGTGATACATCACTCGCATTATTCACACATGTCTAGTACCACACTCTCACAGAAGATCGACGTCTAAGTAATGGCAAACGAAGCGCAATAGCACACTATTGGGCTTCGTTCGGTGATCGAGAGAGCCGGAAGCCCAACTGGGTGGGTTTGGGTTTTTTATTGGTATGCAGCGACCTAGTTATACCCTTGGTATTGCAAAGGTTCATGGGCAGCAGTAACATTTACCATGAGGTGTGCTGTCTGTTTGTTTGCCACAATAAACAATAAAAAAAAAACCTTGCCAGCTTACCGATATACATAAAATATATTCGAATTTTTGCCTTAAAAATCTTCGAAAAAACATTCGTTATAAATAGTTCAAAGTCACCATTTATCTTCTCACATAATTGAAAACTACTACACGTGAATTAGAATTAGATTTCCATGCAACTCTATAGTTTCTTAACCGTATTGCCGCTTCACTAAGGCTCGGTGAACTGGTACATTTGCATTTTAAGCAGTATGTGTTATTACGTTCAAATTGTTGCGGATCTATTAGTATATGGTCTACGGATGCGGGGAGATTAAACCGTTTATCTAATGGCAGTAAGAACATCGGTATGTAGGCCCATTTTACCCCCTTATTACTTTTATGCTTACAATGTTTTCATACAACCATTACGAGGTTAAGATTTTAGTACAAGTACATAATCGTATGAGTATATTGCTTGTAAAAATACTGGTAAAATTCTTTGTATAATCTTTATGTTGTAAGTGCGGTGACATAATAATAATACAATTCAACATTGCCTTCCTCGTGACTGTAAAACACGACTAAGGGATGTATATGCTATAATATGACTTGACTGCACAGATGGCGTAGTGGTTAAGATACCGACCTTCCGTGCCAGTGCCGTGGGTTCGATTCCCAGGCAGGATAATACTTTGTGCGATCCAGAAAGTGTTGTACTGAGTTTGGGTGTAATTTGTCTGCGTTAGCTGCATGTTTGTAAAGTCCACCACAATACAAGGATTATTTACTTAGTGCAGGGAGGTGTCTTTTAATAAAAATAAAAAAAAAATGTCTGTAACATTTGTGCAAAAGAAGGAAAACTCGAAATTAAGCTTAATAGCAACCTGGCTGATCTGCGTGGTATAGTAGGTCAGCTTCCTTTCTGTTGTGGAGGAAGCTCGAACCCAGCGGGAGGAGTGGGACATATATAAGCTGAGATGACGATAATGATAAATCATTATCTTTCTGGTTTTCCTTCTAAAACAACAGAAGAACATACAGTCCAATTGGTAACTGCCATTCATAGACACTGGCGGACCATAGCCAAGATACTACTTAATAAATTTATTTCATTCAGTTAATGCATATTTGTAAAACTAACAACGTTTTTGTAGTGCTTTTAGTGGCGAAATAGGTAAGCATATAATGAAATTTGTAAGTGCCACTCATAGATAGAATACCAGGGTATAGCGAAATCGCTGCCTAACATAAAACAGTGACAGAAGACTACTCGGACTGTCTTGCTCATCAAACGAATCGCAGTAATAAATTGCTTAAATCACGTTTATTTTCGTATGTGATACTATTCCGAACGAGCCGACCTATTGACGGCTGGAGAACCACAAAACTGATTATACCACATTTTTAATCAAAGCAGAAGATCTGCCTGTACAAATGTCGTATTAATCTGATTACTAACCTTTTGTACCATGCCATGGGTTCAATTACCATGCATAACCATTCTTTTAATCCACATTTTTTTATTTCAGTCAATTGTATAATTTATTTCCGATCTTTATATGACAACGAGACAAGAATTTTATGCAGGACTCTTTAGTGCAGTTATATTATAAAAAAGAAACAAATACTCTAAATAAAGCGACAATATATTTATTAGCAGTATGTAATTAATGCTATCAAAATTTAAAATATCCAACATTATAATATAAAGCGTTTCAAAACAGAGCACATACGAATCCAATGTTATTGGAGTTTAGCGGAAATTTCACTCGCACATATAGCTAAACGAGTAAATCGGCCATCAGTGTTTGCGAATCACCCCGAATATCGAATTTTGATTTCTGATTTGTATCGGAACAACCATCCGAACTATAAATGGGAAAATGCGTGAAATGCGCAAATGGAATGCAAAACTACGGATATGCCGGACATACTGCAATCCGTTGTGTGTGAATAAAGCCTAACAGATGCCTCTCGCGTTTTGAATATCAAGAGAATAACACGGCTTTTTTCACGCTAACAATATTTTCCTTTTACGATATAGAAGCCAAGCTTATAAATTTCAACAATAAAAAGTTTTAAAGTTAATCTTGAAAATGAAGTCTGCTCCAGTTTTATTGCAATAACCGATTCTCAAGAGAGCCACGCAAACATTCGAAACTTGTTCCATGCTATCTTGGATGTCCAATTGAGTTTTCTTCTTGCCCCGCTCTTGCATAGAATGCTAATAAACTCACTTATCTGACAAACTACTGGTAGCTTTGTCCTTTTAAGTAAGGAGATTGTCGGCGTTGCATCTATCAGCAATGCTTCGTAACTAAATTAAACTCGACTCAGTAATTCTTAAGTCGAATCTTGACTACACTTAGATCTCGCTGCTAATTGTTGGAAATAGGAAACGTAATAAAAGTGCTAGTCTTTGGAGCAAAGAAGCTGGCTCGGAGCGCTTCTGAGCAGCGCATTTTAATAAATTAAAACTGCGCAAAATTCTCATTCCAATATCATTTTATTTTTCCTTTTGCGTTCTTTTCGGGGTGCTCGCTCGTCTGGCATTGATTCTATTTTACAGAAACCCTCACTCAAACTTTCCACAGCATATCATTACAATAAATGTTGTATTTAATTTCAAAGTGGCGTAGTTTTATAATTATTAATTATACAAATTCTCTTAGAATTTTAATTGTTCAATCTTCAGATAATATCAATCTATAGTTTAGTTATAAGTCTACTTAAAAACTCTAGTTTTTAATAAAAAAGACTTAATTACTTTAGAGCTTTGAAACCACCTTAGTTATGACTAAGTTATAAAACAAATTTTATTTATATAAATAGAAGATTAACATTTATTTTTTTCAATTTCAGGTGCTGTTAATATCGCTGGAGCTCCTCGCCTGGCAAAGTGGGGCGTCAGCCCTTGCAAATTGCCCAATAGGCTGCAACTGCAATGACGATACCCTCGTGGTGGTGTGTGAAGAGAGCCGACTTGACGTCCTCCCCATTGCCCTGAATCCCTCTATACAGAGACTTATAATCCGCAATAACAAGATAAAGACAATCGATAGTTCAATGCAATTCTACGCAGAACTTCAACATCTAGACTTGTCCCAAAATCGCCTAGTTAATATACCTCCAAAAAGTTTTGCATATCAGCGCAAACTGCAAGAGTTACATTTGAATCATAACAAAATATCTTCCGTGTCAAACATAACGTTTCAAGGACTGAACTTATTAACTGTATTAAATTTAAAACGTAACTTCTTGGAGGAACTAACAAACGGTGTTTTCTCCACTCTGCCAAGATTAGAAGAACTAAACTTGGGCCAAAATAGAATATCGAGAATCGAGCCCAGAGCATTTGCTGGCTTGACTGCATTAAGAATCTTATACCTCGATGATAACCAACTGAGTTCAGTACCAACAACTTCGTTTAGTCTCCTGGGCAGTCTTGCTGAATTACACGTGGGTTTGAATGCATTTTCATATTTACCAGATGATGCATTTGCTGGTCTCAATAGACTAACTGTGTTAGATCTGAATGGAGCTGGTCTTTCTAATATTAGTGAATATGCATTCAGAGGGCTTCCAGGGCTAAGAAGTCTTAACCTACTCAGCAATAGACTGTTCACAATGCCCACAGAGCAATTATCTGGGCTCATGAGATTAGAAGAATTATACATCGGTCAGAATGACTTCATAACTCTCGAAAGTCACTCATTTAGAGGACTGAAAAATCTAAAGTTCTTAGATATCACAGGTGCCGCTCACTTAGAAAGGATTGAAAGAGGAGCATTCGAAGATAATCTCAATTTGGAAACACTCATAATCACAAGCAACAAGAAATTGGCAGTCCTAGAAGACGGTACATTATTAGGCTTGCCAAAACTAAAACATGTTTCTTTGCGAGATAACGCCATTATATCTGTAAGTGAATCCGTTTTTAATGGCAAAGAATTAAAGCAGCTTGATTTGACTGATAATCCTATCTTCTGTGGCTGCCAACTTGTGTGGCTGCAAGAATTGATGAATGATAAGAGTAATTTCACACAAATACATTGCGCCAGTCCGGATCATTTGAAAGATATGCCCTTACGAAGCCTCAATGCTGAAGACCTAGGCTGCGAGCGCCACGACACACGACAACAAGCCATCATCGGTATCGTAATAGTGGCATGCGTTGCAACCCTTGTAGCACTATTTTTAATATTATACAGATATCGTAAAGGTATGCAAGAAAAACTAAAGGACTACAAATGGAATAAAGGAAGGAAAAACTTGGAGTACCATAAACCTATCTCCACAGAGGAAGATTGCATAGTCCGCGGCATTCACCCGTCCCAATACCCGGCTCCGCCTCCACATACTCCTGGCCTCAGGCCAATTCCGGTGACGGAACTGTAGCTAGAGCTTTACGCCTCGCCGAGCGTGTTCTTCATGTCAGGCGGCCAGGGCTCCGCGCGCCGGCCGCAGCGCTCGGGAGGCGGCAGTGGCGGCACGCTGCCTGCTAACGGCTTCACATATATAGGCGGCGAGGCACGCCCGCACCAGCCCCTTACGCTCAACAACGGTGCCCCAGCACATCACCTTAACAATGGCTCGCTACGATCGCTCCCAGATAAAAAGAATAATCGCAATGGAGTCGTGTGCCATCCGGAGAATTTTCAACGTAATCTTGACACCCGCTATTCTAGGAAGCAGGAGAACGGGTATATTCGCAACTCCGAAACAATAATCGGATTTCCGCGCAACGACAGAGAATACGAGCGGGATCATACAGACTACAGCGAGCCGGAGTACTCCATCATACCGGAGAACGGGTACGGGCGGGGTATTGATGATTACCCGCGCTCCTGCACACACTCCAACACGTTTAACTGTTGAGTGCGCGCCTAGAACTATCTCAAACGTTTGTGATCTTGTAATTCTAGCAATAAATCTTCATTCCATTAAGTTTTCTATGAACGATGTCAGTGGCGACGAACGTAGTTACGCTCTAGAGCGGTTAGTAACTTTAGTATTTCGGGGTCCGGTATACGTTCGACCAGTGAGGAACTATCCTGTATCGTATTCGTTTAAAGGAATACTTTAATTGTAAATTATAAACTTAAGTAGTAATGGATCTATTTTTCAATGGGATGTTCGGCGGGGGTCTGGAGACGTATGAAAGTGAGACTTTCAAACGAGACAACGGTACAATGTACAGACTAGTCGTGGTGGCAACGTGATTGTGAAGAGGGGCTCGGCGTCTGGAGGCCACTCACTCTTGTACATCATAACAATATTGTGATTATGTAATTTTTTCTACCAGTGAGGTGGATTTTGTATTTGATTTTGTACAAAAAACCATTCCATATGACATCTATATATAATGTCTAATAATTTTATTTATAAATAAATAAATTAAGTGTGCGTTAAATAAGACACCAATATGAAATATATTAGAATTAATAAAATGTAAATATATTTATACTATATTGAGATATTTATAAAAATTTAATACGATCTTGTTCTTCTAAAAATTATCATAAAAATTATTTCGGAATATTGTTTGCTATAATGACTGATACATTAAAATTGTGAGATTTCTTGTGTATGTCATTACCTATTTATAATTATTACCTACTTAAACTTATTCTCTTACTACGTAGGTATGAACGCACCCATTATTTATATAAATAAATAAAAAAAAACAACACATACTTTCGCTCAATCCTAATACTGTAACTTTTATTAAGATTGATGTTTTAAGATGAGAACGATGTTTTATTATTGTACAAAGCGTTTGTTTTTATATTTTTAGGTTCTTTTTTTATATTCCACACCTAGTTTTATATAGTTATGATCTGTTTAAAAGAGCACCAAAATAATCAGTGTTCCATTGTCGAATCGTTTTTATATTAAGTGACCAGAGTTAATTCTTTTGGCAATTCAGGTCCTTTCAAACATTCACGAAAAGCCCAAAATATTAAGTTTATTTTAGTGTCTTGCAAGTAATTATCTCTCTTTTCCTTCCTCCTTCTGTTTAAGATTGCGTGCAGTGATTTAAAATCGGAACAGACGCTGATTCACATTACGCTCACCTACTTAACATTTTAATTGATAACTATATACAAATCTGGGTTAAGTGGACAATGTATGACATACTACCACCTGGGGAGATGATGAATCCATTGTCATATCTAGGATTAATATTTACGTAGTTATATCAATAGATGACTCAAATAATCAGATAATGCGACAAATCTGAGTACAGTATAATATACTCTG
Organism: Lymantria monacha; assembly: GCA_905163515.2. NCBI lineage: Eukaryota > Metazoa > Arthropoda > Insecta > Lepidoptera > Erebidae > Lymantria > Lymantria monacha. Next base: position 5,226,548 of record LR991084.1, read on the forward strand.
TACCAGCGGTAAATGGCGGTAGACAGCAAATTATGGGGTTACACGCCATCCCTTCCGCTATTCCGCGCTATATGGCTGGAGTATGACAAAACCAGACACGGCCTTAAAAAAAATATTAACAAAAGCATGTTTTTGAAAAAAAATATTTTTACAATTCGACAAAGTTAGAAAAAGAATATTAATTTGTTACTTTTTTGAACAGATCGTAACTTTAGTAATAGTGCCCCACGCGAATGTGTCTCGCTAATGTTAACACTGTTTTTCTATCATTATTTCTTATTTTATTTCATCTCAATGTAATTAGCTCACGTTATTATTTACTTGACATTGTTCTAACCATAATCCAAAAAGACAATGGTATATAGAATTAGTTACATGGTATTTTATTTCGTTAGCATTAATTGCTAACAGTCTACGCTATTTACAAGCTATGTTACAATTTAGAACATAATTATATTTTAATCAGATCGCAGCTATTAAACTTAACATATTTTCGATGCCTAATCACGAGACCAGATAAGGCAGCTCATAAGGCATCCTATTAAATTACATAACCAATGCTCAGCTTTGGCAAACATAATGAATTCTAATTTACATAGACCAAAAGATAAACTTATTGCTTCTTGTACAAAAATTGTATTTTTAAAGTTCAAACAGTTATATAGTTGATTATGTGATTTACCTGTTATTTTTTAATATTTATATGTTTTGCTTAGGCCCTTACGACAGGAAGATAGAGTTACGATGGACTTTCAATGCTTCAAGCTATCATGCTCCTACCAAAAACCTCGCTGTGTTCCTTCCAAGCTGCATATTAGTAGAGCGAGAATAATCAAAGAATTGTCTTCGAATTAATTCTTAGTCTCTAGTAGATCTTGAAGCCTAATTCTGGCTAAGATTTAAAAGGAAAACGTCCTTTAAACAACGTACACGAAACACGAGCGCGCTAGTGTTTGTTCATTTCCTGGAGTGGCGCAATGAACTGGGAATGCTAAGTCTTCAAACCAAGTTATTATGATACCATTGTTCGTCTTCTTGGAATATGGTCATATTATTCTTCAACTTCATAATAACCCACGCACTTTATTTAAACTTCAATCCCTTTCAGTTTATTGTAAAAAAAAAAGGTTATGGAGAATTTAAAGACTAAGCAATGAAGGCACATGTTAGTGCCTAGTGAATGCCTAAAAAAATGTATACAAAAAAAAATGATTAATACATATGAGAAAATTGTGATTAGATAATTCACCAGATTGTAATAGGTATCATCGGTCATTTCTGTACTTTAATGTAGTTATTACCTACATACAAACTCGATAAATATAACATACCTCAAATTTATTTGTGTTTTATTTTTAGACTTACAACACATAATTACGTAGTCTGTTCAAAAAGTATCGCGAATTTTGTATTGCCGCGGGCCACGTGTATTTGATTTTTGTTTTTTTTTGTAGCGTTATGTTGGTACTCGTATTAAAAAAGAAAACAAAAATTTTCCTAATATTTTTTTCCTGGTGGCGATGGAGTAAAAATACTTATTTTACCTGTGGGTGATCGTAAAAGATGATAAAGGGATAAAATATGCATATAACATCTATGCAAGAGAAAGAAAACTCGAAATAAAACCCTTTACCAACATGTTTGACCAGTGTAATTTATTAGGTCAATCGAGCGCAGACGTGGTACATTTATGAACTGAGACGAGGCCTTATTATTTTAACCATTTTCATTGCTTGGGTGGCAAAAGAGCAAGCAGTACACCTGATGGCAAGCATTACTGCCGTTCATGGACATTTTCAATACCAGAGGTACAGCTAGGCTTCCAACCAAAACTGACTCGGAAAGTTGGGTTTCTGTCTGCCTTGCTCACTTACCGATGTGCAACAGCATATTGCCACTGCTCAGATGTTGATCTTCTGCGAGAGTGTACCTCGAACGGACCAGCCCGCGGCTGTAGGCAGAGAACTGTCAATAGTGTGCCGCTACTATTACTGTGAGTGAGTGACTGACATACTACTTTCTTAATTTCATAATTGTATGTAAATAAATGAATGATTCATTCTAGACTATACAAAAGTGATCGATGAACAATTAAAACGTTTCTTTATAATAAAAAAAAACATATCGTTTATCTTCAGACACAGTCTGTCTAGTTTTATTTTTGTGCCAAACTTATTAGGGTGTCCTCTGCAAATTAATTAACCACCTGACAGCTATCCTGCCACTGGCCAGTGTGGCCATATTTTGGATATGAGTATCTATTTATTGAAGATCAACAATTTCATCTGTGAAATCCCTGGGAATACGTGGAGAAATGATGGCTGACAATTAGAGGATTCGATCCCGGTCGATTTTTCTAATCCCGGGATTTCGGGATTATCTACAGTTAATCCCGGGATCCCGGGATAGTCCCGGGATTGTATTGGTAATGGAGAATGGTAACAAAAAGTCAGTAAACATATCAATATCAATTTTTGAGGACATAGAATATTTAGTTTAGGAGATGAAGCCAGAACAGATGTAAGAGTCATCAACATCATCATCATCACAGCCCATAAATATCCCACTGTTGGGCTCGGCCTCCTCCGTAATAGAAGGGAAATTAACCTACTATACCGCGTTGGTCAGACGTGTTGGTATAGGGTTTTGTTTCGAGTTTTCCTTCTCTCGCATAGATGTTATGCGCGTTTTATATCCCTTAGTCGTCTCGTACGATCACCCACGGGCAAGATATGGGGTGGTGAATAGTATTCTTACTCCGTCACCATACGGAAAATGGATGTAAGAGTAACAATAGGTAATGATGTACTAGAGCAAGTGGATGAATTTGTATATCTTGGATATGGATTTAGCCGACATTGAAGGTACACCACTGATATAGAGCGAAGAGTGAATGCGGGAAATAGACTGAACGAAGTGTTGGGTCAACTTCTCGGTAGCCACCACCTCAGCCAGAAGGCACGTGTAGCAATACATAACGCAGTGCTTGTCCCAACATTACTGTATGGAAGCGAGAGTTGGGTATGCAGAAAAGAGTATGAAAGTAAAATTAATTCGGTCGAAATGCGATCTCTACGGAAAATCTGTGGAGTTAGGCTGACCGACCGCATTCGCAACGACGACGTAAGAGCGAGTAGGTATGAAAGAGAGTATTGGTGTAAAGATGCGAAAGGGAATGCTCTGATGGTTCGGACATGTGGCAAGAATGCCGAACGAACGTCTGGTTCAGAAGATATACAATGCGAAAGTGAAAGGATGTAGGTACCGGGGAGACCGAGACTAACCTACCTAGACCAGATCGGTCATGTACTGAAGGAAGGTGGACTCAAGAGTCTCCGAAACCGGCGAGCGTGTATGAAGAGAATTATGAATGCTGAGGAAGCGAGTGAAGTATGCAAGGATAGAGTTCTCTGGCACTCTATTCTCTGCCTACTCTGCAAGGGACATGGCGTGATGGTACGTATGTATGTAGAATGTTTAAGTTTTAAATCTCCAATAAGGCGGTTAAACAAAATTATACATTTTTTTTTATAAATTTCTTCTTATAAAATAAACAAACTAGGCACTTCTGTAAATAATTTATGAAACCAACAATAAACTTCAAAAAATCAACTTCTTTCCGCTTATGTTTATGGATACTTACATTTTAAATTAAATTGCCCAGAAACTTTATAGATTACTTATTTAAACCACGAAAATTAAATCATAAATGCATTTTTGATTTTTAATATATTTTTTTTATTGCTAATGGTGGCAAACGAGCAAGCAGCACACCTGATCGTAAGTGTCACTGCCGCCCATAGACCTTTGCAATACCAAGTGTATAACTAGGGCGCTGCCTACCAATATAAACTCCAAACCCACCCAATTGGGCTTCCGGCGCTCTTGCTCACCGAACGAAGTGCAATAGCACATTGCTATTACTCTACGTCGATCTTCTGCGAGAGTGTGGTACTACCCCGGACGGACCGGTCCGCGACTACAGACAGAGAACTGTCAACAGCGTGGTCCTTTTTTTTTTTTTTTTTTGTGGTGGGCCATGGACGTCGCACCCCGCCAAATCGGTCCGGGGTGACGGAAGAGGGGGCGCGCAACCCCATTGACCCACCCTGCAAGCACTCTTCTTCGCTGTGGGAGCGGGCCACCGGTACCCGATCTTTGAAACAGCGTGGTCCTACCACTATTAAATGATGATTATCACTAATTAACAGAAAATATCAATACTTACACGAAGTGAAGCGGAAATTTATACACACTTTTACGCGTAATCTGGTCGTTAACAAAAACAAATGAAATTACTTAGTTTTAATCAATTAATAATATGTGTATTCTAAGTAAAATCAGCCGTGTAAACAAGGTGGCTGTTAAAACGTTATATCAAGGTAAGTGCGTTTCGTCTCACGCACATTTTTATTGACTAATTTAAAAAATCATCAATCCCGAAAATCCCGGGATTCATTAAATTTGATCCCGAAAATTTCGGGACTAAAATATGACCGGGATCCCGGGATCGAATCCTCTACTGACAATGTAGCTTTCTATTGGTGATAGAATTTTCAAATCGGTTAAGTAGTGAAATCATAAGTAACAAACAAACAAGCTTTCATTCGCATTTATAATAATAAGTTAGGATATATGAAATGCTTATTTAAATAGTACGTGAAACCTAAAGTTAGTTTTCTGACTATCGTTACATCTCGCAGGAAGCTAACAGAGAACAGCGTGGATTGTGGATTAATGCGAGTACTACAACATTATCCTCAATGAGCCTTCTACTTTCTTGCACGTGGGGCCACAGGTTTAGATTGAACCTTTGAATATATGTCAGATCATCTGTTAGTAATTTTAACTAAGCTCTATAAATATGTATCCCAAAAAAAACATGGACTAAGACAATGAACCGACATGACTGACGACTAAAATATAAATCTATTATATTTTTTTAAACTTATTTTACTTGACATTGGCAAAGTTGTGGTTAATCACTCACAGAGGCCATTCATTAAGAAGAAGAAGAAATATGTATCCCACTGTAAGGGAGAAATATTTCTTTTTTCTTTCGTTTTTCTTGAACTTAGACATTACACTAATTTCAAAAATGATTTAAAAATCATTATATATTTTTGTGTATATTCGAATGTCACGTAAAATTTACTGTGCGAATGATCTTGAAACTTTTCGAATATAATCTATTTCCAGACTTTTGGCGGGCTTGTAAAAAAGATGGTCTTATTGACTCATCATTTTCCTACTCTTATCCCAATTACTTGAGGTCGATACAATATGTAGTCTCCTTTCATAGTACATAATGTAAAAGTTATTAGCAATAGTTTTATGACCGGCCGCCTGCCAGAAGTCAACCCTCCTTGGGAATGTGATTGTTGACGAAACGGCATCAGATAAAGTTGGCCCAGGTCGTTATAAGGCTCTTAGTCGTCTTTTACTACATCGTAGTAAGTAAGGATTGATAGTATTCGAAGCCGCTACCACACGGCATATTGACTAATTTGAAGAAACTCAAAGTGTGAAGAAATTGATAAAAAGAAGTGCTGAAATTACAAAATATATATATATAATCTATTTGGACACGGTTATTAAATAGACTATATATTGTCATATACTATAGGTGATCAGTAGCACGAAATTCAAGGAATCTGTACCGGTTATAGGCCAATTGGCAATGGGAAAGAAAGTAATACGGCAGATTATTATATGCCCTTCCGTCACATCAGACAGTTTGAGTCGATTGTATCCCTCTCCAAAAAAAATTATATGATGAGTAACGAATTATAACTATATGCTTTTATCCGACTCCCTTAATTATTGTATCGATTTTATTAAGTTTAAAAATAAATGCGCTCGGCTAATTAAAAAAAATTCTACAGCGCCATCTATGAGATCACCAACATATTGCTAAGACACCAACGTCGTAAATTATAAAACCTTGCTAGATGGCAGCACAAAGAAATATACAGCCCGATAAAACAAAATTTGGACCTATATAAATAAATTAGAACTATGACAACAATTTTAAAAAGTTAAAAACATTAGAAGACATATTTTCATATTGAGCTTAATAAAAAGATTGATATATGTATATGATGATTCTAGCATATATTTTTTTTTACCATGTCTCATCCGCTACATCGGTTTACCGTTCCAAAATATTCAGTTACCCCTTAGTCTTGCCTAAAGCAGTTATACTTTAATACTTAGACATAGCAATACAAACAGTAAGACGCCAACAATGCAATTTCCAACGGCATCATAATCTGCGTCTGTCCTAAATAAACATCGTTCTGCGAAAGATTCAACCAATTGATGGTATTTGTAGTGTATACGTGCTTATAATACTGTAATTATACACTTAGCCTGTAGAGTTGACATGAGTGATCACCACGATCGCCAAGGCACAAGTGGTACCTTTAGCTTTTAGCCGCAGATGGCTTTCACGGTTTTGCCCGCGCTACGGGTGAGCGCTGAAGGTTCTCAACCCGGAAAGTGTCCCGCAATAAGTCTTCAGCAAGCTCTTATATCTATTTATTATTGGATGTACCCACAGTTGCACATTATATTAAATGTATATACACTTACAGTACCTAGTGCCGAATTAACCCAGCGCGGGGCCTGTAGCAAATTCTGTCAAGGGCCCCTTGATTTACTTTAGGTAAGGTAATTAAAGGTTAGCACCTAAATAAAACAAACTGTTACAAATAAACTTTCTAAATTTAATATGGGCAAATTTAGAGCTAACACTTTCCATATTGACTTTTTTAAGCAAATCATGCTCTATATCATCAAAGTGAGATAAAAATATTATTACACTCTTATTTAATTTGAAATTTTATTATGGTTAGACAGCCGCGGTTGGAGTGCGGGGCCCCCCAATTCGCGGGGCCCGTAGCATTTGCTACTCTTGCTACGTGGCTAATCCGTCACTGACAGTACCTAATAAACTTAAGATATACCTGGAAAGTTGTTTGTATACTACAAAAGAGTTAGGACTGATTATTTATAAAAACTTGATTACGAGCGAAAAATGACTATCACACATGGGATGGCACGATGGATGGATGACGATAGATGGCATAAGTCTCCTTTAAAGACGAAAATATAATACGAGCCTAATATTGAATGTTATACTACAGCTCACGCTGGTGTAAGTGGTAGCACGATTGAACCGGATTCCAATAAGTGTGGTTTCGTATCCTATGTGTGTCGATCATTTTTCGCTCGTAATAAAGTTTTTAATAAATAATCAAGCATGTTAAATGCTATATTTCAGTAATTTGAGTTAGGATTGATTTTATTATTACAATACTTGAGGATGCAAGAATTAAGCACAAAATGGCAAAATACATACATACATAGCCTCACGCCTGTTTCGCAGAGGGGTAGGCAGAGACTACGGATTGCCACAAACCACGATCCTGACATACCTCCATCGCTTCATTCACGCTCATCACAGTCTTCAATGCATGAAGACTGCAGCATGCAGCTTTACGATTACGCGTACTCTTAATCTGACCTTTCACTAACACATCTTTAATTTGATCCAGGAAAGTATGACGTGGTCTTCCCCTTGTAATCGTCCCACTCATACTCGCTTTGTATACTTGTTTAGTCAACCTTTCTTCACTCATCTTTCCACGTGTCCAAACCACCTCAGCATACCCTTTTTTATCTTTGTCACTACTTCTTCATTCATACCACAGCGCTCTCTTATAACAGTATTCCTAACAAAATAAAGATAAACAATACGAAAATACATACATACATACATATCATCACGCCATATCCCTTGCAGGGTAGGCAGAGAGAACAGAGTGCCAGAGAACTCTATCTCTGCATACTTCACTCGCTTCCTCAACATTCATAATTCTCTTCATACACGCTCGCCGGTTTCGGAGACTCTTGACTCCAGCTTCCTTCAGTACATGACCGATCTGGTCTAGGTAGAGTATAGTATAGTAGCAATACGAAAATGAAAAGGTAAATATGGATTAATTCAGAATTTATTTCTTTGAAGCTATATAATATATAATTATAACAAATAAAACAAAATATTAACTAAACAAACTGTGTTTCATTTATGATTACTCCATTTTCGGTGTTGTTCTGGACTATCTGGACATTCATCGTCAGTTTTCTTCAAATGTCTGAAACGATAAATAATATAATGGCAATCAATTTAGCCTTCATTCATCGCTACAATAGTGGCCGCAGATGTTATTGATCTTAATTTTGAATATTAATTTCATTAAAGATTTTTTAAAATTATCATTTTCTCAATGTATTGACGATTCCGCATACGTATCTGATCCTGTTGCCGCTAAAATGACTTTTCTGTTGCACTACTTTTTAGGTTCAAATCAAATCATCTATTATGCATAAACCTACATAAAAGCACCTAAATATTGTCAATTTTACATTCTGTTTAAAAAGTAATCTAATAATCTACCAGCGGATCGAAACGCAGGCGCAAACTGAGAAGATCCAGCAAGAAACTCAGCGAGCTCGTAATTTTTAAATTATTTCTTTTAAATGAAATTATATGTTACAAGTTTGTTTTTATTTCTTATGGTGGCAAACGAGCAAGCAGCACGTTTGATGGTAAGTACCTATTACTGCCGCTAATGGACCTTTGCCAGAGGTACAGCTAGGCCGCTGCCTAGCAACACAAACCCCAAACGACCAAAAAGTTGGGCTTCCAGCTCTCTCGCTCACCGAACGAAACAAATTTAGTAACTATTAGCTTCAGTGTGATACATTTCAAACTAAGATACTTCTTGTTTAAAATATTATACAGAAATAAAAAAAAATTGCTTGACCAGATCCTACAACGAAAAAACTAAAGGTAAGCTAAAAAACTAGATAATAGAAAAGATATGATTTCCAGTCGAATTACCTATCTATAGAGGTCCTGGAAGCTTCCATTATCGCTTGAATATGCCTCGGCACAAGTGACATCTGTTCGGCTCTGTCAAATTCATCACTATCATCTGGATTGAGCTGCAAAGAAGCACTTGAAGCGCTGTAATTATCCTTCATCGGCATGATATGCTTCACATTGAACAACGCCAAGGAACCACGGGACTTCCTACCTTTCTCACTTTGTTTTTTACTTGTACCGTCAACTTGTGCCGTATTTTCAGCCTGCACGTTTGTAAATCCTCTAGGTGTTATCAGATATAGTATCAAGCCCTAGGAAATGAAATAATTCAGTATAATTCCATCTACGGGATTGGATTACATAAAATATATAAATCATTAATTCTTGGTCCACTCTATAAGGGTAGGTATAGCGCGAATGGTACCTCTACCATAGCCATATCATTACCATGCCCTCATCTCACGATAAGTGGGGTCTGAACACGTCCTTACCTTCCACATATCTCCTGTCAGTGCACTCACTACTTGCATGCTATATGGATATCGCATTCACACAATCTATCTTTTCATCTCGCACAGCATGTCCATAACAAGACGCCCAGTCAAAGCTCATTCGTCACTGTAAATTATCTAATATTGGAAATAGACCTACCCAAGTCAGATTAATGGCATAATCACCACGCTTGACCAGCGAGTTGGGTTGAATCGGTTTGGATCCATAAATGATTGTGTTGAGTCTGGCTATTATTTGTGCCCATAAATTGAATGTTAATAAATGCACTCCCGATACAAGAATTAATTCCTTAGTGCGAGGTATTGTTAAGAAAAAATATAATGAGTTCTGATGTTTACGCGATTGTTACACATATAAAATAAATCTTTTTTATAGCTTTTATCGCGTTGATTCAGAACTGATAGTACGGAAGGGTCTCCAGTAATCACGCTAAAAGATGGTCGAAACGTCACGCAAATAAAAATCAAATACAAACGCAATAAAATCCATAAAATAACGTAGTTCGTATAATAAACATTATAAAATTTAATTCGAATTAGTGCTTTCAATTATTGCTTTATTTCCCCGTTAGATGGCGTAATAGGAAAACAGCTCTTAATATTCTGTAAAAAATATAAAAATGTAATATGAAAACCCGAAGGAAGTGGGCTTCAGGTCTTTCCTATGGAACTCATAAGCAACTAACAATCCCCTAACCGCTTGCGAAGCATAGCGATTATATCACTATAATTCCCATCGTCAGAAAATCTATGTTCTATGTCCAACAATGGAAAATAGATTATTTTATATTAAAGAAAGAAAGAGTCTAACCTCAACAGCAATAACAGAAATAAACATGACAAGATGTATTATCATAGAATACAATATTATATGATACATCAAATCACCGCAGCCTCTCGTATGGATGGAACCAGTTCCCAGCTCAAGGAGATAATTCGATATACAGGAACCACTTTTACAGCAGCTAGATAAAAATCAAAACGTAATGTAGAAATCACAAGATATTTAATTATATGGCACATTGAGCAAAATAATCAAGAATTATTATGACTTATTTAAAAAGCAACTACTTCCACCAGATTCATATATTTTTAATATTTTTGATCCCAGACTAGAAAACAGCCTCAAGTGTAAATGATAAGTGTCGCTTATGAACCTTTGCCCCCTAACCCCTAAGTCTCTGCCTAAAGTGAGCTTCTTCCTCTGGTTCGCTTGCTCACCAAACGAAACGTCAAAGCAAACAGCCACACATGTCGATTTTGTGCGAGCTAAATATTACCCCGAACGTTAGCAACCGGTAATTAGCTAATTAGGCAGTGTGAGCATATCACTAGAAATCTGATGTTCATTTTTTTTTAATATTATGCCTGAACATGATTCGTATCATGCCTTATTAAGTCTTCATCTTATCTCATAATTATATCTCGCATACTTCCCACTGTTGGTTTCGAACCTCTCTACTACAAAGGGAAGAGAAATTGACTACCATACCATGCTAATTGTTGGTTTGGTATAGGTTTTTATATCATATTATTAGTTATTATCACTATTACTTAGTGAGCAATTTATGTCTCGCTATAGTATCTAATGTAACAAATTCTCAGTTGATTAGAATGTTTTATACTCATCATCTTCATTTCCTGCTCTTATCTTAATTACTTGGGGTTAACGCAATATGTACTCCTCTTCCTACATATTGCATAAATTATTGGCAATAGTTTTATGACTGGCCGCCTGCCTGACGTAAACTCTTCATGGGAATGTAATTGTTGACCAAATGGAATCAGGTGGTGTCGGTCCAGGTCGATACTTATAGCCTTAGCTCTTAGTCGTCTTTTACGACATCCACGAGCAAAGTAAGGGTTGGTAGTATTCGTAGCTGCTACCACACAGCGAAACTTTTATAAGTACTATGTTAAATAATTTTGATTGGACAGACATTGTAGTTAAGATAGCTACCGTGCCAGGTGTCGCTAGTTTAATCCTACGCTGAATAATACTTTATGCGATCCATTTATTGTTCTGAGCCTGGGCGTAAATTGCGCCTCTAAATTTTATATTTGTGAAATTGCCCGCAATACAAGGATTAATTCCTTAGCATAGGTTATAGGTTAGCATTATCATTATAATAAAACCTAGCATACATCTGGCGTAAGAATACAACCCTACTTTTTTTCCTACGAGTATCATAAATAAAAGGCAATAAAATCCAAGCAGAACATAATACTGCAAGAAAATCTAATTTCGTAAACCAACCCGGCGGCGGCGGGCTAAGTTCCACAGCAGAACATACGGGATGAAAGAAAAAGAAGGAACTAGCAGTTTCAATAGGACTTCACTCACCTAAGCGGTACGCTATCCGTAACTGTTTTAATCGTCTCTCTACTGTCGGCATGTCGTTTGTCCTGGTACGGTTCCCATTCATAGTCTCGTATTTTATCATACCAATCATAATTAAACCAGTCTTTATAAGAATTATACTATAAATCATTGTTAAAATGATTAGAATACAAGTTCTAAAGGGTAAACGGTAGGTACATCAATCGGAGTAGCACATAAAATTGAAAGGACTAGACTCTACGCAACTTCGTAGCACACAGCAACCATTTGAGGAGTCCGTTTTTACTTAGTAAAGCAGTACTCGGGGAAGGGTAAACCCTCGAAACTCAATTATCCCCGCTTCCAGAGATTGAGGCTACTCTGTGCAATAATACGCATTCTAACATCCATTTAAAAATTTCTATTGGATATAAACCTCCCCGGGGGTGGTGACATAGTGCCATCATGGCCATATTTTGCAGGCAGATTAGCGATAGCAGTTGACTTCAGTTGAGTTTTGCAGGGGAATTGCTGTCTATTCTCTTCGTGTTCTCTCAGGCGGCTTTTAGGACTACCAAAAGAAAATAAAGACTAGTGACAAATTGTGCACGAATAGACGAAATTTATTTCTAAGTAATTAAATATGATATCAAATTCGACATTACTCTGAACACTTCTGATAAATTAGATACTACAGTAGCAAGATAAGTAATATACATATATGTATAGGTACTGTGTATTATTAAGTTTTTCTTGTTTACTTTTCTTCCTTTCCTCTTCAATATGCTTAGTAAGTACATCTCAAGTAGCCTTGCTCACTAAACATATAAATCCATCCTAAGGTTGTCTGGAAAAAATTGTAGTGTGCGATAAGACCGCCTAACTATACTAACGTTATATTATTTTATTTTATTCCAGTACATAGGAATGGTGTACAATAAGGAATTATTGTATTGTATTGTATTATTGCAGCAAGATAGACGAGAAATCTCGTTAATTCAAACCTGTTATCATTTTATATTACGTGATAATCTTTTAAAAAGAAAACTCGCGTACCCCACAACATCTTAAAGACCACTGCAAGTTATCAATAAAATGTTTATGCTTCGATAAGTTTCTATAGTGTTTTATTGTGGATATTAAATGTAAACGGGTCATATCTCGACAGGTGTATATCCTATAAATACATAACGCCGCTCCCAAACAATTAATCGCCATTATCCAGATAATACAAAGCCACATCGGACAGCAGACAACTTTAGATTTATGGCTGTAAATAAAATACTTTAACGTTAATTATTTTAATTTCGTGTGGTAATGGAGTAAGAATACAATTCACAACTCCCTGTGGGTGTCGTAAAAGACGACTAAGAAACATTCAGATAAGATCTGAGAAGGAAAACTCTACATAAAACCTCTATGCCAATCCGTGATGAACCCTATACCAACTATAAGATGATAATTCATCTCAGCTTATACGTCTCCCTGCTGGGTTCGAACCTCTTTCATGGTAGATAGCAAATTGACCTTCTGTTTCAAGCTGGTCAGATGGATTGATATAGATTTTTATTTAGTTTCCTCTCTTGCATGGATGTCATATGCACATACTAACCCGTGCAACTTCATTTGCGTCACATAAGAGAGAAAGAGTTGGAAAGAGCATCGAAGGCAATTATAAAAGGCAGCCACCCAATGGAAGCTCTCAAAAGGATGTTTGCCCGTCATACATTTTTCATTATTGCTCCTCTCTTATAGCATGATTCTATATGGCCTTCCTCGATAAATGAGCTATCCAACACTAAAATAATTTTCTTAATTCGTACCAGTAGTTTTTGAGATTAGCGCGTCCAACCAAACAAACTTTTCAGTTTTATAATATAAATAACATGCGCCTTAATCGTCTTTTACGACACCCACGAACAAGCTAGATGATGTATTGTATTCTTACTTCGCCACCACACAAAACTTGCATGAATGAATGATTTTTAGATATTATTAACAGTTCTTACTCTATCTTCTTGCCATAAGCTATATTACATAATATATGAATATTAGTAGGGAGCATTATTATACCAGACAATAAAACGACAGCGTTCACTATGTCCGTACCTAATACATACAACATATCACCAAGACCTGCGAACATATTGGCAACATTATCATCATCATCTTAGCTCATATACATCCTGATGCTGGGCAGGAGCCTCTTTAGTAGTTCTCTTTCTCCATAGTAGGAGAAAATGACCTAATAACCGCTGATCCGACGTGTTGGTATAAGGTTTTATTTCGAGTTTTCTTTCTCTTGCATTGATTGCATATTGGCAATACTGATATCATACTTCAAGCTTTATTGATCTTTAGAATAGAATTATACACTTAGGTTGCGAAGATACAGAGGCATGCAGAAATTGGACCAGGGATTAGTTCGTCACCCAGAAGTTGCGATGATACCCGAAAAAATACCACGCCGAACAGGCCACCGATGACAAGGATCTATCGGTGGCCCGCCCACATGACGCTAGAGAAGTACGTATATGACAAGTTATGGAGTTGCGCGCCGTCCCCACCGTAGTCTCGGACGTATCGCCTCGGTGTAGCATAGCCTATACCCAAAAGAAAGGCATGCAGAAATTGTAATCCAAGGGTCTGTAGAGGAATGGATTTCACTTAAGCATGCTCGAAAACATTATTTTTTATTGCCTTTCACGTTATGGAACTATTTAAGATTTGACGTCCGAAAAATTTACAGGCGTGCCGCAGCTTATGTTCAAACCATACTCAAAGCTGTCAATGTAATCTATACCGTTTTCCGCTAAGCTGTTAATGCTTACCTAAATATGTATAAACGATTAGGTCTTTCACGGGTAACATTCACCATCATTGAACTTTTCGGCATCCACTACTAGACTATAAGTCTCCCTCATAGAACACCACTAAGTCTTGTGCCTACTAAACTACATAAATTATTTTTGCACCCACTATTCATTGCATTTATTTAAAAATTAAGTCGGTACATATCCACTTCAATTCATTCATTCTTCTCAGTCAATTTGTGAACCATTATTGGTCACTCACTTATCTTCTCCCAATGGTAATTTCTTGCCATTAGCCTACTAGTTAAAGAAACCAGTTTAACTTCTTTTGCAGTGAAGCTGCCTTTTTTTTTTGGCAGCGGGCTTCGGTGCGGTTACGACCCGCTAATCCGTCCGGGGCGACGGAGCGGCGCACGACCCCGTAGACCCACCCTACAACATACCTCTCGACACCGTGCGGGTAAGTCAATGGAACGCGTTCTTTTCTTTAGTGGCCCATCCGGCGGTCTACCCTCGCAGGTAGTCTCGAGTCGACGCCCCGACAGTTTTCACCATCAAGGCGTCGTCCTCACTCCAAGGGCGACCAGACTAATCCCCGGTCCAGTCACCCGCTGCCTCGGCTAGGGCGGCATGAGGTGGAAGTATTCGCGTCTTCGCCGCCCCAGTCGCCGGCGGCGGCGCGGATCCTCGTAGAGATCTTCCCGGATTCGCTCCGCCGCTTCCTTCTGCAAGATAACGCTCTCGCAAAAGGTGGCGACCGCGTCTCAATTCCTCTCGGTGTCGACCATCGCTTTCACGACGGCCGGCAGCGAGAGGTTGGCACCGATGGCAGCAACGAGGGCAGAGCGCTGCCGACAGTGAAGCTGCCTACCATTCGTTCGAATTTTACAGTTTCGAGACGTATTGTTGATGTCACAACATATACGCATATGCTTATGCAACGCACACTTTTAAAATATCAACCAGATATAGTATTATGGATTGTGATACTTACAAAAGAATAACAATAACGAACAAGCTATTGAGAATATAGATACTATCCACAAAAAACACGCCGCCCAAACCACAAATGGATGATTTGGGTTACAATTATTCATTATGTTCCTAAATCTAACTCCAAGTTTTCAGACACAATACTAAGTCAATTAAAACTTAAACCATATAGGTAAGATAAAATTTTTGAAAGGAACTTGCCAAGTTCTAACTACTGTCACTTATTGCAGTTTTTATCAATTTGTTCTAAACAGCCAATATAATGAAAATAAAAGCCGAATGATTTTTGATTCTATGGAATGGATATTAACCTACATATTAAAAATGAAGACTATTGCTAGAAAAAAATATGATAGCCGATCATCACATAAAAAAACCAACAAGTACATCATAAGGACTTTTGACGGGCATTTGAAAACGTCATGTGGTGCTCTTGTATTATATTCGATATCTTAGGTAGTTTTCCAATTACAGCGTGTGTGTGAGTGCATTATGCGGCATAATGCTTAACGTTGAATGTTCCAACTACAGCAACGCTTCGCACAATCGAGCACTCTTAAAAGTAGTGCTTTCGTCTGATGCGTGCAATCGATACCAACTTAGTGACTGAAAATTAACAAGTGTTTTTTCTTTAAGTGAACATATCATATATATCTTCAATAAATATATCACTTGTTAATGAACTAATTGATTGATTTAAACTCTGAGTACTCGATAAATCATCATCACTATCATCTGGGTAAGATGATTCAATTAAAAAGTATTTAATTCTTTTAGAACTCATTTTTACTATTACGTAATTTTTCAAATTACTCAAAACAAAAAAATGTTTATTAAATAATCAAAATCTAAATTACTTAAAATAACCGTAAATAGTTTTCAACCAATTATTATGTATACCACTTTATTTACAGATTAATTAGGTTATTGCTAACTCTGAGATTATTTTTTTTTTTCAACGCTGAACTTAGCGCACTCTGCTGGTGCATTTAAAAACTAATTCACGTTCCCTTTAAGCATCAGCATAATTCGGCATTGTGCGCCACTGAGTCGCATAATGCTCTGTAATTGGAAAACTACCTTAGTGTTTTAACGTGTTATATTAGATAATTTTGATGGCATTTTATGTAATGTGATGGGGCAGTACTGGGAGATAGTGAATATCATCATCACTAACCTGACAAGACTATACTATATATAACGTAATAATAATTATAACAACTTGACACTGGCACCAATAGCTCGTATATGTAGCTGATTTCCAATATATAAGAAGAAGAAGAAGTACATCATAAGCCTAGAAGAGTTTGGAATTCAAGAGATAGTAAACTATAACTCAATTTACATTATAAGTACGTAATTAAATAGTAAAAGAAATCATTTAGTTGTTCATTAATTTATTTATAGTATGCAACATTTAGTTAATATTACAAAATTGTTCAGCCTTGTGATGGGAGAAGCCGGTTTCAGCTGATGCGCATATTGACATGATTTTGTAAATAAATAAAAAAGATATGAAGTTTAGGCGCCAGTATTATATGTGTGGAACGTTTGAGTAACTTTCACTTATGCTTCACTTAGAACTTCTCCTCCTCCAGACCATGTTTGAAGAACATCATGATGGGAGTTGACACACCATCAATATCTCTGTACTCACACATGGCAACCATGCCATCACAATCCATGGATTCTCCCGTGAAGAATTGGAGTTCCTTAAACCTACCGAGGATGTCTTTCATAACTTTGTTCATGTTAGTCTTGAAGACATCAATTTGATCGGGCGCCTTCTCTTCCAATTTGGCTACTAATCTGAAATTGCAAAAAAAATTACATTAAATACAGTTTTTAATATAATCATTATAAATCAGGAACAAAATTGGGCTGGATCAGACAGTATATCGTTAAAATATTTCCAGACAAATAGTCATGAGTTCTGTTCTTTTGATATGTCTATAAGAACATGTAAGGTTACTGCAAAAGCAGCAGGTAGGGTTGTGTAATCCATACATGTCTAAAATTTAAAAATACTCCTTAAAATTTTACAATATGTACATAAAATCCAAAACTCAATCAAATTACTGTCTTGTACTGTAAGTTTTTATATGATTATCACTGTCAGCTAGGCAATCTAGGTACTAGATATTAACTATCATTCTTTTTTCCATTCCCCATAAGCCCATATTTACTAAAAGTAACAAAAGAAATGTCATCCCCATTTCATAGACACACATTATATAAATGAGTGTTTTTTCACTAGAGTTTCTTATTTTAGCATCAATAAGCTCCACAGATTGATATTGATAATCAACCAATGGTATTAGACGATGCAAAATATATATATGTTAAAATACTCTAGACTAATAAAGAAAAAGTGCTACACAGTCATTGCACAACTAGTAATAATAGAAACTATAACCATTTTGTTAGATTAAATTGAAAATAAATATATTAATACATACATACATATCATCACGCCATATCCCTTGCAGGGTAGGCAGAGAGAACAGAGTGCCAGAACTCTATCCTTGCATACTTCACTTGCTTCCTCAACATTCATAATTCTCTTCATACACGCTCGCCGGTTTCGGAGACTCTTGACTCCACCTTCCTTCTGTACACGACCGATCTGGTCTAGGTAGGTGAGTCTCGGTCTCCCCCGGTACCTACATCCTTCCACTTTCGCATTGTATATCTTCTTAACCAGACGTTCGTTCAGCATTCTTTCCACACATCCGAACCATCGAAGTATTCCCTTTCGCATCTTTACACCAATACTCTCTTTCATACCTACTCGCTCTCTTACGTCGTCGTTACGAATGCGATCGATCAGCCTAACTCCACAGATTTTCCGCAGAGATCGCATTTCGACCGCATTAATTTTACTTTCATACTCTTTTCTGCATACCCAACTCTCGCTTCCATACAGTAATGTTGGGACAAGCACTGCGTTATGTATTGCTACACATGCCTTCTGGCTGAGGTAGTGGCTGCCGAGAAGTTGCCCCAACGCTCCGTTCACTCTATTTCCCGCATTCACTCTTCGCTCTATATCAGTGGTGTACCTTCCATCTCGGCTAAATCCACATCCAAGATATACAAATTCATCGACTTGCTCTAGTACATCATTACCTATTGTTACTCTTACATCTGTTCTGGCTTCATCTCTTTCAAAGACCATTATTTTGGTTTTGCTCACATTCATGCGTAGACCCCTTTTCTTACAATCTTCTGTCATTGTGTCGACTAGGGTCTGCAGATCAGTCGCTGACTGTGCCAGCAGGACCGCATCATCTGCATAGAGCAGAGCAGTGACCACTGAGTAAATATATTAATAAGTATTAAATATAGATAGATTAAAAAAGCTCGCACTGCTGCAATTTTAAAACTATTAGATTACAAATTTAAATTTCATTCTAATAGTAAAATAATACAAAGTATCACAAAAATATATATGCATCATGCATGTATAAAAGACAAAAATAATTATTTTATTATGCATTGTAAATACTTTAATTTTATATTAAAAAGCAACTAATAATTCAAACATGTTTTAGCCAGAGCAAATGAGATAACCACATAACAAATGTCACTTGCTCATAATTTCATTACTACAAATATTACAATACTAGCGACATGCCTGTCAGTTCAGTTGTGTAGTTTACTTTCACTACATAGAATTCTTTAAAATCCTACTTCATCTGACCTTCACAGAGCAGAAAGAAAGCCCACACTAAATCCCAAGTCTGTAGGAGCTATATTTAAAATATGTGATTTTTTACACCCCAGCAACCCCCGTTGCGGTTGGAATTTTATAAAATCCGTTCTTAGCTGACTTCTATTCAGCAAAAGGAATATTTCTACCAAATTTAAAGTCTGTAGGCCTTATGGTTCCAGAGATATTGTGATGAGTCCATACATAGGTAGATATCTCTTATATATATATAGATAAACAAGTGGAGACTGTCAAAATAAGTGGACCTAAATCCTCTGGTAATATTGTGTAAATGTAGGGCATGAGTTCAAATTAAAAAAAAAAATCACTTCAAAGGTTTGAAATTAATCTAAAACTGAAATGAATTTGCAAAACCTAAAAAAGGTCAGCTTTTATTACTATAGACTCAGCGATCATTCTTGACATCTCTAAATATGACTCAGCACTATAAGCTTTGTTGGATGGAGTCAATGACCTTTCTTTGTAAGATGAGTGCACCAAAATCAAATAATATTCTGACCTCATATAGACAAATGCAAATAACTACAATGAAAAACGTTTTAAATAAAATGATTTAAAAAATAGAGCAACAAGAATGTGTTAGTTGTTTAGTTTTTAGTGCCAGAGTGTACATTTTTGCATAATGCTATTTTTAAGCAAAAAATGAAGTCTTCTAAAAAATATGACCAATATAATTAGTATAGCATCTACCTACAAGACTATCTACAGAACAGTCAGTATTAGATAAAAATAGACATTTAATAAAAATAGTAATTATTATGTTATTAATCATGTTAGATTAAGAAATTAAAATATATCAGTAAAGTATGAAATGTATGGTATATCAACAGTGTGACATTGACTTTCTGAAGTTCAAGGTACCCATGAATTATTCTTGAACTTTATCTTCAAGATAAGATAACGATGCAAAAATATATAATAGTCTGACACAGAATGATAATAAACATTAAAATGTATATAAAGGTAACTTCTTATTTCAATTTACCAAAAAACAAAATTTATTATTTATTACTCGACTTATAAACAAGATAAAAAGAATGAGGTGTGCATAGGAAACTATAGTACTTTTCGATTTGATTAATTTTTTTTTTCACTCATTTTAGATGTGAAACGAATGTAGTTTGGGAAAGTAGTCTCTTAGCCTAATACTGTGAAAATTATTTTCATAACGATTGATACAAATTCAATACCAATACTCTAAGCAGAAATTCATGTATGTACCGATCAATATGGAATTTGGTTTTATAAAACTATAACTGTATGAAATATTTCAAAATACTACAATATGTTAATAATGTTCCTCGACAAAGTATGACAAGTACTCACCCATGAGTCAATCTACAAAATTACCTCTAATTCGCCTAAGTAACAACTTGCATTAAAAATACACCAAGAATAAGTTGGAAATTAAATTGATGATAATAATAACTGATAAACACTTTTAACACTCACTTCTTCATGTAGTCTTTGAGGTATAATGTGTAGGATTTTTTGTCACCGAAAGCGAATGTTTCAACTAGCCTATGATTTAGGACTATGTCTACACCGCTCTCGACTGCGGCATCTGTGCCTTCGTCCGCCTCTTCAGCGGAGGGGTTGAAACCCTCAATTTTAATATCTCCTTGCCCTCTCGTCTCAAGTTTACCAGTGACTTCGTAAATAACTTCATCGACGAGTTTCATTCTATATGTGTCTGAGAACATCTCATCACCTGAAAGAAACAAACATAATTTTTAGTTTCTGCATCATATATGTCGATGTGGCATTAGGTTTGCTGAAAATTGTGATAGAATATCACTTTTGCTGACCGATGAAATGTCAAAATCATTGTTATCAAAGATACATATATCAATTGAAATACACACTGAAACTAAATTCTTAGAACACAATAAATACAATTACCTGTAATAATATCTTTATAGATCCTCATTTTGATGGATTATTGGCGATTAAAAATAATAAAATCAGAAACAACGGCTTCTCGCCCCAAGAACTAAACCGGAAAGGGCATTTAAAAGGAAAAGAATCACAGAGCAAGTAAAAACTGGAAGGTGGAAGTTATTAGTGCTGCTATTTTTCTTTACGTGAACTAAGTCTTTTTAGGTCGCTCTGGATTTAATGAATACTTAAATAAAATAATGAATTAGCTTGATTTAATTTACTCAATAGATCACATCACATCAATAGATCACATCACAACAAGTTATCAAGGCCTCACTTAATTATTAAGCTAATTTCATTCTTGTAAATGTATGCTTCACAACGGTAATTTCTAATTTTATTGTAAACTTTTAATCTTTATTTTTTCGCTGTGTGGTAGCGGCTAACAATACTACCAACCCTCACTTTGCTCGTGGATGTCGTAAAAGACGATTAAAAACT
This sequence comes from Lymantria monacha, assembly GCA_905163515.2. Taxonomy (NCBI): domain Eukaryota; kingdom Metazoa; phylum Arthropoda; class Insecta; order Lepidoptera; family Erebidae; genus Lymantria; species Lymantria monacha. The sequence continues at coordinate 5,248,194 of LR991084.1, forward strand.
TTACCGACCTGAGCCAACTCCACCTGATGCCATTTGGTCAACAATTACATTCCCAAGAAGGGTTGACGTCAGGCAGGCGGCGCGGCCGGTCATAAGCTTAACTTATAAATATCTGTTCAAACGTTTCATGGTCATCACCAATTTTTTTTTTTGGTGTTTGGTGCTGTAAATATTTGAGATTCATAATTCATTATGCTAATAAAGTAAATACCTATATTTACTATACTTTCAAGTATATCTGTAGACCAGTGGCGGCTGTACCTTAAATGGGCACGTACGCTGTTCAAAACTTTTAAAAATTGCAAAATATTACTTCATTTTTAAATTACCATATTAATATTTATTTTTTAAACATACAAAAACATATAATAAATAAAATCTTTCAATTATGACGAAACAATTTAAGCGCTTTGCTAAACTATTAAGACTTATTTTCCCTGTAAAGAAAAATTTGCGTGCGTATCGACGAGTGAACGTAGACTGCTAATATAACTTGTATGAGTTACGAGCTAATATGCCTGGCGCGTGGGACAAAAGATAGCACATATAAATATATCGAGTAATGAGCCTGATCTCGAGCGCCGCACGTGGACCGAAGATTACCGAGAGCGCCCGATGTTGCGCCGGCTAACGGCGAATTTCGTCAAAAATCGGCGCCTTGAATCATGGCCTTGAAGTCCAGTATAGTTTTGCTGTATCTATGACGCGTTAATTATTGTTTAATTATATTAAGTAATTGTTTTTTTATTTTTGCTTTGGTTCAAATCTATACTATTGTGTATCTATACTAGTGTATACAGTTTGAGGTGTGAGTGAAAATGAGCTTAAATATTGATTATATTAAAGACAATAACAAAATTTTTCAAATTAAAATTTATATAAAACTGGCCGGCCGGCAAGGTCTTTTTAAAATTAAAACAAGAGTGCAAATAGAAAAATAAAGCATTTACCTGAAGTTTTAAAATTGAAATGTAATGTCGTATACACGTATCGATTTAATGTCTAAAAAATTATAAAAAATTAACATATTTTATGTAAGTTGTTGTTTTGTTGCAATTTCTATTCTTAATAATTAGTAACCAAGTAAAGTGCACCACCAGTTCGATAACCCACCAGCCACCACTGCTGTAGACTGACATTTGAAGCATCTCTGTATAATAGTGCCTACCAACAGAGATACTCTGATGATGGAGCTTGAAGACAAAATCCTGATTTATCTCTTTGTAAGCCCACCAAGTTTAGGCTAATTAGATTCATTTTGACCAGTTCCGTTAATTTCACAAGAAAAAAAAAACACAAAGCAGTCTGACGCGAGTTTAACATTTTTTACCATCCCTATAAAGTGCATAACGCCCCTAAAGAAACTTTCACTTCAATAAAAATTAAGTAAACCCCAACAAAAACCTAAAAATGAAAGATATATTTTCTCTCAGACTTTTAACTTCATTAGAAATAATTATGAATATTTTTAAGGTAAGTATCGTCGCTTCGAGGAACCGCTAATTAAATAAGATGAAAAGTATATTGATAATGGTAAGATAAGGATTACATATAGACTTACTCTATGTAAACAATTTATTATAAGTATCAAAACAAGAATATCCAATCTTTTAAATAATTTTCAGTCTTAATTAATTTAATCTCAAAATTTTGTAAATAAGTATAATTTGAAATTAGCAGAAGAATAGAATTTTCTAATCGTTATACTAATTGGAATGAAGAAATATTCTTCATTTAACGGTCCCCCGACGCGGCGATACTTATCTTATAAATATAATCATGTTATTCTAATTAAATTAAAGACCGACAGAAAATTTTTGTTTTTAATTATTAGATGTTTTTATGTTGGGTTATTTAAATATTAAATTTTATCTTTGCTCATGATTACCTATTGCACGCCTTCATAAGCTAAGTGTAGAGGTGATACTCTACTCTCTATATGATATATGAATATCAAGGACTTTTCACAACTAAAAATGACTATTTTTCTCACACTGCACTTATTGCAGGGCCGGCTTTACCTATAGTGCATAGGGTGCGGTGCACCCGGGCGCCGGGTGTTAGGGGGCGCCGACAGCCGCTTGTAACCATCAACCTATTCCATTTTGTTCACCCACTTTGGTACAAGAGGGCTCCAGGTTATTGATTGCACCCGGGCGCTACATGTGCTTGAGCCGCGCTCTGGGGGGGGGGCACACTTAAAACATTACTTATTTTTACAGACCGTCACGCCGCCTACAGATTGTTTGTACAAACTTAGCTGCTGCCATTTCGTCCTGTCTGTCAAACGTTTGACAACTGAGAATTGTTATTTTTTGTTCCTAGCGTAGGTACTTATTGTCATCGATTTATTTTCGGTTATTGATGTACTTTCTGAAAATAATCTCAACTTTCATTGTTCAGCTGATATTATGATTGTTTCGTTCTCAGCTGATATGTTTTTTATATTTCAGGGTAGATAGATCTCATAGTAAAAGAAAATTCTATATAATTACACATACACATGTAGATATGTATATATATCATTTCAACTTTAGTTCACCGCCCAAAATCTGGGTAGCAGCACTTTCCATACATGCATATTTTATCATCGAGTTGCCACTCTTTTTCAGTTTAATAAGTTTACTCTTTGCTTATAGGATAATATTATCGTACATATGTCAAGAAAAAATGTATTTGATATTTTTAAAAAGCAATTATTTTGTTTAAAGTAAGAAATGAAATTGATTAAAAAAATATTCGAAGACGTCTGGATGTCTGTGCATATGGATCTAGCACTCTCATTTACATACAGCCATAGGTTCGTTTACAATGCTTGCAAGCTATGTTTTGCGCTACGTCCAGAATATCGCGAAACTACAACGTGTTTTTCTCTCTTTCATTTATGACATTGACTAATAGTAAACGATAAATAATAAAAAAATAAACAAATAAAATAAAAAAGAATAAAATTTTCCTTTTCTCTTTTTATTTTCTTTTTTCTTTCTTTTGGGCACGGATGAAACCAGGCTTACTGGAGGTTCACCTTAAGCATTTAAGTTTGGTTGTTATACTATACGATCACTGCCCGTCGAAATATAAATTACCACCCAACTCGGCAGTAGTACTTTAAGACAATACAAGAGCTTTGGTACATATAAACAAGTGCATCTATGTACACACTTTTACAAATAATAAATATTATTGTAAAAAATAAGATTATGAGGCGTACACTTTTGGATTTTCAAACTATATTTATTCATGAACTACCCTTATGCTAGGGCCGCACCTGTGTGTTTCGTCACGAAGCTTCATGCAATAAGACGATATACGCAGATGATATTCATATTCAGACGATATTCGCGACGATAGCCAATAATGACTGGTCATAATATGACCAGTCGTTATTGGCTATCGTCGCGAACATTTTGGCTTCGTGTGCCGTATCGCTTGGGTGGCGATAAGTCAACAGGTTTTAGCGCGCTAATATATCGCGCTCTGTGGTCAGACTAGCGTTTTTCATTTCGGCGGCAATTTGGGATGTGTTTAGACGCGTTCGAGGATCTCCAGTTAATCAATAAATATGGAGTGGGGTGATGAAATGGTGTTAGAATTTTTGCACCATTATGAAGCGGAACCCATGAAGGGATCCAAAAAAATAGTTATGTAATTATTAGCATAATATAGCTGTAATAGTAAAGCAATTCGTCTTCCATAGTTAAACGCATGAAAATGATTTCGGCCATCTTTAATTATTGCACGATACTTCGTGTAAAATACCGAAGTCGCTATTGTGACCACAGTTTTATCGCGATAACTTTCTAGTGCACAAAACGTACGAAGGTTCGCCACACATTACTTCGGGACGATACACGCAGGTGCGGCCCTAGCATTAGGGTCTGCATGGTAGTGAGTTATTATAGCTTAACTATAGTTCTTCGATATCTTCCTTTTTCATTCACCTTTCATTGGTGAAGTTGAAACTTAACTTACTTACTTAATACTGGCATAAAAATGATCGTTCTTTAGTAAGTTAAGTGACAATATAGGTAGAGGTACAATTAAATATTTTAAACAAAAAATATTTTCTTTATAGGTACCTATATAGATAATTTCTGAGATTAGATTATTATTTTTTATTACTAAAAATTATTTAGCGTTCAAATCCCTATTAAATTATAAATATTGTAGAATTAGGTTCAATCTAAAGAGTAAAGTTATATCAATTGTTCAGTCATGCAAAATATCTGCGGGTTGGTACAATAGGCAAAATTAGATTAATATACTTAAAAAAAAAAAAGACATTAGATTAATGTACTTAAAAAAAAAACAACGACATTACATTAGATTAATGTACTTAAAAAAAAAAAAGACAACCACATTTTCTTTTTTTTTTCTAATGGCTTATCAGTTATGCTAGGGCCGCACCTGCGTGTATCGCCACGAAGCTTCCTGCAATGAGACCGGTCATTATCGGCTATCGTCGCGAACATTCGGGCTTCGTGTGAGTTATCGCTTGGTAGGCGATAAGCCAAAGGGTTTTAGCGGGCCAGCGTAGTCAAACTAGTGTTTTTCATTTTGGCTAAAATTTTCGATGTGTTTAGACGCGTTCGAGGATCTCCAGTTAATCAATAAATATGGAGTGGTGCGATGAAATGGTGTTAGAATTTTTACACCATTATGAAGCTGAACCCATTAAGGGATTCAAAAAGGTCATTATGTAATTATTAGCATAATATAGCTATAAAAGTAAAGCAATTCGTCATCCATAGTTAATCGCATGAAAATGATTTCGGCCATCTTTAATTATTGCACGATACTTCGTGTAAAATACCGTAATATGTAAAATACTTATAAATTATTACTTCATCTAGAGTTAATATCCCTCGGCAAATCAAACCGTTGCCTTCAACAGTGCCATGGCGGTACTGTTAATGGTTGCTTTCCATTTACAACACAGAGGGACTCTGCGGTACATTGTGAAACACTGCCAAACACTGTGTAAAAGAAATAGCTAGCTGCTAGCTGTTTCATTTAAACTTTTACACAGTGTTTGGCAGTGTTTCACAATGTATCGCAGAGTCCCTCTGTGTTAACTAAATGGAAAGCAACCAATGATCTTCTGCAATTAATGTGAAAAAACGAAAACATACGTAACTCGAAAATGTACCAACACTTTCACGATCCCGCCAAAACCCTTACTCGAGGGTTTTATATAGCAACATTTATACTTTTCTTTTTGAAGTAGTATTGCAAGTAAAATAAATGTCATATGTCAGGTAATTCTTTGACAGCTGACAAACACTGCAGGAAATAGGTGGCGCTTTAATGTATCTCTAATGATGGAAGTATTTCTTTACAATTCTAATGTTTGTAGATTATGTGGAGAAGAAAACGACAATGGAACATTTTTATATTCGTGTGATGAAAATAATACCAACTTAAGTGATGTTATCAATAGGTATTTACCAATTAAGGTAAACTCATTTTCTTATTGTGATTTGTTTTGACTTCAGCATCGAAAATACTATGGCTGACTTTTTGTTCCAAAATTATCATTTCACATCTTATTGAGTAATATATAAATTTACATCACCTATAATGCATATAAATGCATCTTTATTGTTGATATTCATATTATTTGGTACTGAGTTACTGTTGTAGCATTGCTATATCTCATCAAAGTAAATAGTCATAAATTTGTCGTTTGTCAAATCATTTCTAATAGATGGTCGTGTCGCGCCACAATTTGATAATAGTGTGACATTCAACGAAAATTATTGTATTTTATTTTAGGTGCAAGATGATGAACAACTGCCTCGGACTATTTGTCCAGGGTGCAACATTCAATTGGAAGCCACCGTGGAATTTTTAACACTAATTATTAATGGACAGGTATGAAGAAATATTGTGAATAATATCTTCCTCTTAATTCAATGTGGGATCTTTATTTTTTGGTTTTATACAAATATAATCCTTTCAGAAAATTATTCGGGAACTTCACCAAAGAGAAAGAGTATATAAAAAATCTATGCTAAATCCAACACCTGAACAAGATGTTATCACAGAGAAAATAATCTATGAAGGTTAGTTGCTTGCATAGTTACATTACTAGATATATTACTTCTTTTCACATTACTTAAGTGTTAAAAAAACAGTCATTATTTTAAAATGGGTGGATAGGTTATTTTAAAACATCAATATTCACCTTGACTGTTAAAACCATATTATTCTAGTCTTCTGTTGTTATAGTCTGTCTAATCTAAGAAGTGCACTGTGACAGCTGTCGGAGTAAGTTGTCTAGGTATGTGAACCAAATAATCGATATCGAAAATATCCGATTTTACTGAGAAATCGATATTGATTCTTTATAATTAATAATCGTTTTATTATTTATTTTTCAAAAAGGTGATGAATAAATTAAGTGCTAAATTAGTACTAAATAAATTTAATTATTTCAGCATAGAATCTATTCATCATATTTAGTAGGATTAGATTAATTAAAAACAAAAACTGGATTTGAAAATAGCTATTTATTAAGAATTACTACTATTACTTGAATTATCAGCATCGCGAACGTTAATAATTATTTACTCATCAATCAAAATGTAGAAATGTTCATCTCTATCAAAATCTCTATTCGATTAATTGTATTATTCTAATATTTTTACCGATTATTTGGATATTCGTGAATTGGAAGTTGTCAAGCACTACTGTATAGAATGTGATAATGCGACATTGTTAGGTCGTTAATAACAATTACTATTTACCATGTTATTTTTATTATAAATTAGTTTTACGAGTTTCAACATTAGTTTATTGTACAAGAAAGTCACCCGCAATGTTAATTATGTAAATAACTTAATAGTTGTTTAAAATTTCAGATTTATTCTTTGCAATCATGTGTATACGTTTGACCAAGGTTATTGTGTATTAAAAAATGCAAAACGTCAAAATGCACTTCTTAGATTAGATGAACTATAGTTATCATAATCTTTCAATCTAAAAAGGAAACAAAATTAATACTAAACCTTATAAAGGAATATAAGTTGCATGCTCTCTACTTTTGTGCTCTACTAATCTTAAATATTAAACTTCTCATATTCAACTGTTTATACTTTAATTGTTATATTGTCAATTTTTAATGGCCCATAATCTCCATTCGTGTTGTTCGTGTCAGCTCTAAACAAATATTGTTTTGCTAGAGAGATTTGGAATCATCATTCTCCTGCTCTTGGCCCAATTACTTGGGGTCGACATAATATGTACCCCTCTTCCTACACATTGCAAAGGTTATTGGCAATAGTTGACCAACCGCCTACCTGCCAACAATCCTTGGAATGCAATTGCTGACCTAATGGCATCAGGTAGTGTTGACCCAGGTCGATATAAGGCTCTTAATCGTTTTTTACGACATTCACAAACAAAGTAAGGGTTGGTAGTATTTGTAGCTGCTAACACACAGCAAGGTAAAGAGGTATAGAATATGCCTGCATTAATAACTTCAATAGATTGTAAATTCTTTATTTATGCTTCTTTTTTCATCATCATTATTATTAATATAATATTTTAGTAATAGTTGAATACTATTGTCGCATTTATACATCACACTATTCTACTTTATCATATTCACTTCCTCTTAACTTTGGAATGCACTCTAAAGATTTTAGTGTCCACTAGCCAATTAACTTTTGATAAAATATAAGAATCTTTTATTTAATGTACATATGCATATCACACACCATTACTAATGAGTAATATTAGTATATTTAAATAATAGTAATATGTGTTTCTGTGATATAAAGATTTAATATATGTCTATTTTCTAAATGTATGTACTTTAAAAATTTAAGCTATATTTTATGTGAAGCTCTTAGACTATAGATGACCACTGAGAGTTCTCAACTCAAAGTTTCTTAACTATGGAGTCATTATAACTTAAATTAATTAATGTTTTCTTAGTAGCTATATCATCATCATCACAGCCCATAAATGTCCCACTGTTAGGCTCGGGCCTCCTCCATAATGGGAGGGAAATTAACCTATTATACCGCGCTCGTCAGAGGTGTTGGTATAGGGTTGTGTTTCGAGTTTTTCTTCTCTCGTATAGATGTTATATGCCTTTTATATCCCTTAGTCGTCTCGTATGATCACCCGCGGATAAGACATGGAGTGGTGAATAGTATTCTTACTCCGTCACCACATGGAAAAAAAGTAGCTATATATAATTACTTAAATGTCTTTTATATTTCTGTAGATTGACTTTTAGAGAATTATGTATGTCCGCATTAAAGGATACATTAGTAATAGCCACTCTTCCTCCTATAGTTATCGTAAGAATCCGTTAAAGAATGTAAACAGATAACATTAACTGTAAGAGAAGTAAATTTAGGATTTATTTTAAGGGCCAATCTAGTATCACCTATTTATTAACCTATCAACATCTGTTTTTGGACATGGGTCTCTTTATGAAGTGGCATAATATCATAGTCGCAAGGCAGGTTGACATTTGTAGTTGATGTTTTAAGTTCACCTGGAAAGTACTGCTGTCTATTCACCTGGTACTCCTTTAGCAGGTTTTTACAACTACAATGGGCAAATCAGAGATGTACCATCTCTGATTTGTTTGATTGTTCATATCTTCTTAACCTGTCACCACATAGGGATAGTAACAATTTTTTTCATCAAAAGAAGGTGAACAATGGCACGTATACAGGCTAAAAAGAAAAAGAATTTATTCCACAAATTCAATGTGTGTTGTTCCTAACAGTGAATACCAGTGATGGAGTATACCAAGTGGAACACCCAATTGCATTACAAGTAGCTGGTCTGGACAAACCCAAACGAAAGCGCGGTAGACCTCCCAAGAAACATAAGTCTCCTGAAGAATTAGCTGTCACTGAAAAGATAGAGACACCTACACAGAAATATGATAAAGATGAAGAACCAACAGGAAAACGTAGAAGGAAAACTCCAACTAGATTTAGAGAAGCTGTGCAGGTATTTATTCATATTCTTTAAGAATTGTTCCTTCATAAACACTTATATGGACTCCATTTATCAATTTACCCAAATGCAATGTGAATAATGTTCCACTGTATCCTGGGACATTGCACCTAAAGGTAGCGAATACTGTGGTTGCAGTAGGTTTAAGTCCTTCACCCAATGGGCTTAATCATGACGACGGTAGTTGGTATAAGGCCTCCCAGTAACACATCTTTAACCAAGGGGCTGAGAAAAAGCAACAGCTACAATTGCATTGATCAGTGTACTGTAAAATATATCATTGAGATATTTATAGACTGTTGAGTCTAGTACTTAAACTCTTTTTAAAAATATTTAAGGGCAAAGAGCTGGAGAGAATATTCATAGAAGAAGGTGTGACTGATGGGGAGGAGAGTGATCATGATATTGAAGCTAATGTGCAGAAGGATGCTAACGTACCTGTCTCGAAAGAGCCCGAGGTTATAGGACATATGGAGAACTCAGGCGAACTAGTCGTATTCGTCAAGGGGAAAGGCAGAGGAAGACCTAAAGGTATGTTATATTTATATTAAAATTATTTCCTTTTTTTATTTTACTTAAAAATAGAGTCTCCGAAACCGGCGAGCGTGTATGAAGAGAATTATGAATGTCAACATTCGCTTCCTTAAGGAAGCGAGTGAAGTATGCAAGGATAGAGTTCTCTGGCATCCTGTTCTCTCTGCCTACTCTGCAAGGGATATGGCGTGATGATACGTATTTTACTTATATAAAGGGAATAAAGATGCAATTACCAATGGAAAAGCCCTAGCTTAGAAAATTCTAAAAACCCAAATCAAGGTCTAGAAAGATTAATCCTGTTATGTGAGTAGAAAATTCGCCTGAGACATATTTATTGAAACGGGAAAGGCGTCAAGTGGAATGACGGCTGTGGTGCCCTACTTAGGCATAATCATTGCAGTTTATATCTTATGGTGAATGATATAGGATCTCTGGGAAGTGGGTATCATCACTCTCTTTATTGACAACCACCGGCACGCCAAGATAATTAAGGAGTTCCTTCTCCTTGGAGGACTCCCAGAGACGACGTCGATAAACCGACATATGGGTGGACTGCGAGTTAAAGGAATCCCGGATTATTTGGCGGGATGTGGTCAGACCATAAAAAACTGTCTTACGACGATAACAAATGCCTACTATCATGCACCTAAGAGAAATTTAAAGTGAAGGTTTACTTCCAGGTCCGATGCGTCCAACACGCAAGGAGTGTGCTATTTGTGGTATGGAGTTCTCCTGCTCTGGCCGCTACATGTCCCATGTGGCACAACACGGACCAGTCATATATCAGTGTGAGGAATGTAAAGAGAACTTTGATACACATCTGGATTTTGTCAATCATCAGAAACAGCTTGGACACACTGGAAAAAATGTCATATCAATTACTAAGAAAAATGTTCAAGAAATTATGGTAAGTAATACAATTATATATAAACTTATTTTAAATATATATAATAATTATTTATTATGTATAAATCCTGTGAAGGCATACATATTGTCAGTTTTAACATACATACGTAGCCTCACGCCTGTTTCCCAGAGGGGTAGGCAGAGACTACGGATTGCCACCAACCACGATCCTGACATGCCTCCATCGCTTCATTCACACTCATCATAGTCTTCATGCATGATCTACGGTTATGCGTGCTCTTAACCTGACTGTTCACTAACACATCTTCAATTTTACCCAGAAAAGTACGACGTGGTCTTCCCTTTGTAATCATCCCACTCACACTCACTTTGTATACTTGCTTGGTCAACCTTTCTTCACTCATTTTTTCCACGTGGCCAAATCACCTCAGCATTCCCTATTTTATCTTGTCACTACTTTTTCATTCACACCACAGTGCTGTCTTATAACACTATTCCTAATTCTATCTATCAGACTTACACCACACATACTGCGAAGAGCTCTCATCTCTACAGCATTTATTCTACTTTCATGTCTTCCATGCCAAATCGCAACTTTCACTGCCATACATGAGAGTGGGCACTAATACCCCCTTATGCACAGCTAGGCGTGCCTTTTTAGACACATTCCTACTCTTCATAAAAGCGTACAATGTCCCATTCACTTTATTACCAGCATTAACTCGTCTTTCAACATCATCATCATTTTTACCATCACTAGTAAACAGTACACCCAGGTATACAAATTCATTCACCTGTTCCAATCCCTCACCATTTATAAATATATTACATTCCGTCATACATTTATTCTTTTCAAAGACCATTACTTTTGTCTTACTAACATTAACTTTCATACCTTTTTTTTCAAAAGCATCATGCATAGTATTTACCATGGCCTGTAAATTTTCAGCCAACGATGCAACTAAAACCTAATCATCGGCATAAAGAAGACATTTGACGATTCATTCTTAAACCACATTGATTATTTTTCAAATCTTGCAAACAGCTATCCATGAATAGGTTAAACAGCCACGGTGACGCTACATATCCCTGTCTGACACCTTTATCAATGTTAAACCATTCAGTGTAGGACCCGTTTATCCTTACGCAGGCTCTGGAATATAGATGGATTTCAACGCCTGAATAAGATGGCCGTCTACCCCATACATCGATAGTACCGACCACAATTCATTCTTCCTCACTTTGTCATAAGCCTTTTCAAAATCAATGAATGCGCAAAATACTTTCTGACCTTTAGCCAAAAATTTTTGCGACATGCATCATAAAGAAAAGACTTGATCTGTGCAACCCATACGCTTCCGAAAACCCGCTTGTGTGCATCCCATATTTTCTTTTCGGTTACTTTCACTACTCTTTCAATCAACGCTTTCGCGTACAGTTTGCCGACAATGCTAAGGAGGCTTATGCGCTGTAGTTTCTACAATCTTGCCGCGAACCTTTCCCTTTGTAAAGAGGTACGATTACCGCCTGACACCAGTCTATAGGTACTCGGCCATTAGTCCAGTAAAGATTGAAGAGCTGATATAGCTTGTTAGCTTTAATATCTTCTCCAGCCGTCAGCATTTCAACTGTAATCCTATTAGTTTTAACATTTTAAATTAATCAAATAAACTACGAGTAGCTCAGAATGTAACCACTACTGACAAGATCCAGCAAGAAACTCAGCAGTTTTGTCTATTAATATTATTTCTTTTATGACTATTTTATAAATAAAAAAAAATAGTACAACATGATAAATAGCACCAGTTTGATGTCCTTTAAACCCTGATATAATGTAAAATTTAAATACAACGTAATAGATTATGGTATTGACAATCATTTCATTTCTGTGTGGTGAATGATTAAGAATACAATTCACCATCAGCTTTCTTCCACGTTGGTGTCCTAAAAGATGACTAAGGAGTTATAGTACACAAACATAAGCAAGAGTTAGAATACAAATTAATCCTTCTTCAATCCATCCGACCAGAGTGGGTATAGTTGGTAAATTTGTAGAAGTATTTAAAGCCCAGCTGTATAATTTCATTCTTTTTGCTCTGTGGTGATGGGTTATAAAGTCAAAAGATCACCATCCCTTACTTTGACTTTACTTTTTCATGTAAAAGAATACCGAGGTAATGGACGTCAGCGCTCTTCCGAGAATCTCATAACATCATCTGCAATCACCAACCTGCTTGCCTAGTAGCCTAGTTTTGTCCTTATCCTAATAAAAACATATTTCTGATCTATTTATTACAGGACACAGAAGAAACAGAAGCAGAAGTGAAACCTATGAGCCAGCCGATAACCGAAACACCTGATGTTGGTGTTAATATGTTAGTAGACAATGTGATGACGTCACTGCCTGACCTGAGCGACCAGCCTGCCATCAGCGAGCCAGTTGTCTACCCACTCAAGTGCGAAGTACCCAATGGTGCTTTAACTACCGAACCTGTTGAGACTGTGGTCATACTTAAAGGTAAATGAAAAAAAATCGTATATTTTAAAAGTGTCGTATTTTTTAATTGTGGTAGAGCCACGCTGTTGACAGTATTCTCTGTCTACAGGCTCAGACCGATTCGTTCTGGGTAGCATACACACACTCTCGCAGACAATCGACGTCTAAGCAGTAGCAATGTGCTGCTGTGCTTAGTTCGGTGAGCGAAAGAGCCAGAAGCCCAATTTTCTGGGTGGGTTTGGGATGGCCATTAGTAGGCAGCGCCCTAGCTGTACCCCTGGTAATGCAAAGGTCCATGGCCTGCAGTAATACTTGCTTACCATCAGGTGGAGGACCAGGCAGCACTGGTCCTTTGCCACCATAAGCAATAAAAAAAATTAAAGTCAAGATACCACATTGAGGAATATTTATTCCTTGTATTTCGAGAGACTTCCATTACTGAACACAAGTTACATCATTCATTTATTGTCATTGTGTTTTATAAGGGTCTGATCTAATGCGATGACTATTATGAAGCCCTGTAACTCTAGCCAAAACTGATAACGGTTTCGAATTATATAAGGATATAGGGTCTTGGCTTATATCAGACCAGGTACGACTGGTGTAATCAATCAACTAACCGCATCGACAGACTAAACGTAAACCTCTCCAAACAACAATACAATAATCATAGCATTTCCCTTTTAAACAATTCCCTAGAAATCCTATAACCGAAATTATTTGAAATAATTTCATAAACAGTATATTATTATTCTAGTATCGATATTCAGATCCAATACTTTATATCTGCAAGTTCTGCAACAGCCCTAATGTTGACCATGATATTATAAAGCGACACGTTTCGCTTCGATCAATGAATTAAAAAAAAAAAACACTTTTTTTTAAATAGTACTAGTCCTAGTCCTTGAATTGCGGGGGACTTTACAAAAACGCAGACAAATTACACATACTCAGAACATCACTTTATGGATCGCACAAAATATTGTCCTGCGTTGGATTCTGGGGGGGCACACTTAAAACATTACTTTTTTTTACTGACCGTCGCGCCGCCTACAGACTGGTTGTACAAACTTAGCTGCTGCCATTTTGTCCTGTCTGTCAAACGTTTGACAACTGAGAATTGTTATTTTTTGTTCATAGTGTAGGTAGTTATTGTCATCGATTTATTTTCGATTATTGATGTACTTTCTGAAAATTATATCAATTTTCATGGTTAAACTTATATTATTATAGTTTCGATATCAGCTGATATGGTTTTTTTTATATTTCAGGGTAGATCTCATAGTAAAAGAATATTCTGTATAAATACACATACACATGTAGATATGTATATATATATCACTTCAACTTTAGTTCACCGCTTAATCTCTGGGTAGCAGCACTTTCCATACATGCATATTTTATCATCGAGTTGCCACTCTTTTTCAGTTTAATAACTTTACTCTTTGGTTGGATTCTAACCCACGGCACTGACACGTAAGGTCGGTATTTTAACAACAACGCCATCTGTGCAGTCGGTCACTAAATGTTACTTTTCTTGCCAGACGAGACCATAGACGTTGAAGAAGATTTCGGGAACTTAAATGAAGTGTCAGAGACTGCTGTGGTCCTTACAGAAAAGGCAAGACTCAAGTGTAACCATTGTGATAAAACATTTGGCACTAAGCAGAGCAAATCATTACATATTAAGGTATGATCCTACTAATTATTTCTTCAGTTTAAAGTATGATCCTACTAGTTAGATAAATACTTTACATTTTATATGTGGTGGGACCATATTATTGACAGTTTTCTGTCTACAGTCACGGGTGATCCGTCCGCAGTTGGTAGTTCCACATTCTCGTAGAAAATCGACGTCTTAGCAGTGGCAATATGCAATTGTGTTTCATTCGGTGAGCGAGAGAGTCACTAGCCCAACTTGGGTGGGTTTTGGTTGGTAGGTAGCTTACGTAACACTTACCATCAAGTGTACTGCTTGCTACATTGCCACCATAAGCAATAAAAAAAATAACTTACGACCTTGTTTTAAAGTATGATTTTAATAAAAAGTAGTATTTTTTTTTTTAATTATTTGCAGGCGACTCACCAAGGCGAGCGGCCGTATGTATGTGCGGAATGCGGCGCTAAGTTCGCGTACCCTCGCTCACTAGCGCTACACTCCGTATCGCATAGGAGACATCGAGCAAAGGGCTTCGCCTGCGATCTTTGTGGCAAGGTAAACTCAATCTCATTATTAACTTATCGGCCCCTTCACTAAAGGTTGTAATATGGATCTTTCTTTTGGGTATAGGTCTGATGCAATTATGCCCCGTCCAGACTGTCCGGGTGGCGAAAAATCCGGTATGAAACTATACTTCTGTATAGTAATCTCTATCACCTTTTGGGCCGGCCATCGGTACCCAGTCCGCGGCGCACTCCTCGCACCACTCCGTCCGGGGAGACAGAGCATGCACACCCGTAACCCACCCGTGAACCTCGCCTTCGTCGTTGGACCGGCCACCGGAGCAGTGTGAACTTGTCATCAATGGCCGGCCCGACGGAAAACCTCCTGAGGGTATGCTCTCCTTCGCGACGTCCCCGAGACTACTGCCTCGCAGAAGGCTGCGACCGCGTCCCAGGGCCAAACCGTCCCCATGCCACATGCTCACAGCTGCAAGCTCGTTGTTTGTTATTGGAAAATTGGCGAGAAAATCCTTATATCTAAAAAGATTTTCAGAAAATCCTAAGAAAAAAATTATATCTGACACAGGATTCCGGACCAGGAGCCCAAAATTACAGCAGTCCACCATTCGATCAACGTTTTTGAGATAAGAGCAGGATGTATGGGTTGACAAGATGATAATGATGGTGATTTTTATTTTGCAGGTGCTGAACCATCCATCATCTGTGGTCTATCACAAGGAAGCGGAGCACGCTGGACAGAGATATGTTTGTAACAAGTGTGGCAAGTCATTCAAGCACAAACAGTTACTGCAGAGGCATCAGCTAGTACATACGCAAGTCAGACCTTACACTTGCAAGGTGAACTTATCATCATCATCATAATCTCAGCTCATGTATGTCCCAGTGCTGGGCTCGAGCCACCTCTGTAATGGGAGGGAAATTGATCTACTATACCACGCAGTTCAGATGTGTTGGTATAAAGTTTTATTTCAAGTTTTCTTTCTTTCGCATAGATGTTATATGCGTTAATTCCTTAGTCGTCTTGTACGATCACCCACGGGTTAGATAGGGGATGGTGAATTGTATTCTTACACCATTACCACACGGCATAGATGAATTTATAATGGATGATAAAATCCTTACTTCTCCATAAATTAAAACTACCATATCATCATCTCAGCTACTAGCAGCATACTACAATTGGAGAGAAATTAACCTACTAGGCCACGCTACTCAGATGGGTTGATATACGATTATATTTCGAGTTTTTTTTTTATTGTCTACGGTGACAAACGAGCAAACAGCACACCTGATGGTAAGTAATGCTGTTGCACATGGACCCAGTAACACCAGGGGTACAGCCAAGCCACTGCCTATCGTGAAGAAAGAGCTCTTCCTAAACCTCGTGTGAAGAAAGACATGTCATAGTCGCTCGGTTTTCCTTCCCTTCATCATTTCAGCTTATATACATCTCACAGCTGGACTTGCACCTCCTCCACAATAGGAGTGAAATTGACCTGTACCACGCCGATCCAGGGAGCTTAGCGATATAGGGTTTTATTTCGAGGTTCCATCCTGCACAAATGTTATGGGCATGTCATATCACTTAGTAGTCCTTTGCGTTTTCTTTACGAAATACGATGACAACGGGTAAAAAGGTTCGGTGAAATGTATTCTTACTCCATCACCACACGGAAAGCTTTCCTTTTCATCTGGAAAGGAAGGTTTAGTGACACTGTAATGTATATTGTTGCTTCGTCACCACACGATGCTGCCATATCTGTTTAAAATGTATTTCAGGTATGCAACTCTTCATTCAAAACTAAAACGAATCTACTGAACCATCAGCTTTTACACACTGGTGTGAAGAAGTTCTCCTGCGAGATATGCAAACATAAATTCGCACACAAGACGAGCCTTACACTGCATATGAGGTGGCATACAGGTATGTTCATTAAGTGTATGAATTTTACTGCACTGATGATGTAGCGGTTAAAATAGCTACTTACCAAGCCAAGTGAATGCGGGAAATAGAGTGAACGGAGCGTTGGGGCAACTTCTCGGCAGCCACCACCTCAGCGAGAAGGCACGTGTAGCAATACATAACGCAGTGCTTGTCCCAACATTACTGTATGGAAGCGAGAATTGGGCATGCAGAAAAGAGTATGAAAGTAAAATTAATGCGGTCGAAATGCGATCTCTTCGGCAAATCTGTGGAGTTAGGCTGACCGACCGCATTCGTAACGACGACGTAAGAGAGCGAGTAGGTATGAAAGAGAGTATTGGTGTAAAGATGCGAAAGGGAATGCTCCGATGGTTCGGACATGTGGAAAGAATGCCGAACGAACGTCTGATTAAGAAGATATACAATGCGAAAGTGGAAGGATGTAGGTACCGAGGGAGACCGAGACTAACCTACTTAGACCAGATCGGTCAGGTACTGAAGGAAGGTGGAGTCAAGAGTCGCCGAAACCGGCGAGCGTGTATGAAGAGAATTATGAATGTTGAGGAAGCGAGTGAAGTATGCAGAGATAGAGTTCTCTGGCACTCTGTTCTCTCTGCCTACCCTGCAAGGGATATGGCGTGATGATATGTATGTATGTACCAAGCCAATAGTTGTGTTTCGATACCCACACACGACAATAGTTTGTGCGATCTATAAATACTTGTTCTGATTGTGGGTATAATTTGTATCTGTTGATTTATAGGTTTGTCAATTCCTCCGTAATACAAAATTATGTTCTTTTTCTTCCTTAGGGTCAGGTCTGTAAAAAATAATACTTTATAAAATGTTAACGATGAAAATCGCGATCACTGTTATCGCTATTAGACTTATCATTTAGTTGTGGTAAAGGACGACAAAGGGCAAGAATTGTATAATATTAAAAAAAAATGAGAATGAATTTTCAATAGATATGCGTTGAATGATTGTACATAATATATAAGTATTATAATTTTTTTTACCGTTCCAGGTCAAAAGCCTTACTCGTGCGGTACGTGCGGCAAGAGTTTCAGCCAGAAGGGAAACCTGGCGGAGCACGAGCGTATTCACACGGGCGAGAAGCCGTACCAGTGCGCGCTATGTCCAAGGCGATTCACCACCTCGAGTCAGCATCGTATGCACGCTCGAAGGCATGCGACCGACAGACCGTATGCGTGCGCACACTGCGGGAAGAGGTACAACACTAATATTTGTAACTAATTAAAACTTTGTCTGGGATCACTCTTTCTGCATTATAATATTATATTCATAAAGTCATCAAAGTTAATTAACTGCTAATTTATTTTGACTGCACAGATGGCGTAATGGTTTACATAGCTACTTACTGTGCCACGTGTCGCGTGTTCAATTCCCACGCAACGAACCACAAATTGTTGTACTGAGTCTGAGTGTATGTCTGTGTTCATTCGTGTACTTTAAAGAAAATTGTTTACAGCATGTCTAGTAAGTTACAACTACATCACACTCTTCGAATCATATTAGAAAAAGAAAAATTTAAGATATCTTCAATTTTAATTTTTACTTTTTCTAATATGATGGTAAAAATTATAGTTGGACCAATTTACAAGTTAACTACTATAGCAGCCATCATGATGATACTGTTTTACATCAATTGTTCATCATTTATCGCCCCACTATTTTGATTGTGTTGTTAGGTTCTCGTCGCGTGGCTCTTGGGCGGCGCATATGCGTCGCGAGGGCGTGTCTCGCGCACACCGCTGCACGCAGTGTGGTCGCACGTTTGCCGAGCGATGGTCTCTACTGAAACACGTACGAGCACGCTGCCACACCGAAATAAACAAGGTAAGTATTATCTACCACCGTCTAGGTCGTATTCGTATTTCTTTGGCAAGTTTTTCTTACGTATGTCACCACCCATCCTTTATTTTATTGGTGGCAGATGAGCAAGCAGCTAACCCGATAGTAGGTAAGTGCGGCTCATTGACTATATGCATTACCAAGGACGTATCGTTACCTACCTCGCTCGTCGAACGTAGCGCAAGAGTGCTACCACAGACTAGTTGGACTTTTATAGCTTTAGATAGAAAAAAATCAGCGCGTTGGCTCTAATACCAGAAAACGCCTTCCATATTTCCTTACGTGTCTGATAAGAGACTGTAATACATATTCAAATAATATCAATTCTTGGTGATAATGAATGAAAACGATAAAGAAGAATGTCAACTCGTCGTCTTTTATGAAAGCCTCAAGCAAGAGAGGTAGGAGTTGTGAATTGTATTCTTACTCCATCACCACACTGATATACTATACATTATTTACGATTAACTGATTCTGAATTAATGATTGTAACAAAGCTGATTTCGTAAAGGTGTTTAGATGACTGGACCGTTAGTCACCATCGAAATCTAGATCGAGCCGAATAAGTGGTTTCTAAATTCGAAGCAATGAAAATTAATTTTGTGCATTTTCTACATTCAAATGTACTATCATTATTCTCCTACTCTTATACCAATTACTTGAGGTCGATACAATATATACTCTTCTTTTTTAGTACATATTGTAAAAGTTATTGGCAATAGTTTTACGACCGTCCGCCTGCCAGACGTCAACCCTCCTTGGGAGTGTAATTGTTGTCCAAAAGGCATCAGATGGGGTTAGCCCAGGTCGTTATAAGGCTCTTAGTCATCTTTTACGACATTCACGAGCAAAGTAAAGGTTGGTAGTATTCGTAGCTGCTACCACACAGCTACTTCATTCGTATGTACTAATGAGAGTTAATTTTCTGCATTTGGAAATATAAAATGGACTCAGATGTTTTATTATAAAACTAATACTAAACAACAAATATATAATTGGAGGTTACATTAAATAATATTACTTTTCTTTAAATATAATCTCTTTATGGATATTGTACCAGCTGGCACATGATGGTTTTATTTTCAAAGTTTTTCAGATTCTAACATAAGCTCGAAATTATGTACCGTGAGCGATTATCACGGGGCTGGTATAATGCCTAATAAAAATTACTACTCTTTGTGAATGGCAGTGGGACTTTAAAAAAAAAATCTTCAATTACAGCAAGCACCCAAGCAGATGAGTTTGCTGGCTCATCCGCAGCCTCAAGAACAACGGCAAGAGGTTGAACAGACGGTGGTGGTGTCTGCCTCCTCTCCTGCCCACGTGGAACTGCCCCCTAACGAGTCGCAGGATGACTCGCTCGAGGAGGGCGTCATTTATGTTACATACGACGTTGATGAAGCTGATTCACCAGCATTCCAGATATTGTCACCAGAACAGGTAAATAAAGCATATACACCGTGGAATCTAATTGGCTGTTTTCCTGAAACGTATGTACTCAGTTAATCATTCTTAATATCCCCACATAACTAAAAACATAATACATTAAAAAAAGTCTGATAAATAGACGTTCTTAAGTTTGTCTGATATGCAACGGTATTGTTCCCAACATGCCTACGATAAAGCATTCGAATTAAATCGCAATAATAGGTAAAAAAAAATTTAGGAATCCCGTCGCGTCCCGCACCCACCTCTTGCTTTTAATGCGCCCGAGCCGCGCGACCTTGGTCTATGTTTTAATAGGTCAATTTGTAATTTTTTGCCAAACGGCTTAGACGTATATCATATGTTTATAACAAATCCCAAACGCGAGTGCTAGTAAGTGCGAAAAAATGACAAGTCATTACCAGTACTCTGACGTAGAGTGGTTAGACATGGTTCGTTTTTATGCGATTGCGAGAGGCAACTTGGCGAAGGCTAGATAGATGCCTGTACGCTCAGCCAGAACACCTGGATTCGTTACGCAGATGTGGCATTATAAATCCGCCTGTGCCTACAACAGCGATAATTTTATCAGCCACACAACGCCTACTAACCCACAGGCAGTTTTGAGTGCTTACACATGCTCAGGCTAGAGGTAGAGTCGGAGAGGTAGGTGTCGCCGACATTCTGCTCGATTAGAAGAAGAAATTCTTGAGAAAATGGAGTCATCTTTTTAAAGTAATTAAGGAAAGTAGGTAACCAAGGTAAGAGCATTGACCGTAGGTTGATACCTACGGTCGATGCTCTCAAACGACCGTAGGTATAACAAAATTATTAGACAAAACATGTTACAGTTATGCAAAAATGATATTTTAAGGAAACGAAGGATTGCAAATGACTAGAATTTATGTTTTTATTTTATTGAATAAATGCTATATTATGGTTCTATATCATTAACTGAGTATATACGTTTTGGGAAAACAGCCAATTAGATTCCACGGTGTATAGGCCAAGATCCACTGGAAGCTTTTATTTATGATTTATAAGTCATTTATTGAAGTCTTCAACTATTGGACAGTAGGAAGGAAGTTGACCATTCTGATCAAAGGGGGTAGCATAGAAGATTCTCTTTCTATGAAATTATTCTCCTACTAATATTCTCTACACTTCATTAAGATGGATGTATCTTTTTTTTTCGAGTTTGCCTTCTCTTCCTATATGTTATCTACTTATTAATTGAGTTATTTTTAAATATAAATGTTAATACATATAAATAGGGGCAGTAATTTACCCAATGCGTCGATAGATGGCGCTGTGTAATGTTGTTGAAAGCAATCTGCCCGTAACAGCTGAAAGACACGACAAAAAAATCGGATCGAGAGTTCTCAGCGTTTAGTCCAGACAAATCTGTGAAAGCCATCTGGGACTAACAGCTTTTAAGACACGACACAAAAAAGAAATGGCTTATAAATCGGGTAACACGAAGTATTCTTTTCTTTATGAAATTTAACTAATTTTACGAAATTCATCGTCATTATAACATTGGGTTCATATACATGTGTCCACTGTAAGCTATCGGACCTGTTGGTTTTATTTCAAGTTTTCCTTCTCTGGCATATGTGTTATAAGCATATTATATCCCTTAGTGGACTTTTACGATAACCCACGGCCGAAATATACTTGGTTTGACGTCAATATCGGCGTTAAGCAGGGGTGCGTTCTGTCAGCCAGGCTGTTTATCATGTATCTGGATAAATGTCTCCAAAGGTTGAACGATATGAATGTGGGAGTCCAGATGGGCGACTCAGTGGTCACTGCTCTGCTTTATGCAGATGATGCAGTCTTGCTGGCACAGTCAGCGACTGACCTGCAGACCCTAGTCGACACAATGACAGAAGATTGTAAGAAAAGGGGTCTACGCGTGAATGTGAGCAAAACCAAAATAATGGTCTTTGAAAGAGATGAAGCCAGAACAGATGTAAGAGTAACAATAGGTAATGATGTACTTAGAGCAAGTGGATGAATTTGTATATCTTGGAAGTGGATTTAGCCGAGATGGAAGGTACACCACTGATATAGAGCGAAGAGTGAATGCGGGAAATAGAGTGAACGGAGCGTTGGGGCAACTTCTCGGCAGCCACCACCTCAGCCAGAAGGCACGTGCTTGTCCCAACATTACTGTATGGAAGCGAGAGTTGGGTATGCAGAAAAGAGTATGAAAGTAAAATTAATGCGGTCGAAATGCGATCTCTGCGGAAAATCTGTGGAGTTAGACTGACCGACCGCATTCGTAACGACGACGTAAGAGAGCGAGTAGGTATGAAAGAGAGTATTGGTGTAAAGATGCGAAAGGGAATGCTCCGATGGTTCGGACATGTGGAAAGAATGCCGAACGAACGTCTGGTTAAGAAGATATACAATGCGAAAGTGGAAGGATGTAGGTACCGAGGGAGACAGAGACTAACCTATCTAGACCAGATCGGTCATGTACTGAAGGAAGGTGGAGTCAAGAGTCTCCGAAACCGGCGAGCGTGTATGAAGAGAATTATGAATGTTGAGGAAGCGAGTGAATTATGCAAAGATAGAGTTCTCTGGCACTCTGTTCTCTCTGCCTACCCTGCAAGGGATATGGCGTGATGATATGTATGTACTGTATGAATCTAAATATAGTTGTTAAAATCATTCCAGGCGATAGATGAAAATAAGGTGCTCACGTCATGCGAGTTGTACTCCGGTTCATCACTCTTGGTGCCACAACCTGACCTGGAGCCGCTAGAACTAGAGCAAGATCACTTGGAGCAGTTACAAGAACTCACGTTGAATGAACACGAACATATACCTGTAAGCAGGGCCGGCTTTACCTATAGTGCAGAGGGTGCGGTGCACCCGGGCGCCGGGTGTTAGGGGGCGCCGAGAGCCGCTCGGGACACAAAGCGCCTCCACTGTAACGCTCCGCACGGAGCGGGCGCACCGTACGCAGCGAGTGCTTAACCATTTATACACGTAATATGTGCGTTATATGACAGGTTTGGGTAGGTTGCTGTGTCGCCATGTTCACTGTAACTTCATAATCCGATCGCGTTTACTTGGTTTCGTGTCAAAAAACAACAAGACTAAGCATGCGACAACGCATTCCAACGAGGTTCGGAGTTTAGTCGAACGTCTTGTTAGTATCAACCTATTCCATTTTGTTCACGCATTCTGGTACAAGAGGGCGCCAGGTTACTGATTGCACCCAGGCGCTACATGTGCTAGAGCCGCTTCTGCCTGTAAGTTCATTTAATACGTCTTTTACATATATATGAAGTTAGTAATTAGATAAAAATATTAATAAATGTTAAGTGAACGTAATTTTCCATATGGTGATAGAGTAAGAATACATATCACCACCCTCTATTTTACCCGTAGGCGATCGTAAGAGACGAGTAAGAGATATAAAACGCATATAACATCTATATAATAGAAAAATAATACTCTAAACATATTTAAAATAGAGTTAAAATACAACGGATTGTGTACGTTTTCTTCTATAAATACGACATCGAATAATCAATATAACAGGTAGTGGAGTAAGTTTAAACAAACATGTCATTGCTCATATTATTTAAGTGCCTATATCTATATGTATATGTAAAAGAAAGTTGTGTTAGTTACAACACTTATAACTCGAGAACGGCTGGACCAATTTTAATGATATTTATGTTTCTGAGTTTGTCTTCGTCGGGAATAAGATATAGGATATTAAAATATGATATTAATAAACAAACAAAAAATCATTTAAAAACATCAGTTCTAAACGTTCATTTGTTGATGATGTAACAAAATGCAACTGACAGCTCACGTAATGTTATCTATGGTTTATTTGGAAAATACCGCGAAAAGTTGAAATTACATTTGACCAGTCAGTGTTCGTTTTATGCGCGTGTTACGAATTTTTAGTTATTACATTACCAAAAATAAATATAAAACATCCAAAATATAAACCATTAAGTTAAAAAAATATATATTAAAATCACTATCATTTTTGGGCGATAAAAATGCGGCTATTATGGCGCGCTTCTGTGACGTCAGAATACACACATGTTGGATGTCATTAACGAAATGGTTGGTTCACGAAGTTATTGAAAATTAAAAAAGAGAGTGTAAAGTCAACTTATTACCATGGAAAAGAACAGGAAACCGTATTATAAATATTGTTTCGTTCTTATGTGCCAAAATATTATCAAAACTGTACCTAACAAAGTATATTTCCTTATGCCGAGAAATGTAATAAATAAGAAAAAAAAAATGATGCAAGGCGATGAGAAAAGACAATGTGTTGTGTTTGAGCAGTTTATACTGTTGTGAAGATCATTTTAACGTAAGTAAACACATTATTTACACATGCGATTTTCACATTAACACATGCGATTTTCACATTAACACATGCGAACTGTCAAGGCCATAGAACTCCTCCTCATTGGAGATACAAACCAAATCCCATTCATAGATCGGGACAACCTATTCGAAATGAGACATGACAAGCCTCTGACCACACCATCGGCAATACAAGAACTGCTGTGTACGCATCGGTGCCCCATGGACGTAGCATATGCCCTCCAGAACTCTACTAATGAACGGAACTACTACAATGGCATATACTCGTCAAATAAGATCATAAAATCCCTGAACATATACAAATACACCGACGCCGTCATACCACCCGACCTTCCCGAGACTGTATACCTGTCACACACCCAGGCAGAGAAAGAAAGCTTCAAGGAAAAGGGATACGGCACCGGTGAGGGCTCCGAACTGCGAACCATCCACCAGGCACAGGGACTCGGCGCACCTAACGTCATCATAAATCAGACTAGAGACTCGGTGCAAAAGTTACATAACAGCATAGAACACGCCGTGGTCGCCATCTCCAGGCATACCAGATCCTGCACTTACTACACAGACACCCGTGAAGATGCCATCTGGAAACTCATGAGGAAGTCCATAGATCAGGATTCTGGTACTATACTGGAATACGTCAAGAAGATGGCGGTAAAATATAGAGACGAAAGAGTAATGAAAGAGCTTGGTCTACTACCCCATTAAACTAAAGTCAACACAAGCGTGGAGTCAATTACCATCAACCTAGACATAGACTTCCAAATTAAACAAATCATTAAATAAAACGTCACAGACATTATTATCATCATCACAACATCACAGAGGACAGAAACATCTACAAATAGAAGGGTTTCACCAACAACAAGACCACCAGCGCCAAGAAGAAATCCTAAAAGACATGTTGTCGCTCAACATCTATGACACATTAATTGCGCTCTTCAAGCTTTATCCAATTGTAATAAAGCCACTTCAAGAACATTAATTTTATAAACAAACCACCATAACAATTAAATTAAATATAAAAAGAGCACGGACAAAAAGTCTGTGGAATAACATACTCATAATAAAAAAAAAAAAAAAGAAAAGTAAACACATTAGAGAAGTGATGAAGTACATAAAAGAATAATTTTTCCTTAATTACATGCACATACTTGTTTTGTTAACAAACTTCGACGTACACTACCTAGTTTACGTAAAGTTCTTAAAGATATATTCTCAATATGTAATAGGTACATGGGTCTAAAAGGAATATATGTTTAGCCATCTATGATACCTATGAATGAAAACATGTATCTTATTAGAGTAAGAGAAAAGTTTGAAATTATTTATTATTCGTTTTTCTATTGGGTTTCAGATACAGAGAATTATATGCAATACAAAATAATGGCATTAGAGCAGGGACAAAAAGTGACGTTTGTTAAGTCTCTCATTCACAAGGATTAATACTTACATACATACATACATATCATCACGCCATATCCCTTGCAGGGTAGGCAGACAGAACAGAGTGCCAGAGAACTCTATCTCTGCATACTTCACTCGCTTCCTCAACATTCATAATTCTCTTCATACACGCTCGCCGGTTTCGGAGACTCTTGACTCCACCTTCCTTCAGTACATGACCGATCTGGTCTAGGTAGGTTAGTCTCGGTCTCCCTCGGTACCTACATCCTTCCACTTTCGCATTGTATATCTTCTTAACCAGGCGTTCGTTCGGCATTCTTTCCACATGTCCGAACCATCGCTACACGTGCCTTCTGGCTGAGGTGGTGGCTGCCGAGAAGTTGCTCCAACGCTCTGTTCACTCTATTTCCCGCATTCACTCTTCGCTCTATATCAGTGGTGTACCTTCCATCTCGGCTAAATCCACATCCAAGATATACAAATTCATCCACTTGCTCTAGTACATCATTACCTATTGTTACTCTTACATCTGTTCTGGTTTTATCTCTTTCAAAGGGCTGACTAAAAACTTCGAGGGTAACACCAAACTCTTTTGGAGGGAGGTGAAGAAATCTCGGGGTGGTTGGTCAGCCTTCAGAATGAATAAAATAAGGTCTAAAGGTGGAGACATTCTTACACAAACACAAGACGTGTTAAGCCGATGGAGTGAATATTTTGGCGATATGTGTGCGGATGCTACGGTTGGCGCCGGTGTTGGATGTGGTTTAGTAGATCAACATTCGACAACGGCGTCCTCCGATGGCATCAGTATGGATGAAGTTGAATGGGCGATAAGAAGATTGAAAAATGGTAAGGCAGCGGGCATTGATATGGTGTCTGCCGAGATGATCAAGCTTGGTGGCTCCTGTGTCTGGGAGGCGTTCCTGTTGCTCCTCAATTTATGTTGGAGCTCGGGAATGGTTTCCAGGGACTGGAATAGCGCAGTCATCGTGCCTTTGTTTAAAAACAAGAGTTCACGTTATGACTGCGCAAATTACAGAGCCATAAGCTTGACCAGTTTGGCAGCAAAAATGTATGGTAAAATTATTGAAAGGAGAATGAGGATGGTGTCCGATGGTTTACTGTGTGATACACAAGGAGGTTTCAGGAGTGGAAGGGGATGCATGGATCAAGTGTTCTCTCTGCGCAACATTGTGGAGAAGCATCTGGCTCTAGGTCAGAGGGTTTTCTGCAGTTTTGTGGATCTGGAGAGAGCATTTGACACGGTTGTACGAAAGGAACTTTGGGACATTTTACCGGAGTATGGTATTAGCGGTAAACTGCTACAGGCTGTGCAGTCCAGTTACATGGGCTGTAGAGCCTGTGTGCGGCTGGATGATGGAATGTCGCCTTGGTTTGACGTCAATATCGGCGTTAAGCAGGGGTGCGTTCTGTCAACCAGGCTGTTTATCATATATCTGGATAAATGTCTCCAAAGGTTGAACGATATGAATGTGGGAGTCCAGATGGGCGGCTCAGTGGTCACTGCTCTGCTTTATGCAGATGATGCAGTCCTGCTAGCACAGTCAGCGACTGACCTGCAGACCCTAGTCGACACAATGACAGAAGATTGTAAGAAAAGGGATCTACGAGTGAATGTGAGCAAAACCAAAATAATGGTCTTTGAAAGAGATAAAACCAGATTAATACTTGAACACAGAAAACTAACAACTCATGAAATAACTGGGTAACGATAGAAAATAATCACTATAGAAACGCCTTGATACCAGAAGACTCGAGTGTACGATGACGTCACGTCAAGACGACAAATTTCTAAAACGCGCGATTGGTTGTTCAAGAACAACCAATCGCGTTGCGTTTTAGAAATTTGGGAGCGAATTTCAAAAAAGCCGATTTTTGATAATTAAATTTCACTATTAAATATTGATGAATTTCAAAAATAATTGTATAGGTATGTTTTTTAAGCAATAAAGATTACAAAAAAAAATATGTTCATTTTGGAGTCACGTGTATATTCCCTATTAGATAATTTTCAACTCGCATGAAGAAAAATGTCGTATAACATAAGGTATTCCTTCGTCTTGCCACGTTATTAAAATACTTGATTTTTTAAATTAATATATTATTCATATTTATTATCATAATAAAAAAAATTACCTATTAATTTTGATTTAATCGAAATCTGCTCATTCATTAACTGTTAGGTGGAACGAAGTGTGCCGGGTCAGCTAGTATAATGTAGAATTTTTCCGTGTGGTGATGGAGTAAGAATGCTATTCACCATACCCCGTGGGTGATCGTAAGAGACGACTAAGGGATATAAAACGCATATAACAAATGTACAAGAGATGGAAAAATCTAGATTAAACCCTATACCAACACGTCTCTAAGTAGATATATATAGGTCAATTTCTCTTCCATTATGGAGGAGGCTCGAACCCATCTGTGGGAAGTATATGATCTGAGATAATGATGAAGTAATCAACGTTAGCACGTATCAGCGCCTAAGAATGTTATAGTAGCTGAAATATATGCGATGACAACTACAAATATAATATACAAATGCAGATAACATCTACTTTAGAGAAGGAAAGCTCTATATAAAACCTTATACCAATCCGACTGATCAACATAGCATAATGGAGTTAATTACCCTCCCATTATAGGAGTCTCGACCCTAATAGTGGGAGTTAGCTGAGGTGATGATAATTTACAGGTGACCGATGAACAGGGCAACCCACTTCACTTCACAATGCAAGACGGCACCCGGCTGGCCATCACATCCGTTGATGGGAAATCGTTACAGGTATGTTACACTGCTAATTTTTAGTCTTTTCTGGAATAGTACATTACTGCAGCGGCCAGCAAAAGAGGCATTGATGGACGAACGTATTTTGTAAGTCCAATTCCCAGTTGTGTCCAAGGTTTGTATAGTACTTTTCTCAAATAATGCGCGGAAATTAAAACTAAGTAGAACTGTATACATGAAGAACAATGAACAACATTCTTCACGTGCTAAAGGGTTCATTTGTTTTTTTTTATCATCAAACAGGTTTTTTTCCAAGTCAGTTCGAAATTTAAATAAAACTCTCATAAGTTGCTTATTTGGTTGCCATATTTTTAAGTAACAATTCGTTCCATTTTTAAAATACACGACAGATATGAAATTTCGATTTATCTCGAAGAAGTAATGCTCAAATTGCCAAGCATATTTGAGAAAAATAAACTCATTTGCAAAAAAAACGGGCGGTTTTGATTTTCATTCATATTTAAAAAGATACAATACCAAAAAGGTTTCAATCGTTTGTACACGTTACTGGCCGGTTTTAAAAATGCTGTGGTATTTAAAAAAGTACGTTCTAAATTCAATTCTTCATTTGATGTTCATTTTTACAGAAAACCCCTTTTTATATCGTTTTCCATCAAAATTCCTACAACATACCATTAACAGTGTCACCATAGCAGTGTTGATGGCGACAATTCGACTGACTGACAGACAATGACTAACTTGAAGAGATTAAGAACGTGAAGATAATTATAACTCGACACTGGCAAAAATGGCTCGTATAAGTAGCTGATTGCCAATACATAAAAAGAAGAAGAAGAAGAAGCTGCAACTTAACTTTGACATTGGCTTAAGTATAAACAGAGCCACAACAAAAAAAAAAAAAAAAAAAAAAACCCCTTTTTATCCTACATTTTTGGCGCGAAGTTCCAGAAGTTAACATCGACTTTCATAACTTTTATTCAATTTTTATCGATTAATTTCATATCCTTGACTGTCAAAGCTTTATTTAATGCTGTTTGGCTGTATCAAAAATGGTAGATAAAGTGGTAAAAGCTACCAAAATTATCGCGCTGCTTGAAGAGGGTTGCAGCCAATGTTTCGTGGCTAGGAGGCTAAATGTTAGTCGCTCGACAGTCCAAAGGACCTGGCAGCGATATCAGGAGACTGGTTCCGTCGAGAGAAGGCCTGGTTCTGGAAGAAAACCATGTACCCAACCACGGGATGATCGTTTTCTTGTGAGTCGCGCATTGAGAAATCGCAAATCTTCGTATGTGGATCTTAAGAACAACCTCCAAGAAGTAAGAAATGTGCATATTAGTCTATGGACGGTCAGGAGGAGGCTTCTCGCTGCCAATATACGCAGTCACCGCCCGGCCCGCGGCCCCAAATTACTCCGTGAGCACAGAGTTCACAGGCTTAGGTTCGCTAGAAATTGTGAATCATGGACTCAAGACGATTGGAATAGGGTTTTGTTCTCTGATGAAGCCAGGATATCTCTGTTCGGTGAAGATCGACGTCGGCGAGTGCTAAGAAGACAAGGAGAACGCTTTGCAGAGGCATGTTTCGAAG
Source organism: Lymantria monacha (assembly GCA_905163515.2). Classification (NCBI taxonomy): domain Eukaryota; kingdom Metazoa; phylum Arthropoda; class Insecta; order Lepidoptera; family Erebidae; genus Lymantria; species Lymantria monacha. Next base: position 5,278,626 of record LR991084.1, read on the forward strand.
AAATCACACCTTATGGTGGGGGCTCTGTTATGTTTTGGGCAGGAATAAATTCAATGGATCGTACAGAGTTAGTCTTCATTGAAAACGGCTCACTGACTGGGCATCGATACATAACGGAAGTTCTAATTTCTCATGCACAACCCGCATTGGCCGCTCTAGGTGAAGACTCGATTTTTATGGACGACAATGCTCGCGCCCACCGATCCCGCGATGTTAATGCGTATGTGCAAGAGGTCGGCATTCGTCGTTTGGATTGGCCAGCTCGAAGTCCCGACCTCAATCCCATTGAGCATGTCTGGGACGTTCTGAAACGGCGTGTGAGATCAGTACACCCGGCTCCGCAGACCATCAGAGAGCTGAAGAATGTGATTACTGCGGAGTGGGAACGTATTCCGCAAGCAAGTATCCGGGATATACTCGCTAGCATGCCCAGACGAATTCAAGCTGTGATTTTAGCTAGAGGGGGTCACACTCGATACTAAACATTTATCTGCTTTTACTTTATTAAAGAAAAACAATATTTATTTCCCATAAATTGTATCTAAATTTTATGAAATACTGATGAAAACGATTATTTTCTTATTAATTTACCAAATTGTGTGGATAAAACTACCTATAATTATCAAACAAAGAAATATTAACATTTGAAATGGTTCATTGCTTAGGTGCCCGTTTTTTTTGCAAATGAGTGTATATATAGTATAAGTTTTGTCTGCATTTAGTTGCTTGGCAAGAAAAAAATGTTGTGAAGGCTGAAGAATATATCATCACTACTTACTTTCCCCGTCGTTAGAAGCTGTAACAACCGGTTCAGGTAACATCTCACACTTAGACTTTACAGCAGTAGTGTTCTAGAAACATTGTTATCAACTATGATTACGATATCGCTTTTCAAGTGTAAGTTAGTACTATCTATATCGGATTGAAAGCCCTTAGCGCTCACCCTCAGTCCGGGTAAAGTTGCCATAGCCATCTGTGGCTAACAACTAAGTCACACACACACACACACAAAGTAAAAAAAAACAAAACGTCTATCTATGTCCACCGTTTTACGTGGATTGACAGAGCAAGAATAATTTTCTCCACCTTCCTATCTTACTTGTGGGTGTCTTAAAAGACGACTAAGGGATTAATTATGCATATAACATAATTGTTTCTGATGTTTACGCCTTTGAAATAAAACTATTTGTACGGCTTTTATTGTGTTGTTTGTATTCGATTTTTAATTGCCCGACGTTTCGACTACTTCCTAGTCACAGGAGGACTAAGGTGTATCACGTCCAACAAGTCATCGATATTACAGAGATTTATAACTACCCGCTACAGTATTATTTATTGAATTTTGACGCACTTTTTTTGATACAAATCCCTATTATCCAATAGAATCCATAAAAATAATTTTAATTCAAAGTAGAAGGCACTATTTCAATAGTAGTAAAATTTTTGATGTGGGATTATGTAATAGTATGTTGTCCGCCCCAGAGTCTGATGACGCTATTGTTTTATACAAGTTGGCGGAGTTGGGTCTGCAAAGGCCTTAATTTCGTCAACTTTAATTGTTTTTATTTTTTTATTTACATATATTTTTTTGTTGATCTTTGTACAGTGTCTTACAGGGCGATGTGGTCGCGTAGCGACAAAGCCCTTTAAATAAATTAAAAAAAAAAAGCATATAACATATATGCAAGAGAAGGGAAATTCACCGATGTCAAGAATAAAACAAGATGAATAAAATAACATGCAGTTGCATTTCTTAAATTAACTCAATTTTAGTCAGGATGTCGAATCGAGCAGTTCCTGCGCAAAAGTTACAATACAGTACACAGATACATTTATTAGAAAAATAACATTTGAAACCGACTGTTTATTACAGGTGATTACACAAGATGGCCAAACTATACCTGTAGAGATTAACGGATACGCTGATGAGGAGGTACAGTATATTTCTTAAACTTTCAAATAAAATGTAAATTTACTTCTAGCTACTAACGGACTAATGTAACTGTACTTCGTTACCTTAATCATTCGTCGAATAACGATTTTTACCCCCATTTGAGACGCAAGTATTGTTATAGTTTTAAAGCATTTATATATACATATAAAAATTAAGGGAGCAAGAAAGAAATCAAAATTTTTGGGGGATTTTCAACAGGCTGTAACTTATACAAAAATGGTCGTACAGCAAAAAAAAAAAAGCAAATTGTAGCTCTAAGTGTCTAGTTTTCGGATCTGAGTTTGAAATTTTTTTTTTCAAAATTGTTTTGATCTTAAGAAAACCACCGAAAAAAAATTTTTGAGACTTTTTGTTTTTTTTTTAATCTACGGACGTGGAAAAAAAATTTTTGACTTAACCTGCATATGGACTGGATAGATCAGTTATTCAGCTTTAATTTGGTATTTTAAAAATCTCAAACGAGCATTTCTCACTGAGATATCGGTGTTTGAATGGAAAAAGATCATTTTGTGTTTGATTATCAATATCTCAGCAGCCAATGATCGCACAGACACACATAACAATTTTCAAAAAAATTAAATTCAAACTCAGATCCGAAAACTAGACACTTAGAGCTACAATTTGCTTTTTTTTTTTTGCTGTACGACCATTTTTGTATAAGTTACACCCTATTGAAAATCCCCTAAAAATTTGGATTCTTTTTTCTTGCTCCCTTATTTTTTGTGAGAAGTGTATGTTTAAATTACTGAAATTTAATATGCTTAATTATTTATAAAACCCGGTTATGAAGCGAAAAATGATGTCACAAGCGGGATTCGAACCTTTTTTCGCTTCGTAATCGGGTTTTATAAATAATTAAGCATATTAAATGCTAAATTTCAGTAATTTAAATAACAAGGTTGTGTCATCGTTTAATACAATTCTAACTGCAAATTTTGAAGTATTAAGCCTACATAATGTGTAAACATTGTCGGGTAGATGGCATACCGTCACCTTAAGACGTAAATATGATACGAAGCGAAATTTGCATGTCCTAAAATAGTTCACGGTGGCGTAGTGGCAGCACGATTGGGCCGGAATCCCAATAGGCGCGGGTTCGAATCCCGCTTGTGACATCATTTTTCGCTTCGTAATCGGGTTTTATAAACATTTATATATGTTTATGGCGTGGTTATAATATAAAATTTTATGCCTTATATATCTCTCACATTGTTTAAAATAATTGTCTGTCAGTAAGTTGAATCGTTGACTTCAATAGTGCAATGACCACACTATTATGATTTCTTCAGGCCAATTTTGTTGGAACACAAAAACATACGTAACGCACTTCCGTATTATGTTCACTCAACTTTAGTAGTCTCTTTGCATTACATAAAATGTCATCACTTTTTTATCACGTTACCTTTTTGCGTCAATATTTCACAATACGATGCTTCGTAACGAACAACAATAATAATATAAAAATCCACTGTAGTTTTAAAAAAAATCTGTACCTCTTAGCAACAACTGTTTGTTGTTGTTTGTTGCAAAGGGGTACAAATTTTTTAAACTAAGTAGGCAGATTTTATTTAGCGTTTGTAATATTAAAACAAAAGTTTAATCTTTGTAATTTCTACTCTAATTGTCTATGTAAAACTAATTATCAGATTTAAGAATTTCGGATTTTATTTTTATAGGAGGAGATGGACAACCCAGACACTATCGTTCATCAACTGAATTTACAAAAAAGCGTCGAGGATGACAATTCCGTTCCGGTCACCCACTACTTCACAATCGTTTGATTATTTCAAGATTACTCAATAAAATATTAAACTCTGGAGATGATGACAAACATTGATTAATACATAAAAATATGCTCATAGAATATATAATTAAATAATTAATAGCCTGGTGATATAGGATAATAATTAGTAATAAGTATAATAATATGGATCATAGTCATCCCATTAGGAGATATTTAACTTTTTAATTTTGTCTATGGTGTCAACAACTTTTTTGTTTCCGGTGAGATCCGACATTTTTAATTTTTATATGATTTAAAATTTAATTAAGTAACAACGAATTATAATTATAAATATATTGACATTGATTCTAATTTGAATAATAAGACTAAGCAATAAATGATTCAAAATTGTTCTTTTCTTAATTTTAAAACTGCTGAACGGAACTAATTATGCGAAATTATAATTAGGCATTGAAGTAAAATAGAATACTTCATAAATTCGCTTTTTAAAGGTCAATTCTGTAATTGCTTTCGAATAAAAAAGTGTGTGTGCACTTATGTACACGCGTTAAAGTTATACTTCTTTGGCGTTACAAGATAAAAATCTTTACAAAAATTTTATCTTTCGCCTTATTCTACGTTTGTAGAAAAAAACGACACTAACAATAGGAACAAGGTATTTAATACATTGAAAGTTTTATTATAACGCGTTATGTAGTTAAAAAACTAAAATGTTAACTATAGCAAACTTCAGGGTGGTTTTTCGTCGGTCACCCGACGTGAGGCCACCGCGTGAGGGCGACGCCTCGACGGCGAAAGCTGTCGGGGCGTCGACGAGAGAGGAACCCGAGAGGGTATATCGCCGGACGGGCCACCGAAGACAAAGATCGGGTACCGGTGGTCCGCTCGCACGGTGAAGAGAGGTGTTTGCAGGGTGGGTCCATGGGGTTGCGCGCCGCCTCTTCCGTCGCCCCGGGCCGATTTGCCGGGGCGCGACCACATCCATGGTCCCACCTTGCAAAAAAAAAAAAAAAAAAAAAAAGGGTGGTTTTTCGTGACGGTGTGCGCGCGCATCGTAAAAATTTCCTTTCATCATTTTTCCCTAACGCGTCAAAAGAGGTATAACTTCAAAAATAACTCGTACTTCATGAGGACGAGCCTGCGAGTGCAACTTGTAGCGTACTACTTTAAATTAATAATAATTCTTGACATGAGAAACAATTCAGTTGTTGAACTATTTTATCGCAATGTTGATTGATCTCTTATTAAATTATTGATTTTTAAATGAATATACGTAATTTTAAATTATTTATTATTTCAGGTTTTTAGTTTATGATTAATATTGTCAAGTAGAAATGTTTTAGTACAATAATGTTAATTAAATGGCCAATAGTTTTAATCAGTATTTTAATTGGAATAATTTTATGTTATAATTAGCAATAAAAGGGATTAAACAAGAATAGTATAATTTTATTCATCTCGGCACATCCCAGGATTGAGCTCAAGCCTTCTTCAAACGGGAGGGATATTAAACCTACTATATACCTATACCACGCTGGTCAATCGTGTTGGTATAAGGTTTTGTTTTGAGTTTTCCTACTCTTCAATATATATTATATAACATCTATATGTTATATGCGTTTTATACCCCTTGATCGTCTCTTTAAATCACCCCAGGGTAAGATCGGGGATAGTAAATTGTATTTTTACGCTGTCACCATACGGTAAGTAATTTATTACTCCGTAATAATTTTATGAATACGTAAAGTAATAATAGAAGTACCCTATAATGATCAGCAACAAAAAGATCGCGTCACCGAAACATCAGTTACAATGACTTTCGCTTCGATCTGGAGTTGTCTTAAAACATTAGTGACACAAAGTAGTATTCTTGTTGGAGAGTCTATGTCCAACGTTGGAAATCTATGAGCTAAAAGATGGATGAATGGTGTATTAAGCTTTCCCATTGCATCACTAATTCAGAACGATTTCCATCCATTACCTATCGGCATTCATTGTTGAACGTAAGCCTTAAAGCGAACAATGGACAATTGGGTTGGCGATTTCAGTTGGTGTTATGAATTTCCCACGCATTAAAATTCACCATACGAGTAAGCCATAATACATGCAAGAAACATTGTAAAACGGCGATTCGCTATAATATTTTTTTTATCTAAAAGCCTGTATTGATATCACGCATTATCGGCGGCGAATCTTCATAGCATAGCATATTTTTACGCTCGAGGTTTGTACCGCTTGGGCAGAGCAGCGTCGTGAACTCGTCGCAATCATCGGTGCCGACCTGACGCTGCCGACCGTCGCCAGGACGATGTTAGACAGCTTCAGGAACTGGACGCGGTCGCAGCCTTCTGAGAGGCAGTAGTCTCGCGGAAGGAGGCGGCGGAGCGCGTGCGCGAGGAGCATCTCCTCGCCAACTGGGACGGCGCAGGCGCGATTACCTGCGCCTAATGCCGCGCTAGCCGAGGCCGCGGGTGACTGGATCGGGGAATTAGTCCGTCACCCGCCGAGAAGCCGACCGCGTGAGGAACGACCGGTCTTCCCCGAGGGGGGACGTCGGTCGAGGAGAGGGTACTCCTTAAGGGGTACTCCTTATTCCGCCGGGCCGACCACTGACGTCAAATCACTTTGCTCCGGTGGTCGGCCCAATGATGAAGGCGACGTGCCACGGGTGGGTTACGGGTGTGCGTGCTTACGCCACTCTGTCGCCCCGGACGGAGTGGTGCGAGGAGTGCGCCGACCGTGACCCACCCCCAAAAAAAAAAACAGCATATTTTAACGACTTTGACTGTTAAAACTGTGACGTATACGCATGTTCGCTAATATGCGATATATCAGTTACTTAAGCTCTTTATTTCTCGAGCTTTTTGTCACAAAAAGATTGGGGAAAGTCCTCTCATAAAAAAATGCCTTTATTTGCGCAATTCATGTAAATAAAACAACACATGTAATATGAAATTCAATATTATTTCGTTATGGTTTTAAGTAATACAATATACTTGCATACAATATACTATCACTAGTATATTTATTGATGACCAATCATTAAACAATGAAAAATGATATCCATCAATTCTCCTTTAACATTCGTTTAATAAATAGCTGTATACAAAAAAAAACAATTATTTACAGGATAAGGCAGTACAATTACCACTTAAAAATGTGCCTTCTCTTACTTTTAGCTATACAAGCAGTAAAAAAGAGGGAAAATTTTATTTTTAAGTTCAAATAATAAGGGTAAGTTTAACAAATCTTAGCTCCAGTCAATTATTAACGTAATCACTAACAAGTTAAATATTATATATAACATAAGCAAAAATGATTAGTTTGTGAACTTGTTACATATTGTGTGTCAGGGTGACATTTTGTGTCGATAACAAAACTAACGTATCTACGTAACGTAACATGATCCGTAAACACGACGCGACTGTAAATATTTTTGAGACAATTCAAACAATTTGGAACGTATCGACCATCTCACTAATACATATGGCAAACATTGCGATTATAAACTTTAGTAGAACGCATCAACTAACGCAGGCATCAATCAGCGCATACATACGTTAGATCGAAACGTTACAAGCGCGACACTTTAAATAAATTACAAAACAAACGCAACTGACGCGATGAATGGATGATCGAATGATTTACACGAGCCGTTCCCGACTAACTGTACAATATGGCGGCCGCCCCGCCCTACATTACCTAATTGTTTACTATGACTCGAGATTGTTTACAGCTTACTTCGGACGCGGCGGACGGTCATCACATAGGTGTCATACAACAACTAAAACACAAGCACGAAATTAAAATTAATTCTCAATTAAAACAGCTTCCGAGCAAACGCACTAATCGACATTTAATAAAAATACAAAACGTATGGATTGTGGCACTATTGCCCTAACTAATAATTAGTTTAACTGAAGAATAGAAAGGCTTGACTCGAGTGCCGCCGGCGACTAGATAATCATTGTTTATTGTTGAGTTGTTCTATATAACGAGGGCCATGTCCTTCTTGCTGGGCAGTTGGACCTTCTTGCCTTGCCACAGTGAGTTGTGTATCGTGAACGCGTCGATTGTAACAGTCAGGTGCTTCGTGTGAACTTGAGAGAAACACTTGCTTCCCGAATTGTATCTGAAATTAACAATTATACAATAGGATTTAGTTAAAATTACATTTATCCATACAATGAATCGTCATCGTCTTATTTTTCCTTGACACTTGTAAAAATCGGTTGAGGAATCACCAGGCGAATGGTCATCAACAGTTTTTTGAATTTCTTATAACGCCAATTGCGATAATGTAATAATTATCTTATGGCATCATCTGGCTTTTAACCGGCACATTTGGCATTTAATATCACCACCCGACGTCACCGCCTAAGGGTAAGTAGCAATGGAGTTTTAAGTCGTGAACCCTACTTTACTTTCGAAAAAATTCAGTCATTACAATGTGTTCTTCTTTTCTTACACGTTGCACCTATAGAGACATCCTCCATACCCATCATGTACTAAATCGCAACTAATAATTACCTCGCTAGCATTGGTGTGAGTTTTTTTTAAATATATTATTGGCAAATAGATAGAACTTGGCATGATATACTGTGACTCCACACATATTGACTAGTAGCCGTGAATAATCAGCTCTTATACGTTCCACTAAGGGCTTGAGCCTCCTCTACAATAAGAGGAAAATTACTCCACCATACCACGCTGGTTAGACGGGCTTATAAAGACGAGTCCACCTGGCAGATGGGAATTTATTTCGAGTTTCCTTACTCTTACATAGATATTATACCCCTAATAGTCTTTTATGATACCCACGGACATGATAGAGGGTGATCAATTGTTTTCTTACATCGTCACCACACGGAGGGTTCGTGAATATGTATAGACATAAAAATTAACTTTGATAATAATTGATTGGTCTCTATACATAATTAAATATTTGCTTGCTTTGTTGTTTACTCACTTAAAGAACTTGTCGAACATCCTGTCATTGACATGTTTGGGTCCCGTTCCATATAGCTTAATGACTTGTTCCGAGTCAGGACAATACGAGTATAGAGCTCGGAATTGGCAGCCAGCATCTCTGAACAGCACGAGGAAGTGTTTGCTCTCGGAGCGCGCGATCTCCTCGAGCACCCGCCGTTTCGCCTCCGCGTTCACAGCGCCAGGGAACACACAGTATTCCACTGCATTTAACATTATACCACGATTCGACTTCGTCGCCGGCTGTTTGTACAATCGCGGACCTGTAGTTACATTAATATTATATTAATAACTTGTTTCTAAAACAATATCTATTCTTCGTCTTCACTTCATAATATACTATTAATTTATACTGGAGTTTATCTTGAATATCAAAATACATAAACTTTTGTTCCAAATACAGAATTGTCTAGTAGACCTTAAGAAAAGTTCGAATTTTCATAACGACCATAAGAATTTTCATAAGAACCAATGGAGTATATTGAAGTAAAAAAAATGGACAAACAGCTCTCTGCTGCCTTTTAAATTGTCAACCATAGTTCCTTCATTATTGGAACAAAATAAAAATTAGATGAATATTAATTGTCGTTTATTATGAAATTAAAGTGGAGGTGGTTAGGCCACATGATACGGGATCCACAAGAAAAATGGTGCAAAATTGTCACTGACTGGTATCCTAGAGATGGTAAGCGAAGTAGAGGTCGCCAACAAACAAGATGGGAAGATGACCTAAAACTAACAGCAGGACATCACTGGAGAAGGGTAGCATGTGACCGGCCCCAATGGAAAAAGTTAGAGGAGGCCTATGGCAGAAGGCAAACTGAGCTTCGAGACATAATATAATCAAGTACTAATATTCATACTCAAGTGTAAAGTTCAGAATAAAAAGGCTTATTATTATTATTATGCAATAACTGCAGGACACCTCAGACATAGAAACTATGATGTTCTAACATAGAAGTTAGGCTTAAAACGAATGAAAGATGTAAGCCTCAAGTCTTATTTTTATAAAGCGCTTTAATCTGTTATAGAAATATTTACTCAAGTAAATATGGACAATTTATGAGCAAAGAATATTGGTTTTATTCATCTCAGCTCAAATATATGTCTCAATGTTGGGCTGGAGCCTCCTCCATAATGGGAGGGAAATTGACCTACTATATCACGCTGGTCAGACGCAATGGTATAAGGTTTATTTTCGAGTTTTCCTTCTCTTACATAGATGTTATATGCGTTTTATATCCCTTAGAACAAAATAGTATAAATCTTTTTTTATTTCATTCAATCTAATAATTTTATTGTAAAAATGTGAAATATTTTAAACAATAACCAAAAAATAAAGGGTTTATTATGTATGCTTCAACTATCTCTAAAAGATAAAGCTATGGACTATATTGTGTTCTCAATCTCAAATATTGCTTTAAAAAAATCACGATGTTTCCTTACCATAATTATAGTACTTTACCAAAAAAAAAACTATGGCGCCAAATGTGTTAATTTCAAATTACTTAGCATTCTAAAGATATATGACTCAGTCTAAATCTGAGTTTACAAGTAAAATTACTTTCTCAAAAATGTATCGATCTGTTTATTTACAACTAAATTAGTAGAAAACGTATACAAAAAATGCAAGTGAATGCACAATATTAATGCGTGATTAATGTGTTAATCGTCAACTCATGTGAGAAAGCTTCAAGTCCAAGCGTCAGATGCGTCGTTAGAACAAAATGCTTTTGTCAACACCATGCCTTAAAATTAATCATCCATTGTTGGCATGACATCGGTTGTACTATGACTCCAATAATGGCTACTGTGTAATCTAAATTATACGTGTTTGATTTAGCTAACTAATAAAATGTATTAGAGGGACCTTTGCGTCGATATCTGTCGGAGCTTCCTATACGAACAAATGAATCATTTAAAATTCTTCATATTATTATTTATTTCATAATTATGTGTAGTTTTTCGTTATATTAAGTGCTGTATCAAGTGTTGTGTTAACAAAGTAATTCCCATAGATATATAAATATTAGTTCGTTGTGACTGCTATAATCGTGTTACATACATAGATTTGTGTTTAGTGATACGAGATTGTTTGCCAAATGATAATAACGTATTATTATGCGATTATTATACTTAAGTTATATTAAAATTAAATTAAATATAAAACTTGATCTGTTTAGTAAAGATATGTCTTTACAAAAATACAACAGTATAATTAAAATCAGAGTAAATTTATTCTGGTTTACAATATAGAAATACCAAAATGAAACATACTTGAATCTTAAACTTTAAAACAATAAAATTGTGATATGAAGTATTCAAAATAAATGTTGCTGGAATCTTCCAAACAACAAACTGATAATTATATGATGAATAATCAGTTAACTCACCGGAGTAATCCATAATGGAGGAATGCGTTGAGGAAACATCAGAGGTGTCATCGCTGGGATGATGGCGTCGCTTGCCGATGGCGCCGGGTAGGGAGCCCGGGCCGGATGCGGGCGCCGAGTGGCCCGGGCCGGACGCGGGCGAGCCCAGGGTGCGCACGCCCGGGGAGGCGGCGCGACGAGGCGGCGTAGCTCGCCCCAACCCCGAGTCTGTGCCACACACATACTGTACCGACAGACCTTCCAGTACAACCAACCACCATATCCCATCCCAATTGTTATTATTTTATTACATTAGTTATACCTTAAACCAAACCTACCGAAGCCTATTTGATCATTTATAATTCAATAAGTACATTTAATAGGATCCAGACTTTTTATAAACCCTTTGCCAAATAAATCATAAGAATAACGAGGCTTATTTTTTTCAGAGATTTTAAACACATTTATACAAAATTATACAACTTTAGCTATTATCGCTTAACTTTTAATCAGTTTCTGAAACCTATTCGCATATCCCCATTACTTTATAATGAAAAATCGATAACGAAAAATCTACTAAGCTTGATTTATACCAAAAATACAACAAATTTTAAATTACTTTAAAAAGATAATACAATATAAATATTATGTTCAAAAATCTAAGCTTATATATAAATTTTAAAATCTACCAAAATGGCGTTTTTATGTTCTGGCATCACTAATAATTAATTGGTGATCGATGTCTGGCATAGACTAAATTTATTAAGCAAGGTTGTACATATGTAGTTATTCGGTCGGTAACTACATATCTATATCTATAAAAGAGGATGTCTGTATATATGGCATCGTTAAACTCAGAAACTATTTGACTGATCATTATGAAAATTGGTATGTATATGTATTTTTTCACGAAAGTTTATATGCTATCCCCATTGATGTAACTCGCCACCAGGCGGCGCTGCGATATGACGACTGTTATAAACAAACCAACGGGTTGGGTTTGCGAGTTTGATATAAAATTAATCGGTATTTTTTAAAATACTGCTCTATTCTTAATAATTATTCTGAATGTCTAACGACGATATCACGTCAAAAAATAGTTTTAAAATTGGTAAAAGTTTTCATTTATTTATCTTATAAGCACGATTAGCTATTGAATAAATCCTTGTATTCCGGAGCTAAACATACAATAAACGGACAAGAATAAAATTCACAACACAAAAAAGCATTTGTTCAAATTTTTTTGTTGCATGGGAATCAAAACAACTAACTAGCTAATAATAATGGGCCATTTGTGTTATCAAAAAAAATATAGTAAAGATCGATATCAGGATAAATTCTTCTCAAAACGATGATTAATTAACGCCACAGTTTTAAAATACTAAAATAAAGTTATAACTTAAACCTCCCTATATGCCAGTTAATAATTGAGTAGATATTTTGATAATAACTAATATATATAACAACTAAATAATATAAAGCGTAAAATACTAAATGTCTAAATATATATATAAGTATGTAACTACATAACTACTAATGTATGTGTCTACGGCTGCTAAGCGAAACTTAAAAGGCAGAACTTAACAAAAGAAGCATTAACATTTTGTATTTTACGCACAAAACTATGAAATATTTTTATAATTATACAACGTATTTTGAAGTGAAACTTCATATTGAAGGACTTTTGAAATTCTAATTCGCAACTTTTATATGTGACTTTGGCGAGAAAAAATCTTAAGCCGTATTCGTCACCCACTTTTTACATATATGTGGAGACTACGCGTAAGTACGCGACTATCTTCTTGCTGTCTTGAGAAGAAGATATACTCTCTTGTCGCTTGAATAATTCCATGTAAATAAATAAATAATAAACACTAATCAATTCAAAAATTATTAATGAATAAATAAAATTATGTCCTTTATAATACGAAAGTTTCACTTCTATAGTATGTCTTAACGGCACAACCTGTCTAGTTTTATATAATTATGTAAACACTTTAACAACCAAATAACGGGAGTAATATGTGGTAGAAATACTTTTGACTTATGTACTTTGGCAATGTTCGGTGGTTGCAAACACGCATCACTATCTCCCTAATACACACCGGATAATGATATACAATACAATGTACATGTATTTCATGGTAATGATTAGTTAAGAATAAAATGTGTCACCATTTCCTTAATTTCCAGTGGGATTTGTAAAAACCAGTAAAGGGACAACTACGAGAAAAGGCTGGAGAAACTTATAATATTTGTATTCTCCCTAGTGAAAGCCTATGGCCCAACAGTGAACGTGTATAGGCTGATGGATAAAGAGATATAATTCATCACGCACGCAACTTGTCATTAAACTTTAAAATTTGTAATGGCTGAAAATGGGTTTAAAAAGTGCAAGTAGATGTCAATTTTATATTTAGATTGACAGCTACTCGTTTCTAGTATACAATATTCCTAGTTAATTAAAGTGTTAATAAATGCCTGTGAACGCGAAACGAATCACTCGCGTTGCAATGCTACCGCTAATATAACAAAGAACTGTCATACATGACTCGTTTATTATAAGCGTTTAATTTTGCGTACTATGCTTTCTTTTTCTTCTCCTCAGCCCATATACGTTTGCCCTAAATTAGGACAATTATCGTGGTATACTACTAGACGGGTTAACATACTGTCTGGTTCGAATTTTTCTTTCCTTTAATTTTTGCATATACATATTCTTTTCCAGATATGCACCATTGACAATTTTATTCGGGACCGAGGACGGATGTAGAGAGGATAATTGCCTTAACATCTTCCTGAGCATAATTTAAACATAAATTTCCCTGTTTTAATTTTACAAATTATTCATCTTTGTACTATGTAGTTTTTTTGTGCCATCACCACAGATTTATATACATTTCTTTTTGTAAAATTCCTATTACTGTGAGATATACGTATACAACTTTCTTTCATTTCTGAATTTCTAATAATTTTTATGAAACACGAAATCCAAAATTTTCATTGTCGAGTATATAGTAAGTTTTAAGAGCTTTTTCCTCTTTCGTTGTCTCAGTTCGTTGGATGGGGTGAGCCCAGGCTACGGCAACCCAAAAAAAGTCGTATTGGAATTGCATAGGGCAATGAATATTCAGGACATTTCGGTCCACCCTTTGGCAGACAAAGATGTGACATAATAAAAAAAAACAAATCAATATTAATTAATTTTGTGTTTGGTAAATGGTGGTAGAATGGTAAGATCTGCTCATGGGTTCAGAGTTAATCTCGGAACAAACGACTAACTTAGAAGAAAATAAATTCAACAACTGTCAAGGAGGTAGTGGTGATTTAACGAGTTATCTAAACTAGACGTGAGCGTTATTTAACGTAATCGGTTTCAGTAACTAGTTACGAGGCTGATAATCGTGTACCTAGTTTCGTAGACACAAATATAACGATTATTTTTACGTACGCAGTTGACACTCACACAATGACCGGCGCACGCGTAAGCGTTTCGTTCAACAGATTATTATTAAAATGATTATAGGTTACATAATATAATACGTTAAACGACTCGCACAACGAGATTAAAGAATAGATATGGCGTACACGCAAGATAAAAAGAGACTGCAATATAATAATCGTTGCGTCTTTTTTTAATTTCAAAAGCCCATGCAAATTTATATGCAATTGGAAAGAATTTAAGTTCATTATGGTAGGTACTATTATTTATTTTGAAGAAATTGCGACCTGGACCGTGTTTCTATTTATAAATAGAATTTTAGGCAGTTTAGTTAACAAGTGCAAAGGGTTATCGATGTGACGAACTTTATTTGTCTCGAATACAAAGTGAAACCGATTCAAAGTGTAAATATTTTAAACAAACTGCAAAAATATGCCTAAACTGTAAATAGAAAAGAAACTGTATATAAAATCAAATGAACTTTCAAATACGCCTGCTTTTTGTCCTTAAGAAAATCGCAAAAATAACTTTAGTGGGAAATTTAGCAGCCAGTCCTAAGCCGGAAAATGTATGAAGATAAGTTCAATTGATAAAATTATGTAGGTACTCAAATTACAAGCATTGCATATATATTACAATACCTATAAACTTTTACATATTCATAATCATAACACAAAACAAAAGTAAACCTAATATTGTAATACCCATATAACCTGTAACATTTTCGTAATCATAACATGTTACAAACGCAAAACCAACACTCTACTAACTGTATACAGAAGTAATCAGTTACAAAAATAAGCAGTTTTGAAACTAGTTACTCATATCTATTAAACTACGTATAACCGATTACGCCCAAAAGACGTTACGACTCACGACTAATCTAAACACTCAGAACAGACATTTTACTGAATGATAAAATTAAAATTAAAAAGAAACCTATAATATTAACACCTAACTCGTTACGGGGCTTTTCATGTGAATTGGAAATAATTCTAATAATGAGGTCAAATATTCAAAAATGTATCTTGAAATTGCCGCACCGTTTTAGTTATTTTCAATAGTTATTAAAACTCATAACAAAATAATTATTTACGAAATTATAATTTCCATTAACTCTGAAAACAATAATTAATAAAAACATTATAATTAGTTAAAATAATTAGAATGACCGTATTTATACACAAATATAATTTTGTAAGAAGGAAAGATAGGACAGAAATGTTGCCATGTCATTAATATAATTATGTACATATTAGCAAATATTAACATAATTATTAATTTCGAAGGTTGTAAAGTGTTTATAGAACATAATACGATGTCACACCAACACCAATTTATATATATATATAAAACATATATAAAAACATGCCCACACATATACATATAACAAATTATACCATAACCTTATACTATATGTACTTATATAATGATGACCCAATAACAAATAAAATTATAGTGCACAAGACGAAAGAATATGAGTTGCGCGCTTATATTCACACATCTCTATGTCTATGGAATTCGAGTTTTGGCGGGAATATGTAAATGTCATGTGAAGCTCTTGAATTATATTAATTTCTTTAATATTTTGTAGTGTTATATTAAATAATTGTGCTAGTATTTTATGTAATATAATATATGCTGATAAAATGCTAAAGTGTAGTGAATAGATTGAAATATTGGTATATTTTTATGTTCTACCATAATTCCTGGACGAATCATTATTTTGGTTTTCAACGCCCTATTAGTGGTAAGGCCATCACTTACTGACGTGCAGTGACTATGAATAAGTTATTAAATATGAAGACGTGTTACATAATTTTAGCAGAAAAAATATATAAGACTTGGCTGTATGGGATTTGATCCCTTTGCCTGTCCGAACAGACGAACACAACAAACTAGTAAGCAATCCTTATAATGTGAAGGATTCAACAAACATTAATAATAAACACAAATTACACCCAAACACAGAACAACAATCCGTAAATGACATAGAGTTACTGTTCAGTGTTCTACTTAGCATGATAAGGCGGTATCTTAATCGCTACGCCATCTGTGAAGTGGAGTTGGTACTGTATAGAATAGGTACGCATCTGGTAGACAAGTTAAAATTAATTCATGTTGGACAAGATTGAGAGCATATTGCGTCAGTTGGACAAGATATTCTGCAGCCCCCCAGACGACTAGGCATAATAGGGTTACACCTAAACCGTTAATAGAAAAGAAAAAGAAGTTTGTCTGTATATTCAGTCTAAAATGTTGAAATCCTTTAATTTATTTTTATTTTTAATACTAATAGTAAAGGGTTTTTCAACAAGAACTTTGTTTTCTAAAACAAAATAAAACAAGAAATTTAGATGAAGATGATTTAAATTTTTATTGTATTACGAAGAGAAAAGTTCGGCAATTATGAATGTAAAATGATATCATATATACCAGGGGTTCCCAAAGTGTGCGCCGCGGCGCCCTGGGGCGCCGTAGAAAGTGAAGAGGGGCGCCGTGAACAAATCCTCTATCCGAATTTATTTATTTTATTATCCGAAACCACAAATATCTGCGTGTACCTATAGGCTATAATATAATAACCCAATAATACCTATTTTGAGTGCTCGCATCGGTAAAGAACATAGGTACTTATTTACGTCGAAGGTATGCTTCCTACTTGGAAGCTAAAAGCTTGGAAGTTAAAAAGAAATTTTGAGACAATCCATCCGACTATGACTACAAAATCGCGTGATTTTTATCACCGGAACTTACAATATTTAATAAATACGAAAATGTGTTCACTCAGCAAGCCTCAGTACCTAACAACGCACTATTAGCATCATTATAAGGCATACAGGGTGGCTAAATGCAAAAACATCTCATACTATTGCAGAAGAGCTTATTCTACTGGCTGCTCTCGATATGCTAAATATTATGGTGGGAGAATCAGTTGGAAAATTAATTTCCAAAGTACCATTATCTAATAACACTATCAGTCGAGGAATCCATGATATAGCTGAGGATCTTAGTTACCAATTAATAGAAAAATTAAAAACAAGGGTTTTTGGTTTACAACTCGATGAGGCTACTGACGGTAATAATGATGCAAATTTTATTTGCTACGTGCGCTTTCTGGCTAATGATATTATTATCAAGAAGACCTTTTATTCTGCAAAAGCATTATTGAAAGTGCGAAGGCGCAAGACTTGTTTGAAATTCTTGAAAAGTTTATTGTAGAAAATGGTTTGGATTGGAAAAAGTGATTCGGTGTACTGATGGTGCTCGATCCATGTCTGGCAGGTATGGGGGCAATACAAGCGCTTATTCGTAAAAAGAGCACCGAATGCTATGTGGACCCATTGTATTATCCATAGGGAAGCTATGCATCAAAGTCCATGAGGACTGAACTGAACAAAGTACTAGAATGTGTCATTGGCGCAGTAAACTGTATAAAAACTAGACCACTAAAAGCTTGACTTTTTAAAAAACTATGCATAGGTATGTGAGCTGAACGTACGGCCCTACTGTGTTACTGCAATTCGCGATAGCTTTCACGCGGAAATGTTTAATTCGTGTGTTCGAATTACACGAAGAAATTCGCACGTTTTTACAGGCAGAATGTCATGAAAACGCCAAATATTTTGATGACCCAGATTTTTTACTAAAACTTGCATATTTGTGCGATATATTTGAGAAATTAAATAATCTGAATATATCTTGCAAGGAAAAAACACGCACATTTTAAAACTGAGAGGATTGCGGCATTTAGAAAGAAACTGTAGTTGAGAAAAAAAGAATTAATGAAGGTGGTGGTCAAGATTCTTTCCCGCAATTATGTAAATATGCGGCATCCAATGAATTAATTGCCTCACAAAACCTGATGGTCCTTTTCACAGAACACCTATCAAAGTTCATCGAATGGCTTTTGAAGTACTTTGCTAATGATGATGTCGAAAAATACGCGTGGATACAAGATTCATTCCATGCACACACTCTGCCAGGATTTACATCACAAGCGGAAGACAGTCTCATTGTACTCTCTTGCAACAGCAGCCTTAAAACTAGAATCACCAATTCCGATTTGGTAGAGTTTTGAATATCCATTCAAAATGAATATCCAACTTTAACTTCAAAAGTATTAAGAATTTTCATTTCGTTTGCAACATCATATTTATGCAAAGCTGAATTTTTAGCTGTAGCTGTAATTAAAACAAATATCGCTCAAGGATCAATGTTGAGCAAGAAATGAGAGTAGCAATGTGTAGTCTTATATCCCGATTTGAAAAACTGTACAGCGATCACCAAGCCCACCCGTCACTTTGATTTGACTGAATAACTATTGTATTTTATTATTGGTTTTCTTAAGTATTTCTTGTTGTTTTCTCTTTCAATTCTGATTTTTTATAAATAGGTATAATAAAAAATCTCATTTTTATATTATGGATGTATTAATTTTTGTTTTCTGTCTACTTAACCAAACTACTATTATTGTAGGTACCTATTTATTTCGACTATGTATTTTTTTAAATAGGGTAGGGCGCCGTGAATAAATACTAAAGTTGTAAGTGCGCCGCGGGCTAACAAAGATTGGGAACCCCTGATATATACCATTGACCGTTACCGCATTTCCAGCCTCATGTTCGAAAAAAACGCACCAATCACGCCTCTAGACCACATAGCGCACCATATAGTGACGTGGAGAAGCCTTTGCTTGCTCAATCAGCTGTTATGTGGCCAGCCAATTCGTGTGATTTAACACCACTGGATTATTTTTTGTGGGTCTATGTTAAGGACAGAGTCTATACGGAGCCAATCGAATCGATTGCAGCCTGAAAACTCAAAATCCGTGATGTGATTAACGAAATAGACCCGCCATTTTGGCAAAAAGTGATTAAAAACTTTGATGAAAGAATCGACATCTGTCAGCGTGGTCGTGGTGGACATTTGCCAGATATCATTTTTCATTCACAATTGCTGAACTTTTCTCTTCGTAATACAATAAAAATTTGAATCATCTTCATCAAAATTTCTTGTTTTATTTTGTTTTAATATATATTTTATTATAATTATAAATATATATATATATATATATATATATATATATATATACAGTAACTTCATATATAGAATTATTGTCAATCTATTCTTGTGACGTCAGGGAGAAATGCGTACGGTTGTCTTTGGATAATTAAAAAGTGAATGAATGAAACAGACATGACATAGAGATTGAGTGTATTTTATTTGCGCACCGCTCACATAGCAACAGAAAGTGTCCCAACGCAACGCACCAAAGCGACGGAGGTAGACTGTATACCAACGTGAGTCAAGCGTTATCTCGTGTTGATCAAACTGCTCTTACCGCACAAATTCATAAGAGAGCTTGACTTCCGCCCCGCCTTAAAGTTACTCCCGTAAGTGGAATATTTAGACCTTCCACGTGTCGACTGAGGTTCCTCATTCACGCGCTCTGAAATGTTTCCTATACATGTCACATACGACACTCTCATGCAAATGATCGCCCGCTCTAAGCATGCACCCACGCAAGCGAGCTTTCATCTCTCAATTGGCAAACAAAATTAACTCTATATTTGGCGACAAACATTATCGCTTTGATTATCACAATCGGGAACCAATGTTACTAATGCGCGGAAGGTCTCGGGCGTTGAAATATTTGAAAATAAATAAAACAAAACTCAAGCTATTTGATGATACCACTGGATCTACATAAGATATGGCCAAAAATAAGGTATCAAGCGATAAATTTTGCATTAGAATGGTGTACTAATATCTATGCGATGCTGAAAATCATTACACATATAAAAATAAAATCGATTATATTAAATATAAATAGAAATCGAAGCGACTACTGAAACCAAAATTGTAAAAAGCGTCATTGTATGCAGGAGATTTATACTTTATAGTTATTTATATTACTGTCTGTCTGTCTGTCTGTATTATAAATGTAATGTAAATGGGAAATTTGTTGTTTGTAACAACTTAATATAAACATAATTTTATTGAAGACTTAATATATATCTGTAATACTTTTCCGTTCAAATTAAAATATTTATTTTTATTCAATTATTTTATTTTTTTTATATTTATTTAAAAATAAGATACTACATTTATAATATATTTTAAGCCCTCAATTTCACAGATATGCTGGAAATGAGTGATTGATTTTGATGTAATTATTTTAAATTGTGCATAATTACACGAAAACATGTCACGAGATATTCTATTTTTTTTTAATTTATGAAGCTTAATATATCACAAAATAAATCACACGATAAATTAATTAATATCGTTTAAAAATAACCATATGAATGGTGTAAAACCATTCACGTGATAATTTTTATAAACGATATGAGAATGCAAAGCGGCTGGCGGGTTGTTAATAGTCGAGCGAGCGAGAATGCAACAGTGGATATGTGCTAGAGACGCGGGTGCGAGCGGGACGGACATACCTCGCGAGGTCTTACACGAGCCTCTGCGCCCTAGCGGCCCACTTGAAGCACTACCAGGAGACATACCGCCACGATCTTCTACTGGAGACTCTGAAACCATTATGAAGATCACGTTAAACCGAGTACCCAGACAATTAATTACTATCTGAAAAAAATAATAATACATAATGTATTACAATGCCTTAAAATAAAAATGAATACATAAATTTAACTACGGTATTGCAATAATTCGTAAAATTAACATCCAATATACTCATTGCTTTTAATATTTAAACTATTAATTAGCTTGATTATAATAACACAACAATAAGAACATGCAAGCCAAAATATGCAGCAATCGATCCATACGATACAGATATTATTTCCGTTACAAAAAAAAAATGCATAAATACTAAACTGTGTCAGAAGAATAAAAATTCTCAATATTTTTTCTAAGAATTTTAATGTAGAACATAGACAAAGTTTGACTGTAAATATAAGTAAAAAAAAATACATTTCAAAGGTACGTTGTACGTGGTAAAAACCTATTTTTTTAAACAAATATAAATGTCTGTATGATGATGCAACGATTGTTACAATATTCGTAACGTGTGCGTGTTACGTACCTCTGTAGAGGCCAGCCCTCTCAGCCAGGCTGTCCTGCGAGCCTCTGTAGTAGTCGCGCCGCATCGTGCCGCCCGCTAGACAATACAACAGGCAACTTCAAGCGGCAGACACTCAACACATATGTTATGCTTTTACGTGCCAATATACTGTCCAATGTAGTCTCGTCAAATAATCAACAATGTTTAACAAAGTTTTAGTTTTAAATACAGTTTTGTTTTCAGTAGATTTTTTTTGTGTGACTTAGTTATAAGCCGCAGATGGCTATGACAATTTTACCCGGACTGTTGGGTGAGCGCTGAGGGCTCTCAACCCGACTCTCAATAGATTTGTGTTTCTAATATTTATGTTATATTTCATAATGGCGACGCGTTGTATATAGTGTAAAAATAATAGTGCTATGTACTTTAAATATATTTTTTATGTTTACAAACTGTCTTTTTCAGTCTTGCTCGAATTGTGTAAAAGAGAATGAAATGACATTGTATTTTTTTTTTCATTGATTTTATGCATCGATAAAGTAAGAATATTTGAACCCTTTTTATGTAATATCAATCAATATGACAATATTTAAAAAAAGAAACATTTTTGTAGTGAAAACTTCTTTTGGCGCACCGCACACTGTTTTTTTGTAGGCTAGTGAGGCTGATCCGTCACGCTCTGAGGTGAAAGGCTCGATACACCCTATCTAACTCGGGACCACCAAGTGTACTCGAGCGAGAAAGATTTAGTCAGCTGCTCTTCACTACTGTGTTGCTGTGTTTACTATATTCAATTTAAATATAATAATTGTTATTATTATTTTTTATTATCAATTATTCAATGGTATGGTCACACCCATACATTTTCTCTGGGACACGCTTTTTTATTTATTTTTTGTATTTGTTTGTTTTTCTTAGGTTTAAGTTTTCTGTTGGCAGTCCTCATGACTGCCTTGTGATTTTTTTTTGTATTTGATTTTGAATTAGGCAACAGATGTTTCGTGCTGAGTTTATCAACGAGCTGCGGTTTATTGATGAAAACTAAATTAATTAACGTTATTTATACGGAATGACTGGCGACTTAATAGAATATCGTGAGACCACAGACTACATCGGTTAAAAAAAAATCACGTCACACAATAATTACAGCATAACAAATATGTTTTGTGATAAATAAAACGGCGGCATGCCAATCGGCAAATTAACTTATAAAACAGGGATAAGCGACACAAAGTGCAGCTTCATATATGACTGATTTAAATTTTGCATTAGTTAAATAGCAAATGAAACTTTTTCACCTAGAATTTGCAACGTAATTTGACAATTAAGTTAAAAAGTAGAATCGAATTATATTTTTCGGCGAAACGAGTGACTTTTAACAGGCTTGAAGCTTTGCATAATATAGGTACATCTAAAAATATTCATACAAAGCTTGCTACTTAACTAATGCAATCTTTAGCTAAAGGGCAGTTGTAGCAAACGAAAAACTGTTATGTGTTGGATTGAATAAACCTACAGTGTAATGGAATATCTGAGAGTTGTAAATTATTTATAAATTAGAATTAAATAATTATTTCAGCATTGTCATTTGAAAAACATTCTCTTTATCAACCACCATTTCAGCTGTAATAAGCAACTAAAAGAATAAGTTAATTACACAGTAAAAGTGCAACTTATGAAACAATTTGTCTGAATCGTATAAATTAGCGGACTAATTATGCTTCCCTGATATGATCCTTATTCAAAAGCAACACATTAAATGTAAGAATAAGATAATATGGTGCATTATATTGTCTAATTATTTCAATATTTTTTTAGTTGCTTCCAACCAAATCTTTTTTTTTTAAAGACATGGTCTTAGACATTCTCCACGCAAATCATAAAACTGAAAGGCGACTGGTAGCTCCACAACCTATCGTACTACATCCCCATCGCCATTTAGACTGACAACCGGTACCCATTCCTTCCTGCCCGGCGTGTAACGTTTTTGACCGTCCCATGTCGACGCACCAGCACAAAATACCGGGTCGTCGCCATCACATGGTCATCGGCACCACGCAGTTGGCTTCTTTGCAAGTGTCATGAGGTATGTCCCCAAGTTAATAAATGCTAAGAAATAATTATTTAATAATAACTGTCAATTTATAATGTGTATTGATAATAATAATGTGAAAACAGTGTTGTTATTATGCAATGCAGCGTGAAAAACCTAAAAAAAAATACAGCGTGCTGATACAAGTGTGATATTTCTTGAAAACAACCATTAACAATTAAATATGAAGTCTAAAGAGACTATTTGTAAAGTTAATAATACCTACTATGGGTGGTAGACGGTAATGGACTATTATGTGCAATATTTAAAATTATATTAACGAAACATGTTTACACCTTCTTTCTGCCTACTCATTTATCAAAAAATAGCTATAAAAATGTATATATCGCTGCTTTTAAATGAAAGGGCCACAAATCAAAATTATTCAAAGTCACTTTTAATAAAAATATGGCCGAACTCATAAGCCCTTTTGGTTTTTTATCGTATTGATGGCTAACTTCAGATCTAAACGGCCTTATTTTTAGTTACAACCTGATCACGAAAAGTTACCTGTCTTGTGAATGAACTTTAACGGCAATAGGGCCATATTTCGGGATGAGTCCGTTTCGCTTACAAAAAGTAAGTAATTACACAATTATTTTTAAGACAGAGGTGTCAAGCTTTGGAAAGTGTTCGTTTAGCAATATAAAATGTCTAATATATTTTATTATGTAAGACACATATATACATAACACCCAATATAATCCAATAATTTTACGTTTATGGAGTTAGACTTCCTTCTGACCTTCGATTTGATGGTTTTAAAAAAGGTACTCCAGAAATATATATAATGGAATAACTGAACCATAACGCGAGCGAAGCTAGTGGGCAAAGCGCTAGTTTAAAATAACACTGTTAACATAAAATATACGTTATGATTTCATCAAGACATATCACACTATTAGTGACTTAGTGCTGGTTAAAACTTGATTAAGTGTTTAGTATACCTGTGAGGTTCGTGGAGGAGGGTTGCTTAGTTGCAAGCATTCCTTCAGCAGCGTGTAGCGCGGAGCTGTCCACATGAATAGTTTTAGGTCTCGCTCGGCCACCACCAGCCTTGCCACGTAATCGCGCCGCTGTACCGGTGTTTGTAGGTATAGGACTCGTGCTATTACCCAATTTAAGACTCTCCAGGAACTCGGACTTATCTAGCACTTTACCCTGTAATTGTTTTTATTTAATTAATTTAATTTTTGTACTAAACTATCTATTATATATTAGTCGTGTGGAGACGAAGTAAGAATACAATTCGCATCTCAGCTTAGGGCATTTCTAAGGCCAAAACGTAAGAAATACAATATATATTTATTTATAAAAGACATTTATGAAAGAAAGTGAAGTCTCCTCCACTAAAAGATAAATCCTTATACTACGTGGGACCTAATAAATATACAATTAATGAACACAAATTATACCGACTAAAAAAAAATTGTGGTCACACAAAGTTTTGGCCTACGTGGTGATTGAACTCTCGACACTCGGTACTAGAAGTCGGCAATGAAACAAGAGCATCTATACTAGTAGGTCGTACCTCTCTGTCGGCCTCTTCAATGGCCTTTTTGAGCTTGTACTGTCGAAGTATCTGTTCCCGGCGCCGAGCTTGCTCCTCCTTCCTCGCTAATTTCAGTTCATTGGCCTGCTCCTCGCGTGCTCGTTTCGCAGCGGCGGCGGCGTCGGCCCTCGCTCGCGCTTCGTCAGCACGCTGCCGCCGTTGCAAAGATAGCATCATAATACGCTCCTTTTTCCGTTCCATCTCCTCCGCTGAGTTCTGTAACAAAAGATTCCAAGTTATAGTATTTTATAATGAACTAGCAGTCTCAACAGACGCTGTTCTGTACAAGTAAAAAAAATTATAAATATAATTTCTTTAAATCGATAGCAGCTCTATCTGGGTTGAATTAGCAATTTAAACTATTCTTAAATCTACTTCAACACCCTCAAAATTTCATAAAAATCGGTCCAGTCGTTTAGAATATGATAGATATATAGTGGGTCCAGCTGTAATAATACAATCTATCACTGCACCTTACTTTCTCGTAGAAATTGACTGATGGATCACCAGGAGAATGGTATTGAAGAGTAGCACTCTTGGGTAACTTATAATACTAACTGCGATCGCCATACCATCTGTCAAGTGTGGCGTTTACGGCACTGTGGACTCTAGGTAACCTATGGCTAGTAGTCGACGTGGTAAACGAATAGTTGAATAGAATTTTATTTATTGTATAAGGCGGCGTTCAAGTATTACGTAACGCAATTTTTGAAGATTTTTGATCCTCCCTCCCCCACATGTAACGCGCCGTAACGTATGTCTGTACCACCCCTTCCCTCTCTTTGAACTTTACGTAACACCCAAGTGACCGTTTTTAAACGTGTTTGGAAATTTTAATTCCCTAGTTTCTTATTTAATAAAAAAAAACAATGCTAAGTAACGCATTGTTTGAGCCCCCCTCCCGGCTATGTAACGCATTGTAACATTTAACAAGACCCCCCCTCTCCCCAAATTGCGTTACGTAATACTTGAACGGCCCCTAAGTATTATACATACATTGTTTTTGAAAACATAAAAAAAGTTAAACTTTAGACTAGGGGATTATACAGGAGAGACTATATATATTTTTTAATTTTTACAGAAAAAATATATAGCAAAAGGCCATGTCCGTACTCATCTATTAATTCTACATAAAGAGATTTCAAGTATAAGAGATATTGGAGTCTGACGGGATGGATGGAAATATTGTTTTCAGTTGTTGAGATGTTCGAGTTATCGAGGTTCGTTACTATTAACAAACCTAAATTTGAATTTGATTATTAACAAACCTAAATGACATGATACTGAGAAAAATCATTTATGAATTACAACAAATAATTAATCTTGAGTCAAAATCGAACATACGACTCCATCATCTTTTATTCAAGTACATTTTATTAAAAATATATAAGTATATATAATATTTACCGGGTCAGGATTCATCTCGCCGATGACCAACGCCGCTGGCTCGGCATTGTTAACACGCTGGGGTCTTTCTCTAGGTGGCGTTTCTCTGCGCTCAGAAACGTCATTAGATCTGATAGTCTGTTCGAGCCCCGTACTCCTATGTACCACGAACTCCTCTTCAACCGGCTGTGGGATCCTATCATTCCACGTCGACTCCGGACTTCGATCGGGACTCTGATATTCGGCCGATCTCTCCTTCTTAGGCGAGCCCTTCTTCGCTCTCAATGGGGGTTTCGGCCGTTTAGGTTGATCATTATCAAACGAAATATAAAATCCTTTCTCATTCTGCTCACTAGTCTCTTCCTGCTCCAATTGCTGGAATGAATTCCTATTCAAAGACGGTCTAGTAGGTGATGGAATGCGATAAGTTCTAGTGCCAGAGGAAATGTTCAGTCTATTAATACCTTGTCTTAAAGCGTCATCTTCAGCGTTACCAATAAACGATATATTCTGTGGTTCCATATCGTCAGGGGGCGGTGCGTGTGTGGGTGTGTGTGTAGGTGTGTGCGTTGGCACGTGTTGTGTTGCCTGCAATTGTTGCAGGCTTACAGGCTCCGGTCTCCGCGACACTTCGGATATGGACGTTTGTCTTTGTGGCGTACTCGACCGCCTCTGAGGACTGGCGGCCAATGGCGGTGACGCCGAAACGTATTGATTGGGATTTATCACAGTATAACTTAAATGATTTTGTGGTTCTCTTGTCTCGGTACCATTTTGATATCGATCGTTATTATAGTGCACTTGGAAAGGTTGCGTGTTGGGTGTATTTCTCTCGTGTAATACGAAGCCTTGTGGTTGCCAATTCCTTTCGGGAGGTGGCTGCGGTGAGGGCGATTTCCACGTGCGCTGAGGCTGAGGCTGAGGTTGGGTTTCTGGCGGTGGTTGGGTATATTGCTGATGATTTTGTTGGTGCAGCTGAAACCGTACAACGTGATTATTAGTCAATGCCATTACCATAGCGTGTGGGACGATTCTTACAGTAGGGTTACCCACACCGGAGGAGGTGCACTATTACTAAAAAGCTTTATTGAAGCTTATCCATTTTTATACACATTAAATGATTCTTTATCACTTTTAGAAAAACTACTAAAGATCATCATTTACAATCAGATTCACTGGCCATTACGCCTGAATCATGGCAACACTGGTCCGCATTTAATATCATATTAAAAAGGACCTAATCAATCAGGCGATTCGTGCACCTCATACAAAAATATTAACAAATTACTATTTAATTTATTATTTTATATATTTCTATAGGTTTTATTACCTGCTAATATGGCAACCTCATCCTACCCTAATCTACACTATTATGTAATCTACGATAAAAACTACATTTAATTTTATTAATTTTAGTAATTTTTATACATTTATCTATATGTATAACCGACCGACCTGCCAGCCCCTCAGTTCATTATCCTGTTGCATTTGTTGTTGTTGGGCATGCTGCGCCCACGTCCTCCTCGGCGGTGGTGTTGTATCGTGAAGATAAAACTGTTGCCGTCCATAGTCGTCGATATCCCTATACTGATACGGTTGTTGATATTGCTGCTGTTGTTCGTAGTTGTAATACTGTTGTTGTTGTTGTTGTTGCTGCGGTATGTGCGGTGTGGAACCGAAGCTGGTCAGCCCCGGGCGGGATACATTGTGCTGAGAGCTGAATTGGCTGTGCTGCAATGTTATGCGCGGGTCAGCGATGTGTTGGGGACGAACGCTTCACAATATAATATCTACATTTGTACAATTAAATATTTTTTTTTAATTATTTGATATGGGTAACTTCTCGAGAGATAATAATAAAGTTAACCAGAATATCTATATTTTTTTGCCTGTATCATTGGGAGTGTAAAATACAATTAAGGGATATAATATGTGTATATATACATTGTCGGTTAAAAAAGTGACATTAATCAAAACGATCAAATTGTTACAGTACACACATTTAAAGATTTTTTTTTCAACCATGAAATTGGCGGTATAAATAAAAAATATCAAAATGACACTTGTGACAGCATGGAGTTTTTGACGTTTAATTTGATGAAGTGATATTTTTTGTATTAATATTAATGTATATACAAACGATAACAAAACGTTTTAACAAATATTATCAATTTTCGATTTTTTTGAGATATATCAGTTTTCTTTTTAACGGATGATATTTATATAGCAGGAAAATTTGAAAACAATCTCTATATCAAACCGTCTGACTAGAGTGGTTATAGTAGGACAGATTATCTCCTATTGTAGAGGACGCTCGAGACTAGTAGGAAGTTTATTAGCTGAGATGGCAATGGTGAACATATACTTTTTTAAGTTTTAGTTTTAATCTTTAGTGAGGCTAATAGAAACTACATAAAAAAGTAAACTGAAATATATTAACGCGTAATAAACTCAAAAAGATTTTTATTGATTCGATCTTGATTGCACAAATGGTGTAGTAGTTGATCTCAATTTACCGAGCTAGTGTCAAGGGTTCCATTCTCATACAGGACAATATTTTTTTATGATCCACAAATTTTTGTTCTGAGTCAGTCTCATTTGTGTCCGTTATTTATATAGACATAAAGTTCCCCGCAATATAAGGATTACTAGCCTAATGCAGGGTACCGTCTTAAAAAAAATATGAAGTTGATATTCCTAGAATCAGATATCGTATTTAATTATGCGTACAATTGTGAAACGTTTGCCCACCATTATTTAAATGATGCAATGTGAGTGTGTGATTATTATCTAACGTGGATTGAAAGCACTTAAGATTATTTATATTATTTAATTAATTACAAATTCAAAACATTATCAAACAAAGTTATTTGTAAAGCATTAAAATAACACTTTTTTTTTATATACAGGTTGATTTTGAATATTGATATATATGTTTTTTTTAATAATTCCTTTATCGTTTGTTCCACATTCAGCGGCGATGTATGATTTAGGATTTCAATATTCTTTCTTTTTTAAGGTTTTGGCAATGGTGAAATATAAAAATAATATATTGATTATTTGTCGGCATTCAGTTTCTATATGGTGACATATTAAAAATACAGTGTTGCTCTCTCTTCTTTTCATTTCAAGCGACGTTCGTAATAGACTAAGGGTGTGTTCCTTAGTCGCCTATTACGAATGTCGCTAATATTTTATATAATAATATTATAGTAATAATATCAGCATGTAATGTTTCATTCATTTATTTCGCCTCATATTCAACTCTTGGGCTCGGGCCTCCTCCAAAATAAGAGGGAAATTGATCTAATATAACACGATGGTCAGAAGTGTTGGTATAATATTTTGTTTCATGTTTTCCATCTCTTTCATAGATATTATATGTATATAGTTGTCTTTTACGACGTTTAGGGGTATGATTAAATTGAGGGGTGGTGAATTGTATTTCTACTCATTAATCAAACGAATAATGCAGTATTTAAGAGAATGTACCTATATTGTCATCAATTTTATACAATTTTAAGCGTGTATATCGTAAAAGAGAGATATAATGTGTATATAACAATCGTGCAAGAAGAGGAAAACTCGGAAAAAGAAACCGCCACGAACCCATCAACGTGGTGTATTAGAACAATTTTCTTCTTAGCGTGAAGGAAGTTCAAGACCAGAAGTGGGATGTATATAAGTTGTCATATTGATTATACTATAATAATCGAACAACAATATCGACGAAAAGACTAACGTCAACTTATTCCATGCCATGACGAAAATGGCATTTTACTTCATGCCTTGTACGTATTTTATAATAGACAACAAATCAACCTATATTTTTAAGCTTTCCAATAGCGTATTTGACTCGCTCCACAAAACAATCATAAATTATCATTCAACGGCGAATTAGTAAAGACCAAAATAAATTGACACCTCCCAGTTAAATAAGTTAACCCCCACAGATATTGTGCTCTACCAGGGTTCAAGTTGTACTGGTGACATGGAACCAATAGTTTCCAATCGCGCGTAATATTGGTTAAAATAAAATAACCGCCATCTTTAATATCATCTTATTCGAAATATGAATCTGACGTTTAAAATGACAGACTTCATAATTGTACAAGACTCATCATTTGTCACTGACAGAATTGTTGACACCGGCACATTGATATTAACCCTTTACCAGGCCTTGGACAAACCATGCAGTACTAGGGATTTTTTTATAGATTTGTATGAGTAATAACGTTTAGTTTAAGATTTTATGAATTATATTTAGAAAATTAGCTAAAAATAAAAAAAAAGCACGTGGGAATACATAATCCCATTGCCTGTCTATACGGTGCCTCTAATTATCTATATATAAAAATAAAAATAAATAAAAAAATGATTTTGGGACATAATCTAAAGTTAAATCTTCATGAGCATCATTTTCATCCTCTGATGAAAACATCTCATTAAGTATATCTACTGTCGATCTGATGATCTTGTAATACCTATATAACAAAAAATACATATAAGTATGTACATACTGAATGACAAATCAATGACTATAAAAATTTACCACTACCCATAATTTATACTTCGATAGAATAAAGCGTAGGTATTTTTTTCTTTAGTTGTAATATTAAATGCATGCAACCAGCGGCAAGTAACTAGTATAAAATAAAGATTTCAATTCACCGGGCAATGGACATTAGCTCCCACAAACTAAGGTCCTCTTCACAGGCTAAGGTCATATGGTTCCCCGCATGTTTTATTTTGTTATATCATCGTATTTTTTAAGTATTTACATATAATTTTTCTCATTTATCACTAGAGAAACTCAAAATCTACAACATATCGAAAAATTGCACGACTTATCTTTTTCCGATTAGACAATATGAATAAAATATGCTGCACTTTTCATAAAAATAACCGTTGGACGGACGACCATAGCAAAAATTATTGTAAAAGTGACATTTGCGTTCGGTTCCAAGATTTTTTTGAGTGACCACGGGTAATATTTCTATTTTGAAGTGTTTGACAGTTTGTGGGACATTCTTTACCAAAACCTGGTAATAAGCTTCAAAAATCTATGTGGGAAATGCTCAATCCATAGCCTGGTTAAGGGTTAAGAAAAATTTAATTGAATAGTTGTGCAAGAATCTTTCTTAAAAAAATATATATTAAATATATAGGTTATTATTATTCGAAGTAAACGTGAGATCATGCCGCGACGTCACAATACAATCAATATGTCATATCGTTTATCACTATCAAAAGGCACTGTCCAATAAACAGAAATTGTGTACAAAACTATATTATAAATTGACTTTACAATTTTTTTTTGTACACGTAAATTAAACTCTTATAATCAAATACGCTATTGTGTACGTTTTATAAGTATGTGATCATTCGTTACAGTTAAAGACAAATTCAAACCAAGCTTAATAAGATTATGCAAAATAAGTGCAACTTAAGATAAATTTACTAATAACATTTTCAATACGAGAGAATATATTAATTTAAATAAGGCACGAGGCACACATAACAATTTAGAGAAGGACGAGTATATCAAGTTGACATTTCGGCAGAGAGATGACGCGACCAACCCAATTCAAATACATTTTATTGATTTTTTTTTGATTACGCAGTGGTCCGAAATGCTTTTACGCACCACCCCCCGGAACGGGGAGTGTAGGACTCAGCTCGGGGCTAGAATACCCACTAACACGTATCCACTGCAATCGCTGTTAGCCGAGAGGGCTTTGACAGCTTAACCGGACTAAATTCAAATACAAATTCATTTATTATGTATAAACCCTGCGAGAACACTTACATATTGTCCGTTTTAATATTTTAAATTAATCGTATAAACTACCACCAAATAGGAATGTAACCGCTACTGAGAAAATCCGGCAAGAAACTCAACAGATTTGTCTATTATTATTATTTCTTTATTGACTTTGCTATATAAAATACATGATCAGTAATAATTAGCTCCAATTTGATGTCTTTTTAATCCCGATATAAAGTAAAATTTTAATACAATGTAAAAGATTATGGCTGGTCCTGCAGTAATTTAAACGCCCACACGCTTACAAAAATAAAATTTCACTAACAAACGGTTTTATTTTCAGATTGGAACGCAACAAATCGCCACAATCTAATTCAATATTACTCGCCTGCATATAAATAACATATTCGTCTAAGCAATGATCTCCCATTTTGAGTGTTATAAGGTCTATTGAGAACTAACAAAAGACTAATTATTTGCAATATCTACAAGTCATCTCAGCTCACATATGACCCACTGTTGGGCTCGAGCCTCCTCCATAATGGGAGGGTAATTGACCTACTACACCACGCTGGTCAGACGTGTTGGTATAGGTTTTTGTTTCGAGTTTTCCTTCTCTCACATTTTATATCCCTTAGTCTCGTCGTCGTCTCGTATGATCACCCACGGGTAAGATAGGGTGGTGAATTGTATTCTTACTCCGTCACCACACGGAAATTGAAAAACCAAGTCTTAGGTGTAATAGAAGAATCTACAAGTATTTATACAGAATCATGAAGCATATAGTCACTGTCGATATTTACACGAGTATACACATATGTAATGTGAACTAAAACAATTTCTCTGGATTTTATCGCGTTTGTATTTGATTTATAATTTCTTGAAATTCTGAAAACTTCCACGTTTATGGTTTATACGGATTTTATTTCGTTCACGGAACGACTGTCCTTCCTTTCGTGAACGAAATAACACGTACAAAGATTTATTTTTAAAGTACATAGCTTTTTTTATTAAAAAAAAAGGCGCCATGTGTGCGAGGGTCTTAAGTATCGCGCTGGATCGGCCACGGATATCAAGGAATCGGTACCAGTGATCGGTCCCATAGTGATAGGGAGAGAGCATGGTGGGTTATGGAGCCATAGGCCGCCATTCTCCAGACGTAATGGGCGGGGTGTGTCCAGACCATAGACTACCATAAATAAGGCTCATTTAGACGCCTTCTGTTATTTTTTCTTGTGTTACATAAAAAAAAAATCGGTATTTTGACCGTGATTTTTTTTTATATACATATATTCATTTATCAAAGGTCGCACTTACTAGATATTATTTTATGCTCATCAACCATAATACTTTGGAGGAAAAAACTCACCAATTGTGGAATGTTCGGTTGATAGTGTTGTGGTTGTTGGTATGGCGATTGCGTCGGTTGTGGCGTTTGTGGCATCGGTGGTTGTTGAAACAATTGTTTCGCTTGCTGTTGTTGCTGTTGATTATGTTGTTGTTGGTGATGGTGCTGTTGTTGTTGTTGTAATTGCGTTTGCTGACTTGCAAGTCGAGCGATATCACTCTGTATGTCTTGTAAACTAGAGTTCATTCTGTAAAAAAAAATATATACCATTGAATAAACTTCTTGGAAAACGATATTTGAAAAAATATTCTCAGCTAATAATTTTTTACCGTGTGGCAATGGGATAAGAATACAATGGTCACTACCCTTTATTTGCTCGTGGGGGTCGGAATAATCGGCCAAATAGTCTAGTCGACAAGTTGAAAATGGTACAAAATAGAGATACTGCTCTTAAAATTATGTGCGATAGCTTATTGGATCCGGAATGACGCCTAGAAAAATGTGCTAAAAGCGTGTATTAGCACATAAAATATTGCAAAAGTTATAAACAATTAAAGATGAAAAAAAATGGCATTTCGTTTTTTGCCAATATTTCATAAACAGTTAATATTTAAGAAATTTAAAAAAAAGATTCTGAAAGAGGAGGAAATTTCCAATATAAAACTCCTAACTCCCGGAACTCTATCTCTATTATTTATAATTTTAATTTAACGCTGAAAATATGTCTGCGCGCGACATTTTTAGGTTGCGCGCGTGGTGTCTAAAGCGAGTACGGCACATTAATTAATTTATTTAAGGTATTGAATATTTTTTTTTAAATTTGAAAAAAATATGGTGTGTTCTGAACACTATAAATAATTTATTCCCGTTGGAAATTTTACTTAAAGTTAATTTTTCAACAAGTTAAACAATTGTTAACTAACAAAATTTTCTCGAACTACCGTCTTAATTGTAAGTGAAAAAAATGTTAAATAATGGTCGTAAAAAATTTTCGCTTCAAATTCAGCGATTAGGACACTATACTCTCACTGGGGGAGACCCACATCCACTAATGGCCGGCAAAAAGCTAATGATGATGATCATAATAAATTTTCTTTAAAGACTAAATTTAAAAACAAGTTACACTATTGGGCTTATTAATTTTATTTATTTCTTTGTAGTCACATAATATATTTACAGTACTCGGTGTGGTGATGAGTTAGAAAATACAGTACAACACATCTTAGGGAACGTACCCATATTACGTAACATTTTTTTTAAATTTAAAAACTACTTTGTATACCGTCAAAACATAA
Organism: Lymantria monacha; assembly: GCA_905163515.2. Lineage (NCBI taxonomy): Eukaryota > Metazoa > Arthropoda > Insecta > Lepidoptera > Erebidae > Lymantria > Lymantria monacha. The sequence continues at coordinate 5,313,603 of LR991084.1, forward strand.
TTTTGTTCCATCGTGGTATTTTTGAAGAAAGATATACAATATACATGCTTTCATATTTTCTGAAAAACTTGTAACACCAGTTGTGATCGCTAAACTGCCCGCTAAGCGTCGCAATTATGATATTCGCATCTTGTCCTTGCGATGGCCAATAATGGACGTTAATGGGCTGATAGATACTTTTGGTAACTATCTCTCGTAGGTGATAAAATCAATTTGCTAATACTTACTTCGCTATAGATTGTTGATACTGTTCTAAAACTGCATTGTCCACTGAATCCCTTTGACTTGGAGGTTCTACCACCATTTCCTATATTATCAAGAAAAATATTTAAATACACAAAAAAGGACTATAAATGCTAATATATAATATAGTCAGCAAACGCTGTTCTGTATGTAAGTACACAGAGAAAATTTCATAGAAAACGGTCCAGCCTTTTAGAAGTTCAATCACATACAAGCATACAGGAGAATTATATATATAAAGAGATGTTGATAGAAGTAAAAATAACGATGTTACATAAATACCACCTTCTAAGTCCTGGTAGAGTTGAGTTTACTGTCGTTTTTTTTTTATTTGTAACATTCTATCTCTTTTCTAATTAAATTGATTAATTCTGCACACTTTTAGCCTCAAACAGTCATGTCTGATTGACACCTTAGATGGTAGGACAGTCAATTTCTTTGGTTCGTTCCTTTGGTTACCACAGAAATAAGTCTATAATAACAACTTCTAGAGCTGGCTATGTGTAATGCCTTTGATTTTACTGCCTCAATTTCACTTCTAATATATTTCTTATACAATAATAACATTTTTGTATAATTTATAATATTAGAGATTTTAAAGAATAAAATTATTTAATTTATTTTTTTCATAAAGCGTTATTGATTGTAGTTTACATGCAGTTTATCACATCATACTCATGCCAATTAGAAAGTGCGTTAAATTTGAAATATCCCTTAACCATTACTTTTATTTTAAACTATACTTTAATAAAAAAAAAGCAAAATGGCTATTGCAACAATACATTTAAATGAAGGTATCTTTTGATATTTAACATAAGTCTAATAGAGTGCTTCCAATATCGATCCCCGGGTAGGAAATTCTTTGTGTGATCCAGAAATCAATATATTAATTGCATATATATAAATTTCCCTGTAACACTAGGATTTAGTCCTTAGGGTGGGTGTTGTCAAAAAAATTTAAAATTTAATCTATTTTTATAAATTAAATCTATTTTATTAAATATATATTTTAAACTTCTGTTTCAAAAGTCACTAAAGAATCCTTGTGGGGGTGAAAATGAGGAGACGGTGGAGTCAAAAAGATTGTGTTGTTGCTACTAAAAATGAAGCCTAGACAAAGATAATTGAAAGCTTCAATATTGCCTATATCCTGCTAAAGATTTGAATGACATTCGAAATACCGACGAAAGAAATTTAGAAAAGACGCTAAAATTGTTTCGTAAAGATATTTCTTTAGAAGAGAAGAAGTTAAACTATTGTATTACAGAGAAACATTTAAATTGTTGGTCAATCACTTTTGAATATCATAGATGTCTCACTCATCTTGAGTTCACGAGGAGAACAGTTTAAGCGATTGATATATTCTGTACCTCAAATACTTAACCAACGCGGCGCCTCAAATACTTTACGAATACGGGTACCTACAGTACCCGTATTCGTAAATACGCTATATAGCAGTCGCTTAAACTCTTATTCTCGCGAACTTTCCGACACGCAAAAAGGCTCACAATTTCTAAGTCCTCAAAGCATAAAAATTTTCATTGGAAAAATCTTAAAGCTATATTTTTGTGGCGTCTATTAGAAATGTCTTCAATAATAAAATAATATTATCGTTGGTATCCAAATCAACATCATTCGATAATACATTGTTGACTAACTATAAACTGTGTTGAAGTTTAGCAGAAACTGCAATCCTGTCCTCAAATACACACTCTCATCATCTCAAATCACATACATCCCACTGCTGAAGCCAGACCTCATCCATAGAGGAAGAGAAATTGACTTACTATACCACACTGGTCATACGAGTTGGTATAGATTTATTTCGATTTTCCCTACTTTTGCAGCAATTTTTATCTGCACGAGTCATCTAGTCGTCTTCACGATCATCCACGAGCAAATCTCTATCTTTGCATGGTATTCTCACTTCGTCACCACAGAGATATACTCAAATATTTAAAAATGCTCTAAAACTATATCACTCTTCACCAGGTACGTCACATTTACAAACACAAAACTGATAAAAAAAGAGACTAACAAAAGCAAGCTGGATGTAGCTAACAAATACAAAGAAATACAATACAGTTTCAATGTGTATGTGTATCTGTGTGTATCGTTGCTATAACCAATAATATTACCTGTTGTGGTACGGGCTCTTGTTTCGGTTCTTCTTCGAGCGGTGTCCTAGCGCCCTTGCCCTGCAACACGCGCGTGCAACCGCCACCGTAACACAAATGTTGCGTCGTCACACGACACATGCTTGTGCATGCCAAATGTTGGTTGGGGTATATTACATAAAACAAAACTTAAACATCGTGACCGATATGATAAGTGCTTCAGAAATCATTTTGGGTATGCTACTCGATAGTCTTTAAGTTACTGAATGCGTTTTGCTGATTACTTTATATGTGCTTTGGAATTAATTTGGAGAGTATTTTAAAAAAATTAAAGATGTTTCAAAACTTGTAAGCTTTGGTTGTTATTTAGAAAATGGATTTCGAAATTGCATTGGAAACTATGAGAGATATTTTGGCAATTACTAGCGATAAAAATTAAAAATATACGAAATCGTAAGTGAATAACCGCCTTTCAAGAAGCGGTTCATGCTTAATAGTGTAGGTATATATATCGTGATAATAATGGCAATATTTTGGGATGACTTTTTTGTGCTCATAGTGGTTGATCAGTCTTTAACAAATACACTATAATACCTTAGGCATTGCCCAATTGTAGAAATAATAATATTCTCTACTAAAAATTAAAAAAAAAACGGATTGTTCAGTTTATCTTATTTTAAGATGGTGTACCTGTGTATATCCATCTAATCATGTCAACCGAAACAAAACTGTACTTGAAACTGTGATTGAATTTACTTAAATTATAGATATACAAATTCAAAAATAGAAGCTTAACATAAAAGTGGTAATTTTTAGATAAACTTTTAGTATTTAATTCATCATTCATCATCATCATCATCATTTCAGCCCATATTGAATTCAGAAAAATCTATCTCTAAATTAAAACTTTTGCCAAACCTAACCACCGAGGTATTATAGATCAATTGCCTCGCATTCTGAAGGCCTGTAGTGGGACGTAAATGAACTGAGATGATATTAATAATAACAATAAAAATCAAATGTCCAAGTTCCAAATGGATCTTTCAAACAAAACGGTATATTATGAGGTAGTGATTTACTATTGAAGCCTATGAGAAAATACTATATTGCAATACGAAACTATATACGCCAACCAACTAAATACATGCTTATATAATTATAGTTTAATTATTAATACACAAGGGTATTCGTTCCTACAAATAAACATGTGCTTATTTTAGAACAAATGTGAGTCAGTGTGATACGTAGAACATTTAGTCGTTACCTTATTATAAATTAAACCTAATTATAGAATATTGAGAAAAAAAAATACGTAGGCACATGTGTACACGTGACAGAAGTGAAACTTCAAAAATATATGAAATTTTTTCTCGTTTACTAAGTTTAGGTTCTAGCTTAGCGAATCGAATGTTTCTACATTCGATGTGATTATTTCGAGGTGATTTATTATCAGCCGCTAGCATTTTTTGTATCATGAAAGTTTCACTTCAACTATGGTTGCGTCGCAAATAATTTATGATTATACAGAAATGATTTAAAGAAAATAAGCTGTCTCTATATATAAGAAAGTATAAGTAACTATATAAGGCTCAGATAGTAACTACAATTTGTAAGCTTTTAAAACTTCGAATAATGAATACAAAATGCGTATATTTAATTTAAATTACCGATAATATTTACTTTAAATACTTTTAGACTATCAATATTATAATGGTTCAATGTATTGTACCGAATAAGCCGTGTAAGCGTGTCAAAATTTAATATAAAAAAAAAAAAACGATAAAGGAATATGGTAACGAAGTGATAATTAAAAAATAAGTAATAATTCAAAAAGGTCTAAACTAAATGGAAAGGGCTCTCCAAAACTGGCCACTCACCAAAGAGGCCAACTGGTATTGCAAATATGCATCCTAATGAAAATAGAAAGAAAAATTAAATTTTATATAACAATTGAAAGTATTAGAAAACAAATAGACACAAGAGGAACATAATTTTAGTAAACTTGTGTTGTATTGGAAGGTACATTAAAAAAAACAATACTGAAGCCCACTTAATTATTACTTAGGTATAAGACCTTCTATAGTAAGATTCTCACTATTTGATATACAAATACATTTTGATCAAACAATATATATTATAGTCTGTCTAATCTAAGAAGTGCACTGTGACAGCTTCTTCTTCTTCTTCTTTTTATGTATTGGCAATCAGCTACTTAAATGAGCCATTGTTGCCAGTGTCGAGTTAAAATTATCTTCAAGTTTTTAGTGTCTTCAGATTAATCATTGTCCGTCAGTAAGTCAAATTGTCGCCATCAACAGTGCTATGGCCACACTGTTAATGTTATCTTGTGGGAGGAGTTTTGGCGCGAATGTGGAAATGTCATGTCACGCTCTTGTAATACATTCATTTCTTTAGAGTTTTGTGGTGTTATATTGAATAATTTTGCTGGTATTTTATGCAATATAGTACAGTTAAAGTGCTGAAGTGTAGTGAATATGGTATAATAGTGGTTTACGTGTATTTTCATATTTGCCCAAAATTCCCAAAGAAAATCATTGATTAGGTTATCAGCGTCCGATTATTGGTAACGACTTGACTTACTGACAGACAATGACTATTAAGGCTACATAATACGAAGAAATGATGAACAATATATGAAAAATAATTAAATAAGACTTGGCTGTATGGGCTTTGATCCCTTTGCCTGTCCGAATGGGCGAACAGAACCAAAAAAAAAAAATATCTTGTGGGAATTTTGATGGAAAACGAAAACGTTGTAAAGCACTTTTATATGATATTCACTACATCTCAGCAGTTCAGTCACATCACATTACATAAAATACCATAAAAAATATCTAATATAACACGTTAAAACACTAAAATATCGAATATAATACAAGAGCACCACATCACGTTTTAGATTCCCACCAAAAGTCGACTGTGACAGCTGTCGGAGTAAGTTGTCTAGGTATGTGAACCAAATAATCGCTATCGAAAATATCCGATTTTACTGAGAAATCTATATTGATTCTTTATAATTAATAATCGGTTTATTATTTATTTTTCAAAAAGGTGATGAATAAATTAAGTGCTAAATTAGTACTAAACAAATTTAATAATTTCAGCATAGAATCTATTCATCATATTTAGTAGGATTAGATTAATTAAAAACAAAAACTGGATTTCAAAATAGCTATTTATTAAGAATTACTACTATTACTTGAATTATCAGCATCGCGAACGTTAATAATTATTTCCTCATCAATCAAAATGTCGAAATGTTCATCTCTGTCAAAATCTCTATTCGATTAATTATATTATTCTAATATTTTTACCGATTATTTGGATATTCGTGAATTGGAAGTTGTCAAGCACTACTGTATAGAACGTGATAACGTAACATTGTTAGGTCGTCAATAACAATTACTATTTACCATGTTATTTTTATTATAAATTATTTTTACGAGTTTCAACATTAGATTATTGTACAAGAAAGTCACCCGCAATGTTAATTATGTAAATAACTTAATAGTTGTTTAAAATTTCAGATTTATTCTTTGCAATCATGTGTATACGTTTGACCAAGGTTATTGTGTATTAAAAAATGCAAAACGTCAAAATGCACTTCTTAGATTAGATGAACTATAATATACTTATTATACTTAAAGTATTAAATTTTTAAATTTAATTCAATCCAGAAATGATGCTGTTTTGATAGACTTAATTTGAAATAAAAATACTTTAACGGATTCTATCGCGTTTGTATTTGATTTTTAATTTCCGGACGTTTCAAACACTTTACAGTGATCACGGTCACGGGAGGACTCAGGTGTCTTACGTTCAAAAGTCATAGTCACGAATCACGATCAAATACAAACGCGATAGAATCCGTAAAATTAGTTTTATTTCAAATGTTTAATACTCGCGTAAACATTAGAAAGACTTATATTAGAAAGTATGGAGATGTTGGTTCGTTTAACTGCACCTATATAACCAGGTAGGCTTTAGTATTTTTATATAAAATATGTCTAACAAAGTGTGTATTATCTGTTAAACACCATTGACGTAACACCTAATATTATCTGAAATTGTTTACCCAATTTAATATTATTTAATAGCTAATCAAAAAAAAAAGTAATAATCAATACTACTGATGCAATTGTTTTATAATCTAATAATCAAAAGACTAAATATAAAAATCCCTCTAACTCACACACACTCAAACGCTACAAACGTCTAAAAATGGCACCAATCCCTTTTCAACACATTTTAAGACACACATAAACTTTATTTGAGACATCCCCTCAATATGGCGCCATATACCACGCCAACACATTTTACCGCCAGTTCGATTATCGTCAATTCATAAATATTGTTCGTTTGTTAATTCGTTGAATTATACAATCCATTGTAACTATATTTGTATAAAATTAATAGTACAGAATAAAACTTACAAAAAATTTTAATATCAGGGTAATTTTCATCAAACCCATTGTTGTTTTATATTTTACGATTTATGTTATAGTTTGTGGCTAGATTTATCTGTTTACATAAATAAAAATACAATATATAGGTTTAGTCGTTTTATCACTGTTTTCAATTATGAGACTCGTTTAAAAATTGAATTGACGATTATCCAACCATTATTATCCACAAACAAACAGCTTGATCGCTCAATATGAACTCACCCTAGTAACAGCTTGTAAGAACGCCTGTTGTCCAAATTGTTGCCGTTGTCTATTAACGGCAACCTCCATCCGTCTCTTCTCTTGTTCGATGCGTCGCCGTTTCTCTTCTAGCTTCAGTCGTATGTTGTTCAGCTGAGCGGCCATCTGACCACCGCTCGGTGAAGTCGTCGATTCGTCGGCGAGCTCGTCGCCATCTGTAATCATTTAGAGTTATTATTAGTATATATTCTCTGTACTAATGTGTTTCTTAAAGATGCGAAAGGGCATGCTCCGATGGTTCGGACATGTGGAAAGAATGCCGAACGAACGTGTGGTTAAGAAGATATACAATGCGAAAGTGGTAGGATGTAGTTACCGAGGGAGACCGAGACTAACCTACCTAGACCAGATCGGTCATGTACTAAAGGAAGGTGGAGTCAAGAGTCTCCGAAACCGGCGAGCGTGTATGAAGAGAATTATGAATGTTGAGGAAGCGAGTGAAGTATGCAGAGATAGAGTTCTCTCTACCTACCCTGCAAGGGATATGGCGTGATGATATGTATGTATGTATGTAATGTGTTTCTCGTAAAGCGACGAGATAAGAATACACTATTACCAACTTACTTTCCCACAGTAGATAAAAACATGAAGAGTCACCAGGAGAATAGGACGCAACAATCTTCTAGGAATCTTATAACAATTGCCTTCCCTAACTAATCTGTCGTGGAAATTATGGCATTATGCTCACTTAGTGAAGAGACAGGCCACTACACGTCCAAATATTAGAGATACGTTTAATAGTGAGCGTTCATAGACTAATGATTATCTATCAGCTATTGAAATAATTTAAATTAATTCTGTAAAACAATTTGTGAATTGACCAATTTAAATAAAAAAAAAAAGCACATGGAAAATGCAATTGGAGAACCAAAATCACAATACAAAATCTTAGTTAAATTCTGAGATAACTATAACAGAGGTTTTCGTTTTGTATTGGCAATCAACGACTAAAATGAGTTCATTGTTGCCAGTGTTAAGTTACAATTTCTTTCACAAATTATAAGAATTTGTTTCTTTACATCTTTAGTATATTCAAATTAGTAATTGTCCATGAATAAGTCAAATCTACGCCTTAAATAGTACTACGGACACACTATGGTATCTGCTGATTTTTTTTGTGGAAATCAATTCAAACCTATGACAATCAATACAAATGGTTGTTATAATGGTCATACTTACTTGGATGATTTTCTTGCTGCATGAACTGTTGCTGCCACGTGGTCGTGTTCGGCGGCGGTGTTACAAACGTCGTACTTTTCCGCCTCTCTATCGGCTCCTCTTGACTCAACGCCGACTGTATACCTACAGAGTCATTATTCTTAAGTGACGTCATCTATGACGTCAGAGGCACCAGTTCAAACAAACATTACTGAATGCCAGCGGAATAATTTTGAATTTGGAACATGGGAATATGTGGTCCTATTTACACAGACTATAATGGAAAAACGTGTGCATATAATCTAAATATAATTAAAAAGTTAGTTTGTTGTGTTTATTTATACGTTTTGCCAATCATAGTATTGTGTTATGAGAAAGCGTTATCAATGCGAACATTCAAAGCTTAACAAATAATGGCCGAAAATATTGCCGCCATACATAAAGCTAATCACAGGCTAAGGCATAGTAGAAGAACACAGACAGTTCTTTTTTCTTATTTATTTCCCCTATGGTTTAAGAACAAACCTGTCTGGTCACCGTTACTCCTGATTTTGTTAAGGTCGGCGAAACACGTTTTGGTGACATCGCCGTCAGTCGAATCTCTGTCGTTGAGATAGAACCCATCCCCTCCGCCCTTGGCGCTGAACCCAAAGTTCTGTGATCGTTCGCTTAACGTTATTGTGTCACTGCTGAGCTGTCGTTTGATGGGGAAGTAGGGTTCGTTGTCGGGTTGTGAATTTTGTCGTTCCAATTTCTGTCGATCATTTTCGGAGCCATTTTGAAAGTCCCCGTGGAGAAATTGTATTGAGCCGCGGATGTCTTGTCGTGATGAGCGTAGGGGAGGGTTATAGTCGAGAGGACCTGAGGACAAAGGTAAATATTATAATAAAAAATATATTTACAGACTCGTATTTACTTGTGAATTTTTATTATTCTGTAGATCAAAATCCCATGTGAGGAAGGTTTTAAAATATACATAAAGTTACATCACCCCTTACTTTTCCGTGGGAGCCGTGTCTAAGTCCTCGCTTAGCTGAAACTGGCTATGGGAGCACCCAGGCAGTAGGCAACAGCGCTCGACTAAATCTTATGATACTAACTGCCGCCAATTGCCAAACTGCAAAGGAGCCATCATTTACATTCGCCAGTATATGCTATTATTTATCATTACCCTCCTTCATGAGGACGCCTATGTCCAAAAGGAGGCAAAGGCCTAGCGGATAGGCTGATAGATGGAGGAACAAAAGTCATTTATTTAACACCTAAGCATTTTACATTAATATATTGCGATAACCCGTATCGGATTATGAGTTTGTATCAAAATGTGGGTCAAAACTTAATAACTATTACTGTAGTGGGTAGATATAAATCTCTGTACGATGACTTGTTGGACGTGAGAGTCTTAGTCCTTAGTCTTCCCGTGACGATGAACATATTCACATGTAATGTATGTAATATTCGTTTAAACACCAAAAATCGATTAAATAATTAGCTGACATAGTTCCCATTGTTAGAGTATCCTCCTACACAACAGGTGGTAAAGTCGACGTACTTATACCACGCAAGCTAATCGTAGATAGAAGTATTTATTTCGAGTTTTCCATCGAACCCGGAACAATCAGCATAAGAGATCGTCCCTTAGAGCGACTACATCATCTGTACTGACCAGCAGGTGCCGATATCTTTCTGACGTTCGCGACCGTGGCGAGCTCTTTCTCAGGGTTCCTGCCGGCGAAGTGTAGACGATCTTGAGAGCCACCAAAGTTCTCCACCGTAAGTTGTGAGTCATCCGAGATGGAGGAGCGGCGAGACCGCCGTCCAGCGAACGATGCGTCTCGTGTGTCTGCCCAGTTTGACGGCCGCCCGGCCGCCGTCGCAGACATTGTTAGCTCTAACGCTGTTAATATAAAAAGATTTTCAGCTTATTGTATTATTTTAATAAAGCTACAATCCGTGTGGCAATGATTTATGAATACTCATGTTACCATTAACATAATATTTTACCACTTTCGCATGTAAGCTGTAGAAATAAGTTGAAAGGTCACCTAAGGTAGCACCCATAGCAAGAATAGCTTTCTCGTAAGGCACTTAGCAACTAATATCGCCAATCTGTCTGCCCAGTATAGCGGTTATGGCATTCCACCACCTTAAGTCGTAATGAATTTAAATACAAAATAATTTCTTATGTACAATAATAAACACCACCATTATGTATAAAACTTACATATTGTCAATATTAACATGTTACTTAAAATGTTAAAATTGACACTATTATTAATGCAAAAAAAAAACCAACAAGATAGTAACGCGAGAGCCACTGTGAAGATTAAGTAAGAAATGCAACGCTATACAACTTGTATAGTAAATATTAGCTCCAGTGTGATGCCGTTCAAACTACAATATAATTCTCAAATGAAAAAGATTATGGCTGAACCAATTCATACAAGCGGCAGCCGATCACGAGTTGACCACTTGAACAGCCGTCAGTCCATTAAACTCTTTATAAGGAAACTTCGATAGTCGAATATATGGATGTAAATTTGCGTAGCGTCAGAGTAAGAAATATAATTCATCACCACACCATGCCCGAGGATATCATGAAAAAAATGTCTAAAAATGTCAGCAGATAAGTAATAAGCAGAGATGCGATTTATTTGAAATACTTCTATTTAAAATGCAAATACATAATGCAAAATACCTATTTTGTATTTTGCATAATATTCATTTCAAAATGCAAAATACTTTGTGATTAAGTTTAGCCAACATTACCAGTCAAACAAAATGAAATGAACGAATGACGCTTGTATTGCCGAATTTGACCGATAGAGGCACCTGCTAGCCATGCGCGCCTTTTTTTTATTTGATTTGATTACCTACTTTTATGATATTGAAGTGTTGTTGTTATCCCTACAATACTGAAACGACTATGTACTGTACTACAACAAGATAAGAGAAAAGAAAAGTGAACCGAAATAAATGGCCACACAATTCACAAAATGGAGCCATGGCTCTCTTTTTGTTAGTCTGGTTTTTTACATTATTTTAAATGAGTACTATTATTATTATTAATAACATAACGGAATTTATTGATATGCGTACTGATAAATATGACCAAAATGTCATGCAGAAGATGCCATATTATTAGAAGTTTTTGTTTGGCTCGGCATTGTGTCTCTATTTCTAATGCTAGGGCTGCACCTGCGTATATCGTCCCGAAGTAATTTGTGGCGAAGCTTCGTACGTTTGGTACACTAGAAAATTATCGCGATAAAACTGTGGTCACATTAGCGACTTTGGTATTTTACACGAAGTATCGTACAATAATTAAAGATGGCCGAAATCATTTTCATGCGTTTAACTATGGATGACGAATTGCTTTATTATTACAGCTATATTATGCTAATAATTACATAATGATATTTTTGGATCCCTTCATGGGTTCTGCTTCATAATGGTGTATAAATTCTAACACCATTTCTTAACTGATTAACTGGAGATCATCGAACGCGTCTAAACACAACGAAAATTTCCCCCGAAATGAAAACGCTAGTCTGACGGTGACCACAGAGCGCGATATATTAGCGCGCTAAAACCCTTTGACTTATCGCCATCCAAGCGATAACGCACACGAAGCACGAATGTTCGCGACGATAGCCAATAATGACCGGTCACATCTGCGTGTATCGTCTCATGGCACGAAGCTTGACGATACACGCAGGTGCGGCCCTAGCATAATGATAAATACCTAAAATAAATAAAAATATCTGAGATTTGGTCAAAAGGTATTTTATTTTGAAAAAGTATTTTGAAAATACCTATTTTGGATTTAGCATTTGAAATACAAAACACAAAACTATTATTATTTTGCATTTGAAATATTAAATTAGAGAAGTATTTTGCATTTTGTATTTAAATGCTTTTTGAAAACCATTTTGTACATCTCTGGTAATAAGTGATGTTTCACTGTAAGGGATGGAAGATTCGAAATGGAATACTAGGGCAATCCGTCTGATCAATTTCCCTCCCATTGTGAAAGAGGTCCGAACCCAACAGTGGGATTTATATGGCCTGATGGCGATGATGATAATTAGGTAAGACCTAACTGCTCATCAACATTCTGCTTTTTTATCGTACATATTGAATAAATCTTGGCAATAGTTTTTATGACTGGTCGCCTGCCTGACTTCAACATACATTGGGAATGTGATTGTTGATCATACCTCATATTGGAATTGCCTCAGGTCGATGTAAAGCTCTTAGCCGTCTTTTAAAACACCCACAAGCAATATAAGGGGTAGTATTGGTAGCCGCTACCACACAGCAAACAAACTTCTGACTTATAGGAATCAAATACATAACGCTAACAAAAAACACATACAAAAAGACTAAATTCCAGTATAGACATCTGTTCAGCGACGAAAATCGAATCTTCTATGAAAAAGTCCCATTATCAAGGGAATAATAGAAGAATTAATCGGCAATGTGGTATAGATTCCCGTGAATCCTACTAATATTATAAATGTGAAAGATTGTGAAAACACTTGGATGTTTGTTACTCAATCACACGTAAACTGATTTAGGTGAAAATTAGACAATTGCCTGGATGAACACATAAGATACAACTTTGGAAAAAGTTAGTGTTTACGCGAGCGAGGCCTAGTAGGTTTAAAGGTTAGTACTAATTTGCCATAGGGATCATAAAATTTGATTGAGTACCAGGACAATAGACAGCAGAAATTTCCTGAGAAACTTGTAACATCTACTGCATGATTGCCCACCGTGACTATTAGTGGATTATCCCCACTCAGGCTCATATCCTACAATGAATGTTAATAGGCTGTTAAATGACCAGATGCAAAACGCTACAAACGACTCAAAGCTTCACTCTTGCGATCACCTAGCATATATTGGCCTTACACACTTACCGCTATCATCGTCTCTTCTGACCATGGCGGCAAGAGTGGCGATATGTCGGGTTCTGTGCACCACATATTCGTCTGGGGCGGGGCTCGCACTACGGCGCTCGGGGGTGGAGCTCGCTGAACGTCGGCCATGCCCCGCACGGGAACGCCCACTTAGTGATGACGGTGACCGAGGAACTGTACATTAACAAATTTACTAATGGTCCTTTTTATTTTATCACATCCACGTTTAGGATTGCCAATCTTTAGCTCAGTAAATAACGTATATTAAACATTGATAATAAGTTGCGGACATATATCTCCTGATAAAATCGATGCATAAAACAACGTTACATGAATATTTAATGAAATACCGTACTTATGTATCCATGCTAGCCTAATTGGTAAGATAGTAGTAGGATAGAAAAAAGAATTTGCAATAGATTTGGGTTCAAGCCCTATCATTATTACAATAATTTAAATGTCGACTTAGCTTTTCCTTATTTATTCATTCAATATTTTTAATATATTCGCTATACGACTCTTTTTAAAATCTCAATTTTTTAATAATATTACGATTTTGTCAGAACATGGCGGATAAAAAAAAATTCTAAACTATAAGGTAAATATGAAAAGTAAGATACATTATTTAGAACATAGTTGGCAATCCTAGCCACAATCTCAACACTCTGAATTAAAAAAATCCACAAGCATGCGTGTAACCCCAAACATCCCCTTGAGTTGTGATTATGTTCAAAATTTAAAAAAATATTTTGCGAAAAATAAACAGTAATTACAATAACTGTTATGATAGTAAATAAAAAAAATACACGAAAAAAACCCTTACTACTGTAAATAGCCAAAGATAAATAACAAAACACGTTAATTATATTTATTTTGATATTCTTTAAATGTTATATTAATATAGAGAATAAGATCCATAAACAAAAACGACACAGGTCTTATTAAAATATTTTTTTTGATAAATAAAATTGTAAACTTGAAAACAATTAGAATTAACTCACTTTTATAATACAAAATGTGTATAATGAATGACCTAGTAAAAAAATAAACCGCTAAACAAGCACCAATAATGAAATCACAACAGTAAATTAAAAATATATAATTGCAAGATCAAAGCCTCAGACTACGGCGTTGTGCGTTATGGCTATATAAAACAGTCATGAGGACATAACATCACAGACTCTCCAGCCTTTAAAAGCTTAACAGTGCCAGTTAAACTTCCAAACGTGACCAAAGCTTTAAAGAATACATGCAAAGCATAATAAAAAGCTGTAAACCAGACCATTTTGAACCTTATCCCAATTATTATAATGCACAATAGGAGAATGAGTTAAAGTGTAACTTACATTTAGAAGTGTATCCTAAAACAGACATTCTAATGTTATACATATAATTACACAGTAAATCACAAACAAATGTAAAGACACGCACACACGCAAACAAATAAACGAAAATAAAACAGAAAAATCTTTTCATTGGGGAAGGCGAATGCTATAACTTATTTTCATACAATAAAATATTTTTATATTGAACCAAAGACGTGTGGAAATGGGTACTGGTATGCAATTACTTATTAAAACAAGAGACGGTTTTATGAGATCAAATTATAGAAAATGGTTTAAAAATAATTTAGTATTGAAATATTAAACGCTTTTATCACGAATTATTTTGTTTTTACTGTTAAGAGAAATTAATGATAAAAAATATCCCAAATTTTAATTCATTAAAAACAAAATAAGGCTATAAAAGTTGTGTTTTTTCATATGATTATTATAATATTAGAAAAGAATTATTCATTTTATTTTCCCCATATCAAAAAATCTATTTAGTAGATAACATTTTAAAAATGTGCAACTGTTTTGCCTTCCCCTGTAGAAAAAAAAGCTAAAATTGTTATGGGGACGGGAGGACCACCGGTACCTGAAAAGGGTGGGAGGGCGCAGTCCCCGCTGTCGGCGCGCAGTTCTGGTATAGGCACGGGCGGTGGCGGCGGCAGACACCTTTTGTGCCTCACTCCGAAAGAGTTGCAACCTCGCTCTTCTGCGGACACCCACGCGCTCAGCGTGCGTGCATGCGTGCACGTGCACGTACACGCACTGATCATGCACGTACTATCACCCTGTCTTGACTAAACCTATGTGTCTTGTTCGTAGATATATATGTGCGATTCATGAGTGTCAAATACCCCACAGTGTAGACTTATAAATATATATGTATAAATATATATATGTATATAGTGCGCATGGCATATTGTGATACGCATCCCGTTATAATATAAATGCGACCAACCAATATTGTTCCGTATGCAAAGCAAGACAGGGTGACAAACAGGACAGAATGTTCATTCAGCGAAGCAATCATTCAATGTCTTACCTCCCATTCAATACATTGTGTAAATAAATATTAAGTTATATGGTATATAGTGTATTTTACACACAATTATAATAAAAAAAATGTGTTGAAAATTTTACGCTGAACAAATTATGTACCCCGAAATTAATTAAATTTAAAAATTAAATTTATGCCTACAAAATAGTTTTGGCGGTAAATAAATTAAGCATTATTTGACCAAAACCGTAAACTATTAAAGTTTATGTATTAGTAGGCAAATAATCTCTGATATTATGACCACATACTCCCATTTACTATTTAGCATGCAATACTGGGGGGTATAAGTAACGTTGATGGATGGGATGGATGTTAGATAGGTATACAATAGATGAACTCACCACTTCCTGGACATTTAACAGATTTAACAGGATGAACTTCTAGCATATTGAAGAGATCGGCGAGCATTGCTACTAAATTTTGTCGCATAGACCTGAAAATATAAGACGAAATAATCTATTAAACCGTTACAACATATAATGATAGACAATCTACATACGAGCTTGCCTTCTATACTCTCCGCCTATTAAGCGGGTCACTAGCACCGACTCCTTGACTTTAGTGGTCGTTTAAATGTAAGAGAATATGGCCAAATTATGCTACCTCGTCATTCGGGGCGCTAAGATCTTTAAAAATACCAGGGCTGGGGAAAGGTTTTGGTCTTGGTCACATAGACGAATTAAATTCATTCAACAAGCTTTTTTTAACTTCCAGTTTGGAGAAAATTATTTAAAATCATATAAATGACTTACTATATGAAAACTAAAGGGTCTCGGCGTATACTAAGATGGTCAGCGAGCCTACTGTGTCCAGTATCGAGGGTTTCGATTCCCACTCAGTACAATATTTTGTGTGGTTCATAAATTATTGTTGTGAATCTGGGTATTGATAACGTATTTTTATATATGATAACATATTTTTCTTATTGCTCATTGTGGCAAACGAGCACGCTGCACACCTAATGGTAGTTGATTATACACACCCTCGCATGTAGGTGACGTCCTCGGGCATCATATGAAATACGTTATGCGGTAGCGCCGTGCGACAGAACTCATGCACGAGCATGAGGTTGTGCAGACAGTCCTGTATGGAGGCCATGCGGCCCACACGCACAGCTGTACGTGGAACCGTGTCGGGACAGTAGAACGAGATCAACGCCGCCAGCGCAGTGCCGTCGCACACTTCTTGGAGGCTCTTCAGCATCGGCACGTGCGATGATGAGTCCTCCTGGAAATTAAATACATACATGTATTATAACAAAACTTAATACAATTCATCAAATAAAAAAAATATTAAATGATAAAAATTTAACAGGTTTCATCATTATTCAGTCCTTCGACTAGTACTGAACGTTGCTCCGCCACAAATAAGAAGATAATACTGCAATCGCCACGCTTGGTAGGCGTATTGGCGATCGCACTGAAGTGTTATACGTTTCCCAGAAGAGCGCTGTTCGCTACTCTCCTCGTGAGACACTTAGCCTATTAGCCTTTTTGATTAGCCTTAGCTGGTCAAATTGATTGAGGACATTGGGGCGAGTAGTTAAGGAATCTTATGAAGGCCAAGCGTATGTAGTATGTAATTTAAGACACCCAAAAATTTAAAACATAGCTTAATATCTATCAAAACTTAAATTTTCTATCAGATTCGAAAACAGTATGAGAAAAAAATGCTGCATAGTCCAAAATACGACAATTTGGCAAAGTAAGCAATCTCAATGAAGCTCAGTTTGCAACGCCGTAAGTACCATTTTTTGCGCCGCTGCAAGATTCTATTGCTGCAACCCTGGTTTTAAACTTGATATAGGGCCTAATTTTGTAATTTTTGCGCCTCTCCAGAATTTGCCAATTGTGTACTGTCCTATTTAAGACAATTGTTTACGCATACCTCTCTATTATATATTTTCGTCAAAAAACGGCTGTTTTCTTCAAATGTACCGCTGAATTATAAAAAATACACTAAAACTACTACAAAATTAGTGTAATGTGGCAATTTCCCATGCTAAATGTTGTCCATAAATCCAAAAATGATTATGCCAAGTCTGTTGTGACTAATGTTATGCGGAATCGGAGTATGAACGTTAAAACTGCTTTAGGGTAAGAGAAGGCAAAAGAAAAGCTGGACGGATTGCTTGAAACATGATATGGATAAAGAGGGGTCAATAAAAGAGATAATGTCTGATAGGCTTGTACGGAAGGAGCACTGTAATGCATACTGCGTCGACCCCAAGCGATTGGGATAAGAGCTGGATTATGATGATATTTATGCTTAGTGGAAGTATAATTAGTTACGTGTAACTATCAAAGTACCTCGGCATTATTGAGCGCAGTGCAGGCGGCATTGATCCAGCAGAGGATGCCATCCTCGTGATGTTGTATTTGTGGTGTAGTGCTGCCGAAGCGCTGCGCCGCCGCCGCCACTCGGTCGGATGTCACCACCTCCCGCGCGTATAGCACCATTACAGCTTCTATCACAGACATGTGAGCGCTCTGAAACAGTTCACCATTACAATAGTTATCATCCATCCTTATTTTATGCAGCGTGTGTATATAGACAATATTTAGATATACTATTATAAATTATATCTATTTTTACGTGTGGTGACTGAGTAAGAATACAATTCACCACTCTCTATCTTGGCCGTGGGTGTTATGAAAGGACTAAAGGATATGTGTAACTATATCTTCTGTGCAATATCTGGGCATTGTGGAGGATGCTGGAACGAGCAGTAGAACGTATATGAGTTGGGATGATTATCTTTTTGTAACTAGCACGATGACAAGTTAAGAACACAAAGTGTCCCTATATCTTACTTATCAGGAGCGTCATAATAATTGGCTGAGTGATTGACCAGGTGATTGGGCGGCAAAGCTTTCTTAGGGAGCTCATAACATCTACTGAGTTCAGCTAACGTCTAAAAGGAGTGGCGATTAAACACTATCAGCCATTGGCACTACACATTACACCACTATCACCCATATTCAACAATACAAACTATCACCCATATTTAACAATAGACGTCTATAGGCCAATGGATGGATCTATTTCAAATGTCAAAAAATAAGTACAAAAACCTAAACTTGACTACGGCAAAACTGCGTTTTAACAGGTTAACTGTCCACAGACCATATAAGGTCTGTGGTCAGATTTGCGTACCAGTCAACAGACCATATGTGTTCTGCTCACCCATACAACTTCTAAGCCATCTGGAGTTGTGGACGTAAGAATAATTTCTTATATTTTATGTGGACTTAGTAGGACACATCATAAGGATTATAAAAAGTGCTGGTACATAGGAAAATACTCGATATTTTTTTTGTAGTAGGAAGAATTTTTTTTTTCGAGATTTTATCGTTTAACATATTTTAGCAAAATAATGCATTCGATATCCATTGTTTTATAATATGTAATATAAGATTACATTAGTAAAAAAAAGGCAATAATAAGATAATAATATATGTATTGAAAAGTTAATACATATACTCGTATATATATTTTAACACACATAAATATATATATTATAACTCCAAATCTACTGACTTTTAATATAAACTCTACTGGACGTACGGAGCATACCCACTCACGGAGCACGGACAGTTAACCTGTTAAAGATTTCGAACTGAAGTAAAAAAAAAATAAACAGCGATGTTCAGCGCATCACCGTGGTTGTAGCGAAGTCACGAGCAATACGCAGGTCAAGAATAAACTGACAACTGATAGTGTGAAAGAAAGAGGAGACATATTGCGTCGACCCCAAATAATTGATATAAGAGCACGTATTGCTCTTCTAACTATAATGATGCTAACGATGATGATTTTCTATAGTAAATTAAATGATTTCGTTAGTTAAAAGACAAAACTACATACTTAGATAAATAGTAACTGCCGAAGAATAAATATATCGGCCAGGTTTCATACTCTATTCAAGGGCATAGATGGTCATAGCTGTGTGGTAGCGGCTACGAATACTACCAACCCTTACTTTGCTCGTGACTGTCGTAAAAGACGACTACATACATACATACATATCATCACGCCATATCCCTTGCAGGGTAGGCAGAGAGAACAGAGTGCCAGAGAACTCTATCTCTGCATACTTCACTCGCTTCCTCAACATTCATAATTCTCTTCATACACGCTCGCCGGTTTCGGAGACTCTTGATTCCACCTTCTTTCAGTACCTGACCGATCTGGTCTAGGTAGGTTAGTCTTGGTCTCCCTCGGTACCTACATCCTTCCACTTTCGCATTGTATATCTTCTTAACCAGACGTTCGTTCGGCATTCTTTCCACATGTCCGAACCATCGGAGCATTCCCTTTCGCATCTTTACACCAATACTCTCTTTCATACCTACTCGCTCTCTTACGTCGTCGTTACGAATGCGGTCGGTCAGCCTAACTCCACAGATTTTCCGAAGAGATCGCATTTCGACCGCATTAATTTTACTTTCATACTCTTTTCTGCATACCCAACTCTCGCTTCCATACAGTAATGTTGGGACAAGCACTGCGTTATGTATTGCTACACGTGCCTTCTGGCTGAGGTGGTGGCTGCCGAGAAGTTGCCCCAACGCTCCGTTCACTCTATTTCCCGCATTCACTCTTCGCTCTATATCAGTGGTGTACCGTCCATCTCGGCTAAATCCACATCCAAGATATACAAATTCATCCACTTGCTCTAGTACATCATTACCTATTGTTACTCTTACATCTGTTCTGGCTTCATCTCTTTCAAAGACCATTATTTTGGTTTTGCTCACATTCAAAAGACGACTAAGAGCCTTATAACGACCTCGGCCAACTCCTGATGGCGTTTAATCAACAATTACATTCCCAAGAAGGGTTGACGTCTGGCAGGTAGCCGGTCATAAAACCATTGCCAATAACTTTTACAATATGTACTATGAAAGAAGAGTACATACTGTATCGACCCCAAGTAATTGAGATAAGAGTAGGAGAATGATGATGAGATGGTCAAAGCGCTTTGTTGCCGAGTTGTTCATGAAATTAACTTACCAAAAGGGTAACCCACTCTGAGGGTCACCGAAATGTAAGGAATGTACTGTGGCCTGGTCAGTGGGCGGATAGACTAAATACGATAGGTATCGTATTTCATCGGCCCACATAGTCTGGGCGCGGGGTGATCAGTACTGATAAAAAACAGGTTTCGTTGGTTTTTGCCGTGGCGAAATACAAAGAAGCAGCATAAAAACGAATATTGCATCTGATACTTGGTTAATGCCCTTTGTTACAAGGATTATAAAAAATATAATAGTGAAAGTTAGATGCTATATTTCCCACTTCGGTAATTATAAAAATGTGGCTCTATAAACCTCCTAATTAATATTATAAATGTGAATGTTTGTTTGTTACGCTTTCAGTCTTAACCACTAAATCATTTTAAAATATCCTTTCATTAATGGCAAGCTACATTATCAGTGAGTAACATGGGCTTTATTTTCTCCCAGCATTGCCCATGGGGCCGAGAACTAAGCAGGAAAAACTACGGAATTTGCTAGTAAAATATAAATGATTCAGTTATTTTAGCAAAATGGTGCATATAAAACTGAATAATTATACGAGACAAGAATGGCTATAATTCTTTTCAAATATCTGGTACAGCTTTGTGGCCGATTTATTACGTTCAGAAATAGAAACTAATGAAACTTTTAAGAGTAATATTAATATTACTATCTGCAAAACAATTTTGCTAACGTTTGTGACAGTAACTAAATAGATGACGTCATTATACAGTAAACTATTGTTAAAAAAACCGTTGAATCAAGATTATGCTATCAATCATTTTTAAATGGAAATATGCACTACGCAAATATTAGCAACAGCAATAAAAGACTTGATGCGTTTAATCTAGATATTTATCATTTTGGGTGGTACGATAATATTCGTATGATTAATGTTCTTTTTCCTTTGACGGCGAAGTAATGTTTCAAGCCTTTCTTTCCCGTGGGGGATCGTAAAAGACGAACAAAACGCAATCAGATAATATTAATATAGGAGAATAAAAACGTCACACACACCAGTGAGGAATGGTATAATAATACAATTGTCGTCACCGCTTACCATCCGTAAAAGTCGAAAAAAAAAACGGAGGGTTGACCAGGAGAATGTGCAATAGCTCTCTCCTGGAAACACCTCAATTAGATCGCCAACCGGCTGCGAATCGTGGCGTTTAGGACATTATCCCCTTATAATGTGTGCGATGTATGAGGGAAGCTTTACATCTAACAGTTGACGTCAAAAGTCTGAATGATGACATCAGTGGAATATATATTAGAACATTGCTAAGTCTCTAGCCATTAGTCTACACAATAACTTCATATTAATACTCAATAATTTGCAAATTACATACATTTATATACTTGTATTTGACGAGACAACATTATAAAGATATATCTGTTATGTATTTGCATTTATTTATATTGTTGATAAGATAACTGATAACACGAGAACTGTTATCGTTCAACAGTAAAGATAGGGGGGTAGGATACATGGTATTTTATGTAATAATATTATGAAAATGAAGGTATAAGTACATATACGACCAAATGTTTAAGTTGTGATTATATTTGTGACTGAGTAAGATTATACACAACTTAAACATCAGCTGCTTGCCCGTTAGTGTCTCACAGGAAGACTAAAGGATATAAGCAAATGATATGATTGTAAGTAAAGAAATACTAGAAATAAAATCCTATACTAAAATGTTTTAACAGCGTAAACTGCGTTATTTAGTATGTCAATTTACACCCCCCTCACGGCATACTTCTGGCCAATATTGGAGTTTATATATATGGGATGAAAACTATCATCCAAATAGTCTGAATCTTTTATATTTTTTTTAAAACAATATTAACAACGTAAATTCCTTTGTTGCGAGAGATTTCACGAACTCACAATTAACTTGGAATAATCATTTGTGAATTGCACAAAGAACCGTCCTGTCCTACTTTGGGATCGTACGCGTACCCACGATATTCATCATGGGAGATGGCTGCTTAAACTACTCCACTAATTCTGTAAACGTCTTCGTAAGCAACAGTTAAAAAGTTGTTGAACTATTAATTCATAATGAGAATAAAAATTGTGATTTAAATGTGTGTAACATTGAAATCACAATTTATCATCATCGTGATTTACACTCTATACTCTTGATTTATATTTGAGACTATTCGAAAAAAGTACAATACTTTATATTCGCCCTCGGTGTGATAGCGATTACGAATACTGCCAACCCTTACTTTGTTCGTAGATGTCGTAAAAGAACACTAAGAGCTTTATGCCGACCTGGGCCAGCACCACCTGATGCCGTTTGGTAAATAATTCCATTCTCAAGAACGGTTAAAATCAGGCCAAATGTAGGAAGAGGAGTAGGTACATATTGCGTCGATCACAAGCATTTGGGATAAAAAGTCAGAGGATGATAACTCTATACACTCCCATGGATTAGATGACCGACAGTATATTCAACCGAACCATATTGGTCGATGCCACTTGACCTGACGTGGAAGAGCTTTTCTAGATTCCTCATCTAGTCACAGATAAATAAAATACTACGCACTGTGCGGGGCCGCAACCAAATATGACTATATCGACCAATATCAAAACACAGTGTACAGTAAAATTCATCGCGTATCCCACGCATTTAAAACTGGTTGCTTTACGCGTGGGCAACTTTCAGACAAACATAATTCACAACAAGGATTGGTGTCAAGTCGGTCATAAAATTTAGGTAAAATCTTTACAACAAACTCTCAATATCTTCGAACGGTATAGAAGACGCACTGCGGTGACCCCGTAGCATTGCAGGATAAAGTAACGAGAATAACGATTCTATTTGAATAAATAAAAAAATAGTCTAGAAAATTTATAAATACTTTATTTTTATTGCTGTGTGGTAGCGGCTACGAATACTACCTACCCTTACTTTGCTTGTCGATGTCGTAAAAGACGACTAAGAGCTTTATATCGACCTGGGTCAACACCACCTGATGCCGATTGGTCAGCAATTACATTCCCAAGGAGGGTTGACGTCAGGTAGGCGGCGGGTCATAAAACTATTGCCAATAACTCATGCAATATGTAGGAAAAGGAGTACACATTGCGTTGGCCCCAAGTCATTGGGATAAGAGCAGGAGAATGATGACTGTAGGTTTATTTTTTTAGACCGACAAATATCAATATCTTGGTCATATTATCACTTCTCCCATCTCGTATCATGACCTGACTTTGACAGACATTCACTTCTCAATTTGTCACTTGCTAAACTCACTTTCAGATGTTCTGTAATATACTCATTACTTATTTCGTCCATTCTTGCCACATCTCACGTCCACCTTAACATTCACATTTTTGCTACATGCACTCGTATCTCATTCAACACTTTTACAACATACATAGATGACAATAGTTCCTATAGTTTCCTATTTATTTTCGAGTCTCATATGATTCTTAGTATAAATATTATGAGATTATATTGTTTAATCCTGCGCATTTGAAGGATTTATTTCTTGGATTTGATTTTATCGCTTGTAAAATATTTTTTTATAAATAAACTAACATATTAAAATCTAAATTTCAATAATTTAGAAAATTCGGTTCGAGATATTATTATTAAATCGAAACAATGTTGTAATTATTTCTCCGATAGATGGCGTATGGAAAATGTCAATAAAGTTAAATATACATGCGAAAAATTTGGTTGTTATACGTGAGGCCCTCGATTGTTTAAATTATAAGAAGATTGAAACGGATTTCCAGGATATTTGTGTTCATTTCCCACGTGTAGCAATATTTTTTTGCTGTAAATAAAAATATATTAATAATGATTTGATTTTGGTTCAAAACCCCACAACGTTTTGTACTAAAAAAAGTGAGACATTAAAGTCGGTCAAGTATAGATGCCATATTCTTTCCCATAATTTCCTTCGACTCCTCTAAAGCGTCTTCAGGTAGTTAGGCCGTTATTTGGTTACAGGTGTAACATCATTTAATACAGTAATAAAATAATATATAAATAATGACATGTCACCATTCCGTTGCCGACGTTCAAATGCATTTGTTCTCACCACTATAGCAAGAATGGAATGCCAATGAGTTGCGTTGTACACAATTTCATTGAACGATTAACATGGCCAATTGTTAAGGTTACGTTAAGGTTTACATCGAATTACTTGCAATAACTAGTGTGTTTGTCAAGAATAAGCATTTTGCGTGGCGATTAAATTGCCTTTAACGTAAAAAAAATTAAAGAAATAGTTACAATATAATATTTGAAATTGCTTGACAGCATGTTATAAAAGGCAAAGAGATTTTCAGCGCTTAATTATGAATTTTACCTAAATATCACAGTCGATAATTGTAAATCACGCATGCAGAAGCGAAGTCTCCAGATACTGTAAAGATGGTTGAGGAACATTCCTTTAGTCGTGTTGTAGTATATTCGAGGTAAATAACGAGAGGGGGATACAGACACATACAATACATATTGTATCCATAGTCCAATGCCAACCAGAAAAAAAAAACGTTTTGAAGCAGAGCCATTAATATACCAATGGCTTTTCTAATGGATCAAACGTGAGATTTCAACATATCTAGTAATAATAAAGACCAATAAACGACCAATAGAAACCATTAGGGCCGAATAAGTATAAGTGTCGGATGTAAACTACCACCACCGTCTTTCTTTTTTAATTTTTACGTGTTAAATTATAATTTGAATTTAGTTTAAATATAAAGGAAAATGTCCAGAGGAAATCTGTACTCGTATGTATTCCAGACATTATTGATGATCCACATTAGAATAACGCGGCGAACTATAGACTAAAAACGTTCATACTCCTAGTGGCCACCTACAATTAACAGCAAACCATAAAAAAAACTTATGGTTTAACCATTGATTACTGCTGCAGATAATAAGACATCGAGTTTTAACGCGAGGATACGCTGCTGAGAAGATCCGGCAAGCAACTGAGCGGGTTTGTCTATTAATATTATTTCCTTTATGACTTTTTTTTTTAAAGAAAATAATACAACATGATCAGTAATAATTAGCTCTAGTGTGATGCCATTTAGGGGTGTCGGGGATAGACTGTCAATAGACGATCTCGCCGGCATCCTGTAAAAGCGCGGAAGGGACCGCTGTTGGTTTTAGTGGGTATTGCGGCCACTAATATCTCAATAGTCGGCGAGTAGCACCCCCCACCCCCCCCGTCACCTGTCAATTTCCACAGCGTTAACAAAAAAAAAATTGACATTTGAAGTTTAACGCAATATGACTTTTGACTTTGTAAATTAAGTAGCTATAGTATAATATATGCTTTCCGTGCTTCCATAGATACCTAGAGCGCTCGTTCGGGCCTCCATTTGATTTTCTCATCAGTTCGGATTGGCATCGCAGCTGACAAGACTGACAATTAGAGTATAAACGATGCATTTATATCAACGTAGATAACTGTATATTATGATGTCACCCATCTAGATAGTTATTTGCCGTTTACATAGTCCGTTGCGACTAAAATTGAGATAGAATATACGTATCTTCATCAGCCCATTGATATAAACAATTAGTCATTAGCCTCCTTAAGGAATAGTGTTGTAATCGCCCCGTTTAGTAGGTATGTTAGAAATCGCATTTGATGTCATAAGTTTACATTCTCCTGAAGATCTCTCAAACAATTTCACGACACCCCAATAGCAAGTATTCTTAAACTGTCACCATTCGGATATATACATACATACATATCATCACGCCATATCCCTTGCAGAGTAGGCAGAGAGAACAGAGTGCCAGAGAACTCTATCCTTGCATACTTCACTCTCTTCCTCAACATTCATAATTCTCTTCATATACGCTCGCCGGTTTCGGTGACTCTTGACTCCACCTTCCTTCAGTACGTGACCAATCTGGTCTAGGTAGGTTAGTCTCGATTGCCCGGTACCTATATACATATATAATATCTACAATAGATTAAAAATACAGGGATATATATATATTGATAGATAGAGCAGCTATGATGTACATACCAGTTTGAGTGGATTCGTTTGTATGAGCACTGTTTCAGTGAGCGCGCAGTCGGGAGGATCAGGCACATGCACGCCTTTCCGTGCGAGCGTCTGTAAGATGTTCCAGTGGTTGAGGCTGTGGTAATTTGGGTCTGAGTACATGTTCGCGAGCGCTAAGCAATAAAGCTCCGCGTTCGCCAGACCTCCAACTATAGGCGGTTTAAGATGTTCTTGGTCCTGAAAATAAAACAAAGCTAAATGTTTATTTGAAAGAATGAAAGACTCCATCGTTGAAACAATATCTTAACAAATATGGATCCTATAAGTAAAATAAAAATATTATATTAAAAGTAAATGACAATCATATTATATCTTACGTCTTCAAGGTGACGTATGCCATCTATCGGACAATGTTTACACATTGTATAGACTTAATACTTCAAACTTTACAGTTAGAATTGTATTAAACGATGACACAACCTTGTTATTCAAATTACTGAAATTTTTAGCATTTAATATGCTTAATTATTTATAAATACCCGATACGAAACGAAAAATGATGTCACAAGCGGGGTTCGAACCCGCACCTATTGGGAATCCGGCCCAACCGTGCTACCACTTACACCATTGTGAACTATTTTAGGACATGCAAATTTCGAATCATATTATATCTTACGTCTTCAAGGTGACGTATGCCATCTATCGGACAATGTTTACACATTGTATAGACTTAATACTTCAAACTTTACAGTTAGAATTGTATTAAACGATGACACAACCTTGTTATTCAAATTACTGAAATTTTTAGCATTTAATATGCTTAATTATTTATAAATACCCGATACGAAACGAACGTTTCGTATCGGGTATATGCTTGTGACATCATTTTCCCCCGCTTGTGACATCATTTTTCGTTTCGTATCGGGTATTTATAAATAATTAAGCATATTAAATGCTAAAAATTTCAGTAATTTGAATAACAAGGTTGTGTCATCGTTTAATACAATTCTAACTGTAAAGTTTGAAGTATTAAGTCTATACAATGTGTAAACATTGTCCGATAGATGGCATACGTCACCTTGAAGACGTAAGATATAATATGATTCGAAATTTGCATGTCCTAAAATAGTTCACAATGGTGTAAGTGGTAGCACGGTTCGGCCGGATTCCCAATAGGTGCGGGTTCGAACCCCGCTTGTGACATCATTTTTCGTTTCGTATCGGGTATTTATAAATAATTAAGCATATTAAATGCTAAAAATTTCAGTAATTTGAATAACAAGGTTGCGTCATCGTTTAATACAATTCTAACTGTAAAGTTTGAAGTATTAAGTCTATACAATGTGTAAACATTGTCCGATAGATGGCATACGTCACCTTGAAGACGTAAGATATAATATGATTCGAAATTTGCATGTCCTAAAATAGTTCACAATGGTGTAAGTGGTAGCACGGTTGGGCCGGATTCCCAATAGGTGCGGGTTCGAACCCCGCTTGTGACATCATTTTTCGTTTCGTATCGGGTATTTATAAATAATTAAGCATATTAAATGCTAAAAATTTCAGTAATTTGAATAACAAGGTTGTGTCATCGTTTAATACAATTCTAACTGTAAAGTTTGAAGTATTAAGTCTATACAATGTGTAAACATTGTCCGATAGATGGCATACGTCACCTTGAAGACGTAAGATATAATATGATTCGAAATTTGCATGTCCTAAAATAGTTCACAATGGTGTAAGTGGTAGCACCGTTGGGCCGGATTCCCAATAGGTGCGGGTTCGAACCCCGCTTGTGACATCATTTTTCGTTTCGTATCGGGTATTTATAAATAATTAAGCATATTAAATGCTAAAAATTTCAGTAATTTGAATAACAAGGTTGTGTCATCGTTTAATACAATTCTAACTGTAAAGTTTGAAGTATTAAGTCTATACAATGTGTAAACATTGTCCGATAGATGGCATACGTCACCTTGAAGACGTAAGATATAATATGATTCGAAATTTGCATGTCCTAAAATAGTTCACAATGGTGTAAGTGGTAGCACGGTTGGGCCGGATTCCCAATAGGTGCGGGTTCGAACCCCGCTTGTGACATCATTTTTCGTTTCGTATCGGGTATTTATAAATAATTAAGCATATTAAATGCTAAAAATTTCAGTAATTTGAGTAAATGACAATCTTCTATTCGCTCCATCCTTCATTTCGCATTTCGTTTCTTGTAATATAAGTATATCACTAATACCTGGCACACCAAATATACCTTCTTTTTTACGGTGGACTATGGATGCGTCTCGCCCCGCCAAATCGATCCGGGGTGACGGAAGAGGGGGCGCGTGACCCCATAGAACCACCGTGCAACTCCTCCCTTCGCCGTGCGAGCGGGCCACCGGTACCCGATCATTGTCTTCGGTGGCCCGCCCGGACACCAAATATACCTGAGTTATAGTCTTATATCATCGAGAAATTATTTGAGAGTTATTGTGCGGTTTGGTAGGACTTTCTATCTATCAATATACGAGGTAAATAATTTTGGTACTAGGGTTAATTTTATATTTAACTTTATTGATTAAATAATTAAGAAAATAATAAAAACATAAAAGAGGAAGAAATAATAATAAAGGAAACACCAAGAATCAAGCAGTGGCTGTCTGGATTAAGCTATTATTCGACTGCTCAACTGAGCTATTTCTACGTACCACTGCATTGCTCACTTGTGAGCAAACGTTACGCATTGAGCTTATACTCTATCGAGCAGCTACCATTCAATTGCTTTCGTTATCCTATTAATAAAATCATTGTGACGATTTAGAAGTACATTTGACGATACTGACTTATTCCAACTTCCGCATAATAGTCACAACTAAAATTGCATAAAATTTTCATTTATTTAGATAAAAATGTAGTAAGTATGATGTACAAAAAAAATATCGAAAAAAGTGATAATGAATCAGTGACCCTAGCGAGGCCTTCACAGTTTTTGCAGATATTAATAGGGTTGCCACATTCTTAATTCGAAATTATTATATACTTATACTTATTAAAAATATACAGTAACTATCACAAATAACCTCGCACCTGAAAAGGAATCAGTACCTACTATTGGTCAGCCCAATGACAATGGGAATAATAATATTGACATATGACAATATCTATGAATTATACTGTCTTTTCAAAATTTATTTTCAGTTTACCTAATTGTAATATATCTAATAGTAAATGAGAAATATCACTATATATGTAAAAGCAAACAAAACACTCGCTTCTTTGAACGAAAGAGTACCGAGCAAATTTCGCATGACAGCCCTATTACTATTCCACTGATGAATGTATTATTCTATAATACAAAATGACAAAAATAATGTATTCTCTGAAATCATGAGCATGATCACGAATTTTTAAGACAATTTACCACACGTATGCTATAAAAACACAAATAAATTAATAAACCACTGTTTAGTGTGAAAAGTTTGAGGCATAATTAATAATAAATCTTGAGGTACTAGAGTATAATAAAATTGATATTGTTTTTTTTATTATTATTATTAAATAGTCCGAGAAACTCTTAGAACTACTCACCAGATAGTTAACGGTAAATAAATTTGAAGGAAATCCTAAGCTGAAACCATACCTACAAAATCATAATATCAAACGAGCTACGTAAATGGGAATCATCGCAGATTTAGGATCGGTGACATCAAACTGATTTCAAGTATATCTGATGCTTATCATCACGGTGAGACTGTAGCAACATATACGAGCTCCCAGCATGAACTATTAAATTTCTAATATGAGTCTGCGATATTTTCAATACTAAAATCGATCACATCATAATAGCAATATTTAACAAAAGTAGAAAGCGCCTAAAGACCAGTATCAGAACTCCTTCACTAAATCCTACCATCAAGACATGTCTTCTAATAAAATTATGATTATTTGTGACAGTACATATATTCGCTATTCCTATGCCACCAGAACTAGATCAATGCTAGGTCATGTTCTATTTTTAAGTAGAGCAATCAACTAAAGAGTTCTTATACAGTTCTCTATACAAAGGCTTCTTGTAAGATCACCCTCATCAAATATGATGGAAGATTTTGTATTTTGATATGGAGACTAATTAAACATTTATTATATCTATCGACAAGATAGATATTAACGTATAAGGAAATAAATCAAACTGACTTCAAGAATAATAAATCTGAAATAACATAATGTCCCAAAAATCGACGGAGACATCAATTTTAACTCTTATTTAATGTAGTAAGAGTTATAAATGAGAAACAAATATTCCAAACGGTAACCTGAACATAAAAAATGGCATTCAAAGCGACAGATAAAAATTACTGGTCATTCGTACCCCACCCTGTTCAACTTGCGTCACGGAATGGGGTGAACGCATTAACCTTGACTGGGCAGGTGTGGCTAGACCAGACAGTCATGCCATCTTTATAAATAACACGTAATATAATAGCTTGGAATCTTTCATTACAGGAGCTGGTTATTTTGCATATTATTGTTATTTTACTATTAAGAATTATTTATTGTGTAGTGACAGAATAAGAATACAATCAACCCTTCCTTTACCACCTACCGTAAAAGGCTCCTGTTTATGAAGCAGATACTATTCATAAATACAAGAAAAGGAAAACACGTAATTCAACCCTACACCAACAATTCTAATTAGTGCAGGTCAGTTTCTCTCTTATCATGGACGAGAACCCTCATAATGGTGTGTATATGAACTGAACAAAAAGAAGAAACATAACTGCTGCAATATATTCTGAGAAAGAATCATTTTGCACGTATAGCAACGTATTAATAATACTATGTGCCATCGATCATGAACACATTTGCCCGCCGGTGTCGTACATATGAATTAAAACCTCAGAAAACCAACAGAAGACAGAAAATCTACGCCATGAAAGACTCTTGATGTATGCCGATATAAATTATAGTATGCGTGGTGCTTTCCTATAAACGCATCGCTACTTAGAATCATGTAGAATATTGTTAAGCACTAGTTATTTTTAGACAAAAAATCTTTGCCATAAACACTTGTGTCACTATTTATAGACACTTTGACATACGTTGTGGGAAGTTTACAAACTTAACTGAAAGAAAAACCGTTTTACGGCTTAAAGAATATATTGATCACAAAACTACGCATCTTTTTTTATTGCTCTCTGATTGCAAACAAGCAAGCAGCACACCTGATGGTAGTTACTGCCGCCCATGCACCTTTGCAATACCAAAGGTACAACCAGACCGCTGCCTACCATTGAAAACTCCAAAGAAGTTGAGCTGAGTTGAGCAGAAAGTTGAGCTGCCGGCTCTCTCAGTTACCGAACGAAGCACAGCAGCACATTGCGACTGCTCATACGTCGAATTTCAGCGAGAGTGTGGTACTACCCTGGACGGACGGGCCCACGGTTGCAAACAAAAATCTGTCGACAGTGTGGGTCTACCGCTATGTCGTTCCATAGCACTATCAAAATAGATCTATTACTTAAATAACAGAAACATTTCATCATCATCATCACAGCCCATATATGTCCCACTGTTGGGCTCAGGCCTCCTCCGTAATGGGAGGGAAATTGACTTACTATACCGCGCTGGCCAGACGTGTTCGTATAGGGTTTTCTTTCGAGTTTTCCATCTCTTGTTATATGCGTTTTATATCCTTTAGTCGTCTCTTACGATCACCCACGGGTAAGATAGAGGGTGGTGAATTGTTTTCTTACTCCGTCACCACACGGATTTAAGATTTAATAATAATTTATTGTGACGATCATTACTTACGTTAAATAAGTTTTGAATAAAAACTAGACTGGTGTACGAGTATGTATGAGCAACTGTCTACAACAGAATATTAAATATAATACGTTAATTTTCTGATGAATTAGACATTAGATGTGTTAGAAAGTAAAAAGGTAGATTTAATTAATTGTAGAAAGTATTGTGTGTTGAATAATATATAATTTTTAAGTAATCTAACTCGCTTCGACCATCATTTTTAAACGAAATTGTATTTGCCCAGATAAAAGTTGACGTATTGTTTAAAAACGACAGCGTTGTTAATCTTTATCCTACCTATATCTGTGTAGAGATTTTAGATATACGGATAGAGCTGACAAAATTTATAATAATTTTTCGCAAACCATTATCTGAATTGCTTTATGCTCATTACTGGAAAGAATAGTAAATACATTTTTTCGAGTTGATTATCGCCTGAATATACTTCATCCGTTGGTCTAGGTTGATATAAGGGGATGTGTCTCTATATAGAGACACATATAATATAGTCTCCAACTTTGCCTCTCCCTCATATAAATACCGCCAGAACTGAATTCTGAATTTGTACATCATTAAATCTATTTGTAAAAGTAACAATTTGCAAGAGGTTCTTATCATAGCTATTTCGGCTTTAACGAAATTTGGAAGTGGTTTTGTGATGGCTTGTCGGAAAGGACCGATAATGGTTTACTACCCATAATAAGACCTATAACTGTAGGTGCAAGATTCTGAAATGCAACAGATATCACTCAGAGGATTAGTTGCAGTAGTCGAAATCATTAAACAGCGAACAGATTACCACCGATGTGTACAAAAAATTCCACATTACATTACACTTACGTGTGGTGACGGAGTAAGAATACTATTCACCACCCCATATGGATCTTACCCGTGTGTGATCGTACGAGACGACTAAGGGATATAAAACGCATATAATATCTATGCGAGAAAACGTAAACTCGAAACAAAACCCTATACCAACACGTGTGACCAGCGCGGTATAGTAGGTTAATTTCCCTCCCATTACGGAGGAGGCCCGAGCCCAACAGTGGGACATTTATGGGCTGTGATGATGTTGATGATGATGTACAAAAGATTGAGGGCAGATGTAGATGTATGCGACTCAGAACTGTTTTACTCTCATACTTCTGATCCGCTACTAGCCCTATTTTCGTTCACAGACAGGTATTTTATAACTAGTCTGAGCTATTCGTGGAGATTCTAATCATTGGCGGATATCTAGATACTAATTGATACTCTCAGTTTACGATTTAATTTTTTTTTTATTATATGAATTATATATTTCCTTAATTATAGTCTTTTTTTTTATAAATGTACAGTGATTTTTAACTATTATCTTATTGCGTTGGAGTACACAGCTAGAAATATAAAAGAAACTTGATTGTTAGTAATCGCGAACATCATTATCATCATCATTCTCCTACTCTTATCCCAATTACTTAGGGTCAATACAATATGTACTCTTCTTTCATAGTACATATTATAAAGTTATTGGCAATATTTTTATGACCGGCCGCCTGCCAGACGTCAACCATCCTTAGAAATGTAACTGATGACCAAACTGCATCAGATGGAGTTAGCCCAGATCGTTATAAGTCTCTTAGTCGTCTTTTACGACATCTACAAGCAAAGTAAGGGTTGATAGTATTCGTAGCCGCTACCACATAGGTTAATAATCGCGAACGTGAATGTTAAAAGATTCGCATTCTGTGAAGGGCTATATGCAAATGTCGCGCTTAAGAAACTAAAAATAGATACATACACAGTATGATCTTCATGTATGTAACATGAAGATCATACTGTAATTGAGAATTAAAATCGTCTCCCGCGACTGCTCAATGATCAAACCTCGATGTAATCAATCGAGAACATTGTGGATTCTGTCTTAGGGGGCGTTCAAGTATTACGTAACGCAATTTTTGAAGATTTTTGATCCTCCCTCCCCCACATGTAACGCGTCGTAACGTATGTCTGTACCCCTTTTCACCTCCCTGAACGTAACGTAACACCCAAGTGACCGTTTTTAATTTTTAAACGTGCTTGAGGCAATAAAAATAGAGATGCCAAACTCGCAATACATGTGTATGTTGTTTATTCATCATCTATAAAATAAAAATTTGCGTGTCAACTTAGGAAATTTTAATTCCCTAGTTTTTTATTTAATAAATAAAAACAATGCTACGTAACGCGTTGTTTGAACCCCCTCCCGACTATGTAATGCATTGTAACATTTAACAAGACCCCCCCAAACCCAAATTGCGTTACGTAATACTTGAACGGCCGCTTAAAAGAGTTACTGTTGTGGTAGGATTAGTCACAAATATGTCTATTACGTCTTCTTATTCCTATCATCATACCAAGAACGGGTTCTTATTCCCATCACCATGACGATATGTACCATATATGCAATATGTACCATGTCCATCATGCTGCATAAATTGTTGGTAATATTTTTATGACCGAACTCCTACCTAACTTTAACTCCTTGGGAATGTAATTGTTGACCAGACGGTAATTCAGATGGAATTGGCCTAGGTCGATATTAACTACCTTAACCATCTTTTACGACACATAAACAATGTAAGTAGTTGACTATTCGTAACCGCTACCACACAGCTAACGAGTACATTATTTACAACAGTTAAAAATAATATTTTCCGTGTGGTGACGGAGTAAAAATACAAATCACCACCCTTATTTTACCCGTGGATGATCGTAAGAGACGACTAAGGAATATAAAATGCATATATATATATATATATATATATGTGTATATATATATATATGTTATATGCAAGAGAAGGAAAACTAGAAACAAAACCCTATACCAACACGTTTGAACAGCGTGGTTAAGTAGGTCAATTTCCCTCCCATTATGGAGGAGATTCGAGCTCAACAGTGGGACATATTTATATGAGCTGAAATAATATATATGACATAAACCACAAGACATCTCACAATACAAAATTATGCACATGTGTGTGTAACAATTACATCAGCATACTAAACAGTAAATAACAATCCTTAAAATCTGGTCAACATATTAGGCAAACGACAAAAATAAGAAACCAGTTATATTGCAAAATCCAAGTATTACAACATAAAATTACCATCTCATTGACCATGAAGCGTTTGAACGACAAACGTGTGAAATATGACCGATTGTGGTGGGTCCACGATTGACTTGCCGTTGGCCTCGATAGCTCTCACTTTTAATCTCGTCTATACGATATCGGTTCGCACGCATTATTCAATGCAATTTCGTGCCGTAAATGGGTTTCCTAAATCGCCAACGTTCATATACATTTGACAATTTAACTGGATATATTGCGCAAAAGCTATTATAATTTTAAAACAATGTCAAAGCAATTATTTCAGTATTGTATTTCTAACAGTAATCCTTCTAATTTTTATCCGTGATTCTATAGATATCCAATTTAAGATTACAACTAGAAGAAAGATAAATACAGTAAAAGCTCCTTATTCGCGCTTCCTTCGATCGCGTTTTCACTATTCGCGGATTAAAAAAAATGCGACTCAATTCCTATATTCGCGGCTAAAATTTCTTTATTCGCGGATCTAATAAGTACATACATAAAAATAAAAGGATACAGATAGGTATCCAACCCAATATCCTTTGTAAATGCCGTCAAATGGACTAATAAAAAAGTAAAATATATATAGTAATATATTATAATTTTGCCTACGAAGTCTTATTTTTAATAGACAAATTGCTAATGCGACTGCTGCGTATCAGTCTGAATTGAAGGAGCTTTTAATATCTCAAGCAAGAAAATATTACAAAATTCTTCAAACCATTTAGGCAAAGGTTTTTAAACATTTTAATTAATTATCTTAAGGCTTAGGAAGCCTTAAGATAATTATAATCGAAATGTTTAAAAACTTCAATTAAATTGATTTTTCATATATTTTTGTTTTTTAATTTTCTCACCTAGGCACGTATCCCCTATAAATTACCGTTCCATATTCACGGTTTCTGTATTCGTGGCATATTTATGGAACACATATCCCGCGAATAAAGAGCTTTTACTGTAGTATTGTGTGTTAAGGCGAATAAGAAGAGTTCAAAAGCCTCAATACCATTAACAATTTCAGGGTCGATGTTTTTAACGCACATAAAAGAAATTTATTCTTTATTTTGTACATTCTGTACATATTTTTTATAAATAATTGAAAACAATTAAATAAAAAAAAAATAGTAAATTGAATATTCACTATTTTTTTTTTATTTAATTGTTTTTTTTATTTAAAGAATATCACCTAATTTCATTTGAAACAATTTATTAAAAATAACTCCAAATATAGACATATGTACCAATGTCCCCCAGAGTTTAATAAATAATGAAATATTCAATATTTTTGATCAAATTCTATATATCATCATCTCAGCACATATATGTCTCACTGTTAGGCTCGAGCCTCCTCCATAATAGGAGGGAAATTGACCTACTATACCACGCTGGTCAGACGTGTTGGTATAGGGTTTTGTTTCGAGTTTTCCCTCTCTTGCATAGATGTTATATGCGTTTTATATCCCTTAGTCGTCTCTTACAATCACCCACGGTCGTGACCACCTTCACCACAGATGAATTCTTTATATATAAGCACTTTAATAATATGAGTAATGACATGTTGGTTTAAACTCACTCCATTACCTGTAATATTGATTATTTAGTGTCGTATTTATAGAAGAAAATATATACACATTCCGTTCTTATAACTCTATTTTAAATATGTCTGAGCTTATATATAACTTCAGAATTACTTGTCTTCTACTACTAGAGAAATGCCTCCTACGTCAGCAAGAAGGAAGGAGTAAAAATTGTAAAAAATGTTCAAGTAATATAGGTACGTTCCCTTGTGTCAAGTCCAAGCTGGTGATGAGTTTTTCTATTGATACGGACGTTGCTGATATTTTTTTGTCTGCATATACATATAGATGGGTCAGCTCGTCCAGGGTAGTACCATATTTTCACAGAATAAAAGACGTATGAATAGCTGAAAATTACATATTCCTACTGCGTTTAATTTGTCGAATGACCTGGCTGTGATTCTAATATTGCAAAGGTTCAAGCGACAATTACTACGTATTAGAATACCATTATACCAGAACCTGGCCTACCATATCTGAAGATACTGTGACGAATATGAAATTATTTCGGATTATCCGAGAGTTTCGGATAGTTACGACTACACATATTGATTTTTTAGAGAATTGTAAACGGGCAATGATAAATGTTGAGGATTATTGTATTATTCCCCTTTGAAGAGGCTTAGGATTAGGCTGTCAGTTTAGCTGGTTGAAAGAAAACCTGTCGCAACGTACTTTTTACGAAGCATTCGAAACTTTTATATCGGTTTTGGTTATTGTTTCAGATATATTTTAATTTTGGATATCCCATAGCTTTAGTTATGATTACTTATCATTAGATAAATAGATGGGCTACTTGGTCCTCTGTCACCTAAAGCATACAAACATGAAGTACATTATCGTCATCAACCCATCAAAGCATCGACTTTTGCGGTTGAATATAAACATTTCCATAAAAGAAATTATCTTCTTTTGCCAAAATTGTCAGGCGGGTTAGCGATTACACAGGACACACTTTGCAGACGCCCATAAGCTATTCTTCTTAAGATCTCATAACTGTTTTTTAAGACTTCCACAGTTAAATAAGGGATGATGACACATTGTTATCTTAACGCATTCACCATACAGGGAAAAACCAATATTAAGTTAGTTATAAACGATAAATTTTTACGAACACGCTTTATCTCGTTCACCGTTTTGATAAGAATTCATTTTTTCTTATTATAACTGCGTAATTTGTTTGTGGGTTTGGTAAATTAATCTTGTAAGTAATGATACATTCAATGAGATAGCCAAAAATTATAAGTAAATTTAGTTATAAAAATTGTCATGTTCGTTAATTTTAACTATTATTATTTATACGAGTTTGTTTGTTTATTATGCTTTAACATACACATACAACAAAGAATCGATTGAGTATGGCACATACTTAAGCGATTCTCTTGAATTTTTTATTTATTAAGTAAAATGATTATTCATCATCATTCAGCTCTTATTCCAATTACTCGAGGTCGACGCGAGATATAATAATCTCAATCATACATATTGCAAAAGTTTATGCAATAGTATTGTGACGGATCGCAACTCCCACATCAAAACAACTTGGAGTTGTACCTAATTGTTAATCAGACGGCAGCAGATGGAGATAGTCCAGATTAAATGATCTTTTACGACAGCCACGAGCAATATGAGGGTTGGTAATATTCGCAGCCACACAAGTAAAACGATTTAAATAATGAAAAAGTTATGTTATTATTTGGATATTGTTAATTGGGATGCTACCAATATGAAGTTGCCGATTTGAATAGGCATATTAGAATAGCTTATACCGGTTTCAGATACATTTACGGATATCATAAAATTTCGGATTAACTGATACTTTCGGATAATTTTGATTACAGATATTATTTTTTAAGAAATTGTAAACGGAAAATACAAAAGTAATAACTCGACTTTATTTCCAGATTAATACAAAAGTAATAACTCGA
Organism: Lymantria monacha; assembly: GCA_905163515.2. Classification (NCBI taxonomy): domain Eukaryota; kingdom Metazoa; phylum Arthropoda; class Insecta; order Lepidoptera; family Erebidae; genus Lymantria; species Lymantria monacha. The sequence continues at coordinate 5,352,603 of LR991084.1, forward strand.
CTTTATTTCCAGATTATCTTATGGTAGATCATGTCTCGTTCAGACTTCGCCTCGATGACAAATTAGTCGAAACTTTTATATTGAAACTTTTTATATCGATTTCGGATAAGGTTTCGTATTAGGTTTTTACATTTTGAATAACCGATAATTTCGGTTACGGAATTACCATAGCTTTATGTTGACATAGTCAATGAATGCCAATCCATTCGAAATTATTTGAAACTTTTTATATTGATTTCGGTTACGGTCTCATATATTTACATTTCAAATAGCAGATAATTTCGGTTACGGAGCTACCATATCATTATGTTACTACAGCTAATGAATGCTAATCCATCCGAAATTATTCGAAACTTTTTATATCCATTTCGGATACAGTTGCGTACATATTTATATTTCGAATATCCGATAATTTCGGTTACAGAGCTACTATAGCATTCTGTTACACACACAGCTAATGAATGCCAATCGATCCGAAATTATTCGAAATTTTTTATATCGATTTCGGATACAGTTTCATATATATTTACATTTCAAATATCAGATAATTTCGGTTACGGAGCTACCATAGGATTATGTTACTACAGCTAATGAATGCCAATCCATCCGTAATTATTCGAAACTTTTTATATCGATTTCGGATACACTTTCGTAAATATTTATATTTCGAATATCCGATAATTTCTGCTACGGAGCTACCATAGCATTCTGTTACCACAGTTAATGAATGCCAATCGATCCGAAATTATTCGAAACCTTTTATATCGATTTCGGATACAGTTTCGTAAATATTTATATTTCGAATATCCGATAATTTCTGTTACGGAGCTACCATACCATTCTATTACCACAGTTAATGAATAATACACATATCAAAGCTATGAATGATATAATGTTAATTTAAACTATAATAGCATTGTTTCACAAGCTTTATTGATTTTAACAACAAAAGCAAACATTATAAATGATACAATGTGAGAAGTAGGTATTCGTAATAATTTTAATTAACTCGAAAACTTATCTCGCCTTATCATATCATTCTCACGTTCGTGAGAACACCGGGCACTGTGCCAACGAAAAGAGATATGTATTTTTCTTTGTGTAACTATCTAGATACATTCTTTGAAAAAAGTTCGATAAAAAATATAAATTTATTTAGCAATAGTCATATTAAGTATATTAGGGGCAGATTTGAAGTGGCAACAGTGATAGACAAGTTTAGAAATACGAGATTTTTTAGGTATAGATATGTGATGAGAGATGAAAAACACGAGGATTGTGGATGGGTGTAGGAATCATGGGAGGCACCCAAAAAGAGATGGATGCTTTGTGTGAATGAGGATATGTTTATGAAAGCGATGTGTGTAGATATGACGGCTGAAAAATGCCTATGGAAGGTACAAAACGTAGTAGACCCACAGAAATAATTAATATTTCTGTGGCTGGACCTCACCTAGTGTGGGATGAGGGCAGTCTAAAAATGAGTCATATTTGTTAATTTTGTTCGATAATAAATAGACGTTCGCTCGATAATAAAGTAAAATGAGTGAGTTGCTGAGCTTTCCTTTGCCATGGATGTTATAAAAGACGAAAAGAGTCTTGAACAAATATCATTACTGCAGCGGAAGGTAATCCCTAAACAGATTGGTAGCCAATCTGAGCAGATAGATAAAGTTATAGTTACAACAGAGAACGTTGGCGGTTTTCACTAGCGACTCATAAATTAAAATTTCACGTAATAGACATCATCATTTCATTAAGTGTCACTTAAATAAACAAAACCGTAGAGGGCTTTATATATATGCCTAGAGTTTCGATCCATGTGTAAGGACAGTTATTTGTGCCGGGTGGGCCACCGACGAGAAAGACAGAGTTCCGGTGGCGGACTCGCACGGCGAGAGGTACATTGCGGGGCGGGTCGCGCGCCGCTTTTACTGTCGCCCCGGCCGCATTTAGCGGGGTGTGACCAGACCATAGCCCGTCGCAAAAAAAGGACAGTTATTTGTGCTGTATTTTTTTTATCTGCACAAATACGTAGTAGTTAATATAGCACCCTACCGTGTCAGTGTCATGGTTGCGATTCCCAAGCACGACAATACTTTGTGCAATTCACAAATTGTTATTCTGGGTCTGGTTGTAATTTGTGTTAATTATATATTTGTTAAGTCCCACCACATTACAAGGATATTCTATATTTCTTTAGTGCATGATGTCTTTTAAAACAAATAAAACTAGGTCTTATTTATCCCGTCCGTTAAGTGTATATTTGTAAAGACCTCCGCGCCGCAAGGATTTATTCTTCTTGCAGAGATTGATTAACTGCCATCAAGTAGAGTTGGCCCAGGTCGATATAAAGTTTTTAGTTGTCATTCACAACAAAGTAAGGGTTGATAGTATTCGTAGCCGCTAGCACACAGCACTGAGGATTTTCTTCTCTTATAGTGATATATACATATATGTTTAACTAAACAATCGCATTGTATTCTTACTCCGTTCTAAAACAGACAGTTTAAGAGACAAAACTCTTGAGATAATCAGTTAAGCGTTTTGCGCATGCCTGATATAGGTATAATTCAACGCCAAGTGTATGTATACAAAAAAAACGCACACGTAAAGTCGGCAGGAATGTGTCTGGCAGCGCACGGGTCAAGGAGAAAGTCGGCGACAAAATAACTCTATTTAATTGACAATTATCACATTTTTCAATGCTCTCATATGTCTGAATGGGCCGTTAAATATAGAGTAAAGTAAAGCCAATGAATATTGGACTACAGGATAATATTCAAGAAGACAACTTCTTTTATTTACGATCATGAACCTAATGAGGACCGAAAATACATGAATTTTCTTAATACTATTTTTCATCTATCACTAATTTTCCTGTTCTTACCCCAATTACTTGGGGTCGTACATATTGGCCACCGAAGACAAAGATCGGGTACCGGTGGCCGGCTCGCACGGCGAAGAGAGGTGCTTGCAGGGTGGGTCTATGGCTCTACGTGCTTGCGCGCCGCCTCTTCCGTCACCCCGGACCGATTCAACCCTTCTTGGGAATGTAATCGTTGATCACAAATGACCAGACCCTATATTAATAGGACTTTATTACGAGTTTTCCTTTTTTTTACAGTAATATTATCTGCTTGCGTATCTTGGTCGTCTTTATGATCTCCCACAGAATGTAGGGAGTTGGTGTTATAATATTCTTACACCGTCAATACACAAACACGATCAAATGTGTAACATTCATTCCTCATTTGATCAATTCTCGTAACACATGAGGTGTTATCATATTAATATTCGCAATAATAATAATACATACACATACATACATATCATCACGCCATATCCATAGGAAACAGGGTGCCAGAGAACTCTATCTCTGCATACTTCACTCGCTTCCTCAACATTCATAATTCTCTTCATACACGCTCGCCGGTTTCGGAGACTCTTGACTCCAACTTCCTTCAGTACATGACCAATCTGGTCTAGGTAGGTTAGTCTCGGTCTCCCTCGGTACCTACATCCTTCCACTTTCGCATTGTACATCTTCTTAACCAGACGTTCGTTCGGCATTCTTTCCACATGTCCGAAGCATCGGAGCATTCCCTTTCGCATCTTTACACCAATACTCTCTTTCATACCTACTCGCTCTCTTACGTCGTCGTTACGAAATAATAATAAAAACTTTATTTATATTTGTGAATGAACAGATTCATTCAAAGTATAAATAGAGAACTTATTCAGGTTTCACAAGTCTAAATCAAACAGATATCAACGAATAGTGGTAATGACTCATTCATTGACAGAAAACATTATTCGAATAAATACTAAGCATATAAGCTTAAAGACAAATACACGGCAAACCTTAACCTACATTGAACTGTAGGTCACAAGCGTAAGCGATTATAATCATAGTTTTTTTTTGTATAATAATCCCACTGCTTTTTATATCAACACCATTTTCTATTACACATTAAATGCAAGATACAACTATATTTTTTTTTGTATTTGTTATTCTTAGCCATTTTTATATCAGAAAATAATTATCTTTTTATTCTGCCATCAGCTCGTAGTACATGTATTTTTTTCCAAATCAAATTTTCTAAGTTCCCGAATCAACATCATCATTATCATGTCAAATATGCTTAATTATTATTGGATATATGAATATTCAAATTCATTTATTATGCATGTATATATAAACCCTGCGAGGGCACTTACATATTGTCATTTTTTTACATTTAAATTTAATCTAATAAACTACCACCGGATCGGAACGAGAGCGCTACTGAGAAGATCCGGCAAGAAACTCAGCGGGTATATTAGTTAAATAGGCTTAATACATACACGAGTTGGATATCAACTTTATAATTTCCACAGCCGTATTATCTCAATACTGTCTATAAAAAAAAACTAAACTTTAAAAGTATTTGGGAGTGCCCAAATGAAGCAAAAAGTTGTTGTCATAATATATTACATAACATACTTTTTATGTGCTGATTTCGGCTGCCATTATCGAGTTTATGAAATTTTTAAAGCCCTGTTGCGTTTATGGATGTTGCTTATGCCTAAATCAGAGATGTAGGAATTATAATACGGCCAATCCTTACTAATATTATAAATGCGAAAGTAACTCTGTCTGTCGCTCTTTCACGCCGAAACTACTGAACCAATCTAAATGAAATTTGGTACACAGATAGTCTAGAGCCTGATAAAGGACATAGGCTACTTTTTAATGCAAAAAAAGGGTTGTAAAAATGGGATGAAAAGTTGTACGGAAGTATCATCATTTTAAAGCCAGAAGCATGAATGTTATAGTTATATTTAGGCTATTGAATAGATATAAATAAATTTGACATTAAAATTTTGTAAAAAAAACTACCCTTAAGAGGAAAAATAAAAATAGGAGATGAAAAAGTTTACGGAAGTTACCTTTTACGCGGGCGAAGCCGCGGGCAGAAGCTAGTATGCTATATTTTTACATCAGCGCGTCCCGTATAGTTATTACCAAAATAATTTATTTTATACAAATGGATATTGCCGCTTTACTGATTATAAAACATTCGGTAACCATATGCGTTAATAAGTACCAGGCCTCGCCCATTGAGTATTTTCACGACATGAAATGGATGTAGAACAAACCAGCCTTAGACACCACTGGAGCGTGTCAACCTAAAAGTAAACTCGGACTACTGTTTTAACAAAGATTTACAGTTGCAAAAAGGTCGTCGACTTGGAAGTAATAATTCAGACACGCCATTCACGTAGTTCCACTGGTATGGCAATAAAGAAGCTAACAATGTTTTATAACTACACACGTGTCCATTAAAAAACAGATTTTAAAGGTGGTTTGCTTTGCCAATAATTACACTCCGATATTAACGATATTCTAATAGGTACGTATACAATATTTTAACTATGTCTTCGAATACCTCATAATATAGTTTATATTATATATATAATTAAACTAAAATAAATCCGGAAAAACATTATGCACGTATAATAAAACCAGCTGACTCACCCGTCACCAATGAAAAGAACAAAAGATCACCAGTTTCCCAAAGGCGGAAACGACGTTGACTATTTTTAAAAGCGAAGCGACAATTTTGCTTTTTGCTTCCTTTGAAACAGACGTCCATCCAAATTTCTACCTTATGTTATTCACACTCTAGAATTTTTCACTTTCTAAAACTATTCTTTGAAATGTAGAATCGCGTCACCGTAATGTTCAGATGAAAATATAGCTCATTAGGGAACATTTTCGACGTAGCAATCGGTTTAAAGCCATTCAGATGTGTCGGAACGACTCGTATTATTTCAAAGGGGATTACACTCGGTACGTCAACTAGATACCATAAATCCTATTGGCGTAGTGCATCTAAAAGAATGTTCAACAAATGTTTAAGTATTTTAAAGACCTAATCACAATTAATGTATTAATTTTTATAATTTAAAATATACTATGTATGATGCAAGTAGATGAAGTAACCAGACATTGTATTCTTTATGTTTGGTTTCAATAATTTTTGACATTGAACTGATGACAGAGATGACGTCTGATAAGATTGTATGGAAGAAGAGGACATATTGCGTCGACTCCAAATAATAGAGATAAGAGCAGAATGTTAATAATGATGATGCTTCAATAACTTTTGATGATATTTATATGTTAAATAAATTTAGTACAATATAGAAAATAAATATCTTCATAGCAATTGAAATGTCTATTAATTGCAACTTGCATAAGGATAGCAAACAGTATGTAATAATGTCTTAGTCATTTTATATTAGTTTTCGTAGTCATTTTTTGTTATTTATCCACATGTAATTACCCGCTTTTGAATTTATTTATTACAATAAGTTTAGTTTGTTTTTAATTCTGTGCACTTCCTAGTATTAAGGTTATTTTGTATGTATCTTGTAAGTGAATTGTATTCTTTTAGAGATATAAAAAATCTTTAACCGTAAAATAATGCATTTTTAAATAACCTTTGGGGAATAATTGACCTAAGCGCGTGACGTAACAAAGCTTTCGTAAACTATAAAGACTCATGCAAGATGCGCATCATTCGCTTACTCGCATTGAATAAACTGATTATTTAATGTAGATATTAGCAAACAATAGTGAATTTGGATGATAGAAATAAATTATTGCTATTACATACTAGTCAAATGAACCGTGAACGTTGTAGAAAAGACAGGATAGCAAACTCATCTTTTATTTTGTGACTATCCTACGTATTTTGTTGAATTGAATCATTACTTTAGACCAGCCATGTCAATCTTTGACATGACTGACGGCATTTTTAAGAACCTTATATTATATACTATATATTTTAATTAATAAAACGTTATAATAATTTAGTTCATTATTTTTATTTCTAATATGGCCCGCCAGTTTGACATCTCTGCTTTAGACATTTAACCTAAAAGCTCGAAGACCTATAAATTGTAGGTTTTTTATTATTGCTCACAACTCTTTAAGATAATTTTAAAATCAACATCTCTGATTGAAAACTTTTACAATAACTATTCAGTTAAAAATATTTCACTGATTTATTTTTTATTCAAATGTTTTGTTAATAAAAGCTTTTCCCATAAATATTACAAACGAGGACATCCCAAATCTCTTATATCGAATCGATAGCAACGCTTGGCAAGTTACTTACTGCCCATAGCACAAGTACCTACGTTTATATCCGATCCAAACATAGTGGTCCTTGAACTCGTTTGCAACAACAATCGTTAATGGACATCCGTAGTACCACCATCAATGATAAATTAACAGCTTCTTAGAAATCATCGGAGAGGCGTACAGACGAAACAAATCATAACATTATATACATTCACTTTCGTCTGCAAATACAGTAAGAATAAGGTTCACAAGCTCATTGTGGTAATAATTATTGTTAGAAAATAGGTTTCATCTCATTATCTCAGCTCATATATGTCCCAGTGTTGGGCTCGAGCCTCCACCATAATGGGAGGGGAAACTAACCTACTATACCACGCTGGTCAGACGTGTTGGTATAGAGTTTAGTTTCGAGTTTTCCTTCTCTTACATAGATGTTATATGCGTTTTATGTCCCTTAGTCGTCTCTTACGATCATCTACAGGTAAGATAGGGGGTGGTGAATTGTATTCTTACTCCGTCTTCACACGGAGAATAGGTTTACTAATGGAAAATTTTATAATAGAAGTCGTTACTATATTATTGATATATGTATAATTATAATAACGTTCAATCATCCTGCAGAACAAGTTTATGTTTGAGTCACTGGATAATGGTGGGTTGGGCAAAGTATTATAATTTTTACTACCAATAACTACTCAAAAATAACGGTAAGTGGAAGTAAGCCTTACATACCCATGACATGACATGAGCTGTAACAGTCATTTGTAATTTAATTTGCAGTGATCAAATCATTGATAATTATCAATGATTAGGCTAGTGCAAGCAATAATACAAACACGTATTATATATACTACATAAATTTCTAAATTTTCTCGATATATAAAACTGAAACACAATCTTCCAGACCAGTATAACGTTCGTGACTTTAAAGATTAAGGTAGATGAAATCGGATTCAAAGCATATGGTTCAACAGTGGTTTTTCTTATGCTTTAAAATTAAATTATTATATATATATATATATATATATATATATATATTAGGGTGTGCCAAAAAAAATGGATATATTTTTTTTTCACTCTCCGCTCAAAATATCGTAGAAGATGTCGAAACAAAAGGCCTGTCCAAAGGAGAGTTCGTAATTTTAATTTTAAGAGTTCCTCCATCAAATCTGAAGTTTTCCCATTTAAATAACACGGAAAATTTTTTTTTTCATTATGCACTGCCGCAACATCTGAAGATTCCATTTTTTCATGAAATAACCTACTAAACCCGCCAACACGTGTGACCAGCGCGGTATAGTAGGTTAATTTCCCTCCCATTACGGAGGAGGCCCGAGCCCAACAGTGGGACATATATGGGCTGTGATGATGATAAATAAAATAGTCTTCAGTTAATCATAGGTGTTGTTTGTTGATCACAAAGTAATCAAGTATTGGTTCTTTCTAAACAAAAAAGTCATTCTAAGTCTTACATTTTTATTGTACTTTACTTTTCTTCTCATCACTGCCATTATGTCCAGGCTCACAATCACTAGCTCACATTGCCTCATAAGAACGTAATCACTATAGACACTCCTAGCACGATTCTTAGGTACCGAAAGTTCGCGTGACACTACCAACCAGTCCCGCCAGGTAACTACTGTGGGTTGGTGCGGATCGATACGATACCATGCTCCGAATGAACTTTTATTTCAAGGGCAATTTTACCAAACGTTGAGACAGCTGATACAAAATGTTATCAGGAAATACAGTAGGTACCGTTAATAAATGATTATAGGCAACGTGCCTATGCTTGATTTTGAATGAATTTGCAAATTTTCTATAACTATCGGTTTTTGGTAGCATAATATCAGAACCGTAAATACAGATATATCTACAATACCACATTATCCTCGTCAACTTTACTATTTCCAATCGCGTTTTAATCAACTTTCTTCCACAAAATGACAGTCATCTGACGACCATTTGTCTTGATTCTTCAGATATCAGGATATTTGAGAGCACTTTCTCATCATATCAACTGACCTATATATTTAACTGTTTGGACTGATCTTAAAGTGCTTTTTGTGACATTAAGCGGCCATCATTTCCAAACATTATTTTTAAAACAATGGCTTACGAGGTCAACAATATCATGTCAAAATATCTTATAAGGAAAAATATTTCAATTCTGGATATCGACAATATAGTTAAAATTTGGTGGACGGTTTTAAGTTCTAAATTCTATAAAAATGTGTGGGAATATAAAATAACACTGGGCAAACAGTTTTGTTTCCAGGGTGCATCCAGACGTGTAGCCTAGATACATCATATAAAATGCTAACATATATTAAGCAGAAAATCTATGTTTGAATTAGGCCCAGATAAATTTTAAAGTACCTTACTAAATTCAAACGTGTAACTGATTACCAAGAATATCTTTATTACCGCCAAATCATCATCACCATCATCACAGCCCATATATGTCCCACTGTTGGGCTCGGGCCTCCTTCGTAATGGGAGGGAAGTTATCCTACTATACTGCGCTGGTCAGACGTGTTGGTATAGGGTTTTGTTTCGAGTTTTTCTTCTCTTGCATAGATGTTATATGCGTTTTATATCCCTTAGTCGTCTCTTACGATCACCCACGGCTAAGATAGGGGGTGGTGAATTGCATTCTTACTCCGTCACCACGCGCCATAGTCGGCCGATAATCCGTCAAATACTGTCTCTCAACTGTAGACTTCTTAAAATTTAAAAAAAAACATCCGAACGATTGTCCTCAAAACGATAACCAACGTTATTAAAACTTGTTAAATAATAAACACAAATACACTTTTCTTATTTGAGAAAAATAAGAAAAAGAAGTAAATAGTCAGTTGTCACATCAAATAGATAAAACAAAAAAGGGTCGAGACTGAAAGGGCAATTCTCGAAGCGATAGATAGATTTACACAGCAGTGCGTAGGCAATTTCTTTTGTACTGTCAGATTATCCGAGCCTCTCGAAGCAAACTAATCTACCTTATGTAACCATACCGTTTGAACGTAAGACCGAGATTGCATTCTATTAAAAGCAATTCGATGTTAAGCTGAAACCAAATGTCTGAAGAAAAATGATATCGCATCGCAAGAATTGACGTCGGAATATAAAAAATTATGCAATATGACGGTTGTCAAAAAAGTTTTGAAAGTAGTTTTATTAGATTAATTATATCTTTGTTGCGGCAACCATCTAAGAAAACAATGGCTACCATCCCGTCCTCTCATGTGGGTTTCTTAGAGACGACGTAAAGGACATTAGCGGATATACAAAATCGTATTATCTACATGAACTTTCTATGACATCTCTATAGACACCGTGACCAAGTTTTTTTATAGCCCATGTACATCCCACTAAGCACGGACGGACAGACACACAGATAACATAATTCTTTGGACACATTTTGGATAGGTATAACTAAAAACAATGACTAATCTGATTAGTTTGTTTCAACGCGGTAAACCCAATTTGTTTTCTTTGCATTAAGGCATTATTAGGTCGATAAGGCAATAGTAATAAAAGTTAAAGTTGTAGCCCGCTGAAGTAGCACAGTGACCATAGATGTCGACAAACCTGGCATCAAGTAGGAAACCGATGGAATGACTGCTACTCTTGTGAATCATCACATCACCTTTTCGCCATTTCAACGGACCATTAGCACCGTATAATTTATATCAGTGGTCCGCTTAGTGAACTAAACTTTCGGAAACTAATCCTGATGATGATATAGCTGTTTCTCAAACGGCAATATGAGCAAACGAAACAGCGAGCACAATTATTTTATACAAGAAACTTAAGTGGCGTTCAATATGTGTAATATAATGACTATTATAAAAATAAACAAACTTCAACGTGTTTATTATCGTTCATGAAAGCTGAACGAGCAAAAAGCAAAGCGAATATATACTGTTTACAACTAAAGGAAGCGTTTATTAAGCCCGTTTTATAGTTAACACAAACTGTATACGAGTATAAATTTAGTGGAAAATCAACTAAAGTAATAAACAATGACCGCTTTAGGATTAACGTACTTTTATCAGCAATTGAAGATCTTGGTTTGTGGTAGTTTATGCATATTAAGAGCTATATGTTTCTTTTTAATATGTAATATGATTTTATATAATTTGCAGCATCATTCATCAATTTTGTAGGTTTAATTTCTATTACAGTGTGACTGAGCGAAAATAAAAATATGCTTCAATTTTATTGTATTATCGCGAGGATGGTCGTGATAGATAAATCCAGCAAACGAAGGGATTGAGCCCGAATCTAGATGTGAGCTTTCTATTTACCTATCACCGGGGTTAACGACTGCATTTTCTACATTTTAAGTCCACACTACACGATTTCACTCGCCATTTCTCTACTGGCAGTATTTGGTTGACAAGGCCTAGCCGACGCTGTATGGTAGGCGCGTCTAACACATGCGCGATGATTCGCCGGACTTTTCTTGTCAAATCGAAAAGATTTCTACCATCCAGCAGCACACGGATACCGGAAATTATTTAGTAAGAAGTTCTAATCTTATTTAATCCTAAATTAGTGTGTATATATTTGTGACATTTTCACGCTGTAGCACCTCCCATAACGTCGTCATTCGCCCTAAAGTTATGGTTTTTGCTCGGTTTTTGTAGACTATGATTTAACTCAAATTAAAATGATTTATTATGCATAAAAGCTGTAGCGTATAATCAACTACCGCGTTAGAAATAGAGGATCCGACAACAAACTCGGCGAACTTTGGATTCATTTCTACTTAATTATAACAAATCGTAAATAAAATATTAAGTAAAAAATACTAGCTCTAATGTGTTGTTTACTGATCAATATTGCAAAATTCTTTGCAAAATATAACACTAAAGACAGAATGGACCAGAAGCCCAAAGTAACCATTACTTTCATCAAACATATTGGAGGAAAAGCAGTGGTAGATATAAAGTTTCAAAAGACAAATAGACCAACGATATTGGAGGAAATGTAAACTTATACATATTAGATTTATCTATAGACAGCCTAAGGGAAAATAATTTTCAAATCGAACGGGCCATTACAGAGATTAGTGTGTTTAAATAAACAAACGCCTCAGCCTGAGTATATGTTAACCAAATAATCTTTTATTACAGTTATTAATCACTAGTGAAACTAATATAAAGCAGCCGCTTTTCCCCCAACTACACCAACACAAGAAATAAGCTCTAACCTCAATACTGACCATTATTTAGATCGCAAAATAGCTGGCACTCAGTTTGATCAATGTACACACTTCTCTTAAAACAGAAACAAAAAATGTTAATCTGTTTCGAACACCATATTTGAACAACAAATATAGAGCGTAAAATAAAGCATTTCAATCAGAAATTCTAGGTCAACGGGGAATTGAGAAGTTGGCAAATACAAATCTAGAATTACGTTCAAACTGGAACAAAAGGCGAGATGCGGCACTAATCTGTATCACAGATTTGTAAACTATACCTAACTTAAAAAATAAGTTGCAAATGTTGACATTCCTTTATAATAAATCGATATCATCATCATCATTTCAGCTCATATATGTCCCACTGTTGGGCTGGGTCAGATTTGTTGGTATTTGTTTTTTATTTTTTGGCGGCGGGATATGGTGGTCACATCCTGTTAAATCCGTCCGGAGCGACAGAAGAAACGGCGCGCGACTTCATAGAGCCGCCCTCGAATGTACCTATCTACACAGTGGACGTGTTAGTTTTCTCGTATATTCCTTAGTTATATCTTACGGTTACCCACGGGTAAGACGTAAGGTGGTGCATTGTATTCTTATTCGGTCACCACACGGAAGGAATAAATTGATAAGTGTAACGAATCAACTGGCTTTTAGGAAAATTCTGTAGCAGATAGAAGGGTTGCAGATACTTCGTACGTAAAGTTCTTATGTCAACATCAGTAACAGTACTCGTGTATGAATTGGAATTCAGAGAGGCTGGGCAATACTTTTTATTGTTTTTTAATTAAAAGCAATAGTAGTTTAAATTACCTCATGATCTCTATAGAACGGCTCCTGAAGGTTATCCGGGACCCTGTTGTTGAACGCCTTCGATAACAGCCATTTAATTGACGCCCGTTGTTTAGACTGTAACAACATACAAAACACTAAATTTAAAGATTTTAAAATACATTACAACGCTTTTAAGGTAGTTAATAACATATGAAAAGCCTTATAAGAAAAAGTAACAAAAAATCTGTGAAAGATTCACTATCATCATAGAGTTTTTATTGTAATTATCGAATAAAAATAAACACAACGACTTTTTCTTTCACAGAGAAAACTCCCATCACTCTCTTTCTAGTATCAAATCAATCTATACACACCATCGAACTCTCTAAAGCCTTCGATATTCAAACTTTTGAAACTGTTACTTTCATCACAATATTAAAATTCATAATGTATTAAAGTCATTTCTTATACATTCTCGTTGGTTACAATGTATGTAAGCAGCTAAACTCTGGTCTAGATCTTTGAATCCAATACCTTATACTCCTGCTCTTATCCCAATTACTTAGGGTCGAAGCAATATGTATTAGTACATATTGCAAAAGTTATGTGCAATAGTTTTATGACCGACCGCCTCTGCCTGGCATCAACTCTGCTTGGGAGTGTAATTGTTGACTAAACGGCATCGGGTGAAGTTGATCCATGTCGATATAAAGCTTTTACTCGTCTTTTATGACATCCACGAGCAAAATGACGGTTGGTATTAGTCGTAGCCGCTATCACACAACCCTTTAAATTTAATTTCGAGGATTTTCTTACAAAATTAGAGGTCGAAATTTGGAAACTGTGCTTTGTAACGACAATAGATTCAACCCCTATTATATCGGATAGAAAGATATGTAGATGTGGGTGTATTACGCCTCTGCTTACCACTTAGGGCATAGAGATATTAAACATAACCCAAAATAGTCTGTGCATGAATTGCTAAAAATAATGACCGTTAACAATGTAATAATTGCGTATAACGCTGATAGTCTATTGAGCCAGTTGTCGGCTGTCGATTGTCAACTGTCACCCACTAACAAGTTATGGCGACGTCCGCTTATTGTGATCGCATTGATCAATAAATTGTACCAAAGTGGACCTTGTCCTCATTTGTTTACTTACTATCATCATTCACTAGTGTCAACGATAATAGTTTTCAGCTCGTTACAAAAGTTAATTTCATTGATTTTTTTTTTAAGAAAAGATAATAACTGACTCTATTTTTTTTTGGCGGCGGGCTACGGTACGTCACGCCCCGCTAATCCGTCCGAGGCGATAGAAAAAGCGGTGCACGACCCCGTAGACCAGCCCTACATAGACGTCTCGACGCCGGCCGTGCGAGTAGATCACTGGAACGCGGTCTTTTTCTTCAGTGACCAATAACTAACTCTATGGAACAAATCCTCGTTTTATGAGTGATTTTCTTTTTCAGTTAATATACGTTCCATCGCAGTTTTGTTCCACAATGGAAGGGCTACTGAGATATTGACCTACTATCCCACACCAGACCGATTGGTATGTGACTTTGTTTAAAATTTTCCTTCTCCTGCAGTGCAATGCTATCTGCTTAAATCTTAAAGACATCCACAGTAGAGAAGTGGATGGTGAATTGTGTTTTTAGGATTTTTCTTTGTTTTTTTTTTATTGCTTATCGTAGCAAACGAGTATGCAGCACACCTGATGGTAAGTGTTACTGCCGCCCATGAACCTTTGCAATACCAAGGGTATAGCTAGGCCGCTGCCTACCGATACTAACCCCAAACCTAGCCAGTTGGACTTCCGGCTCTCTCGCTCACCGAACAAAGCGCAATAGCACATGGCCATTATTCAGAGGTCGATCTTCTGCGAGTGTGCGGACGGACCGGTCCGCGGCTGTAGACAGAAAACTGCCAATAGTGTGGTCCTACCACAAAAAAAGAGGATTACAGTCTAGAAGAAGAATCAGTAAGAATAACCAATTTCTTAATCGCACGTAGTCACATTATCACTTAGCAGCGTCCTCTGTTCAATACCCACGCGCATGGTTGGTGCTATTTCAACCATTACGTCACCCATGCATTCAATTTGAATTGTTAATTTAATTAATGGCTATATAAACTCTTTCATAAACATACTCGTATGTTATAGAACTTTTACCTTAACTATTACGTATACGTACGTCGCTTTAGAACACGATTTTGTATTTGCAATGTATGATAAATATCCCAACAGAATAAGAATAATGTTGCCGCTCTCTCTTACTTGTCAATAATCGGTTGATGATTTGTTAGGAGAATGAGCAGCAACACTCACCGGGTATCGCATAACATTTTACAGTGACTCCCAACCCGCTCGATAAGAGTGATAATTGACGTGGGCTAACTCCAATCTGATGCCGTGTGATCAACAATTACATTCCCAACAAAGGTTCACGTCAAGCAAGCGGTCGGTCATAAAACTATTGTCAAAACTTTTGCAATATGTTGAAGAGCACATATTAACCAAAGTATTTGGCATAAGAGCAGGATAATAATAATGAAACAAATGGTGTGCCCATAATAATTTCTTATTGCTGTTCTCTAAATGATAACAAGGTCTAATTAGCCTCTTTGCATAAATATACGCAAAAACAATAGTATTTGCGTATATTATAACATATACATAGATGGCTATCTATATATAGTATACTTATATGGTATATAGCCAATCGTTTAAATAGTATTATAGGTATGTAGCAATTTTTTTTACAAATTGAACTATGTAGTTACAATTCCTGCACTTTTATGGCATAAATGTCCCACTGTTGGGCTCGGGCCTCCTCCGTAATGGGAGGGAAATTAACCTACTATACCGCGCTGGTCAGACATGTTGGTATAGGATTTGTTTAAATTTTTCCTTCTCTTGCATAAATGTTATATGCATTTTAAATCCCTTAGTCGTCTCTTACGGTCACCCACGGATAAGATTGGGGGTGATGAATTGTATTCTTACTCCGTCACCACACGGACAACAAATTTTAATTACTTTTTATAAAATACACGTACCCTTTTTTTTTTTAGGGGTGGGTTATGGTCGGCGCTCTTCTCGCACCACTCCGTCCGGGGCGACAGAGGGGCGTACGCACGCATACCCGTAACCCACCCATGAACCTCGCCTACGTCGTTGGACCGGCCACTAGAGCAGCGTGAGCATGTCGTCAGTGGCCGGCAAATACACGTACCTACTACAGTCTCGCCAAAATCGGTAAATCATTTCGGTGATTTGACAAAACAAAATACAAAACTTTAAAAACTGTTATTTGAAAATGTTTGAGACACAATCAACGGCTATTCATTTAGAAAATATTTTTTTATTTAGATACCACTTTTTGTCTATCAGAAATGAGAACTCATATAATTGATTGAACAACTGAAGTCATAACTTGTTGAAATTGATTAAAGAATCATTGCGTTATACTCGTAATGTTGCTATTGCTGCCATTTTATGCGCGGTATTTTTTTTTCTTGGAGTTTATGGCTTGGTTACTAACACCTTTAAGCCAAATCTTTGTTTACAAATTAACTTCATTTAAAGTCATCGTCCGTTAGTAAGTCAGATCGTCGCGTTCAACAGTGCCATGGCCACACTATTAAAGGTGTCTTTTGAGAATTTTAGTGGAAAACAAAAAGGTATATAATGTACTGTTATATCATATTCACTACACCTCAGAAATTCCACCGCATCAAATTGCATTAAATATCATCAAAATTACTTAATATAACACGTTAAAAGACTAAGATATCGAATCTAGTACAAGAGCACCACATGAAACTTTTTCTTCTTCTTATGTATTGGCAATCAGCTACATATACGAGCTATTGGTGCTAGTGTCAAGTTATAAATATTTTCACGTTTTTAGTCTTTCAAGTCAGTCGTTGTCTAAGTCAAATTATCACCATTAACAGTGCAATGGCCACACTGTTAATGGTATCTTGTGTGAATTTTGATGGAAAACGAAAACGTTGTAAAGCACTTTTATATGATATTCACTACATCCCAGTATTTCCGTATATCACATTACATAAAATGCCATCAAAATTATCTAATATAACACGTTAAAACACTAAGATATCGAATATAATACAAGAGCACCACATGACGTTTTCAAATTCCCGTCAAAATTCCCATGAAACTTTTCCTTGCTCGCTAAAACTCTGTGCGTCATTTGCATGTCGCTAAGTCACAGAGTAGAAATCGTCACAGATTAATTATCGAGTGTACATCTGATGTACGTCAGAGTGAATGGATAATGTATCCAACACTATTAAACTCGCCTGTACTAATATAATTAGATATAGTAACTTAGAATACGTAAGTTTAATAAATAAAAGCTAACACTGCAGTCTTATTTATAAAGTATAGATATAAGTTAATATCAACGCTGGCTTTTATTAGTCTGGTATGTTTCGTACGAATAAATTTACTTATATATATATATATATATATATATATATATATATATATCTCACGTCTTAAGCAATAAAATGTTATTTGTGTTACATTAAAATAAAACTTACATCACATTATGATGTCATAAAGTATGTCTTTGAAGAATAATCTCTATGATATTGAGGTACAATGTCAAAGCCATCACGTATAAGACGCAATTTTATTAAATATATGAACAAGATGCAACTTTAAATTGGTTCATCATATATTGCTTCCCCACTAGGTGGACATACGACCTGGTGCTGTTCTGGTTGGCGCTGGTTGAAGTTGCTGGGCGTCGATGGATGCAGACGGCACAGGACCGCACTCTGTGGCGTACCATGAGGGAGGTCTACGTCCAGCAGTGGACGGCGATGGACTGAAATGATGATGATTATATTGCTTATGGTGACAAATGAGCAAGCAGCACACCTGGTGGTAAGTGTTATTGCCGCTCAGGAACTTTTGCAACACTAAGAGTACAACTACGGCAGTACCTCGGTAGGACCAAAACCTACCCAGACGGGCTGCCGGCTCTCTCGCTCACCGAACGAAGCGCAACAGCATATTGCCACTGTTCAAGCCACAATTTTCTGCGAGAGTGTGGTACTACCCCGGACGGATCAGCCCGCGGCTATAGACAGAAAACTGTCAACAGTTTGGCCTACCACTACTCAGCTCATGTATGTCACACTACAGGACTTGAGTCTCCTCCAAAATTGGAGGGAAATTGACTAAATATACCGCGCCGGTTAGACATAGTGGTATAATTTTATTTCGAATTTTCCGTCTCTCGCATAGATTTTATCAGCATATCACATACCTTAGCTGTCTTTTATGATACCTACGAGCGAGATAAAGCATGATGAATTGTCACTTTGTCTCCAAAACGAAATATAATTAGTCTAACTTGAAATGAAGACGAAAGGACTGAAGTTGCAGTATTATTACCAATGCAACTTATCAGTCCGCACCTTCAAATTCAGAGATGAGGTACGTTGCTGTAACAACCAATTAGACATGCAAGTGTGAAAGCAATCACGCAATCAATCACTATATGTTATTAAATTACTGTAAAGTAATAGACGAACGATACCATCGCAATGAAAATACAGTTAAGATTCTAGATGTAGAATTTTAATAACATATAAATACCGGTAGAGCTTTTTCGCATGATGAAGAAATAGTATGTCTATAGGTAGTATGTATGTTATCATCATCACAGCCCATTAAAGTCCCACTGTTGGGCCCGGGCCTCTTCCGTAATGGGAGGGAAATTAACCTACTATACCGCGTTGGTCAGACGTGTTCGTATAGGGTTTTGTTTCGAGTTTTCCTTCTCTCGCATAGATGTTATATGCGTTTTATATCACTTAGTCGTCTCGTACGATCACCCACGGGTAAGATATGGGGTGGTGAATAGTATTCCTACTCCGTCACCACACGGAAAATGTATGTTATATAGAACAATTAATTGAGTAGGTACTATGTGGTGGCAGCTACGAATACTACCAACACTAACATCGCTCGTGGCTGTCATAAAATATGATTAAGAGCTTAACATAAACCTGAGCCAACTTCATCAGATGACGACTAATTAACAATAACATTCCCAAGGAGGGTCGAGGTTAGACAGGCGACCCCCATCAAACTATTGCCAAAATTAGATGGAAGATGAAAGTACATACTGCGTCGACCCCATGTAATTGGAATAAGAGCAGGATGATGTTCTATAGGACGATTATGGTACCACAAGGCAAAGAAAATACATCAATCAGTACCATGGTACTGAAATAGAAGAACATTCTCTACATTTTCTTCCATTAATCATCGTCGTCCTTGCCATGCAAGACTTATTACGGGTGGGAGGAGATAAAAACATAATAAGCGCTTTCAAAAACAAATATTAGTTGGTAACGTGTCATTTCAATCACAAAGAGATAAATTAAAACTCTCCAAGAGAACGTAAAACGAAACGACTATAATACAAATACTTAAAACAGAATGACAGAGCAACACAAAGAAAAAGGAAAATAACAGATACAATAGTAGACATGACAGTTTTTTTTAGCTCTAATCAATACACAAACATCTATGTATTAGGGTAGTTGTTTGCAGTGATGACCAAGCAAATAATTACCACACTATCATATGATATCTCTATCGTATCTGTGTGTAACGATTCAGTTCGATTCTTCTTCATAACTAAGCTATTAAGTACATAGTTGTATTCGCTATGACCTGCTTCAACAAAATTCTTTTTACATTTGAGTTAAGAATGCTCTATCACGCAGTAATGGCTCCTTATCTCCGTTGGCATAGTGATTTTGGACGCTGGACACGTAGCCGCACATACTCTATATATCTATAATTTTATCTGTGGAATTTAGATACTTTTTCTCCAAAACTCGCCCAACCACAAAGCCATAGACACAACAAACACTGTCATTACGTTGTTCTTTTTTTTTCTTTCATATACGAGTAGTTAACGAAATTTTATACATGATTGGAACTAATTTTAAACAATTAACTACCAGAATCGACTAAATCGTGAGGTATCCCTGAACCTCGATTAGAGTATACATAAATTCTCGCTTAAAATAACGAAGTATTTATTTACTGGAAATTGTTAAAATATCCCAAAAATATGAAGGCTTCGCAAAGGTTTCGAATTGCCATGAGATTTGAGGCCAAGACGTGTTCGTAAAGCTTAATATGAGAGCAAAAAACAGACCATAGAAGCGGACCACACCTATTTTTTAATAATAGATACACTATTGAGGTAGTAATAATAAAGTAGATAAAAATATTTTTGAAAGAAAGAAATACAAAGAAGGAATAGATCAAAACAAATACTACTGATGAACAACCGCCATCAATATCAGACCGCCTACAAATCATAAAGTCGAAAGGTCGAGGCGCGTGCCGGAGCATGCCGCCACGGATAAAAATAGTACATAAGCGGAGACACTCCCAAATAGGAAGCTATTTGAGCGAAAGACACCGAAATGACACAGTAAACAACTGATGCATCATAGTCGAAGAAGGAAGTTGAGATTTAAAAAAAAATGTGTATACAAATATGGTAGCTACGTATGTACTCCATAAATCTCGTCTAATTAAATTAAATGTATGAATGTTTCTTACACAAATATATATATCTAAACGGGTTTAAAATTTTATTATACAGATATATAGTTCAAAATAAAAATTATTTTTTACATATTTATTTTTACGGGCTTCGAACACTTTTCAATGTTCATGGTCATGGGAGGACTGTGTTCGAAATAGAGGAAATTATAATAATTTCTAACGTTTACGCGAGTATTACACATTTGAAATAAAACTACTTTTACGGATTCTATCGCGTTTGTATTCGATTTTTAATTTCCCGACCTTGATTGATGATCACTGTAAAGTGTTCGAAACGTCGGGAAATTAAAAATCAAATATAAACGCTATAGAATCCGTAAAAGTAGTTTTATTTGAAATAGAGGAAATTAAATATCAAATATAAATGCGATAAAATCTGTAAAAATAATTTTATTTTACATATAGTTTATAATTTGTTATATCTTGATGCAAAGTATAAATAAAAAAATAACAAAAACTATATTTGCAGCTGTTAAAATTTGTAATAGAAATATATATTGATAGTATTAAGTCTCATAATTTTCGCCACAGAGCGACTTTTATCTAACCTTGAAAACTCGAAGGAATAAATAACTCAAAGATATGTCAGGAACCTTAAGGATTTATAATTTTCATCATCAGAGTCGATTTCACGTAATCATTGACACATAAACACAGTACTCTAAGCTCCCTTAGTTTGCAGTGTTATCCTAATTTTAATTTCCTATCAACGATATAAGTTGAAAAATAATAGGAATAATGGTCAATCGGGACAAGTATTCAAGGACAGAATAAGAACAGATAATATCAGACGATATAATTATTTACAATGTAAATAATGTAAATAACGTAAGGCTAGCGCGCTACTAGTCTGAACTAAACGATATATTGATTATCGCTTTGCCTGTCAACTAAGGTCACTCATTATTTACCTATCGATAATGTTACGCCATCTGGTGACGACTTAAGGATTCAATTTGTCAATCAACATTTATTTTTTTCGCACGGAAGCCGTAAGAACCGGATAAGAGCTCAGCAGAAGAATAGATAGCAACATTTTTCTGGAAAATTTAAAGAACCGTGATCGCCAACCTGTTTAAAAGCATGGCGATTATCCCTTGTAAGGACGCCTATATCCAACAGTAGCCGTCCATACCTTGACGGATGTATAAATTATTTCATAGTGATAATTCATTCTTTCCTCAAGAAACTCAAACTCATCGAAATACTTCACAGCACAATTAGTGTTACAGGTTAGCGCCCACCCACTAGTTGCCCATGCCATTACCAACTTTCTGACTTTTGAATCATCTCAGCTTTGTCCCACTGCTGGGCTCGGAGCCTCCTTCACAACAGGAGAGAAATTAACATACTATTATTCATATACCACGTTGGTCAGACCGGTTTATAGAACTTAATTTCGTACTTCCTTGCATATCATTATCACCTTTTACTGCACCCACGAATAAGAAAAGTAGTGAGCAATTGCAGGTATTCTTACTCCGTCTCTACACAGAAACTTATAGAATACACAAAACCAAATATTTTTTACAGCCAGATTAACAAATTTTAAGTATAGGTTTGTTTATAATAATCTATGTAACTGACTATCTGCAACTATACGTATTATTGACGGTATAAAAACCTTTTCCTTCTTTGTGGATTATCGTAAAAGACGTAATGAGATATAATATCAAAGCAAGAAAAAGACAACTAGGATTTTATAAATAATTAAGCATATTAAATGCTAAATTTCAGTAATTTAAATAACAAGGTTGTGTCATCGTTTAATACAATTCTAACTGTAAAGTTTTAAGTATTAAGCCTATAACAATGTGTAAACATTGTCGGGTAGATAGCATGCCGTCACCTTAAGACGTAAATATGATACGAAATGAAATTTGCATGTCCTACAATTAGTCACGGTGGTGTAGTGGCAGCACGATTGGGCCGGAATCCCAATAGGCGCGGGTTCGAATCCCGCTTGTGACATCATTTTTCATTTCGTAATCGGGTTTTATAAATAGGATTCCATACTAACTCGTTTGACCAGTGTTATGTAACAGGTCAATTTCCCTCGCATTGTAAAGCAGGTTTCAGCTCACCGTGACGTATGAGCTGAGATGATGATATAACCTCCAATTATGGAGCCGAAACATTTGAAGATAATACCTACCATACCAACAATAAAATAGGTAATTTTACTTCTATGCCAATCTAAGATCATCATTTACGTTCGTATGACATGCGTTGGAGGATCAACTATTATCTCATCTTCTAATTTAATAAAACTTGACATTGGCACCGTGCAATAACAATGAACACTATTGAAGATTTTAATCAAATACTGAGAATGACATAAACAAAAAAATAATCTAACTAAACTTGGCAATAAATAAAAATTTATTGTGAAATTATTTAAATATGTTACAAGATTACTAGATACAAAATTTATCCAATAAGCCAATAAATTAATAAAAATAATAATACTGGTGGAACCAACGACCAAATTGCTTATGCTCAATAATTTTGTTTTTTTTTTGTAGTAAAGAGTGGATGGTGAATGCTTTTTAACGCACCCCTATATAATTAAGAAACTATAATCTCTTCTCGAACCATATTTGTTTTTTTTTTTGCTGAGCGCAGGCTTACTCCAGATTAGACAAATAAATCCTACTTTATCAGGCTAGTCAGACGCGTTGACGTGGAGTTTTCCTTCTTTTGTAGTAATGTTATATTGTTTTCCTTGAAAGATCCTGCACTAAGGAAATAATCTTTGTATTGCGGGGGACTTTACAAACATATAATTAACGTAGACAAATTACACCCAGACTCAAAACAACACTTTGTGGATCGCATAAGATATTTTCCTGCGTAGGCATCGAACCCATAGCACTGGCACAGTAAGTCGATATCTTAACCATTACGCCATCTGTGCAGTTAATTACATTCCTTAGTGGATTTTTACTTATAGATTAATTGATTATAAATTAATTGAACGAAAGATGCAGATGGCAAGAATTAAAGAAGAATTTCAAAGCTTCGATTGTAATAGGTTACTATGTTGTTTCATCATGTTTGCATTCATGTCTTCGCTGAAAGAGGAAGCAAACGGCGACCCAGTTATAAACTAACAGTAAACGCCCACGACGACGCCTGTAAAACGGATCGGAGCCGAATCATTAATCTTAGCTTTATTAAATAGATTAGACTAATATTTTAATACAATCAGATCTGTGATTAATAACCGTAATTATCGTTTTAGAAGATTCTTGTGAAAAGTACTTTAATTCATACAAAGTAAATTTATCATTGTCAATGTTTGTCTACATACAAAGTTTGATCTACAGACTAAAAATGTACATACATACCATCACGCCATGTGCCTTGCAGGGTAGGCAGAGAGAACAAAGTGCCAGAGAACTCTATCATTGCATACTTCACTCGCTTCCTCAACATACATAATTCTCTTCATACACGCTCGCCGGTTTCGGAGACTCTTGACTCCACCTTCTTTCAGCACGTGACCAATCTGATCTAGGTAGGTGAGTCTTGGTCTCCCCCGGTACCTACATCCTTCCACTTTCACATTGTATACCTACTTAACCAGACGTTCGTTCGGCATTCTTTCCACATGTCCGAACCATCGGAGCATTCCCTTTCACATCTTTACACCAATGCTCTCTTTCATACCTACTCGCTCTCTTACGTCGTCGTTACGAATGCAGTCGGTCAGCCTAACTCCACAGATTTTCCATAGAGATCGCATTTCGACCACATTAATTTTACTTTCATACTCTTTTCTGCATACCCAACTCTCGTTTCCATACAGTAATGTTGGGACAAGCACTGCGTTATGTATTGCTACACGTGCCTTCTGGCTGGGGTGGTGGTTACCGAGAAGTTGCCCCAACGCTTCGTTCACTCTATTTCCCACATTCACTCTTCGCTCTATATCAGTGGTGTACCTGCCATCTCGGCTAAATCCACATCCAAGATATACAAATTCATCCACTTGCTCTAGTACATCATTACCTATTGTTACTCTTACATCTGTCCTGGCTTCATTTCTTTCAAAGACCATTATTTTGGTTTTGCTCAAATTCACGCGTAGACCCCTTTTCTTACAATCTTTTGTCATTGTGTTGACTAGGGTCTGCAAGTCAGTCGCTGACGGTGCCAGCAGGACTGCATCATCTCCATAGAGCAGAGCAGTGACCACTGAGTCGCCCATCTGGACTCCCACGTTCATATCGTTCAACCTTTGAAGACATTTATCCGGATATATGATAAACAGCCTGGCTGACAGAACGCACCCCTGCTTAACGCCGATATTGACGTCAAACCAAGGCGACATTCCATACCGCTGGACGACACGAAGGCACGGCAACCTGTCCTTCAGGCTGACGCAGGTACTTACCGGACACGGGGTCTTCGGTAAGTACCTGCACCGAATTGGACGTGAAGAGGCCCCTGGATGCCATGAGTGTGGCGCGCAAATCGATGACGCGCGTCACACCCTGGAGGTATGTCCCGCCTGGGGGCCTCAGCGCCGCGACCTGTCGGCGGTCATTGGAGCGGACCTGTCGTTGTCAACCGTCATCAACAAGATGCTTGACAGCGACAGGCACTGGACGTCGATGGCCTCCTTTTGCGAGGAAGTCATCTCTGCAAAGGAGGCCGCGGAGCGAGAACGCGAAGCACTCGCGTCTGAGAACTCGCTCCGCCGGCGGCGACCAGGGAGAGGGAGGCGCCGCTACGCGCACCTCCTCCCACCGCCTTGACGGCTGACTGGTCGTGGCCAGATGGCTAAGCGTAGGGGTGTCGGGGATAGAATGTCAATAGACGATCTCTCCGGCATCCCGTAAAAGCGCGGAAGGGACCGCTGTTAGGTTTTAGTGGGTATTCCGGCCGTCAATCTCATGGCCGGCGAGTCCCACACACCCCCCCGTCTGTCACTGGCGGGGGATGTGCGCAAAAGCATTTCCACAGCGTAAACAAAAAAAAAAAAAAAAAAAAAAAAGGCGACATTCCATCATCCAGCCGCACACAGGCTCTACAGCTCATGTAACTGGACTGCACAGCCCGTAGCAGTTTACCGCTAATACCATACTCCGGTAAAATGTCCCAAAGTTCCTTTCGTACAACCGTGTCAAATGCTCTCTCCAGATCCACAAAACTGCAGAAAACCCTCTGACCTAGAGCCAGATGCTTCTCCACAATGTTGCGCAGAGAGAACATTTGATCCATGCATCCCCTTCCACTCATGAAACCTCCTTGTGTCTCACACAGTAAACCATCGGACACCATCCTCATTCTCCTTTCAATAATTTCAATAATTCTCCTTTCAATAATTATATAAGAATAGTGACACAATTCAAAATAGCAAAATTTTTCAGGAGGGTCAAAATAAGTATTCCCTTTTTTTGATCTCGGTTCAGTAGCGATTCCAAATGCACGAACGTCAGCATAATATCCTTAAGAATGACGATGAAGAGTTGATAGGGTGAACTTATAATATTAACACCCTTCCACCATTACAAAATTGTAATATAATGCAAATTGTAATTTTTAGAGTTGTGACACTATTCTTCTGGGCAAGCGATATGTATAAGTAATATATTTTATTTACAGGATGTGTAATGTTCTGAATAGCAACCGCTTGTCCCGGCTATCATGTGTTCTATTCCTAAGCAGGACAAGTCTTTGTTCCGGAATAGTCGTTCTGAGTGGTTAAGTTTATGTTTGTTAAATAGCCGCCACAAGAATGCATTTGTTAATATCGGGCAAATAATAACCCAGTTCAACTATCAACTCAGCTCATATATATCCCACTGTTGGGCTCGAGCCTCCTTCATAGTGAGTGGGAAAACGTCCTACTATACCACGCTAGTCAGACGTGTTGGCACAGGGTTTAAATTCGAGTTTTCCATCTCTTGCATAGATGTTACATGTGTTTTATATCCCTTAGTCGTCTCTTACGATCCCACGGGTAAGATAGGGGGTGGTGAATTGTATGCTTATTCCGTCCCCACACGGAAAATACACATTTATTGACTTTAAAAAATTAAAAGCATTAAGTGATTCATCATGTTCTGGTACAATACTATACAAAATGTATACAAAAAGTTAACGTAACTAAGACTCATATGTATTATTATTAGTAATTTTTAAATTATATTACTCATACTATATTATAACTCCAAGTATCTTGTTATGTACTAATCTATCTTAGCATTAGTTTTAAAGAACTAGTATTGCATTAAACTATCAATCTGATGATGATCAATGTTTTGCCCCTAATAAATGACAATGCTGTTCTAGGTGAAAAATATATTAGGCAACTAAGTTAAAAGTTTCTCCTAAGTGTATACATAAACTAATAAGCAACTAGAGTATGATTTATTTATTTATGATTAACAAGGAAGGATTTAGTGTATATTCCACATCAACTTGGTTATTTCCATTCCGAGGCAAAAGTCTCCCATCAACCCTAGTAAGATTTTGTCACTGCTACCCGTGGACCTTTGCTATAACCAAGGCTATAACTAGGCCGCTGCCTACCATTACAATCCCAAACCCACCCAGTTGGGCTTCCGGCTCTCTCGCTCACCGAACGAAGCGCAATAGCACATTGCCCTTACTCAGACGTCGATCTTGTGCGAGAGTGTGGTACTACCCCGGACGGACCGACCCGTGGCTGAAGACAGAGAACTGTCAACAGCGTGGTCCTACCACTATTAAAGACACGACCTTAATGTCCTATTGACTTTGTGACTAAAAGTCTATCGTGGTGGACCAACGCAAGTAAAATAACAGTATTATGATATTACCAATTAAAAATGGCGGATACTTTTCGAGTATGAGACGAAATATGACTATTAGATATATTAAAACGGAATCACACAATCCAAAAGGACAAAACAAGCGGATGAAACAGTTTCCATTAGTAGATTAACGACGTAAAACGCCTGTTATTATATACAATTGTATATCACCAGCACTGCCGTATAAAACGGTATACTTTAAATGTTCATAAGCAAAACGCTCAACTATTACTTGAGCACTAGTTTTAAAAACTCAACGATACCGCTCGCTCGAACGAAACGACTTACAAAATAAACTGTTAAAAATTATTTACGGCACATGTTGGAGATAAAATTTTTCGTGTATAAAATAATATCGATATACTTTCATATATTTCAAAATCTATATAATTGTGTACGATTGTGTGACTGTTGAAATATTAGTGGCAAATAAAAAAACGTAAATATTACGATATCTACTAAATATCCTACACTATTACGAATAGTTATGTAAATATAGAACGGTAAAGTATTAGTTTAACATTGCATGGAATTTCATACGTGCATATGCATTTGTATGTATAATATCTGGTCAGCAGTGACACGAAGTATCGTGCAAGTGATTACAGAATGTACTATGTAGATATGCAAAGGATAGTTTAAATGCATAACCTCACTTTGAATTGCATGTATACTTGAAAATATTCTTACTAGTTATTAGTAGGCACTATTTCATCGATGCGACTAGTGTATTAATCCTCATATTCTAAATTTTATGACATATTACAAAAAATATATTATAGTAGGAGTGTTTATTGTATTTATAAAAGGAAGATGTACGTAAAACAGTGAAAAGCATATATCGAACAATTAATTCTAATAATTTTGTTAAACTTTCAGTGTATTTCGCCTACTGTGACGGTCGCGGCAACGGTATATATGTATAAAGCAAGTAAAGTAATATTTATAATTAAAATGAATATAGCAGTTAATGCCAACTATTCATGAGTTATTTTTTTTAAATATATAATATGCAATGGAAATAGATGACTTAGTTACAGTACCTGATGTGAGAGAAAGCCTTTTACGTAAACACTTTTCCCATCAAATGCACATTTCATTACACCGATGATCTCTCGAACATAACGATGCATGGAGTGAACGACACCCATGATAAAAAAAAACTTAAAAGAAAATCACTGCACTATAAATCTGTCACACAACACTATTCCAGACATTGAAAAACACAAGCACATAGAATTCGCTCCTAAGCAACTTCACATATTAAAAAAAAAAAACAACAAACAGTTTCCGAACTACAATTTGCAAACTTAGGAGCGTTTCGTTCGTAAAGAGTCGACTATTAAATACTTTCATACACCAGGCTATCACATATAGCAAGTGGAGCGGTCAGGCCACTCTCTACACACAATTCGTACTAGTTAATTGGGGAGCAATTAGCGGACTAACTTACATTTCACTCTCTCCAAAGACCATGTGAGAAAGGTGATAGAGGTTCGGTGGTGCCATTGACTCTACAAGCGGCGTAATGCGCTGCTTCCGTAACCGTCAACTGTAACCATCTCTTGCATGGCTCAGCTCGAGCGGAACATAGAGCCTACGGAGGATTTTTTTTACTATGTATATAAAAGAATTGCGATTTTCCTTTTTTTTTTAAACGTTTTATACGTAACAAATAAAATTTACCTAATTTTATTTGTTTAATCTCGAACTATTGATCGTCAGCACAGTTATTTTTGTAATCTGTGATCGCTTCATCCACGATTTCGTTAATCTTTGACGAATTCATCAGTTTGATATCCGCGCAGGATATATTATATCTATGATTCAAAAATTATTGTTCTGAATTTGAATGTGATTTGTGTCCGTTATGTGTGATTTTGATGTATCCTGCGACAAAAGGATTTATTCTTTGGTGTAGGGCTGTATTAAAAAAAACGGAAACACATTCTCCGCTTAATCTACGGCGCCATCATTGGCTTGCATAATAAACAGATATGACTTAACATTGCCACTACGTGGATAAAGATTATAGCTAATTTTAATATTATTGTAATATATATAATATGTATTATATTTATTACAATAATATTAAAATTAGCTGTATATATTGCTGTGTGGTAGCGACGACGAATACTACAAACCCATACTTTGTTCGTGTATGTCGTAAGATGACTAGGAACTTTATAACGACCTGGGCCATCTCCATCTGATGCCGTTCGTTCAACAATTACATTCGCAAGGATGATTGGCTATAGACAGGCGGCCGATCATAGAATTATTGTCGATAACTTTTGCAATATGGACGATGGAAGAGGAGTACATACTTCGTGGACCCCAAGTAATTGGGTTAAGGGCAGGAGAATGATGAAATATAACATGTACTTTAATATTTTTTTTTTATTAATATCAATCTGGGCCAACTCCATCTGATGCTATCTGATTGACAATTACATTCCCAAGAAGGGTGGACGTCAGACAGGCGTTCGGTCAAAAATCTATTGCGTAGTGCAATAGAAGTAAAAGTTTTATAGTACGGGAGTACATATTCTTCTTCTTCTTCTTTTTATGTATTGGCAATCAGCTACTTATACGAGCCATTTTTGCCAGTGTCGAGTTATAATTATCTTCACGTTCTTAATCTCTTCAGGTTAGTTATTGTCTGTCAGTCAGTCGAATTGTCGCCCTCAACAGTGCTATGATGACACTGTTAATGGTATCTTGTAGGAATTTTGATGGAAAACGAAAACGTTGTAAAGCACTTTTATATGATATTCACTACATCCCAGCTGTTCTGTCACATCATATTACATAAAATACCATAAAAATTATCTAATATAACACGTTAAAACACTAAGATATCGAATATAATACAAGAGCACCACATGACGTTTTAGATTCCCGCCAAAAGTCCGGAGTACATATTTAGTGGACGTGTTTAGTAGAGTGGACCGTGTATTTGAAATAAGCTAATCGTATTAATGATAATGTAATAACATATAATAAATTGTAACAGACCAATGTACGTACATTAAGTATTGATATTGAAGAAAAACTAATATCTGTGTTAATTAAAATTACAGAACCAATAATTTTGAAATAAAACCATTTTTACGGATTCTATCGCGTTTGTATTTGATTTTTAATTGCCCTAATTTTTAATTATCGAACACTTCACAGCGTTATGCCTCCCGTTATGTACCTTTACAACGTTACATACGCGATAGAATCCGTAAAAATAATTTTATTACAAATATGTAATACCCGCGTAAACATCAGAAAAAAATAACTGCAAAAATTTTTGTCTCCTTCAACAACTCAATTTAAAAAAAACCAAACGAAACACACGTCAATTAGTTTTATTATCTTGTTCTTAACATTTACTTAAGCACAAGTAAAACTTTTTACAACTTGTTTCGTGTATTGCAAGTAATTGCACCGTCGCAATTTTCATTCAATATTAAACGACATTCTGCTAACTTGTTCATTTCCACTGACAATAATTTGAAATTTTAGCCACGTTTGAACTTTATTTTATTACAAAAGCTAAGAAACTTGTACAGATAACGAATATATTTGGGACACAAGAGATTATCGTCTGTTGAATATCTCTCTTATTGTTTAGTCTTATCGTTTAGTGACAGACTCAGAATATAATATATCACTTCGTATTTAGCCTCTATACATTCCGTAATAGGCCAAACCTCATCTATACTAATA
Organism: Lymantria monacha; assembly: GCA_905163515.2. Lineage (NCBI taxonomy): Eukaryota > Metazoa > Arthropoda > Insecta > Lepidoptera > Erebidae > Lymantria > Lymantria monacha. Next base: position 5,383,894 of record LR991084.1, read on the forward strand.
TTATAAAGCTGAAAAGTCTGTTTGTTTGAACACGCTAATATCAGGAACGTGTAGTCCGAATTGAAAAATTCTTCCTGTGTTGGATAGCCCATTTATCGAGGAAGGCTTTATTAGGCTATATATCATTACACTAAGTTCAATAAAAGCAGAACACCAATGGAGAATTTTACAAAATTTTCTTGTTGAGAGCTTCCTCTGTGTGCGCTACGCAGGAGGTTAAAGTTACATAAAAGTCATGTATGACAGAATTATTCCTCTATAAAAGTTTAAAAAAAAAGTCCCGGCCAGCATATGTTTATCTCTAAGGGTTGGCTCACTTTTCATACTAACCAAATTTATTATAAAATAATGCGATATTTGCGAAGTTGTTTTTATAAACATGATATTAATCTTTATCCAAATAAATACGTCATTCATCACAAGTGTTTTACAACATCAGTAGGATTATAGCTATGCAACGGGCGCTGCAGATTTAATTCAAAGGAAACCTGTTGCCGTTCTAACCGTTACCTTCATCCTTCACACGTATTAAATTGTTTTATTCATAATACGCTTGTTGAACAAACTCAATTTGAGCTGCACTCGCTTGACACGGTATAGCAAGTGTAACTCAGCATCTTTTACAAACACTTCAATCTAATGGCTTAAATAAGTTACTGCTATCGTGAGGACATGTACGCTTTTAAGAATAAAAAAAATACAATATGGGTTGCTGCATATTTTCTCGGTCCCCATTTATCTCTGGATATTCTAATTAATGTCAGACGGGTCGTCCTCTATTACATGGTACAAAGGATTGTATGTCGAAATATGAAGTGTTTACAAATTTACCTTACCCCTTCAGCGATAAAAGCAAAATACTAGACTAATATAGTAGACTTTCTCTACTCGTCTCGTCTCACTCAGCCTTCTTCACAATGAAGAGGACAACTCTTTAGACACCAGTGTTAAAAAAGGTATGATATGCTTCATTTTCTTACTATGTCACTACGGCAGCTAAACAGCTAATGGATTTTCACCATATACCTCGTTAACTGTAGTTAACGGGGTATATAATGTGTATTGTTATAAAATTGGTTACAAAATGCAACGTTTAGAAACGGCTTATTTAAGGATGTTGCTTAATACTAACGATTGATAAGAACGAACCGAGATGTAATCTTTTAAATGGATTGAAGTTTCGACTATTGCGAAACAATCGTAAACGTTAAACGAGTCGATTAATGCTGTTTCGGCAGGCCTTTTTTAGAGCCTGTCATGGTTCGGTCTCACCTCCTACTTATGACGGAATGGGCGTGTGGAGCTGTGCATCCTGTCGTATTTCGTTACCCATTGAGCAAGCCATCAGAATCAAAGTTGCCCGGTGGTTCACTCTTTCTAATCTTCTTCCCCATCTCGAAATGCCGGAAATAGAAGTCCCGTAACAGTCATCATCTAAGTGGAGTCCTAATTCGCAGTCCAGATCACCAGCTGTTTCGACAAGCCTAACGTGTAAAATTAAAGTGACTTGACTTTATGACATAGCTAATTTCTTGCCTCACCTTAGCTTTTGTTTCAATTAGCACCCAACAAGAAATATGCTCTAGAAAATTTGCTATATGATATGAAACCCGAAATTAGTCTAAGATTGACAGCCTCTTGATTTTTACGTGCTATGCTAGACAAAAACCAATGTTTACTTTATCCCAAGTCTGTCGTTTATTTGCATTACGCGTTAGTGTTACTGATCCGAGTCTCAGCGCAGTCGATGCATGGAAACTGGAAAGGTGCGTTGGCACCTGCAGCCCACGCGAGAGCCTGAGGTCGAGCGCCCACACTGTTAACTGTTCGCCCCCGCATCTTCGCCGATACACTAACTTATAATATTCAGGTCTTAAGATTATCTTGTTATCTCGCTCGTTCACACTGTTAATACAACTATGTAGATTAATAAGGAACGAAACACAACATCAATTCAGATTCTAACACATAAATGGTGGATCGAAATGACTACAAGCAAATATATGTTCAGGCTATTTGTTTAGAACCAATGTTTGCAGCAAATGTTTGGTAAATGGATCAAATGTATCTATACTCTCTACATATAATAAATGAGTAGAAACCGCTTGCCTGTACATTTTTATTAAAAAATTACTATAGGTAGTAAGAAAAGCCCAATAGAACATAAAAACATTTTTTGGATATTTTTGTGTCTTTATGTATGTAGGTACATGCTAATCTCTAAAATTACTAAATGGATTTTTCCGCAGTTTTCACAATTAGATTAAGCTCAGATCAGAGCAATATTTAGTATTTGTTTCATTAAAATCTGATGTCATTAAAAAAGTTGTGAACATTTAAATTTTAAAAATCATGGCTTTGCTTTTATGTCACTAAAGCGGTTAATTCAAGAATATTACGCGAATGAAGTCGTGGGCATCAGCTAGTCTTACATAAATTGAATAAACCTATGTATCAAATATAGGTAATTAAGAAAACTGATACAGATGGTAAGTTTAAGAAAATTAAAATATCATTTCAATTCAACATTTATATTCCAAAAAATATGTATAAGAAATAAGCACAGGTAACACAAGAACCAAACTTTTGTTTATAAGTGCTACCTTTAGAGATATCTGGTATAAATCTGTTTTAAATAATATCCAATTGTAAATTTAGCGTAATTGAAATAGAGGCAAAAAATTACTGATGAAATGCACATGTACATGGTACAGTATTTATTGCACGATGCATATATTGCCGTAATTATAGCACAAAAAGAAAAATGGATTTATGAGGAAGAGTTAGAAATATTTACATCGCATGGTTGGCAACTTAGGGGACGTCCATTAATCACGTGATGTTTTTTTTTTATCATTTTTAACCCCAATTGGTGATACGTGGTGAGGTTTAAGACTATGAAGGTTTAGGACTTCGTGATTTTTGTCAAACCCCTCCCCCCCCTTTCAAACCTCATGTGATTAATGTACGGCCCCTTAGTGGGCAGAACACATTATTTAGTAATCTGTGACATTACCTAGCCACGCGAATCTTTCACGTTCAAAGTTGCAGCAGACATCTTCATCAAATGTAAATTTAAGTTACTAATATTTCGCATTTGACATGCAAGGTTATTAATAAAAAAATACCTGCAAGTTAAAATTATTACCACACGCGGTACTCGAATCCGCGTCTATTGGCGTGTATAACGTCTGGGAGGCCATAACTAACGGCATGGGAGACCATAGGGACGTTAATAGAAGTCATAATTGCATTGTCATACGTACCTACCCACACTGGCCTAATTGATAAGGCCATTGGAGCGGATCTACAATAGATGTGGGTTCGAATCCCACGTGTGATAATAATTTTTCACTCGCAAATAAATTGTAAATTATTAATTATATTACATATTATAGTTATTAATATAGAGAAGGAATACACTATAAGAACCGCATGTAGAAAAATATTACAAAAAAAAATACTTGAATATGTGCTAAATCTATAGCTCCTGTGATAGTGATATGGTGCCAATCCCAAATTTCAAGATGAATGAGAATAAGTATTCTGACACTAATATCATATTAATATATTAACGAACTTTGGCTTACAACGATTAGATGACAGATATTATGCCGAATCTAAAAAAATCTACACTTACTAAGGCTAATAATAAAAGCTAAGAGAAAGCTGAAAACACGATCGGACAATAGCGTAAACGAATTTAACTCAGAACAATCGAAATATTTGTACGTAAACGTTTTAGCATTTTAATAAGGTCAGATGTTTTTGAAACACGATGCACTCACATCAATACGACATCAGCTGGCACCGGGTGCAATACAAGCTTTTGTTTTATAAACTTTGTCCAAGTTTTTAACGTGAAATATAAATAGACACTTGTTATAGCCAGCTTCCTAGGAACAGCTGCGATCAACACAAAGGATAAGTCGAATGAGGTCAGAGTTTGTCAATTCAAAGAAAACCAAACGAACTAAAAAGCGAACATCACGATATAATAAGTAAATATATATTAGCTATAACCAATACTGTAGACAGATTTGGCAACACGTGATTCACTGACGACCAAATATGGACGGACAAGTCGAACAGGCAGCGAGGAGAAAAAGAATTCTTATGCGGCAACAAATACATAATATATATCCATACATAATTCATTGGAAACTACTAACATGGTCAAATGATCAAGTCAATTCCAAGCGTAGTTGAATGGAATTTTGCAAGGATTGCGACAGACGATTAGATTACTATAGTTGGTATGTAGGAAGCAATGAAATAAATATTGCAAAGTTTATATTCAAAATGAGACTACGTAAAAGATTTCTGTAAGTATCTGTAGAGCAACATCCATCTATCATGCTAATAGATCTTTAAGGGAGAAAGGAAAGTAAGAATGGAATTTAATATCAGAATCACCATGGTCGGCAAGCGGGTTAGTGATTGCGCAGTGCTATAAGTTTACCATCATAGTGCTGTTGTCCATTCTCTTGGGGACCTTGTAATCGGTTCTTAACTCAAAAAATTAAGGGATCCCATATTACACATTTAAGCGGTCAACATATGGGACATTATATTAAGATAACATGAGGTACCAAAAGTCATCGTATAAATCCTTCCCCCTTCTCCGCCTTTTGAACAAACCACTGGCGTCATGTGTGTGTGTGCATACTTCAGTAGCCATTGAAACGTGATCAGCATTTATGTTCAGATACTTAAAACACCATTTTTAAAATTCATAAAGCTCTCAAGCGACAGGAAACAGGAAGCTTAGAAGAATTTATAGAGAATTAATTACATTCGTGTCCGTTCTCTTTACAGCACAGATATGGGCCGTGTCACAATATTTATGTGGTAGTCAAATGACTAACTTTGTTTTGTATCTAGTGGAACTAATAGCACAGACAAATTAGTTTTGCGGTACAGCAAATAAGAAATGATTTGGCCTACTGAGTCATTTTGATACACCTGACCGAATGGTTACTCAGAATATTTCTGCTTAAACTGGTGGCACAAAACAAAAATGTCGGTAATAAAAGATAATCACGGCCTTGGCAGTGATATTACGAACGGCGAAATTGACGGAATGTTCACCGATTGTTTGTAAATTATTGAAGCTGACATAAAACATACCGAGTGTAGTCAATGTGATCATTCAATGTAAAAATGTCAACAGTTCGCTGATGCGATGAAGTCATAACTAACGAGAACTATAAATATATCAAGCCTACGCAGCCTCGATTAAAGATTAGTTTTATTACACAGCAAACTAGGCTATTGTAGACAATAGGCTGTTGTGGATAAAAAATTACGATATTTACTAAATCAGGACCATATATTAATATAGATAACAAATTCAAACAGAACAAGTACTCAAAGATCTTAAATCTTTATACGAGTATTGCATGGGAATTAAAACTATTTTGATCAGAACTATTAGAACTATCAGGCATTAATAAAATCATGCATTCGATAAAATTCATCGAAATTTGTTTTAAGTACTACAATATTTTAGTATTCAATAGTTATACTCATAGCAGCCACTGTTAAAATGAAATTGTATGTGAACAATCACATGCGAATGTTAGTTAATGAAAATTATAGTGGCCTCAAAGCCTACGCAGATATTACAGCAGCATTGTCAAGGCTCACAATAAATGGTAGTTACATACCAATGTGGGAGGAAGTTACCGTTTACGCCGATATAAAACCAAATGATTTTCATGAGAAGAAATTGATACAAATGATGAATTACTATCGAAGGTTAAAAGATTTAAATGCGTCATCGGAGATAAGTGAACTAAATTTGAAACGAAATTGTCTGCGATAACGATTATACACCGCTCTTCTAAATGTATTCTTGGTACGCTTCTACTAAGGATATTGACATAAAGCGTATTTGTATATCTCCTTTTGGGATTAAACTAGTTTACAAGTAGTTAGCTTCAATTTAGCTGTCTCTAAGCGCGACCTAGTTGGTAGGTGATAATTTGCCGTCATAACTTAGGTGAAAGTTGGATATGTAGCGTCTGGGAAAAGGGAACATAGCGACTAGACGGCTAATATAAACATTTCGTAACGTCTATAAGTACGAAATCGCGAACATTCAACATCGACAGTTGGCTATTGCATCAGAACTTCAAAAAAAATATTGACAAAATTATTACATACATATATCGAAAGTTGTCTAATGGCTGGCAACATAGTCTTCATTTACGCGTCTCGTTCGTGAAGGTAAATAGCTGTAGGTGGTATCAACATTCCAGGCACGTAATCTTTGATTGTACATTATATATGTGTATTCTCGATGAACAATAGTAGGCGTCGTCTGGTTAGCCGACATCTGGCCTGGCCAGAGAGCTTTTTACCGCATAACGCCGCCACACGCAACGTCTAAACGTGTGCCCTAAAATGTATTTTTTTACATGCGATCATAAGGTGCGTAAAGCTTTTCGGCATTTATTCATTTCTAACATTATAGTGTTTTTATTCTTATTTTTTTTATTATAAAATCCTACTTAGTTCAAAATTTCTTCTAGAGTTCACGAAATTCTAAGAGAATCTCCAGATTGCTTGAAACCAGATTTTATCGGTCTTATCTCGTACTACGCTCATTAAAGTCGAAATAGGATAAATATCTATCCTTACAAACCAAAATAAAATACCTTTTTCACGAACAAGACGGTGGTAGCAAATCGAACTAATTAGCGTAAAGAACGTTAATTGATTCCAAACAAATAGAAAAATATGTAAGTAGGCAAATGAAAATAAAATGTTTTCAATATAAATGTATTTTTATGAGAATCGCTAAGTAGTTAAATAAAAGGAATAGTCATTGGTGTTGGCTTCACAAATATTACCAAAAGTTCTAATGTGGGCGATGCAAATTTGTGTGCAAACAAAACATTATCTTGTCAAGGTTTATGTCCAAATACAACGATTTGGGCGTTCTCATTACAATACCGAGCGAGGAAGGATAAAAAGATCATGGTATAAGGCCCAGCGCATACACCCTTTATATCAGCAAAACTGTGTAGAATGAACACATACTGTCAACTCAATAGTTGCTCGATAAAAAAAGAACAAAAAGATGCATTGATTTGCCAACTTTTGATCAAAAACAAAAGGTTGGACCAACTAACAATCAAACGTTCTTATATTGATATGGCGTATCTTCATCATCATCCTGTAAAGAACAAAATTCAATTGTATGAGCACCTATAGCGACCTAATAACGACTTAGTTGTATGTAATTTACGAGAAATACAAAATTCAAATAAACAGCCTTAGTCGGTACACAACTTGTATGTATGCGCCTAACCTAAATGATATTCGAGCATATAGATAGAAGATTTGCAAATATCGATATACAAAAACCTTTTGTAGCGCAGTCAATCCGTGGATATAACGAATCACGATTTCATAAATACCTAAACATATTTTAAATTGAATATGGTGAAACTACTGCTGATGCTACTACACTGATGATATAAATTGTTACCATTAAGGAAATTGACGAAAACGAACAATATCAAAGTTCAAAAAAATCTATACTAATGAAATGCAGACACGGTTTATTTGTTCGATTATACTGCGAAAACTACTGAACAGATCCGAATAAAACTTATACCATAAGATGCAGCATGCTTCAGATAAGGTTTTAGTATATGTTATGTTGGTGATTACTTATCCAGAAAGGAGAGAAGCGGGCGGGGTACAATCATTGAGTAATAAATAATTAAAATAATAAATAAAGTATCAAAAATAAGATCAAAAATAATTATAAGCCTCGTAAATATAAAATATCTACTCGTATATAGATTTCTTAGATCATATGGATTGCTTTGAAAATATGTGATTCTGTTTTTTTTTTCATAGTTATAAAAACCATTAATAGGAAATAATCAACTTATAGTTTAGGGACATGTTTTAAAATTGTGCAGCTTCGCATCCACATGTTCCGCGTTGTTAGTTAAATTAATGTTGTTTATGACTTGTTTTGTACCGTATATTACCGGAAACGTTTTGAAAAGAGTAACTAGTCAAACTAAAATTAACAATAATTTGAATAAGTAATTAACTAGGATAGTGTCCTACTTGAATAGTTAATGACATCGTAGACACAATATATGAACGAAATTTACAAAGAAATAATGGCTACAACGTTTCCTTGAGAGAGCCCCTTAACGTCCGCTGTAGAATGAAGATTTTATGAATGAAAACGCAATAGAAACAATAAATAAAATGTAGTACACAACGCTAGTTTTACAAAGTAAACGATTTGTAGTAGCTGTCCACATGTTTCATAACCTAAATGACACAACTGCTTTATAACTCACCGCTTGTATAGAAACCAGTTATTTATTTATGCACGGCCCATTTTACACATTTCCCACGGATGCTGAAGAGTACAATACTGGTACACAGTTTGCACGTCGTAACTATTCGCCATGGAATCTGGCCGAGGAAATTGCGCAAGAATCTCTTGAAACCCCGATCGGAGTACACAATATACGCTTTCTAGGAATACTGCTTTTCGTTGCATATAATAATCTGTTTACTTTTGAAAAGTTAACAATATTTTTTTATTTTTAATATGTAGTTTAGATCGAGCAGAAGATAATGATTTCTAATATTCGTGGTATTACACATTTGAAATAAAACTATTTTTACGGATTCTATCGCGTTTGTATTTAATTTTTCATTTCCCGACGTTTCGAATTCATTACAGCCTCGGAAACATCAAAAATGATCAAGCAGAACACTTTTAAAGATATTCTGAAGTTACGATTGACCAGACAGAATTTAAATTTAAAATCACTCAATGTTATTAAAAATAAAAACGAAGATTTCATTTGTACCGTCTTATGTATTAACATTAACTTTGGCAAAAATTGTACATAACGGTTTTTTACCAAAAAACTTCTTATTCCAACAACTGTTAGATTTGGCATTTATTATTATAACTTTTTGCAATACCTATTAGTGATATAGGAAATTAAATATAAAAAAACTACAGACACAAATAGAAAAATACTTTAGTATAATGCTTTGATAGGAATTTTAAAACACGATAATAACTTCTTTACTATCGACAGATAAAATGAACTGAAAAAGAAACATCGATCAAAAAACAGTTGACAGAAACGCTCTCCATTATTGGATATTTAGTTTAATAGCCGCTCTTAGAAGTTTTCTATTAGGTCATCGTGCATTGTATAGAGACAGATCAAATTAAAGAATGAAAGAGATATCAAATTGTCGAAATAATCAATAAATAACACTTATTTGGACTGTAGTTGTCCAAACGTCAAATCTAACGATTCAATAAAACTTAATTAGTGATTTTGACTAGATTAAAAACTTAAAAATGTTGACTTAGAAAGTTGATATTTGGTACTTCGATTCGAATTTTGGAGTGTGCAGGGGAACCATATTTTACTCTTTTTTTTTTTTTTTTTTTTTTATTTTTTTTTTTATTGTCTACGGTGACAAACGAGCAAACAGCACACCTGATGGTAAGTAATGCTGTTGCACATGGACCCAGCAACACCAGGGGTACAGCCAGGCCGCTGCCTACCGTGAAGGAAGAGCTCTTCTTAAACCTCGTTTGAAGAAGGACATGTCATAGCGCTCGGGAAACACAGCAGCAGGTAGTTCATTCCAGATCTTGCATGTACGTGGGAGAAATGATCGCTGAAAACGTACGGTCGAGGACCATATCGTTTCCAGGTGAAATGAATGAACCCTGCTACGGTGTCGAGTGGTACGGTGGTAAAATGGTGACGGTGGTACCAAGTCAAACAGTTCCTCAGAGCACTCCCCGTGAAAGAGCCGGTAGAGTACACAGAGTGACCCAAAGTCTCTCCGCCGCTCCAGCGACTCTAGTCTGTCCGTGAGATTGGGATCACCGACGATTCGAACTGCCCGCCTTTGTAGGGAGTCAAGTGGGTCTAGCTGATATTTAGGCGCGCCTGCCCAGAGATGAGAGCAGTACTCCATGTGAGGACGAACTTGTGCTTTATATAGCACAAGACGTTGACTCGGCGTGAAGTACCGCCTGGCCCTGCTCAGCACGCCCAACTTTTTGCTTGCCAATTTGGCTTTGTCCTCCAAATGACTCCCAAACTGGACTTTGTTCGATAGCTCGACGCCGAGGATCCCAATACTCTCGGAGATTTGGAGAGTTACTCCTTGGAACTGAGGCGCCATGATAAAAGGGTCCTTCTTCGCAGTGAGCGCGCAAACTTGTGTCTTAGTGGGGTTGAACTGGACTAAATTCCGTTCACCCCATTTTGAGGCCCGCCCTAGAGAGCGCTCGACTTCAGACACAAGTTGAGCCCGTCTTTCCTGTAACATACTCCGAGGGACATTCTGATGCTCGGTGTATCGCTCGTCACCCGTGCTGTCATCCGCATAGCAACGAATACTCTCTATGGAGAGCATGTCATTGATATGCAGAATAAACAACGTCGGGGAGAGCACCGAGCCTTGTGGTACACCAGCATTAATGGGCATGATCTCGGAGCAGGAGCCATCGACGACTACTTTTATGCTCCGACCATCCAAAAAACTGGTGATCCAATTACAGAGTCCCTCGGGGATTCCATATGATGGTAGCTTCGATAGAAGGGCCCTGTGCCAAACCCTGTCGAACGCCTTCGCGATATCTAGGCTGAACGCTAGCGCCTCACCCTTGCCCTCCAAGGCCTCCGCCCAACGGTGTGTGAGGTACACAAGAAGATCACCAGCCGACCGACCATGACGAAACCCATATTGGCGGTCACTGATCAGCTGATGATCCTCAAGGTACTGCAGAAGCTGATGGTTGATTATTGTCTCCATTATCTTGGAGAGCAAGGATGTAATCGCAATCGGCCTGTAATTCGACGGGTCCGACCGGTCTCTCTTTTTCGGGATCGGGTGGACATGGGCTATCTTCCACGAAGATGGAACCCTACAAGTATCATAGGAAAGTCGGTATAAGCGCGTGAGGACGGGGGTCAACTCGGGGGCGCACGTTTTCAGGACCACTGCAGGGATGCCATCCGGCCCGCTCGACTTATGTACGTCTATTAGCCGCAGCTCCCGCCTCACCGCTCGCTGCGTAATGCGGATTTTAGGCAGAGAGCTTTCACACCGCGGGATGATAGGTGGTGTGGCGGTTCCAGCGTCCAAAGTCGAGTTACAGGCAAAGAATTGACCTAAAAGATCGGCCTTCTCCTTTGCACTGTGGGCTTATTTAGTCTAATACGTTTAAGGCCGCACTAAAGGATGGCATTGTCAGTTTGTATTCTTAAATCTTTTCCACATGTCATTATTATTATTCATATATACTCGTAGCTTCTGCCTGCGGATTTCTCCGCTCAAAAAGTGGATTTTACAATATAGAAATTTATCACAAAATTATCCCAATAGAACACATTAATAATAATAATAATAAGCCTTTATTGTTGATTCTTAGTTTAAATTACAAAAATGTATATGTGCCTAAACTTATTAACTAATTATTTATTAACTGTTATAGAATTTTACAATAGGCAAACGGTATTTATTCTTCAACTTGTCTTCCGACAAAGGCCTCCTCTAAAGATCTCCATTCTATCCTATTCTTTGCTGTTCGGATCCATGTTGGACCCGCTATTTTCCTGAGGTCATCCTCCCATCTCTTAGACTGTCTACCTCTGTTTCTCTTACCGTCTATTGGGTACGTATAGAACACATTACCTATGTGTTAATCCAGGATATAGTCTATCCGTGTGCCAATTTACATCCAAATCCGTTCAATAGTTTCAAGTGTGATTGAGTAAAAAACATCCAAACAGGTAGGATTACAGGTCATATACATGAGTACATGAGCTGATACTATGATCCTACATATATCTACATATAATATAGATGTTATCTACGTACATATACCTTCGTGGTCTTTTACCACATGCACGGTCAAAAAAAGGGGATAGTGAAGTGGCACTACCACTGTACTTACACCGTCCTTAGTCCGTCACCACACGGACAAATATTATTATTACTAAAGGTACTTCACAAAACACACACGCGATCTCCTCATACTAAATAAAGAAAGAAAGAGAAAACTAAACTCCACATTAACAAGTTTTGTTTTTCGGAATAGCGACGAATAATTACAAAATTTATGTAGATATACTCATACGAACACGATGTCTAGATAAAAAGAGACACAAGATAATAAATCATAGCACGAGATCTAGCTAGTTTTGGAGAAAGTGTAGCACGTATAACATTGCAACTAAATACTTTACCTTCATGCGAATTTGTTTTCGTCGTCTATGTTTGGGACGTGTTAACCAAAAATATTTCGTCTACATCATACTAATGTTAAAAATGTGAAAGTTTATTTGTACTGCTTTCGTGCCTAAATCAATGGCAAACAAACTAAAAGGTCATTGAAGAATAAAACAAAGTTTCAATAACAAGAACATCAAAATAAAATATATTTATTTCTCTATCATTGTTCTCTATTTGCTGTGTGGTAGCGGTTACGAATACTACCAATACTTACTTCGCTCGTGAATGTAGTAAAAGACGATTAAGAATTTGTATCGACCTGGGGCAACTCCTACCTGATGTCGTTTGGTCAACAATTACATTCCCAAGAAAAGTTAACGTCAGGCCGGTCATAAAACTATTTATTACCAATAACTTTTGCAATATGTAGAGATATTGCGTTGACCTCAAGTAATTGGGATAAGAGCAGGAAAATGATAATTTATTTCTCTATCCAAGGTAAGTATAAATATATATAAGTACAATACAGTTAAAGCCATCCATCCAACCGGGTTGAGAGAGGTTAAGCTGTGAATGCCATCTGCGGCTAACAGCTAGCTAAAACACACGAAAAATAAACCATCCATTCTATGTATCAAATCAATCAGATCATCAACAAAAATATATTTGTCTTATCATATTAAAAGCGACTTCACGCATTTCGGAACGACATCGATCGATAGTTTTTTTTTTACACTTCAATGTAATAAAAAAAATACATCTAATACCGTCTAGTCAATAATTCAATTCCCAAGGACGGTTAACGCTGGACAGACAGCCGCTTATTAAAACTAAACTATTTTTTTTTAATTTAAAAAATAAGTACTTCTAAAGCTATAAAGGTTTTATTTATCAAAGTAATCGCATATTAAATTTCTGAAAAATTCGACCGAAAGAAAACCAAATCAATATTTATAGAAATGTGCATTAGCAAATACAGCTACCGTCAATAAACGAAAGAGAAAAAAAAGAAAGCCGAATTATATCGGAAAATAGTCGTCAATTGCCGAGACATAGTTCTGATTGCACTACAAAATGACAAATCGCTGAACCATTACGTTAGACATAGTTTCCTGTTCCTCTTTGTTCACATTTATAGATTAGTTTAATAAAGGTAATTTTAATTAATTGTAAAGTATAGATGGTGTATAAATACATGGGGATGTATAAGTACATGGGGTGTGTAAGTACATTTTGGTGTATAAGTACATGGTGGTCCGTGGTGTACAGGTACATTATGATGTAAATAGGTGGTGATCTATAAGTACCTGGTGGTGTATAAGTATATAGTTTAATTCTTCAACATCATCATCAACAATAGAAAGAATGACCTTTGGTTATTGTCTTTATTGGCACGCTTGGCAAGCGAGTTCGCGATCGCAGTATCATGTTACATGATACCCAGAAGAGCCCTCCTACTGATTCTCCTTGTGATCCTTCAGGCTATTTTTACGCTTCCCACAAGCAAGCAAGGGGTGGTGCAAACTGTATTCTTATTCCGTTGGTACGCGAGCAATTTATGTAATAATATATCTTATCTTAAATTCATAAAAATAAAAAGATGAAGTATGTTTATACTCTATACCTAAATCATTCATACGATTCTAGAGAAACCTTGTATACTTGCCATATGCTTCGGTATTTCTATGAATAAAATGCTCTTAACAGGAAAAGCATGGTCAAAAAAACCTAATCAAATTTATTCGTACCAACCGTGCGAAACCGGGTCAGTCGGCTATTTTGTTTTAAATTTAAATACGCAATTATCAATTATTATAGAATGTACTGAATCGCGTAGACTGTTATTGAGGATAATAAGAGAAGCTATCATATGTTTGTATCTAATTTGTATACACTGTATTGTTAACTAATCGAAGGCATTTTCATAATGACATCTATATACATAAAACAAAGACGTGTTAGTACACCATTTATAACTCAAGAAAGGCTGGACCAATTCTTTAAGATTTTTATGTTTTGAATTTGTCTTTGTTCGGAATAGGATAATATAGGTATGTATATTAAAATATGATATCAATCAACATTTTTTTTAATATCAATCTAAACATTCATTTGTTCACAGTATAACAAAACGCAACTGACAGCTCATGTAATGTTAGAAAATACCGCAAAACATTGAAATTAAGGATAACCGGTCGATGTGTTTGTTTTGTGAGTGCGAGTTGCAAGTGCTACAAGTTTTTATGAGTATTATTATATTAAATCTTATTGTGTCGAAATTATTATTAACAATGATTTGACCAAGAAGATTTAATCTTGCCTGACAAAGCCGTAATGCAATTAGGATTCGAAACATCGCGAATGAAACCACTGAAGAAGAACGAGATATTGCACGTGAAAAGCGCTGTGTTAGTATGGCTCGACTTCGTGCTTCTCAATCACAAGAGCCAAGTGAGGCTGCATCTGAACCAGTTTGCATTGTTGACAATGCGAAATCGTTGAACAAGTCTCAAAGATGAAATGATGAAGAACAACTAGGTGGATATTTTTTGACAGGCAAGAAGAAATGTTCACGCGCCCGATAACAAAAGGATTAATTAATGTCGTATATCACAAGTGGCTTCTTTGTCTTGCTGGCACGTAATTAAAATATTTGATTTTTAAATTTATATTTATTATCATAATAAATAACTTATTGTAATTTGTAATAATAATTTTCATTCATTGACTGTTAGACAGAACGAAGTTTGCCGGGTCGGCTAGTTTTTAATAATTACAAAGATTTTTAATAAACTATAACTTCGTCTTTAAATACTAAAAGGAAAGCTGTTTAAAGCTACAATTAGTACTTCGTTCTATCTATAATTTAGTGCTTCGTTGGTCAAATTTGTTCAGAAAATGTCTAGAGAAATCCGATAATAGCTTTTACCGACCCTGTATTTGAACCCTCACGAACAATTCGCATGCTTATGTATTAACCAATACTATTGTTTAATCGACACGGTTGACCAAATTGTTGAACTAAAATAATATAAGATCGATACGTAATTGGATGTCGTAATTATGTGACGGTATTCAATTTATAAATTTAGTCCGCGTGACTTACGGATTATAGCTGAACTTTTTGTAACTAAAAAATAAAATAAAATAAATGGTCTTCCACTAGATATAACTTTTGAAATGCGTAACGTTTCTAAATATTTACAGCATGTCTGAAAGGTTCAAAACTACAATTTAAGCGGAAAGCATCCAAAGACAAAAACAAAATATATTGAAATAAATTGCACGGTTTTGCAGTTTAATATAAGCGAACGTCTTAACAAATTACTTTATAAATCACAGTATATTCTTTCACAAAAGATGTTTTTTTTAAACATTATAAAATATCTGCCATTATTACATCAATTTGAATATTTGATACGCAATTTTGAACATTATTTACCCTTACAATAGCGAAAACTAAATAAACCTTTTAAAATTGATATTTTCATTCAAAAGAATCAAGATGATTCTCTCGCACCTTTAAGAAAATAATTTTATCAATGGACATGAACATGCAATTGCTAGGTTATTCTTCTAACCTGGCCGGCCACGGAAGTCGGTATCGGTGCCAGTGGTCGGCTCAGTGGCAATGGGGAGGGAACGCAGTGGGTTATAGGGCCGCACACCGCCCTTATGGCGGACGTAAAGGGCGTGGACGTTATATGAGTTTGTAGTTCTATAGATATGTATCAAAAATTCTCTTACATAAATAATAAATCTTCTAATAATAGAGTTAAATATTGGGCATAATTGTGCTGTACAGAAATAATTGCACAATAATAACAAAATCAATGGTGTAAATAATAAATTATCTGTCTAGTGACGGAATCCTCGTGGGTGTCGCAATGGTTAAGGGCGTATGATAATAAAGCAAGAGAGGGATAACACGAAATCTAAACCTACTCCAATCTGAATAGCGCAGTGTCGTACAATATTTATTTTCATTTGAAGAAAGCTCGCATTTAGTAATGGTGTGTATTAGCCTGAAATGATGCATTTTTTAGATCCATGATGATGTAATATATTAGTAGGTACAATATTGAGCACACGCCAGTTATTATTAATCATTATGGGCCTTTCCAAGTAAGTTATAAAATGGCTGTTGCAGTTAAAAGTATGTTAAACTGGCAAATGTAAGAGAATGCAACTAAATTGCCGACTATTATTTTCCATATAATAATTCAAATTACAATAAGTTATTTACATAACTTACATAATATTTTCTTAAGTTTTACTACGTTCCATAACATTTTATAAGAATATTTCTAACTCGAAAGCAATTTGTAATAACTCAGAGACCAATAATTTTATTAATTCGTTTATTAATTACGCCTTATAGTATAAAAGATCAAGGAGGTTATGATTTTAACATAGTTCTATTTAAACCAGAGCGGTTTTTTATTTATTCATACTATGTATAAAGAAATTTTACCACTCCATAGCCCGCCGCCAAAAAAAAAATGATTAAAGAAATTACATTATGATAATTATAGAAAATATGCAATATATATGACGTTTTTACAAGGCAACACATTTAAGAATAATGATTTGATTTCGATCATCGCGAATCCGTCGTCGATTTTCAAGAATAAGGCGCTATTAAAATTTAAAAAAAAATCATAACGAATTCAATGGATTTCACAAACGATAATTCACATTCATTGAGATTGTATGATGCAATTCATACATACATAATTATAACTCGTAAATTATAAACGAAATCATAGACGAGCACTTCGAGTTGAGCAAGCAATTTCTTCGACTAATATAAAGCTCAGCGGGCATGACCATAATAAAGCAACCGCGATACAACACTCGCAGCTTTCTCTGAGTCCATCAGACGTATACTTCAATAATATCAGCTATACACGTAATCGCATTACGAATTAATTTTAATCCGTCAGCCTATCGAGATCCAGTTTTAGAAACAGGCTTCGTCAGAGTGGATAATATGTAAATGCCGAGTTTGGCAAGGAGGTTGGCGATTGTAAGTGTCCCAGGAGTCGCATAAATAATATATAATATCCATCAATCAGCCCATTATCGCCTCGCTTGGCAGGTCGGTTCCTAATAACAGTTGGTGTTATAAATTGTCCAGGCGAATTTCCTAGACTCACCATCATTCTCCTGCTCTTACCCCAATTACTGGAGGTCGACGCAATCTACTCTTCTTCCATCGTACATATTGCAAATTATTGGAATTAGTTTTATGATCTGCCGCCTGCCTCCCATCAATGAGAATATAATTGTTGACCAAACGGCATCAGGTGGAAATGGCCCTGGGCGATATAAAAAAAGTGTGCTACCCTATCTGTTCGTAATCACTAAGACAGTTTTTTATTACTCAAAAGCTGTAGTTTGTAGAAACAAATAACATTTTCTACACGTAACTCCACAAAGGTTCGAATTATTATGAACTAGCTTCTGCACGCGGCTTCGCGCGCGTAAAAGGTTACTTTCCTAAAGTTTTTCATCCCCTATTTTTATTTTACCCCTTAAGGGTAATGTTTTTACAAAATTTTAGTGTCATATTTATTTACATCTAATCAATAGCCTAAGCATAAGGCAACCTCCTGGTTTTAAAAATTACGATACTTCCTTACAACTTTTCATCACCCCTTTACAATCCTTTTTTGCATTAAAAAGCAGCCTATGTCCTTTATCAGGCTCTAGTCTATACTATCTGTGTACCAAATTTCATTTAGATCGGTTCAGTAGTTATGGCGTGAAAGAGCGACAGACAGAGTTACTTTCGCATTTATAATATTAATAAGGATTAAGTAATAACACTATACAATACTCTTCGTAATATTAAAACATTATATTGATTGCATACAAACGGAGTATGAACCATTAACTCTGAATACAGGCTTACAGTTAGTTATAAAAGCTTTTTTTTATTTATTCAATGACCTCAGTGTGAACTTTGTGTCCATTAGTTTTATTTTATAAAGTTCAACGAGATTTAAAGATATGTATATTTTTTACTTATAAAGAAGTGAATTCGGCATATTTTGTGCCTTTGAATTTTGTATAAAAAGAGCTGCTTGCAACTTGGGGTTTTAACTAATTTTAAGACCATCTGACCCGCAATCCTCTTTGGCAATGTAATAATTGCTCATGCGTTTCTAAATAGAATTGGCCCAGGTCGATATGCATCTGGTAGTCGGATTTTATTATAAGGGAAATGTTAGGATAATAATATACATATACGATGAATATGAATGTGATGTATGAATACATAAATACTATCAACCATTACATTTCTCAGTGGGTGTCGTAAAAGATAACATCGAACTGGGCCTACTCCATAAAGTCTAATCAACAACTGCATTTTTAAGAAGAGTTGACGTCAAGCAAGCAGCCAGTCATAAAACTATTGCCAATATCTTCTGCAATATGTACTATGAAAGTACATATTGCGTCGACTCCAAGTAATTGGAATAAGAATACGGTAATGATCA
Organism: Lymantria monacha; assembly: GCA_905163515.2. Classification (NCBI taxonomy): domain Eukaryota; kingdom Metazoa; phylum Arthropoda; class Insecta; order Lepidoptera; family Erebidae; genus Lymantria; species Lymantria monacha. The sequence goes on from LR991084.1 coordinate 5,402,664, forward strand.
ATATGAAAGGAAGGCCTGAACGAGGCACCAGTTGACGTAAGTCACGTATACCGAACAGATATGTGATCCGTAAATCAGCAAAAAAATGTTTCGTAGTAAGTTTGGCAACCATTTTAAATGTCTGCATTTGCTATTTAAACTGTATATCAAATATTAGCGCTTTGACACAACGTTACATAAAACTGTCACTACGAAAGGAGCCCCGTTACGACAGAACAAGCTCACAAGAAAAGTAAAAACTGAGTCAAAAATTAATAAAGAATGTTTTAACCAAAGAAATGAGAGATTTCACGAGTTAAATTAAAATTTCCCCTCAGATATAACACTTAAGTAGCGAGTGTGACGAGATTAATTAATATTTTCTTTGACACCACGAATGTTAGACGTTGCATACGCGTTATAATTATGAAGAAACTGATGCGGACTAATCTGTGAATGATCTCCGCGGCGTCCGTGCACTTGCTCCGTGAGCGTTTCTAATCTTTGATCGTCCGCCTTCGATTGTTACTGCTTATGATTTATTTCATTCATTCATTTCACTTTGATCAATTTGAAAGTTTCATTAAAGGCGTGAGTAATATTTATTTGTAGAGCTGCTGGCTTATGCAATATTTGCTAAGTTCAAGCTGCTCCACCCGGCCACGCTAACTACTTCAATCAAAAACTGCGGTAATATAAAGACTTTGATGTATTCGCATTGGTTAACAAATCGATGTACTCGTTTTAATTTCTATATTTTTTCCAAGTGAGATCCTAAATACTAATAGCTTCGAGTAATGAATCTCGCGAAAGTTTCGCAAGAGAACACGTTAAAGTTATTTGGTCACACAACTCACTGAATAGTGGTAAAACTTGAGGTTTGAAGGTGAAATGATTATGGACGTAGGTACATGTGCATGAAGATTATGATGAGTATGAATTAAGCAATGTAGGTATGCCAGGATGGTGGCTTGGCTTATGGATATCCGTAGTCTCTGCCAACTCTTTTAAGAAACAGACAAACAAGTATACTATTACTTGATTTACATCGTCTATATATTTATATGTCAAGAAATCTTTTGTCCCGTAGGAATACAGAAAGACACCTGCAGTAAAATGTGGGACTATTATAACATTAATATTTTTAATCTGTTGGCACGCAAACATCTTACTTTCGTTATAGTCAACAGGAAGAAACAATTAAGATGTACATGCAAATCCGATATGGGAAATGGTATTTTAACCATATCTTGCCAACAGTTGAGGAATCCTGTAGCGTGAACGTTACTCTATAAGGCAATTACAACAAGGTCCTCGCCATATTTGAGAGGTGCGGGCGCGGAAGCATGCATCGGAGTTGCCATCAGTATAATACCATGTTGCAATGCACACGACCGCTGCAACTGGAGGCATCGATATAAATGCGTTGTTCCATTTTTATCCAGTCTGATAATCACATTACAAAACTTACAACTAATATTAGTAAATTCAAACAGATATTGACATTCTTATGTAAATTTGTATTACTTAAGCCTCAAAACATTTTATTGATTCTCGTATAACTATTTAATTAGATTCTAAGGTAAACCAGTGGTTATATTTACTTTGGACATTAAACGAATACTATAAAACTACTTGAATGAAGTTTTAAATTAGTTTATTTAAGTTATTTAGCCGTGAAATGGAAATTATTGTACAAAATTTTCATTGTGCATCGTTTGTAAAAATCATCTAGGCTGCAATTTCACTTTAGGTTTCTCTACAAAATGTAACAAGACGACCCGCCCACCATATTCATGTATTCAAATTTGTTTTGTCGAACTTTAAAAAAAACTAACGGGTGGGAAAGGAAACCTCTTTGAACAATCGCAGTGAATTACTACTCTCCGTTTTATTGGCATGATCGTATTCGATCCGCAGCAATTTCACTACGCAACGGTGAGAACATTAAATTGATAGTCCATAAGATTATTTTACTAGCAAGTCAATCTAAGAAAGGAAGGGTAAATCGGTCGGACGATCGGAAATGAGATATGAAATCCGCTAACGCCATTTGCCAACAAGCTGGTTACATTTCTAGAGATATTATTTGTGACCAATTGTGGTCATAACGTTGAGAAACTGGAACGACCATTTCAATTTGGTATATTAACAGTAGACACGGTTCATGTTAATTCGGATAAGGCAAAAAGCGAATAAACGATGATCTGGGTCGATAATCACACGCTGATGCACTCCTTTCGCAGATGGTATCCAACGAGCTGAGATCCGGTAAAGATACTGACACGGTCTGTTGATCTAACCTTGGTCGATCCACCGAGTGTATTTTATTCCTTAACATATGATGGTGACATCATTCACGTAAAATATTGTTCTATTAATTCGTGTGAGGCCAAGGCCGACATTTCGATCGATGCTAATATACCTAACACAGCGGAATATTAAAAAGGAAAGTAAGGTTGATGACCCCACCGTGGACGGCCACAGTCAGCACACTGATGGATTTGTCCGGATTCTTTTTTTAGCTATCCATAATGCGATGCCGAAATAGTTTCGGAGATTTTTTGAAATCACACCGCCGCGCTGACGAAACAAATAATAATGGCTACATAAGAAATGGTCAGTAAAAATTATAAATTTCGTTATGTACCTACCTACTCACGAGAGCGGATACCTATATTTTGCGCTAGCCGCAACTTTTAATACGCACGTATACATTCTAATGGAAGTTGCAATGCGCAACTTTCTACAGATTCGTTTTTTTATTTAGAAATAAAAAATCACCCATTATATACATTTTACGCATTGTTTATCATATAAATATATTCTTAACCTTTTTAATTTACATAAAACATCAGGAAATCGCATAAATTTTATAATTAATCAATGAAAACTATATTATAATGAATACCTTATAATAATAACGAGTCTTTGCATAAGATAACTTATCGTAAGCAATTTTATGAATCAAATTAAATTATTAATGTTATATATATAGTTGATAAATCGCCGCCACACCTAACAATTTGTCGCGAAACATCAACAAGTCGTTATCGATGACATTCCAAAGGCATAACGCTATAGTTCATAGAACATAGAAGCAAGTTCTTACCGAGACTGCTACCGAGGTGGTGGGCACCCCAGCCTCGGCGACACTGTGCTGTCCATCGGGCACGCTAAGAAAACGGCGCAAGGTGCCGTATCCAGACGCTGATGCTACCATAGCTACCATTATAGTTAATTCACATTCACAAACACAGTAACCACTGGTTCTCCTGGTGACATCACTCGCGCGGGCTTATTCGGTAAATGTTCGAGGTTCGCGCGCACGGCGTGCTGCGCGCCAGTCGCGTTTGTACTGCGCGCGCGCCGCTTACGTTGGGCCGCCAGCGCGGGCGGAGCCCCCTACCACGGTACCAGCCGACTCTTTGTCGACAAACTAAGATAAGCGTGGTGCTTTTGTTTGCGACGGAAGTGCTTCTATTTTCTTTTTATGGAAAACATCCTTTGTAATTTTGTACCAGGTTATCTTTTGTAAATAATTATCTCTGTTAGTTAAATATAGAATTAGTGAAATGTCTAGTTTTACATACATACATATATATCATCAAGCCATATCCCTTGCAAGGTAGGCCTATATAATCGCGAAACATAGGAGCGACTAGAAAGCGATAAAATCAATGTAAAAGATTACTATAATCGCTACACTTGGCGATAGCAATTGGTGTTATAAGTTTCCCAGCAGAATGCCGCTACTCATTCCCTTGATCCTTCAGCCAGTTTTACGACTGCAACGGGACAGTAAGGAAAGACTATGTAACTATGTAGTATATTTTTAAACTGTCACCTCGTGGTGAATGGAGTAGATCGGCAGTGCAATGAGCCCCTCCGTAGTTGGATGTGATTAGCCTAGCGCATAGCCAACCTAAAAAAAAAGGATATAAGTGCGTTTCAGCATGAAGGTACTCAAAAGCATGTATAACCTTTTATCTATCTTTTTCTTAAAACCTTTAATCGGAACAAAATGCAAACATTAACCGATAGATGCCGCAAGTCTCCCATAAAATACGAAAAAATATAAGGCACAATTTGATTATTATACTTCAGCTCACACTGGTCTAGTTGGCAAGATGATTAGAAGGAATTTTCAATAGGTATGGGTTCGAATCCCACACGTTCAATAATTTTTTACTTATGAACAAGTTTTATAAATAAATAACCAAGTATTTTCATCCGTGTAGTGACGGAGTAAGAATACAATTCACCACCCCCTATCTTACCCGTAGGTGATCGTAGGAGACGACTAAGAGATATAAAACGCATATAACATCAATACAAGAGAAGGAAAACTTGAAACAAAACCCTATACCAACACGTCTAGCCACGACCAACGTGGTATAGTGGGTTAATTTCTCTCGCGCGTATGTTTTCTCATTACAGATGAAATACGACTCTGCCTACCTGTTTATGGTTAAAGGTGTTAAACTATAAAAAGTATATATATATATATATATATTTATATTTTATAGTTTTACACCAGTATAATATAGCGAAATGTTATTGACATACATTACACGTTTGTAAAAGGTTAGGTAATATTTAGTTCTGAGTACACAAACTATTTACTCAACATGCAAAAATAAATAATGTATTCTTTGGTAATATTTTTAATATTTACGTGGTACATTAAAGTTTGTTAATTCAGTTAAATATGTATATTACCACAGTTGTTTATTTTTAACTGATTTCCAAAAAGGCAGGCTAACAATTTAGCTGCTTTTTTTAAATGTACCTAACTTAAGAACTTATTTCTAGTGAACCCATTTTATTCATTCATTTTTTTATTTGGAAACTGATGCTCTCCATGTAATCCCATTTAAATTTCATTAAGATTTGATTAGCAGTTGCTGCGTTATCCTCAATAATGCGTATTTAATTAACCTTGGCTATATTGTTTTGTTTTGTTCGTGTGGTGGCGGAGTAAGAATACAATTCACCACCCCTATCTCACCCGTGGATGTTCATACGAGATGACTAAGGGATATAAAACACATACAACATCTATGCGAGAGAAGGAAAACTTGAGACAAAACCCTATACCAACACGTCTGACCAGCGTGACCAACGTCAATTGCCCTCCCATTATGGAGGAGGCTCGAGCCCAACAGTGGGACATGTGTGAGCTGAGATGATACTGTACTGTAGTCTTTTTATTCTGTACCGAAAGAGTAAAACGGGACCCTATTACTAAGATTACACTGTATCCCTCTATCTGTCTGACACCAGGCTGTATCTCATTAACCATGATAGTTAGACACATGTAATATTCACAGAAGACGTATTTCTGTTGTTACATACAAATAATAAAAAAACATCTGAATAAAATAAATACTTTAGGGGAGGGCTCCCATAGAACAAACTCGACTTTGTTGCCAATTTTTATAGATAATGGCAGGCAACCCTTCGTGCGCGTGTCGGAATCGCACTCGGCCGGTTTTTATTAATATTTTTAGTCATTTCTTTTTGTTTTGAGGTATTATGGAGTATAACTTAAATAATGAATACCTGGTAGTGAAATATAAATTTTGTGAAAATTAAAGTGGTGAAAATATATGGTTGTAACTTAATATTTGAAAATTATTGATAACTCAATTGATTAACCTATACATAGGATGAGGTTTTATAGTTAGTAGTAGAGCTTTTTATATAAGTAATAACAGCTTTTCTAGTTTTCTTTAGATATTTCTGAAGTAGATCTGGTAGCCGAAGTTGGGTAGGTTGTGATCGGTAGGCAGCGGCCTAGTTATACTCCTGGTATTGCAAAGGTCCATGGGCGGCAACAACATTTACCATCAGGTGCTTGATCATTTGCCACCATAAGTAATAAAAAAAATATGTTAAAACATGTTCTGCCAAAATTCCCCGAGGAATTATTGATTTGAGTGTCAGCACTCAACTAATGATAAAGAATTGGCTTACCGACGGACTCTTATTATGAGTAAGCTACTCAATATGAAAAAGCAAAATAAAATGCTATAAGTTTTAAAGAAAATTGTACGAGACTTAGAATGTACAAGATTCAAATTGTTAAGAGAATAATTTATTCATATGAAGGACATTGTGACCACAGTCATGAATAAATATTATTAAAAGAAAACATGCCACATTAAAATTATGGCTCTCAATCACCTTAAAATGTATCAGGGTTATAAATAATATCAACTACTGATACAAGGAATAATCCTTTTTAAAGAATAACTCCGCCCTATTGAATAAAACCTGATGACACCCACAAGTAATAATGTTAGTGGTACTAGTAAATATAATGTTGAATAATGTGCTTAGTAATTACCAACAGTATAAAAATACTTTCAAATGACATCATACATTACCAAATACAAAATATATTTAGCTAATTGACTAATATTATAACAAAAATATAAATCCTATTCTCTATTTACAGATGCTATATGTTTTAGCATTTGTTTTTCCCATGCACATGTAATCTCTAGAATGAACTATTCACTGCAGTATTTTTCAAGCGCTAAGACATGACACATGGTTAGTGACATATGCGTTATACTACATGTTAATTAATTATTTGAAACGAGATTTAAAACAAGCTCTTCTCTCACAGTAGGTATGAATATGGCTGTAGCCCTGGTTAACACCAGGGCTAGTAACCTAAAGGCAGGATTTACCACTTACCAATAGGCAGTAATGTCTTAAAATGCAATTTTGTCTTTATAATATCATCACTCAAAGGTTTTCAATTCATTCTTATTGGAAAATTTTCAATAGTTGTTAATATTTCTCAATCAATTCATACTTCTATCAATCTTAAATGGCAAATCAAACCAATGAGAACTGGGTTGACAGTGTGAAAGCCTTTTGTGGCTGACAACTGAACATCTAACAAACGAATTAAGTCAATGCAAAAATACACTGAGAACTCTTGTCATTATTTAGTTGATATTAACACAAGGTATGTTCGAAGAATAAAATTGCAGTTGGGATTATCTCAAATAGAATTTTATGTTGTCCTTTACCTACCTACCTACCTGTAGGTTCATGGGGATAGAGTAAGAATATAATTTCACTACTACCCAACAGTACTCCTAGGTGTGAATAAAATCAACTGCTATCTCTGAACTGTTTGCCAAACATAGCGATTATGACATTGCTAACCTTTCGAGAGGCCTATAGCCGACAGTGAATGCTAATAGGCATGTGGATGGAAAGAAATATACGCACTGAATTACTGAAGGAAATATATATATATATACACTGAAAGAAATGATCTTTAATTAAATATCCTAATAAAAATGCAATATAATGAATTACTAATAGAAATATAGGACAGGGTTACAGTGACCCATGCAAAAGGAATAAGACAAAGACAGGCATATATAAATGTGTGTGCTATGACAAATAAGGACCATAACAATGTTCTAATATTCATAATTTATTCAGTGAGTGTGGGCTGACAATTCCTACACCCACTATATAATGCCTTAAGCCTTGATTTGATTTTAAATCTAAAGACTTTTCATTGTAGTATTTTAAATTAGACAATTAATGAATATATATTATATAAAATATTATCAGTACAAAATGTTTTTTGATTACCAGAAAGTTGAAATTAATTAACAACAACAAAACATACAACAAACTATATTACATGTTTTATCACTTTAACATTTTACTGCTACTGAAACTTTACATGCCTGACAAGTCGAGACGATAGGAGTAACTCAAAAGTAAAATGATTAAAAACCGGCAATTAGTTGTAGAGTGCTCACCTGTTTTGTGTCCACACAGTCGGTGGCCTCCATGTTGGCATGTGATCTCTCCTGGCGCTCCATGACTTAGGAAACATCAGAATCTTTTATACCATTTACTAGGCGTTATAAATGCACACAATATACTACTAAACATAACAAACGCGACGGGTCTAATAATTTGTAAGGAAACAATGTCAGCAATAGCACTTAGCACCTACGGTTTTGTAGGTCCGTCTCGGTAAAACTATTAAGTTTTTTTATAATTGGAGACATACATTTAAGCAAAACTGTATGATTTTAACATAATAACAAATCGTCAGCCTTATTTTTTGTTACTAATAGAGGCAAATACAGTTGATCACCATCTTAAAATTTTCACACATTCCGTCATCGAGGCTGACTGACGGTCGCTGCCCTACGGATAAGGACTTTCCAATATACGCATTTGAAAACGAAACGTCACAATATATAAAAATGGGATCTGCTTATTTATCTAAAAGGATACATAATATATTACAATAAGAAATATTATAAGAAATTCATATATATTTAAATTGCATTTCTATAAAAAAATACTATAAAAAATCATTGTAGAAACTCTCTGTTTCATATTCGAAATTCTAAAATTTAATTTGCAGAACCGAACGTTTATCAAATATGTATAATTGGCAATACATATATAATATTTTATAACTGGCAATGTTTTCAATCCTGCCATTGTAATTCAAAATAGATTACTGTTGTAGTATTTGCTTTTACGATTGAATTATAAGTTTTCTCTAAGATCTAGATGAAACAAAGAAAGAGGACCTATCTCCACAGTGGCATACGGATCTTCAAAGTTCGAATTTATTTAGTAATTATTCAGTTTACCGATAACAACATGACTTCGTGGTAAGTTACTGAACTAAAAGGTATTGTTGAATACTTTGCATTTGCAAATATTGGCATCTTAAATGTAAGGATAGCAATGACTACGTTTCTTACATTTAAAAAAATAATATCTCAATCAATATTAAAAAATAAAATAAGTCAGTGTCTGAAAACAAAGATTTATGACCAGTGTGTGTTACCAGCGATGACTTGCGGCACTGAAACGTGGTCTCTTAATATCTGCCTTATAAAAAGGCTCAAAGTCGCTCAGCGTGCTATGGAGAGAGCTATGCTCGGTATTTCTCTACATGATAAAATCCGGAATACGGAGATCTGGTCTAGGAAGGTGAGTCTCGGTCTCCCCCGGTACCTACATCCTTCCACTTTCGCATTGTATATCTTCTTAACCAGACGTTTGTACGGCATTCTTTCCACATGTCCGAACCATCGGAGCATTCCCTTTCGCATCTTTACACCGATACTCTCTTTCATACCTACTCGTTCTCTTACGTCGTCGTTACGAATGCGGTCAGTCAGGCTAACTCCACAGATTTTCCGTAGAGATCGCATTTCATTTCGGGGTTTCTTATACCATATATTAATATGATTTGCGTTCTGCGTTATGCGTATTAATATTTACATATAAATATTTGTTTCGGCCATGTGGAAAGAATGCCGAACGAACGTCTGGTTAAGAAGATACACATACAATGCGAAAGTGAAAGGATGTAGGTACCGGAGGTGACTAAGATTAACCTACTTATAGTTCTCTGGCACTCTGTTCTCTCTGCCTACCCTGCAAGGAATATGGCGTAATGATATGTATGTATGTATTAATATTTGTTATGCGTTCTGTCAGCCAGGCTGTTTATGATATATCTGGATAGATGTCTCCAAAGGTTGAACGATATGAATGTGGGAGTCCAGATGGGCGACTCAGTGGTCACTGCTCTGCTCTATGCAGATGATGCAGCCCTGCTGGCACAGTCAGCGACTGACCTACAGACCCTAGTCGACACAATGACAGAAGATTGTAAAAAAAGGGGTCTACGCGTGAATGTGAGCAAAACCAAAATAATGGCCTTTGAAAGAGATGAAGCCAGAACAGATGTAAGAGTAACAATAGGTCCGCCTCATGCCGCCCTAGCCGAGGCAGCGGGTGACCGGACCGGGGATGAGTCTGGTCGCCCTGGGAGCGAGGCCACCACGTGAGGACGACGCACCGACGGTGCAAACTGTCCGGGCGTCGACATTATACAGCGAGGATACCCGTGAGGGTAGACCGCCGGGTGGGCCACTGAAGAAAAAGACCGCGTACCAGTGACCCACCCGCACGGCGTCGAGAGGTATATTGTAGGGCGGGTCTACGGGGTCTTGCGCCGCTTTTCCTGTCGCCCCGGACGGATTAGCGGGGTTTGACGTACCGTAGCCCGCCGCCAAAAAAAAAAAGGAGTAACAATAGGTAATGATGTACTGGAGTAAGTGGATGAATTTGTATATCTTGGATGTGGATTTAGCCGAGATGGAAGGTACACCACTGATATAGAGCGAAGAGTGAATGTGGCAAATAGAGTGAACGGAGTGTTGGGGCAACTTCTCGGTAGCCACCACCTCAGCCAGAAGGCACGTCTAGCAATACATAACGCAGTGCTTGTCCCAGCATTACTGTATGGAAGCGAGAGTTGGGTATGCAGAAAAGAGTATGAAAATAAAATTAATGTGGTCGAAATGCGATCTCTACGGAAAATCTGTGGAGTTAGGCTGACCGATCGCATTCGTAACGACGACATAAGAGAGCGAGTAGGTATGAAAGAGAGTATTGGTGTAAAGATGCGAAAGGGAATGCTCCGATGGTTTGGAGATGTGGAAATAATGCCGAACGAACGTCTGGTTAAGAAGATATACATACAATGCGAAAGTGAAAGGATGTAGGTACCGGAGGAGACCAAGATTAACCTACTTAGACCAGATCGGTCATGTACTGAAGGAAGGTGGGGTCAAGAGTCTCCGAAACCAGCGAGCGTGTATGAAGAGAATTATGAATGTTGAGGAAGCGAGTGAAGTATTCAAGGATAGAGTTCTCTGGCACTCTGTTCTCTCTGCATACCCTGCAAGGAACATGGCGTGATGGTATGTATATTAATATGTGATTGCAGCAAGTGCAGGCTAAGCAAAGATAAATCGGCGAGAAAAGAGCTGGGCGTTCTGAACAGAGCCATTTGATACTTCTCGCCGAGACAAAGACTTGTCTTGTACATAACACTCGTCTAAAAATTCGTCCACAATTAGAGTACTACTCATATTTCGCTGCACGTGCGCTGAAATATTAGGTCGAAGCGTTTAACTCCTCTGTTCGAATAGTCGATAATGCCAACCTTAGGGATGAGTGAAGTCGATGGAGTGGCAGAAAGTTCGGGTATCTATACTCTATCAACTCTTTAATGTGGAGTGCTCTGAGGAGCTGTTTGACTTGGTTCTAACGCCATCTTTATCATCGTACGTTTGATTCGCATTACGATTTACCCATACTATCTGGAAACAATACCATCTTTGACTGTACGTTTTCAATGCTCATTTCTCCCATACTAGCACAAACCCTGCAATGAACTACCTCTTGCGGTATTATTCATTCGCTTTAATATGTCCATCTTCTAACGAGGTTTAAGAAAAACTTTTCTTTCATGGTAGGCAGGCAGTGACTTGGCTCTACCCCTAGTATTACTAAGGTCCTTGAACAGCAGTTACGGCTTTCCATCAGGTAGGTTACTTGTTCATCTGCCACCAAAAGGCAATAAAAATTCAATTGTTTTAACATTATCAAGAGATTTTTATTCTTTTCTTTTTGGCTTCTGCTGCACCGTAGGCGTAATTGCGCCAATGTCCAGGTAAAAGTGCCTCGGAGAAGTCGTCGGAGTAGGGAAACTTTTATTAATGTACTTTAGGCTGTGAAAGCGATAGTATAAGAAAAGAGAAACACACAACAATTTAACCATAGAGCAGTTATGAGTTATTATTGATCCTTTTTTTTTTAGGTTTGGGTTATGGTCGGCGCTCTTCTAGCACCACTCCGTCTGGGGCGACAGAGGGGCGTACGCACGCATACCCGTAACCCACCCACGAACCTCGCCTACGTCGTTGGACCGGCCACTGGAGCAGCGTGAACTTGTCGTCAGTGGCCGGCCCGACGGAATACCCCCTGAGAGTTACCCTCCCCTTGAGCGACGTGAGGGGGGCGGACGTCGGTCCCTCCTCGCGCGGTCAGCCTCTCGGCGGGTGACGGACTAATTCCCCAGTCCAGTCACCCGTGGCCTCGGCTAGGGCGGCATCAGGCCCAGGTAATCGCGCCTACGCCGCCTCAGTCGCCAGCGGCGTTTCTCGTTGAGGAGACGCTCCTCGCGCACGCGCTCCGCTGCCTCCTTCCGCGAGACTACTGCCTCGCAGAAGGCTGCGACCGCGTCCCAGTTCCTGACGCTGTCGAGCATCGCCCTGGCGATGGTCGGCAGCGTCAGGTCGGCACCGATGATTGCGACGAGCTCACGGCACTGCTCTGCCCAAGCGGCACACGCCTCGAGCGTATGCTGCGCAGTATCCTCGTCGTAATCGCAGTGGTGGCAGGACGGTGTACTCTCCCTCCTGACGACCGTGTACAGGTATTTGGCGAAGCATCCATGCCCCGTCAAACCTGCACCAGTCGGAAGGAGAGCACCCCGTGCCGCCGTTCCAACCACAGTTATTATTGATCCGAACCTAACCTAACCTATACAGTATACCTACGCAAATATACCGTTATTTAATTAGAAAATTAATATTATAAAATTAATAATTAAATTAAGGCAGAAGCCTACGTTTTTTTTTATATCATTACAGGGAATGTGGAAGTGTTGTGGCGCTGTTTGATTTGATATTTGTTTAATTTATATATTTTAGTGTCTTACCGTGTTATAATAAATAATTATAATGTAATGTAATACTGAGAAAGTGTTAAAGTACAGGAATTAATATATAACAATATTTTACATATAAAATATTAATCATATTTTTTAACTGCTTATGGTGGCAAACGAGGAAGCATCTCACTTCACCTAAGGTGTTACTGCCGCTCATGGACTTTTGCAATATCAGGGGCACAACAAAACCACTGTCTACCAACTGAAAAACACCCAGAATTTTATGCTTCTAGCTCACTCTCGCTTACCGAACGCAACGCAATAGCACATTGCCACTGCTCAGACTTCAATTTTCTGCAAGAGTGTATTACTACCCTGAACGGACCGGCCCACGACTGTTGACAGAAAATTATTAACGGATATTACAATGATAGGGCCACACTAATGTCCCATTAATATTCCTAAAATAATATGTTAATAGTAGCCAACCCACTATTGAAGGTGACAATTTTTTACTGATGAACAATGACTTTAAATGAAGTGTTCATTTGTAAATAAAAACTTGGTATTAAGGTCTTTGTAAGCATGCTATAAAATTCCTTAAAAAATAATACATTATGTAGGTAACCCAGAAGCAAAGAGTAAAGCAAAGAGTAAAGTTATTAAACTGAAAAAGAGTGGCAACTCCATGATAAAATATGCATGTATGGAAGGTGCTGCTACCCAGAGTTTACGCGGTGAACTAAAGTTGAAGCGATATATATACATATCTACATGTGTATGTGTAATTATATAGAATTTTTCTTCTTCTTTCTTCTTTTCTATGAAAGCTACCCTGAAATATAAAAAAAACATATCAGCTGATAACGAAGCAATAATAATATCAGCTTAACAATGAAAATTGAGATAATTTTCAAAAAGTACATCAATAACCGTAAATAGATTGATGACAATAAGTACCTACGCTAGGAACAAAAAATAACAATTCTCAGTTGTCAAACGTTTGACATACAGGACAAAATGGCAGCAGTTAAGTTTGTACAAACAATCTGTAGGCGGCGCGACGGTCAGTAAAAATAAGTAATGTTTTAAGTGTGCCCCCCTGGGGGGGCACACTTAAAACATTACTTATTTTCAGGGGAAACGATACTATCGAGTATCGATAGATGGTCGGAGATCGGGTAGATGAAAAGTTAAAAGATAAGTTGCTGCCGAATTCTGTGGTTGTAATGGACAACGCGTCTTACCACAGCGTTCAGGTTGAGAAGAAACCAACTATATCAAGCCTCAAAAGTGAAATGCAGAACTGGTTGCTACGCCATAATGTAGAATTTTCAGGAACCATGACAAAGGCTCAACTGCTACTTCTTATCAAAAATACACAAAAAGAACCCGTGTATAGAATTGATGAACTCCTGAAAGCCAGTGGACACACTGTTCTGCGTTTACCTCCGTACCATCCAGATTTAAATCCAATTGAGTTGGTCTGGGCTGATATTATAAACAACATAGCCCAAAACTATATTAATTCTTCTCTAGACGAAAAGATAATCTTATTGGATAAATTGTTTTCGGAATTCACGGCGGAAAAATGGCAGAGATGCGACGATCATGTCCAGAAAAATGAAAATGGTTACTGGAGTCGCGATAGTAGGTTCGATAATGTTATCGATTCATTCATAATAAATTTGCAAGACTCTGATTCAAGTTCCGGTGGCGAAGTGGAAGATGAAGATGATGACGAAATGGAAGATGAAGTTGAAACAGACTCTATGTCAAAATAACTTTCATTAGAATATATAATTGTTTGTAAATATAAAAAATGTTCAATAAAACAAGTCCTGCTTTGAATTATAAGTTTAGTTCTTATTTATCACCTGCATGACTTACCGATTTTATTGCAAATAGAATCTACTGGCAACACTAAATGCGATAACAGCGACGCTGGAGTTTTGGCGCGAATGTGGAAATGTCATGTCACGCTCTTGTATTATATTCATTTCTTTAGTGTTTTGTGGTGTTATATTGAATAATTTGGCTGGTATTTTATGCAATATGGTACAGTTAAAGTGCTGAAGTGTAGTGAATTGGTATAATAGTGGTTTACGTGTATTTTCATATTTGCCCAAAATTCCCAAAGAAAATCATTGATTAGGTTATCAGCGCCCGATTGAATGGTAACGACTAGACTTACTGACAGACAATGACTATTAAGGCTACATAATATGAAGAAATGATGAACAATATATGAAAAATAATTAAATAAGACTTGGCTGTATGGGCTTTGATCCCTTTGCCTGTCCGAATGGACGAACAGAACCAAAAAAAAAAAATAATAACAGCGACGCTGTCACCGGGTCAGATAAGTTTGTGGCACTATAGTTTCTTTGTTTCGACATATATCAGAGAAGAAATTGTACTATGCCACTTTGAATATCCCATGGAAGTAATAAGTACTCTGTACAACAGGAATGACCTGTTGTCGCAAAATTGAAGCCGAGCGAGAGCTCAGAACTGTACCTTTTATCCCTCTCTGGCGATGGTGACCATATTGAAATATGATTTAAGGATAATAATTATAAAAAATATTTGTGATCTGACGTCAGCAGATCATTGCTTCAGATGGATTTTAATCGAAGATGCTAATTATAAACTTGCCCTTTGTGGCACTATACATTTCCTGTTTTTGCTTGCTTTTCACACTCGCGTCATATAGGTAGGTACTTATCTACTGGTCCTTGTGGGACACGACATGCAGCTGGACTGAGATAAAATTACGATAAGCTGGTGTGTGGTATATTTAATTAAGAAAAAACAGTTAAGTTTACATTTAAGTTTAATTCTAAATCAGATATTGCTAAATAAGACAGTCTTGTGAAGTTTCTGCCGCAAACCCAGCTTATTCCTTATATGTTTCATTGATTCTAATTTTGCATTGAGTTAAACGTAAATTGAGATATGAATTCGCTAACGCCTTCATCAATAGAATATCATGTGGATCTTCAAATATAGATTGAGGAGGATGTGCTGATTCTAACGATGTATGTAGTTTGCTATAAAATTCTCGGACGACATACCTACATGATAATTTTATTTTTGCTTACGTTTTTTAACGATTGATTTAATAATGTAATAAACAGTGTTCTATGGTGTTGTGATCCAATAACACCACACAATTTGAACAAGAAATTTCGTGAATCATCCCATTCACGATATATCCAGCAATATAAAAAATAATGTTCAGTTTAAAATCTGAAACACAAGCGTTATCTACGAGATCTAACAAATTATCTATTGATGTCGACAATGTCGACTGATCTTTATTACAATCTTCCACAATAGCTTTCTTTTTGTTCCTAAATTTTCTAAAGAACTTAATGATAGGGATATTAAGATCTTTAGGAAATTTGAAATCTAAACAAAGTAATTTTCATAAAAAAATAAAAAATACATAGGTATTTAAGTTATTTGTTTTTGAACTAGGTTTGAATAGTCATGCATGGTCACCGTAATTCTTCACTATCAAATTATGTTATTATTATTATTTACCATTTCATGTGGGGTTGTCAGGTCAGGTGTCCGTATTTCATACATATAAAAGAAAACCTATACCCCAATCGCAAAATGTTTGCGTTAATAAGGTTTTACACTTAGCAACAAATAATATTACTTTAATATGTCGGTAATAAATTATTATTTATATTTAAAAACATTTTAGAAGTAAATGTTTTTACTTCATTACATTACATCAATCGCATATTTTTCTACCAACAAGGAAAGGATTGAAATCAACTTAACTCTGGCCATTCTAAGTCCACTGTTAGAACGGGACACAGGGTACCTTGGTTGCCTTCTCACTCGGCTTCATTTTTATTTTGCGCGCAACAAGACTCTTACTACCTTAGCATAAGGTTTTATTTTCTTTATTTTTGCTGCAAGATGCACAGATAGAGCTCATTCCTGTTGTACAGAGTACTTATTACTTCCATGGAATATCCTTAATATACAAACTCTATATATCTTTGTAGTTTTAACAACTTTCTCTAATTGACGTATAGTCAATTTGAGACATGCGAAGAGAGACAAGTCAGAGATGAAACTCGTAGTAAAGATTCGAAAATGAAAGTGAATACCAAGTATAAAGTTGTCAAACACGGCCCGCGTTATCAAGTAGTGCATTTATTTAACAAGCTTCCTAAAGATCTAAAAAACGCTATTTATACTAGTAATTTCAAGTTAAAATTAAAGAATAATTAATTGGTACTATTGAATTGATGTCATAGACATCATAATGATTTGAGATGAAAAAATTTAAATTTATTTATTGACTATTATTCTAATGACTATTATATTACTAATCACTATTGTATTATTATTGACTATTGAATTAAAATAAAATAATAATTATTATTGTTATTTTAAGTATTTGTATAGCTTTACATAAGTATTGTACATAGTTTATATCTGTCACAATTTCAACACAATTTAAATTGGATTTGGAGTCCTGATCCGAGTTTAAGAATGTTTCTTTTATGAGTACTATAACTATATATATATATATATATATATATATATATATATATATATATATATATATATATACATATCATCACGCCATATCCCTTGTAGGGTAGGCAGAGAGAACAGAGTGCCAGAGAACTCTATCTCTGCATACTTCACTCGCTTCCTTTAGTACATGACCGATCTGGTCTAGGTAGGTTAGTCTTGGTCTACCTCGGTAACTACATCCTTCCACTTTCGCATTGTATATCTTCTTAACCAGACGTTCGTTCGGCATTCTTTCCACATGTTCGAACCATCGGAGCATGCCCTTTCGCATCTTTACACCAATACTCTCTTTCATACCTACTCGCTCTCTTACGTCGTCGTTACGAATGCGGTCGGTCAGCCTAACTCCACAGATTTTCCGCAGAGATCGCATTTCGACCGCATTAATTTTACTTTCATACTCTTTTCTGCATACCCAACTCTCGCTTCCATATAGTAATGTTGGGACAAGCACTGCGTTATGTATTGCTACACGTGACTTATGGCTGAGGTGGTGGCTGCCGAGAAGTTGCCCCAACGCTCCGTTCACTCTATTTCCCGCATTCACTCTTCGCTCTATATCAGTGGTGTACCTTCCATCTCGGCTAATATATACATATATAATATATATATATACATATATAATATATATATATATATATATATATATATATATACATATACGTATATATATATATATATATATATATATATATATATATATATATATATATACATATATATATATACATATATATATATATACATATATATATATATACATATATATATATATATATATATATATATATACATATATACATATATATATATATATATATATATATATATATATATATATATATATATATATATATATATATATATATATATATATATATATATATTTATATATTTATATATATATATATATATATATATTAATACTATAAATATGTTCATTACCAACAAATCAGTGCTAAAAGAATAAATGTGTAACTGTAGCTAGTTTGTATCTATAGTTAGTATGTAATTTTAATCACATAATTTTAATACATAAGGTATCCTAGTACGAATGCCAAAGTATTCCTGTGTTTTTCAAATATCTAATATAAGAAGATTATTGTAAACTTAGTTTTTCGACCTAATAAAGATTATTATTATAATCAAATGTCTTTTTTTTTATTGCTAATGGTGGCAGACGAGCAAGCAGCACACCTGATGGTAAATGTCACTGCTGCCCATGGACCTTTGCTATACCAAGGATATAGCTTGGCCGCTGCCTACCATTACAATCCCCTTTACCCCTACCATTACAATGCCTTTGATTATTTCGATATATGTACTAATTCTGATATTCTAAATGTTAGGAGCTGGTCTAACGTTTGACTGCCGAGCAGACCCTGTTGGTGAATATAGACCTACTCAACCAGATAAGATAATGATCACCATGAAGGCTTTGGCTACTGGATATACGTGGAAAAAAAACATCTTTTGAGACGCTTATTGACAGAAGTCTAGATGAGTCCTACTTCCGCAAGCTGTTCCTCCGTCGTAATGTGATGATGCTGTAGCAACGTGACTTGGAGCTGAGCAAAGCCGGAGCCAGTTACCGTCAAAAAATTTTTTGACGGTAACTGGCTCCGGCTTTGCGTCAGAAAATATGATTATAACAACGAGAACGACGCCTCCTACTTCCCAAACAATATATCGGATGATGACGAATGGGGGAATGAAGATAGTATTGCAGTCTGCGAACTGCACGAACGGGTGAAGGCAGCCGAACCGGAAGAAATCGGTGACATGTTGGAACCGCACACTAAGGTTGCGAAGATCTTTATACCTATCTATCTTTATCCTACCTATATAAGCAAAGCGAACGAAAAAAGTTGAAAACAGTTACCCAACAAGTTACGACTACCCGCAAATTTCTCAGTATACCAATTTGTATTACTTTCTGGTCTACATTTGGTAGACGAGAAAGGATTAGAAAATCATATAAAGTCTTATAAAAGTGTAGGGAATGCATGAATGGCATGTACATATTGGCCGAGTTAATGTATCTATATCGATTCCTCCTCACGATATAACGAGACGTCTCAGTGATTTCTTGTGATTACCTGCGGCTCCCTGCAGAGCCACAGTCAAGTGCGGGTCGCCCTGGACTTGACTGACGCCGGATCTAGGGTCAAGTCAGGTACGGAACTTGACTTGCCATGGCGGTGTTGAGCTGCAGACACCGGAGGGTCACCTGTGTTGGATCTAGTCCATCCGGCGCGGGTTTGACCACCACGGCGGCGGCCGTACGCTGCCTAGCCGCAGGTCGACTGAAGCCAGGCTCTCCCCGGAATCCGTGCGCCAGGTCCAGACGAGACTAATCTGACGGTGCAGTATAGTCAGTCTTATGGAATTTGAGCTCTTGAATTTAATATTAAATTGTCTTCGTGATTGATTACTTATCTATACAGTATGACTGGTAAAAGACTGTACATATCGAAGGAGACGATAGATAATGGTCACATGTAACAAATAAAAATATAATAAGAAGGTAATATTAATTAACTAGATAGTAAACCTCAACAATATTAGTGTATCAGGATTCTCAAAAAGATGGTCACCTTCTCAACATTTCTCGATACAAATCAATCGCACCTCGTACACTGCCATTTGGTCGAGCATATGCAATTTCCCAACACTCTTAGTGCGAATAACACATTCTATCACACTTCACACACAAATAGTCACGGTTAAAATCAAAACGCGGGCAATCGAAAGACGCGTAGTTTAACAAACACGGAAATGCAAAACACCCGATACGGCGCACGCGCTTTGACTGATCAGCTGACCACAGACGGACACTCACCCCGGGGACATCCTTCGGGGATGCAGGGCAGAGTGTGCGCGGGAGCCACTACTTAGGACTGTTGTCAAGGTCACGCGCTCGGCTAGTTACTATTTTAATGTAATTTCAATATCTATGCGGAGGTGTACGTAAATAAATATTTTTATAGGACAATTAGTTCAAAATTTAAGTATATTTTTTTTTTATATATTCGGTATCAGAATCGAGTACTGAATACCCTCCCTCAATATGTACAATCTTTTACCAGTCACGCTGTATAAAACGGTCTATCTAAATAATACGGAATAATTTGATTACCCATCTATATAATACGGGATGTTTTTATTTGTAATTAGTGTGTTGTAGAGTTCGACCCGTTTAAAATTTATTCAAGCTAAAAAGTTAAGCTTAAATTAAGTTTGAACTTTGAGTCCGTTTAGCGGAAAATTGTTTCAAATCTTTGTTGGAGATTTTTCAATTTACTACAAGGTTAAGTATTGACTTTTACTTAGCTCGTGGATGTCGTAAAAGACGACTAAGAGCTTTTTATATCAACCTGGGCTAACACCACCTGATGCCTTTTAGTCAACAGTTCCAGGGAGTGTTGACGTCAGGCAGGCGGCCGGTCATAAAACTATTGTTAATAACTTTTGCAATATGTAAGAAGAGGAATACATATTGAGTCAACCCCATGTAATTGGAATAAGAGCAACAGTATGATCATGATTCTAAATGTTGGAAGGAAGCATAATACATCCCTTTATCTGCTTATCAACATTGCATACCTGTTGCATGTAAGAGGCTTCTATCCCCGAGAGGACAATAACACCATATACTTGGCAATTATGGTGTAATTGTCCTCTCGGGGATGCTGGGGTGGCAGCTGGGTTGGCGATTGCAGTTGATAACAAAATTTTTTTAAAAGAATGCTGCTGCTCTTCTGGTTATTTCGACCCCGTAATAACACATCATGTTCTTAACCCGTTACCATATTTGCTGCATTATTCTACATTTGAATGAAATAATTAAACTATAATTTACTACAATCGCTACCGTTTTTTTTTATTAGCAATCGGCTACTTATACGAGCTATCATTGCCAGAGTCGGTTTATAATTTTTTTCATGTCTTTAGTCTCTTCATCTTAGTCATTGTCCTTCAGTGGGTCAAATCGTCTGTCTCCATAAACAGTGTTATATTCATATTGTTAATGTTGTCTTCTAGGATATGGTGGAAAACGAAAACGTTGTCAAGTTTTATATCGCATTGACTATAACCCAGCAGTTCGTTTCCATCCCATTTCATAAAATGTTATCAAAATTATTTAATATAAAACTTAAAATACTAAGATATTGAATATAATACAAGATCACCACATGAGAATTTATGTTACCATCAAAAGTCTTACGCTACCTTAACAAGACGCATTGACATAAGTTTGAATTTCAAATTTTAATAATTTTTTATAGTCTCTGGCTGCGAGTTTTGGCGCGAATGTGGAAATGTCATGTCACGCTCTTGTAATATATTCATTTCTTTAGTGTTTTGTGGTGTTATATTGAATAATTTTGCTTGTATTTTATGCAACATGGTACAGTTAAAGTGCTGAAGTGTGGTGAATATGTTATAATAGTGGTTTACGTGTATTTTCATATTTGCCCAAAATTCCCAAAGAAAATCATTGATTAGGTTATCAGCGCCCGATTAATGGTAACGACTTGACTTACTGACAGACAATGACTATTAAGGCTACATAATTCGAAGAAATGATGAACAATATATGAAAAATAATTAAATAAGACTTGGCTGTATGGGCTTTGATCCCTTTGCCTGTCCGAATGGACGAACAGAACCAAAAAAAAAAAGTCTCTGGCTGCTACGTTCAAATAATTCCAGCTTAATTTTATATTACTCTGTGATCTTACAGACAACCATAGAGTATTTTAAATATATAGGTACAGACAACAGACGTGTAATGAGCCGAAATACTGAACAGTGAATAGGAACATAAAGCAATATGCCTCGAGATAGAGAAAAGAGTAGGTATCGGGACAGACGAAGCTCATCTTATAGCTCGGAATCGTCATATGAACGGAAGAAATCAAAAAGCAAATATAAGCGCCGATCAAGATCTAGAGATCGATCAGAATCCAGTAGTCACAGGAGAAGACGTTCTACATCTCGCGGTTCCCGTGCAAAAATTAGAAAAAGAAGTTATTCACGTAGTTTATCTAGAGAAAGAGACAAATATGAATCCAAATCTAGACGACGTTCAAGTTCCAGGACACGCTGGAGGCGAGAACGATCACGTTCATTGTCAAGCTCTAGAAGTAAATCTAAATATAATAAAAAGAAATCAAAACGAAACCGCTCAGTCAGCCGGTCCAGCTCTTCTGAGATAGGTACACCCTTCTTATGGACTTGATACTATTTAAAAACTATGTTGCTTGCGATGGTATTGCATTAGAAACCAAAATAGATTTACAAAATCAATATTCAACTATTGAAACTGCCACCAAACCATATAAAAACATTCTATAGTTTTATTATTGATTAAAAAGGATGTTGGCACCTAGTACTACTTGTTGATATTCACGGCTGATATATTTTACATTCTCTGAAACTTGAAGTTTCACAAAATCTTTAAGATATTTACTTTAAGATTACATAGGAATCAGACATGCACATTTTCCTCAAATGTGTGCCATGGTTGTACAACCAATATACCTCTTCATGATATAAGCATTGCCTTATTCATAGTAATAATGGCAGCCACCAATTGTGATGGTTGTAGATATTCCAATGATATATTATTCTAACATTGGAAACATTAGAAAGTGATACATCAGCATGTCATATACTATAGAGAATGAGAGAAGTAATATATGACAATTTTTATAAATAAGAAAAGTGAGAATATTATTTTAATGTAGTATAATTATAAGAAATGACACCCTGTTTGGTAACAAGCTAAGAATTCAATATGGTAATACCTATTGTGGAAGTTGTAAAAACCAGATAAAAGAATCTGTGGAGTCAAAGCAATGCTCCCGATTGTTTCATATAGCTAACAAACTAACTGCGGCATATGGCATTATTTTTCTATTACTTGGCAGCTGTTATCCAACTGTGAACATTAATAGGCTAATAGATACATACATACATATCATCACGCCATATCCCTTGCAGGGTAGGCAGAGAGAACAGATAATAGATAGATAGATGAAAAGTAACAGTATTACACTTTTCTTCTTTGAATAAAGATTTGCCATTATCTGAGAAATAAGCACCATTACCTGGTTTTACATTTGAATGAGTTAGAAGATACATGACAGAAATCCATTACTATTTTGAAATGTAGGCAGAAAAAAGAGATCAATGAATTGGTTGGTCTTCCTTTCTTTCATATATTTTAGAATAATTGCATAGATCTATTTATTGTTATTTTGTAACCTTTCATTTGTCATACAATTTCAGAGCATTCGTTTGCATCACATCCAAAAAAGACAAATCTCGATGACACAGAAACCAAAGTGGAAAGAGCAATTAAAGCAGCAGAAGCTGTGGGGTTAACGATGACCAAAATACCTACATATGAATATAAGGAGGTTGATGTCAAAGAGGATATGCCAACAATACATGATAGAAATTTGCTTGCAGAGTTGAATAGTGACTCATTTGTACCAAAATCTTTTACCTCATCAAGGAATAAAAAACAATCACAAAATATTGTTATAGATTTGAATTCTCAAACTGTAAAGATTCCAGACACTGAACTGAAAGTGCAAAATGATGATTCCATTATTAATTTTGAAGTAAGCTTGCATTATTTTTATAGGCATTTTTTTATACATATTCATTTAAAGAAATTGTATATAAAAACACTTCTTACCAATAATGGTAAGAAGTGTTTTTATATACAATTTCTTTAGAACATAAGTTCTACTGCTAAAAATGAATTTGAGAAAATAGTACTGCGGTTTAAACTTGACTTACCATTGTTGTGCTATAATTCCCATATGAGACAATTGTAATATCTGCAAATGTTTATAGTGATTCTAGATCTAATTTATGAATTCTTATTGTATGCCTCCATATAAAGCTTCATAGTTTAGTGCAGTTTAAACAAAAAAATTGTGTATTATGTGTTTGTATATTGTATTCAAACTGCTTTGGTTTTCTTTACATTCATTATGTTCTAATTCCACAAATGAATGTTTAGGACCTATGTAATAAAAATAGATTAGTTCTTTTAACATGATTTCTCTTTGTATTTTAGGAAATACCATCTGAAGAAGAATTAAAAGAGATTTGGATACAAAAACTTTATCACTATAGGAAAAAAATGCTGAGAGGTGAAGTATAAGTGCAACAAGATTGAACTTTTAAGTAATAAATAATATTATTTAAACAGTATTTTCTTGTATTTTTTCATCTAATAATAACCCACATAAAAACTCATATGTGCTATAATTTTAGAACCTTGAGGTTTTTTATCGTATTGTTTAGCTGTTAGCTGCAGATGGCTTTAATAACTGCCCAAAGTGAGTGCTGGGAGCTCTCAACCTGGAAAAAGATGTACTTGTGAAGGATTTGTACTAATATATTTGCATTTGTTTTCATACATGAAATCAATGAGTTTGTTTAAAGTGTTCTGTGCACATTTCTTATATGTTATTATTTTTTTTTACATATATATTAACATACCAACATTGTCGATACCACTTTTTGAGACACAGTTTACTACAAACTAGTGTAAAAATATCTACAATTCTTCAATAAATTAAGAAAATAATATGTATAAACACGGCCAATATGTAAACACTGCAATTGATAACTACACAAGGAGACAATAGAAAATAAAATAAATATATAGTTTTAATTGGTATGCAGTGCTTTGGCAATAGCCCAAGAATTGCTAAAATTTTATTACTGTTGTACTTCAGGTACTTTTTTTACAGTTTAATTAGTGACACAAAAAATATTTAAAATAATATGTACGTTCTATATTTTTAATACAGTTTTTTAAATTCCAACATGAACATACCTTGTAATAGATGCAGATTATAAGAAATAAAAACAAATAACAACCTAAAATATTTTTATTGAACACAAACATAACCAGAAGTGAGCACTCGCAATCAAAAATGCTTTGTATCTACTAAGTCGTCTATATTTACACTGACGCAATAAGTTGTAGGATCTTTCACATGTTGCTCCTTTCTCGCTGAATACGACTGCTGTATGTTCGTGACACCAAGTTCCATGAATCCATATACCTGTCCATACACATAGCTATGCATTTCTGTTCTGAATTATCAAGAGCTGTGCCAGGCTTATTAATACACTTTTTGAAACACTTCTCAGACATCTTCGTTAGAAGTTCTTGGGCATTTGCAATAGCAATTTGCTGTTTCACTTGATCCATCAATTCTTCTTTCTGTGCTCCCGATAGCGAACCCGTAGAAAGAGAATCCATTATGATATAATAATATTTTCTGGATTACAGAAGTTAATTTATAACGTACTAATTTTACATACCTTTTCGTGAAAATCAGAGGATAACCTCAAATCTGACTGTTAAGATATTTATCTATGGTAAAATAAGGATATTATCAGTGACAGCTGACAGCGTAAATTAGCAAATGTCAAAATATATTTATGAAAGAATATATAGTCTCAAAAATACACAACTATTAAAATAATGTTTAATAATGTGGCTGTGGGGACTTTTAGCGGGAATATGGGAATGTCTTCTTCTTCTTATTTTTATGTATTGGCAATCAGCTACTTAAATGAGCCATTGTTGCCAGTGTCGAGTTATAATTATCTTCAAGTTTTTAGTGTCCTCAGATTAGTCATTGTCCGTCAGTAAGTCAAATTGTCGTCATCAACAGTGCTATGGCTACACTGTTAATGGTCACAATTTTTTTTTTTGGGTCTGTTCGTCCATTCGGACAGGCAAAGGGCTCAAAGCCCATACAGCCAAGTCTAATTTAATTATTTTTCATACATTGTTCATCATTTCTTCATATTATGTAGCCTTAATAGTCATTGTCTGTCAGTAAGTCAAGTCGTTACCATTAATCGGGCGCTGATAACCTAAACAATGATTTTCTTTGGGAATTTTGGACAAATATGAAAATACACGTAAACCACTATTATACCATATTCACTACACTTCAGCACTTTAACTGTACCATATTGGTCACAAATTGTGAGAATTTTGATGAAAAACGGAAACGTTGTAAAGCACTTTTATATGAAATTCACTACATCTCAGTAGTTCCGTCACATCACATTACATAAAATGCCATCAAAATTATCTAATATAACACATTAAAACACTAAGATTCACGAATATAATACAAGAGCATCACATGACGTTTTAGATTCCCGACAAAAACCCCTATGGGAATGTCATTTCGCCCTCTTGTATTATATTCATTTCTTTAGTGTTTTGTAATTTTATCTTGAATAATTTTGCTGGTATTTTATGTAATATATAGCAATACATGTACAGTAAATGAATACAAATATATGTACAGTTGAAGTGCTGAGGTGCAGTGAATATGGTGCATAGATATGGTGTAATAATGGTTTATTTGTATTTTTACAAAATACCCAAAAAAATTACAATTTGGTTATCGGCGCCAAATTAATGGTAACAACTTGACTTATTGACGGACAGTGACTATTAAGACTTATACAATATGAAAAAGTGATTATATATGAATAAAATGAAATAAAACTTGACTGTATGAGCTTCGTTTCTTTTGCCTAACGGACGACTAGAATAAAAAATACATTGTTGTAGTAGTAAATATAATAATATTACATATAGGTAATTGTTTATAAACCTTTCTTCTTCTTCTTTTTATGTATTGGCAATCAGCTACTTATACGAGCCATTTTTGCCAGTGTCGAGTTATAATTATCTTCACGTTCTTAATCTCTTCAGGTTAGTCATTGTCTGTCAGTCAGTCGCCATCAACAGTGCTATGGTGACACTGTTAATGGTATGTTGTAGGAATTTTGATGGAAAACGAAAACGTTGTAAAGCACTTTTATATGATATTCACTACATCCCAGCTGTTCTGTCACATCATATTACATAAAATACCATAAAAATTATCTAATATAACACATTAAAACACTAAGATATCGAATATAATACAAGAGCACAACATGACGTTTTAGATTCCCGCCAAAAGTCTTATAAACCTTTTTTCAATTATCAGTAATATTACATAGACTTATATAAATATATAGAGGGATTACGACCGTGATACACTTAACCATAGATCAATATACCTTCACTTCAGTTCATTTCGAAAGATTAAATCGTTTTTTTTTGGCGGGAATCTAAAACGTCATGTTGTGCTCTTGTATTATATTCGATATCTTAGTGTTTTAACGTGCTATATTAGATAATTTTTATGGTGTTTTATGTAATATGATGTGACAGAACAGCTGGGATGTAGTGAATATCATATAAAAGTGCTTTACAACGTTTTCGTTTTCCATCAAAATTCCTACAACATACCATTAACAGTGTCACCATAGCAGTGTTGATGGTGACAATTCGACTGACTGACAGACAATGACTAACTTGAAGAGATTAAGAACGTGAAGATAATTATAACTCGACACTGGCAAAAATGGCTCGTATAAGTAGCTGATTGCCAATACATAAAAAGAAGAAGAAGAAGAAGCTGCAACTTAACTTTGACATTGGCTTAAGTATAAACCTGGGGGGGCACAGTTAAAATATTACTTATTTTTACTGATCGTCGCGCCACCTACAAATTGTTTGTACAAACCTAGCTGCCATTTTGTTGTAATTGTCAAAAGTTTGACAACTGAGAATTGTTATTTTTTGTTCCTAGCGTATGTACTTATTGTCAATAATCTATTTTCGGTTATTAATGTTCTTTCTGGAAATTATCTCAATTTTCATTATTAAGCTTATACTATTGCCGTTTCGTTAACGGCTGATATGTTATTTTTATATTTCAGGGTAGGTTTCACAGTAAAGAAAAATCCTATATAATTACATACACACAATATGTAGATACGTAGGTATATATGTATATTACTTCAACTTTAGTTCACCGCCTTAGCTCTAGGTAGCAGCACTTTCCATACATGCATATTTTACCATCGAGTTGCCACTCTTTTTCAGTTAATATAATTTTACTCTTTGGTATAAACAGAGCCACAACAAAAAAAAAAAAAAAAAAAAAAGATTAAATCGTTCTAGAAATTATTTACACAGAATTTCAATAATAAAAGGAAGTCTTAATAAATTAAACATATTGGTTAACATAAAATAAATTATCCATCAATTCCTCTACACATGCTGCCTCGTTTTGCAGGTGCAAATTTACTAATAAATTTTCCTATGTTCCGACTACAAAGCAATTTAAAACTTTGTATTAGATCTAAAGTTAATATATTATTTACACAATTATAAAATATTAATTTTAGAATTAACGTAAAGTTATAAATTAAAATTGATTTTGACGACTTCTAATATTTAATTATTTAGGTTAATAGCCTTCTGACCCTTCTGTCTTCGTATGATCATGTAATGTGATGGAATAAAAGTCAGTGTTGTGAGGAAAGATAAATATCTTAGGGGTTAGGGAAGACGAAAGAAGAGTGTGAGGAATAATGAATATCTTAGCTGATAGGGTTGTTTAAAAAAAGAGATTTTGCATTGACCGCAAGTAATAGAGATAAGGTCTCTGTAAGAAAGGTTATTATAAAATCTCGGCTTATCTAAGCGATAGTACAGCCTGGCTATGAGCAGCTCCTCATTCAGCAATTACATTATCTTCTAAACTGTTCGTTTTTCTTTATAATAATTTTACATACCTGTAAAGCGTAGTGTTTTGCCTAACGAATTTTAACTTTGGTTAGCGTTTGTAGTACATGGTATTGGTCATGCTCACTGAAGAGAGATCTACTTACGATAGCTGCGTGGAGCGGGTCTCTTCCTTCCCTCCAAGGTGGTTGAGGGAAGAGGTAGCTTCTCTAGTAGTTAACTTGTGGGATCTGGTCCAATCATTGGTTAATTCATATTGTATTTGAACTATTGGGTTCGAAGGGCATCACACTGGAGCTATTTCTTACTTATCATGTACCATTACTTTTTATATAAAAAAATTGATAAGAAATATCAATAATAGACAAACCCGCCGAGTTTCTTGCCGGATCTTCTCAGTAGTGGTCTAGTTCCGATCCGGTGGTAGTTTATTAGATTAAATTAAAATGTTAATACTGACAATATATATGTGCCCTCGCAGGGTTTATGCATAATAAATGAATTTGAATCAGAATGATGATATTTAGATTTAGAAAATCTTGATTAACTGTTTTAATGGATTTCACACACATATTTCAGGATTGTTCTAAACTACTAACTAATTAATAATGAAAAAGTAAGAATATTATGGAGAATATAGCAGCATATTTATCACATGATGAACTTGTGGAAGCAACACATTCCTCATTTAGTGCACTTTTGTTAAGTGATTATTTACTTAAAGATCTTCCAGATGACATCACTATAGAAGAAATTGAGTCCCAAGTATTAATTATTAACACTTAGTTTTTTTTTCAATGTATACACTCTGCCTAATACATTCATATTTTTAGATTGCTGTAGAACATGGTCAAGCCATCACTATATTTATAAGCAGAGAAAACCATAAGGACTTTTTGAAAGTTATTGTAAGTGTTAACAAGATACTGATTTGCTTTTAATATATCTTACAAGTTATGAGTTACAGTGTGATCTTTACATACATATCATCACACCATATCTCTTGCCGGGTAGGCAGAGAGAACAGAGTGCCAGAGAACTCTATACTTGCATACTTCACTCGCTTCCTCAACATTCATAATTCTTTTCATACACGCTCACCGGTTTCGGAGACTCTTGACTCCACCTTCCTTCAGTACGTGACCAATCTGGTCTAGGTAGGTTAGTCACGGTCTGTCCCGGTACCTACATCCTTCCACTTTCGTATTGTATATCTTCTTAACCAGACGTTCGTTCGGCATTCTTTCCACGTGTCCGAACCATCAGAGCATTCCATTTCGCTACTTTACACCAATACTCTCTTTCATACCTACTCTTTTTTATAGTTATTTGTGTAGTTTATTGAAACATTCATTTTGCTTTCATTCAAATTATAAATAATTGCTGCTTTTTTAGTTCTGTTCACATTACACATAAAATTTAAATAATTGATTGGGAACTATTTTTATTGTCTATGTTTCATGCTATCCAATATGTATTAATGGTGAGTTTACAGGTGCCACAAACCGCAACAGTGAGTAGTCTAAAGAAAGCAATAGCAAAAATTTTTGGATCATACCAAAGGAGAGCTGGAATAAGAGTTAAGATATCTTGGAAGTATATTTGGAAAACTTATAGCTTGAACTATGACAGCATTGCGCTTGATAATAATGACTCTTGCATACAAGATTATGGTGTTAAAAATAAAGTGGTACTAACATTTAAAAAAAAGAAACAGAAAATAAAAAAGCAATAAATGTTAAGTTATTAATAGCTGTTGTATCTTTTAACTATAATATCCGTAAAACTACTTATAATAATCCTAAGTTTTTACTACTCAATGTTATTATTATGATAAAAAGAAGGATCAAAAATGAAAAAGTATTAAATTTCATTTTATATTATTTATAATTGTATCTTTTAAGTATAAAAATCATAAAAGTGCTTACAATAATCCTAAGCTTTGATTATTAAATATTACTATTATGGTATTAACCATTTACAGCAATTCTTAATTCAAATATGGACATTGTTAGAAACAAATCTGCCAAGGCTTCACTTCTCTATAGGTACAGTATTAAAATATATAATCTGTAAAATGTTAACTAATCTATATACTCAAAATCTACTCAGATTTTTTTATTTTTAAAATGATACATAATGTAACTTAAAATAGTATATGTAGTAGTGAGTACTAATAAAAATACATCTGAATAGAATATATAATATACCTTAATCAAAAACTTTTCTGCCTTAATTATCAAGTTAATGTGTATGTAAATATTTTGTGAATGCTTTTAGAGCTGCTCAAAATCTGGCTGCGGAGGAGGTTCTTGAGGTAGAGGTTCAAAGTCACCAAGTGTGTAGTGTGGCTCTTCATGCCTGGGTGTAGCTAGTGGTCGATCATATGTGTCCTTAAGTAACTCTTGATCATGCTGAAAATAATATAATGGAGTCAATTGCTTGTTCTTTTGGAGACTAGTTAAGAGTACTAGTTTCATTTTAGAACAAAAATTTGTGATAACAATAACCTATTATTAATAATGTTATTTCTAAAGAAAGATCCACCACATAGATAGATAATAGTTAAATTGTTTGAGAACAGTTGTACTGCATTCAGGTCGGGTCAGGTCAACAGTTGAGGTTTATATTAAAATTCCATAATAATGAGGTACCGTTAAATAATAATTGTAAGGTCTTTATCCTTGCACCCCTTTAAAAATAAAGGCAACACCTTATAATAAGGAAACAATATTCAGGGCAATTATTTGTATTCGTAGATGGCATAAAGAACTGTCCTATATGAGTATCGAATCCACAATGTACGAAGTTTGGAATGGATTTCCAATACATGCGAGTTCAAATTCCAAATGTATTAATCTTTTTTTTTTATTAAGACACCACCCAGCACTAAGGAAATAATCCTTGTATTGCTGGGGACTTTACGAACATGAAATTAATGCAGACAAATTACACCCAGACTCAGGACAACACTTTGTGGATCGTACAGTATTGTGGAAATCGAACCCATGGCACTGGCACGGAAGGTCGGTATCTTAACCACTAGTACCACTACGCCATCTGTGCAGTCAATCATTTTTATTAAATGAATTTTTATGCTATAAATATTAGTTACCTGATCAGACTGTAAGACCGAGGGTGGTGCTAGGTCATCCAATGATAGCTGTGTGTTGAGTACCGAAGGTGGTGCATAGTCAGCTATGACTGGCACACTATCCGCAACCACATTATCTGTTGGACCGCTCTCGACAGCCTGTATTATCTATATTATTAAAATAAATTGAAGAACTTTGTTAGAACAAGCTGATTTGAGGAACTATAGCTAGGATTTGAATTTTTTTTTTTTTAATATGCAGTCCATCTATCAAGAATGGTTTTTGTTATAAAACATAGCACTTCAAAGGTAACAGCAGAGTTATTTATATAAATATTAGCAAATACAGCAACGTCGAGACAAATTTAAAATGTTGTAATAAATATTGTTCTCAAAACAACCATTGTAATAACAAAAATTGTATTAAATTGCCATGGGAATGTATATTCTATATATGGAAATAATTTTAAAATACACATACATACATCATCACGTCATAACCCTTGTAGGGTAGACAGAGACAACAGAGTGCCAGAGAACACTATCCTTGCATACTTCACTCGCTTCCTCAACATTCATAATTCTCTTCATACACGCTGATGACATTGACTCCACCTTCCTTCAGAACGTGACCAATCTGGTCTAGTTAGGTTAGTCTCGGTCTCCCCCAGTACCTACATCCTTCCACTTTCGTATTGTATATCTTCTTAACCAGACGTTCGTTCGGCATTCTTTTCACATGTCCGAACCATCGGAGCATTCCCTTTCGCATCTTTACACCAATATTCTCTTTCATACCTACTCGCTCTCTTACGTCGTCGTTACGAATGCGATCGGTCAATAATTTTAAAATAAAGATGCAGGTGACCAAAGTAATAATCGCTGTATTAATAATCCAGCATGTGATGACAGCCTTATGGTTAAGAGAACCGTAAAAAGCGCTTGAGGAAATACCAGGAGAGTGGACATAGCACTCTTTTAGGTAACTTAAAATAGCAACTGCCGTCGCCAATCAAGCTGCCAAACCAGGCAATTATGGTATTTTACCCTAATGGAAAGATCTATGTCCAACAGCAATTAGCGATACAGTCCATTAACAATAATTATTGTTAATTATAGCTTGCTTTAACGGTGACCGTATTACCGGAAAACCGAATTAAACATTATAGTTCATTATTTCAGCTCATATCCCACAGCTGGGCTCGAGCCTCCTCCATAATTGAAGGGAAATTTACCTATTATACCACGCTAGTCAGGCGTATTGGTACGATTACCCATGGGTAATATAGTGATGGTGAATTCTATTTCCATCCTACACTACACAGAAATTTATAGCTGGGTGTTTATTAATATTTAAAATATTTTATGTTACCGGATCCACAGCTGGTGGCGGTTCTTCGACAGGTTTAATTGTGAAAGTAGCAGGGGGATCATCCCCGGAGCGAACTGTGTTAGCTCGAGCTTCCTCTTCAGAGCTGTATGCGCTTTTGTGCTCACACATAAGCAAGTGTGTTAACATGTCAGTGCCTGCATAAAACAAATATAACTAGATTATTTTAATACTTTTATAATAAGGAAACGTTGAATGGATATTTGATACTCAAACACCAGAATGCTTGAACGTATCTAGTTGGAATTTGGTGCTTTTTTTTTTGTGAAAACAAAAATTGTGAAACAGCTTATAGTCTGGCAACGGCACATAGCCTACTTCTTATCCTGTTAAAATGACCGATTCTGTGCAATTATTCAATAGACAAGATCTAAAAATTAATATGATAGTGAAGTCGCGAACATAAATGTTGATTCGAATATTGTAAATAGTATGTAATACATTTTTCTTGTATTGTTATACGTGAAACTTTACAAACCCAATAGATGGGCAAATCACAGACTCGGAACGTTTATTTGTAGATCACAAACCATTTTACACTACAGTTTTCAAAAAAAAAAAAAATCCTAATGTGTAGGTAATGTAATTAATAATTGGCGATGTTGTTGGATATGACATTTCAAGTCTGGATAGGGATTTTGGTTCGGGTTGAGAGCCCTCAGCGCTCACCCACAGTCCGGGTAAAGTTGTCATAGCCATCTGAGAGGAGGCTAACAACTAAGGGCTAACACAAAAAAAAAGGATTTTGGAATACGGTTACGGATATCTACTTATTTAGAATTATTGGACAGTTTCGGGTAGTTTCAGTTACGCATATTGGATTTTTAAGGAATTGTAAAAGTGAAATGATAATCATGATTATGGTATTCAAAATATTACCCTCGGTCAAATTTGGGTCTTGGCTGGATGCTACAGATGATCACCCATGGTGGAGAGGGTTAAAATTTGTAACAAGTGGGTCACTGAGTATGGGTTACGTTTTCTTAATAAATATGCTTAATTAAAATCCGGCTCGAAGACTAGGACACTTACCAATAGTTGTATTATAACCGCATACGCAGTAAGTACGATAGGGCGCCGGGCGAGGCGCATCCTCGAGGGAATGCGGCCCGGCACAATATCCACTATGGTGCAGCATTGCACGGTAGCACTGGGTCACGTATGAACACTTGGAGCATTTCTTCGTTCCCCTGAGAGGAGATTGCACAATATTATAAGGAGTAATCACCTACATATACCCTTATAGTTGAAACTGTGTCTCGTTCAAACTCCAGAGAGAAATAAAGCATTACGGGCATAAGTATATCTTTATATATTTAATTTTTTGGTACATGTATATGCGACTGTGCGTCTCTTAAACGGCTGGATCGATTTTGATATTTTTTTGTGTTCGGGTAAATTTTAAAGTTTAGATTAATAATTGGTCCCTGAAGGTGGTGATGCGATCGATTACATGATTTTTTTCTGCGAAAAAATCTATTTTCTTTTAAATTTATCAAAACAACTAGACAAGTTTTCAGCCTAAACGGAGAAAATTGTCTTCGAATTGGGAGGTTGGTAAACAATATTTCTTCAGCAACCAGCTATCTAGATGCCTTTCCTATGGGCATTATAAAAATCAATATAGGGGCAAAAATAATATGCATGGCATAAATGGATAACATCACTGCAACAGTAGGGAAATTTAAAATGTAATTTTATGTCAAGCTATGTATGACTACAGTGGTTTAGGCCAATATTATTCATTATTTTTGACTATGTAACCCCATGATTTTATTTATTTACGTTTTATTCTCCAAAAAAGAACTCTATTGACAAATTTCTGGAAATAAAGTCGTCTATTCCACTGAAAATATATTTTTCATTGTGGTGCTAAACAACTAGAAACGTATATTTTTTTTGTTGTCGATCTACTAAATAAGGCTTGACCCATAGTTTAAAAACATAGGTGTAGGCTGATTTGAGGGAGTTCTGTACTCCACAGACGCATATGTGTTGAGAAGGAATTATACTTACAAGAAATGTTTATCTCTTTCCAAAGGCGTATCACATTCTCTGCAGAGCATGCCTTCAGGCAGCACCAGAGTCAATCCTTCAAAGGTATCTGTCATGCTGTGATTGGCTGTGTCCTTCACTGGCGGACGGGCTTTATTCTGTCCATAAAAAGTATAGTAAATATATAAACTAAACTTGAAGACTAATTTAATAATCAATACCTTTAATCATTACCATCATTTTCCAGTGTAGTTAATCATCTCATTTCAACTATGTGGTCACTTGTCTATCCATGTCATGTTTCACGCAGTTCATCCATCTTTTCTTCGGTCTTCCCTTACCCCTTAAGCCTTCAACATTTATACTTAAAGCTTTCCTCACAACATTACTTTCATCCCGTCTCATCACATGTCCATACCATGTCAATCTTTCACTCCTTAATTTTTCCGTCACTGGCGCAACTTTCAAACTTCCTTCATTCCTTATTTTATCCATTCTTGTCACACCGGTCAAACCGGCGAGCGTGTATGAAGAGAATTATGAATGTTGAGGAAGCGAGTGAAGTATGCAAGGATAGAGTTCTCTGGCACTCTGTTCTCTCTGCCTACCCTGCAAGGGACATGGCGTGATGGTATGTATGTATTTTTTCATCGAGTTTTAGGATTTTATTAAAATAGCGAAGATATTGGAGTTGAACATGTAAAAAAAATATATTCCAGCCATCTCAAAAATTGTTCGAAAATATCACATATATTTCTGTTATCCTTTTTAAGACAGAAAAGAATTGATCAGACAATTTTTGTTTTAAACTATGCAAAGTCAGACTCGAGATGTTTAAAACTAACAGTAACACTATTATAGGTGTTATGGTAGATAGCTAGATAAGATCATATCAAATAAAAAAAAATTATACCAACTCACTTTAGGTTTAGTAATAAAATGTTCTTCGGAGCAAAGTGGAGTGGCGCCCTCTACAGTGATGTGGTCTCGTACTTGATGTTCCTTTAATTGTCCTGAAATGA
Source organism: Lymantria monacha (assembly GCA_905163515.2). Classification (NCBI taxonomy): domain Eukaryota; kingdom Metazoa; phylum Arthropoda; class Insecta; order Lepidoptera; family Erebidae; genus Lymantria; species Lymantria monacha. Next base: position 5,438,907 of record LR991084.1, read on the forward strand.
AAAATATAATAATAAAAAATAAGAATTCCATACTCGTATTTATATTTTTAATTAATCATTTGCATCACCTTTGTTGATATGCCATCCAACAAGATTGTTGAATTAGGAAAAGAAACCAGCTCTTATCCTCTTCTTCCCTCTGTATGATTATTGCAAAATTTTTGACATATTTTTTTTTCTCCCTTCGCTCGTCTTTGGAAATATAATTGTTGACCAGTCATTTACGATGCCCACGAGGAATGGTTGATGATATTCGTGGTGTCGTGATCGTTAAAATGCGGGCAATATAAACTATTCGACCACTTTGCCTTTTTAAACCACCAACTCCAATCGTTTAGTGTGGCGATTTTAACATTAGTGTTATGATGAATATTGTTCCAAAGTATCAAACTCACCTAGGTGCACAAACTTGAGCACACATCTATTACAATTCACCTCCATCTCTTTATCCTGATGCTGTTTCAAGTGATCCAAGTACAGCACCACATTGGCTGTGAGCTCATGACCGTCTGCATAAACCTTGATGATCTAAAAAAAATATTTTCAAAATTACTGAGATCAGATTATTTTTAAAAACATGTTTAGGTACTAGCGAAAAATGATTGTCCGTGGGATTCGAACGCACATCTAGTTCGAGCCCTATGTATAAAAATAATTTTTCTCTAGTAAACATGTTTAAGTGTTATCAAATTTTAAATTCGATCGACTGCAGTCTTTAAAAAAAAAAAAAAAAAAATATTCTTTACGTATCATAGAGAATACATGGTTCTTAGTATTTTACCTTGAGACAGTAGGGACAGAAGACTGTGTTCCCAGAAGAATGCGAAGAACGGTAATGGTCCGCGAGAGCGCGGTGCGAAGACACGCGGTAATCGCAAGCGTCGCAAGAATATGGCAGCTCTAGGGGAGCATGGTTCTTCTGCATATGGGAAGCCAAGGTCAGCACTGCTGCGAACCGCACCTAAAACATCAGCTGCTATTAGATAAATCTTAATACTTCACTAATTTTATATATATTTTTGAAATGAAATCTTAATTTATGGTGTTGCGAACTTTTTTGGTATGGGTAAAAATGTTAAACTCGCATCAGGACACGTGACCTGATCGAAAATTCATAAGACGGAAGGAGAGTAGATCGTAGGAGAGCAAGTAATAAGATCATCCCATCATCATCATCATCACAGCCCATGTATTTCTCACTGTTGGGCTTGGGCCTCGTTCGTAATGGGAGGGAAATTAACCAACTATGTCACGCTGATCAGACGTGTTGGTATAGGGTTTTGTTTCGAGCTTTCCTTCTCTCACATAGATGTTATATGTGATAGGGGGTGGTGAATTGTATTCTTACTCCGTCACCACACAGAATACATAAGTACAATGAAAATATATTATAGAAACTCACCTCACAAATGAGACACGCGTAAGTAAATAGATCAGGTGATTTAGTATCAGCTGGGTGTGAATTCTTGAGATGTGTGGCCAGTTCATCCTCGGTGGGGAAACGGCTCAGACAATAGATACACTGGGCTGTTGAACTATCACTCGATGGCACCGCATGGTTATACAGATGCGTCATTAGTTGGTAATTATCGTTAAACTCCTCGTGGCACTCCGGACACTGATATGAAAACACAATTAAGATTTTAAATGCAAAACTTCTATCTAGCATATTTTTTATTGGCAGATTAATCAATTTTGATTCCTACCTCCTGCCGTGCATAGGATGAAAGTCGAATTAATATTATCCAACTCCTCCTATTTTATTATCACCTCTTTTTTCACCGTACCGGAAGTAAATTGTACCAAAACTTTGGCAATATGACCGCCTGATTGCCTGACATAGACCTCTTGGGAATTAAAATAAAGATGGAATTGGTCCAAGTCGATGTTAGGCTCTTAGTCATCTTTTACGACACCCACGAACAATGTAAGGGTTGGCGCTATTCGTAGCGGATACTACACAGCAACATCTTAACTTTTGTAATTAAATTTGTTCATAGTATATAAATATTAATTATCATATTGAATATAATACATACCTCAACAGCTATGGATATTTTATCAGCGACAGTATTTCCTCCAATTTGTCCGAAATAGTATCTCTCCATAGAGACCGTCTCCTGGGGGGGCACCTCTTTCTTGATATTCTTCAACGGTATATCGTCTAAGTCATCATCGACGTATGAGCGCGGTTGTTTGCGTCGACTCCTTACGGTCACCTCTGTGCTTGGTGGTTCTTTTTTGGGTTCCTTTTCTTTAGTCTTGTCTTTTTCTTCTTTTATCTTTATTGTTTTTCGACTTAGCGCTAGGGGTAACTGTAAAAATACAGATATGTTTAATGTGTAGAGAGAAATTTTTGAATATCAATATATCACTAGATGCGGTCTCGTATGAAAAGATAGTTATAAAACGTTCAACTGACCTCCTCATCATCTTCTTCCACGTATGTAGTCTTCTCCTTCTTCCTTTTCTTGGGCGGCGGAGGTGGCGATGGTTCTTTCTTCTTACGGTTGCGTTTGCCACGGCCTGTCGTCGGCTCTGGTTCTGGTGGTTCTTCTGCTTTTTCTTTTTTAGCGGACTATAATAGACCATATAAATTACTGAGATTTCGCATTTGATGTGATAGGCTATTTATAGTAAAAAAAACTTATTTGCGCACGAAAAATGATTACCACACTTTGAACTTGAAATCACTTATTGGAATTCCATTACGGCTGCCTTACCAATTAGGCTAGTGTTTTTTTTGTGTGTTTATCTGTTAGCCGCTTTGACAACTTTACGCGAACTATGGGTGAGTGCTGAGGGCACTTAACCCGATTAGGCTAGCGTAGTTAATTACGTATGATAACGAAACTTGCATTATAGTCTATTTTAGACGATTTATACGGCATCTATTAAAGCATTACCGGAACAATGTGTAAAACATTGTTCCGGTAATGCTAATCTTTTCAGTTAGAATTGTATTAAATGATGACACAAATATATAAGGGCCATTCCATGGTGACTGGTGGGACAATTGACGCCAGAATATCAGGTATTTTGCCTTGTAACTATTTATTTTGATCTCATACAATTGTCAAACAGATATTGTTATGTAGAATATGAACCAAATTATGAAACATACACCAAAAATATAATCCATGTACATATTTGCGTTATATTATAGTTTTTAAGGAGTGCGACTGGTGGGACAGTCAAAAATACCTCACCTCCGCATACTGTACTGTCAAACAATATTTTAGCTTAAATACGCCTCATAACCAAATATAATTTACTGTGCTAAGACATAGTTAATTAGACTACGCAATATATGTAAAATGAAATCAAATCAAATCATTTTATTTGCAATATAGGTAAGTACAAAGTCTTGTTACAGAATGAGGTTAGTAGGCATCTCTATATTTTGCCAGAATAAGGCGTGCAAATATTTAATACAATGTTATAAAATATATTAACTATAATTTAGTGGATGTCAGTAAAATTACTTATGTCAATATTATCTATTAGGAAATCATTAATTGTATAATAACATTTGTCTACCAAAGTGAAAGTAGTAGTAAGTACTACTACTTAGAAAGTAAAAAATGAGTACTCAGCTTACTTTCTACAAAATTTAGGCAACACTATAAATTGTGACTGGGGGGACATGATTGCGTGACTGGTAGGACGAGTACGAAAATAGTAAAAATCATACACCTGTTTTACGTCTTATTTGGTATACTTTATTAATTACTAAGAGGATATTACAATAATATAACGATCACGTAAATACTCTTCCAAAAAACGTAGTTCACATAAATATTAATCATCACATCCAATTTTCAGACGAATACACGTCTGTGTATTTTAATTTTCCATCTTGAATCAATAACATTTTCTTTCGGGTTTGAGATGTTGCGGTGACAGCATATTTAATGCTTTTATCACCATACGATTTGAAGTGATGAGATCTCTGAATGTACGGAATTAGTTTTACATTTTGCCATATTTCATCAAGGGCACCTTGAGCCAATTCTATATCTTCGATTGCGACGAAAAACACTTGAAGTCCAATAGCCTTAGTTGCCAAATATTTGTAGCAATCATAACTTGTATCCAGAACAGCTTTTTTAGTCATAATCGCGGTCCATGTTTTCTTGGCGGTCGCTCCGATGCTATCGACAACTCCCTTGCCGTGGCCGGCAGCAAAAAAATTCCAATCAATTTCTAATCCCCAATGGGCTTTAGATAAGCAAAGAGTTGAACGCGTATATCGATTTTTAAATTGAGCTGCACATCCGTCCGAGAAAACAGAGATCTTCTTTAAATTTGGGTAAGGTGATTTTAAATCTTGAATAATCTTTTTCATAAAGACCCACACTGCGTATTTATTATGGTTTAGGTCATTACTCAATATGACATAGGAAGTCTTTTCTTTACCCTGATTAGCCCACGCGCATCCCGTAAATAAGGTAACCTGGGCATGGTTCCAATGTGCAGATTGGATCTCGTCTTGCTGAAGAATCGAAAAATTTTCTGCAAAATCAACTTGGATCACCAGTTCAAAATTGGTACTTTCAGAAATCTTTTGTTTGAAAAACCTAGATTGCGAATTTTTTGCAAATGTGTGGTATTTGAATTTGGATGTTTGATTCTTCAGCTCTATTACAGAGCTGAAGAATAGTTCTTGTAAGGTTCCACTGACAGTCATTATATGACATCTGCTATCGACGGTTTGCCAGTGTTTCCAAGTAGCCTTTAACGCCATATCTATCCCTTTCAATGGAAGAATATCTAGAATGTCGAAACATGCTGCACAGTCACTTGTCATACACATTTCGCTGGTAATATCACAACGAAGTTGGCAGTGTTGGAGAAAACTTGTTTAGCGTTTCTAATAAAAACTTATAATTTGCGTGATATATGCACACACACACACACACATTATGGGGCATTTCGATCATGGGTCTCACGTAGACGGGTCTTAATTCAAAAAATTTGCTTTTACCCATTTTTATGTTGGGATAATCAGATTTAAACAAGGCATATGCTTCAGCTATGGTCATCATCATGTGCCTTTTGGCTAAATGGGTACGTGTGCCTGCTTGTTTGTCTTTGAAAGAAATCGTGTTCTTCCTGTTTGGAGATAGCCGGCTTATATCATCTTGTTCGTAAAATTAATGACTATCTTTGTTTCTTCTGTTATCGATACTTTTGTAACTGATTTTGGACTTTCAAGTTCAGCCATAGTCGGGACAAGTTCTTTTACTATATGTTTTAGCACTGCTTCTTTTTAGTAGGACTATCAGGGAGAGCTTTTTTAATTTTGACAACCGCTTTTTTCAAAGCATGAATTGTCTTATAAGAGCCCAACGGCGAATCACACGATGTCTTCTTCATTCCCTCTAACTTTTTCTTTTCTCTTTGTTTTCTTTTTCGTAGTCTTTCTTTCTCCCTCCACAGAATTCTAGTAGCCTCATTTCTTTCACGCATAGCTTTATTCTTTTCTCTTCGCCTGTCATCCCATTTTTTCTGGTTTTCTTGTGCCATCTTCCATGCATTTTCATCATTTTTAATTTTTTGTCTAGATTTCCTTTTTCTTTCAGCGAAATTCATCTAAAAAGCAGAAAAACAAACACCACTTAAGCAAAAAAGCAACCCAGAAATAGAGGAAATTAATTGCACCGACTTCAAATCGTGTTAGTGGATTTCTAGCATACATTGTAATTATATTTTATAAAAATTAATACATAATTATAATTAGACAAGAATTAAATAGTTTTTTTTATTTTAATTTTTTAGTGTTTTAAGTAAGTATGGTTTTTGGCTGATCTTATTTTGAAGTCGGTTTACATATTTTTTTAAAGTTTAATTATTTTTTATTTTTTAGTGTAAATAATCGTAGTAAAGTAATAGTTTGAACTAGTTCATATAAATTAAATTATTTATTAAATATAGCACTATGAGTTGATCGACTAAAAATAATAAAAAATAAAGAACGTATTTCGAAAAAATGGAAACTAAATGCTGTATCTCGTTGCCAATGGTTTAAATTTCACTGTTTCAATCGATTCGCGTATACACCATATGTGTTATCGATACGTCACGTGAGGCAGCACCTTAGGTATGAGATACTACCAACATCCAAGTGAGGTAAATAATTGTGACCGTTTGATGCAATTGTTACAACTAGACATAGGCGCCAGAGTCATGGTAAGATGCAATATCTCTGTCATTAAGGGCTTGGTAAGCGGGCAATAGGGATAATATCCAAACTTGTAGGCTTCCCCTTCGTTGTGACTAAATTGAAACCGGCTAGTTACCTGATTTGGTTTTTATAAAATTTAATGACACCACTATTGGCACGAAAGTGAAACAGTGACGGGTTAGTTGCCACAGCACCTGTGTCAACCATATATCAGGCAACGAAAGGTTACGGGATAATGAACGGCAAATGCTTCCGCTAATCCTCTGTTGGGCGGTTACGGTATATAAACTCCAGGGTACTTTACAAAGCTTTAAACAAAGCTGTCATTGATTTAGGCAAAAATAAATTGCCAATGATCAGTTTTATATTGCACTGAGCTGTATAAAGACTCTAGAGTAGTCTAGAGGGACAGATTTTTGCGACTTAGGGTCTAATACATACATACATACATATACATATCATCACGCCATATCCCTTGCAGGGTAGGCAGAGAGAACAGAGTGCCAGAGAACTCTATCTCTGCATACTTCACTCGCTTCCTCAACATTCATAATTCTCTTCATACACGCTCGCCGGTTTCGGAGACTCTTGACTCCACTTTCCTTCAGTACATGACCGATCTGGTCTAGGTAGGTTAGTCTCGGTCTCCCTCGGTACCTACATCCTTCCACTTTCGCATTGTATATCTTCTTAACCAGACGTTCGTTCGGCATTCTTTCCACATGTCCGAACCATCGGAGCATGCCCTTTCGCACCTTTACACCAATACTCTCTTTCATACCTATTCGCTCTCTTACGTCGTCGTTACGAATGCGGTCGGTCAGCCTAACTCCACAGATTTTCCGCAGAGATCGCATTTCGACCGCATTAATTTTACTTTCATACTCTTTTCTGCATACCCAACTCTCGCTTCCATACAGTAATGTTGGGACAAGCACTGCGTTATGTATTGCTACACGTGCCTTCTGGCTGAGGTGGTGGCTGCCGAGAAGTTGCCCCAACGCTCCGTTCACTCTATTGCCCGCATTCACTCTTCGCTCTATATCAGTGGTGTACCTTCCATCTCGGCTAAATCCACATCCAAGATATACAAATTCATCCACTTGCTCTAGTATATCATTAAGACCCCTTTTCTTACAATCTTCTGTCATTGTGTCGACTAGGGTCTGCAGGTCAGTCGCTCACTGTGCCAGCAGGACTGCATCATCTGCATAAAGCAGAGCAGTGACCACTGAGTCGCCCATCTGGACTCCCACATTCATATCGTTCAACCTTTGGAGACATTTATTCAGATATATGATAAACAGCCTGGCTGACAGAACGCACCCTTGCTTAACGCCGATATTGACGTCAAACCAAGGCGACATTCCATCATCCAGCCGCACACAGGCTCTACAGCCCATGTAACTGGACTGCACAGCCTGTAGCAGTTTACCGTTAATACCATACTCCGCTAAAATGTCCCAAAGTTCCTTTCGTACAACTGTGTCAAATGCTCTCTCCAGATCCACAAAACTGCAGAAAACACTCTGACCTAGAGCCAGATGCTTCTCCACAATGTTGCGCAGAGAGAACACTTGATCCATGCATCCCCTTCCACTCCTGAAACCTCCTTATGTCTCACACAGTAAACCATCGGACACCATCCTCATTCTCCTAGGGTCTAATAAACTACTTAAATCAAAAGACTATACCAGGAGAAAGCGTAAACCAAAGAATAAGACGGTTCTAAATAGGTACGATACAATTATCCAATACGGCTGGACAGCGTTTAGGAAACTTAAGAGGATCATCTCACTTAATATAGCTCAGTGTCTGAAAGCACAAGTCTATGAACAGTGATGATTTATGACATGAAAATGTGGTCCCTAAATGTAGGTCTCGTAACAAACATCATATATCGGCAACATAAAGAATTATCTAACTCCTAAACGTTATGGAGTAGTACCTTACATTATCAACTTACATGATTAACTTGAAAGAATACAGTTAAAGGTCTATGCGTGCATATGATATTGAAAGAGATGTCCTCCAACTCCTAACCGTTAAAGAGATGTACCTGCCATCATCAGCTCACCTAAATGAGTTTATCACTGCCAAATGCAAATATTTGAACAGCTTATGAAAATATATGAGACACGTAATATGTACCTATAAAATTTGAGGGTTGCCCTCGATTTCCACGACTTCCCATCATCAGATCATGACTTGGTGACAATGGGACCACCTCTGGAGTATACCCTTGAGAAAGAAAAAAGAATTTGGAAAATCGGCCCACAATTGACAAAAATATCGCTGAACATATATAAAAAAGAAAAATACATACAATGAAACATAGAACCTCCTCCTTTTTGACGTCGGTTAAAAACAGCTTTTGTATGTTTTAACGTGACTGGCGGGACATGCTACACGTTATTTTTTATTTAGTAGTTTAAAAGTTAAGCTCTTACCTTTTTCGTTTATTCTTGAGGCCAGTTAATATATTAACAAATATTCTTACAGACAAACACCTCTTTAGCTTGAAATTACCACAAAATGGCCGAAAAAATTGTTGCCGAAATAACGATAACTTTTTTCAACACTACAACAAGTTGCCAAAGAGAAAAAAATACTTTTTTTTTGTTTTTGTCGAATTAATGTTTCCGGATCATATAAATATGTTTAATATATTTTTCGCTAACACTAAATTGGTTTTGATTAGATAATATTTCAAAATTAACTAATTTTCTTGTTTTCCGTGGAATGGCCCATAATCTAAATGAATGAGATTTAGCATTTCATATGCTAGTCTATTTTCAATAGATGTGATTCGAAGTCTCACGTATGGTAAACATTTTCCGGTCGCATAGTAGAAAAACTGATAGAAAATTTATGTTGAAAAGCTTGCAACATATATAAAGATTAAATTTTTTTTTTTTTTTTAACACCACCCTGCACTAAGGAAATAAACCTTGTATTGCGGGGGACTTTACAAACATGCAATTAACGCAGACAAATTACACCCAGACTCAGAACAACACTTTGTGGATCGCACAAAGTGCTGTCCTGCGTGGGAATCGAACCCACGGAACTGGCACGGAAGGTCGGTATCTTAACCACTACGCCATCTGTGCAGTCTTAAAATATATAAATATTCAAAGCTAAAAAGAAGTACAGAGAATGTTGTAAGAACTTCCAAAAATATATGTAAATTGCATTGGTATTAACATTGCAGTATTAGTTTTCAGCAACACCTTCATGGTACGTACTAATATGTTATATTATTATTTCTTTATATTAAAAGTGAAAAAAATAAAAAATAGAAGTAAGAAATTGATCTACGCTGAACAGACGGATTTTCCGTGTGGTGACGGAGTAAGAATACAATTCACCACCCCATATCTTACCCGTGGGTGATCGTATGAGACGACTAAGGGATATATAACGTATATAACATCTATGCGAGAAAAGGAAAACTCGAAACAAACCCTATACCAACACGTCTGACCAGTTTAGTATAGTAGGTTAATTACCCTTCCATTATAAAGGAGGCCCGAGCCTAATAGTGGGACTTATATGGGCTGAGATGAGATGACGATGAACAGACGCATTGGTATGGTATGGTTTTATTCGAGTTTATCTTCTCTTGCGAGTTTATCTGCGTATTATATCAGCTTCATGAGCTGCATTCACAAGGATAGAATATATAAAAAAAGCTAGAATTCAATAACCTTTGTATTATTATATTATTTTCAAAATGCTTACCTTTTCAGTGGGATATTTCCAATTCTTAAAGGGATTCGCTGCAATTTTATTGAGACGAACTGTTATAGGATCCTTAGACTCTATATTTGTTTGTTCTGTTATATGAATCACTATATTGTCGAAAGCCTGACCCGGCGATATACCGTATCTATAAAAAAGAAGATTATTTATAAATAACGCAAAATTAATTATCAATATATTTAAAACAAAACTCCTCTAGGCGGTCTGATGACATTACCAAGGTCGCAGGCAACCGTTGTATGCAGGTGGCACAGGACCGTTTCGAATAGCATTCTCGTGGGGAGGCCTATGTCCAACAGTGGACGTTTACAGGCTGACGGATAGATGGATGGATATTAAAAAAATCCGCCAAGTGCGAGTAACTCGCGCGCAAAGGGTTCCGTACCATAACATAATTATAAAAAAAATGTGATGTAACTAAAAATTTAAGGTTTTCGGAATGTTTCCTTTATATGTGCTATAAATCATTGCTTCATGCCAAATTTAAAGATTCTAGATCGATTGGAAGTACCCTTTAGGTTTTGATTCCCTTGCGAGTAGTTGCGTGTTTGAAAATATGCGGCTTAAATTGCTGTTTCTCTTGATTGCTTTGACATAGAAGTTTGATTTTGTTACAGCTTAAAGGTCTTATAGACCTGAGTATTTGATATGAATTTAAATTGAATACCTCTATGCGTTTATGAGGAAAGGGGTAGTAACTTTAAAATTATTAAAATAATTTTTATTATATGATGTAATTAAAAATATACGGTTTTCGCAATTTTTCCTTTATCTGTGCTATAAGACGTTGCTTCGTACCAAATTTCAAGATTCTGAGTTCACGGGAAGTACCCTGTAGGTTTTGATTCCCTTGCGAGCGCCGAAAATTTGCGGCATAAACGCCTGTATCTTTTGATTGCATTGGCTTAGAAGTTAATTTTTTCACAGCTTTATGAGACAGTACACTTGAGTATTTGATATAAATTTCAGCTTGATACCTCCACGCGTTCCTAAGAAAAAGGGTCTAAACAGACGGACAGACAGATGGACGGGCAGACGAACGGACGGACGGACATGATCCTATAAGGGTTCCGTTTTTTTTTCTTTTGAGGTACAGAACCCAAAAAATAATGTAAACTAGTCATAGAAATCTATTATTTAACAGAATTTTATTTAATAGAGACATAAGTTCGATTTGAGGAATAAACTTCTTCAGTGGTGGTAGTTTTTAAACAAATTAAGACACAAAGTACACTTGCAATTTAGTAGACTTTTTTAAGGCAACAATCCGTGTATTACGGAAGACTTCATAAACATAATTATAATTAACGGACAAAAATTATAAACCTGACGCAGACCAATAATTTGTGGATTGCACTCCATGGTTATCGAACCCACGACTGTGCACTCAATTTTGTGGATCTCATAAAGAACTGTCCAGTTGGAAATCGTATGGCTAATTAGGATATTATTCAATCTGTGAGCTGAGACACGAAGCAAAATAAGGCGTAATAGATCCGAGTAAAAAACTATTACAACACAGGCCGTTTAATTTTTTTAGACACACTGTAAAAGTGAAGTGTTATAGGGAAACATTTTAATTATTCTCTAGTTTCTGTTTGGATAGCACAAAAGTCAAAAGAGCGTGTCTTTATTCTTCTTTCATCTTGTTTTTCGTTAGCGATACCCGAAAGTAAGCCAAGATTTAAAACTCTAAGACTGTTTGAAATACAAGTATGTACGTTAAACAGAAATCGGTTAAATCTTTCTCGCGTGAGCTTTCCGTCACGAAAAAAATTGCGAAGCAGAATTTTAAAGCCAAAATGTCACTTGTCACAAGCCAAAAAATATTTGTAATGATATATATTTTCATCGTTTATTAACTCATTTCAAAGATGATACAGTAAGATAAGAAATAGTATACCGAATTTAATATCTATTTACTCAATATCCAAAATTAACTTACATTTCTCTCCATACAAGCTCGTCTAAAAACTGTTGTATAATCTGCCTCGAGAGTAACGACAATGTATTCTGGAACATTCTTGGAACAATTCTTCTCAAATATTCCATTATATTGGCGTTAGTTGCTCCAGATTGCTCGGAATGCGACGATGTTTGTTGTACATTTTTGAAGCCCATCGATACTAAGGTGCCTTTGTCTACTGTTAAATCAGTCAATATCGTCGAAGAAGGATGCACCCAGTTGGTTAGAGGCTCTAGAATCTTCTGGAAACGTTTCTTGTAGTTCTTCTCGTGTTCTGCAAGAGGTTCGACGGCTCGGAGACGTATCTAATAAAAACATATAAAAAATATTTTGAAGCAATCCTTTACTTTGCCGTAGTTGTAAAAACTGTCTAAAGGGAATGAGGAGCAGCGCTTTCCCAGGAATCCTATATCACCAATTGCGATCGGCGATCATCCTGTTGTAAACATTTTCTGATAAATGGGGTGTAAAATGTCTCCCCGGAAGACGATAGGAGGTAAGTAAGAAGTTTTCATACATAGGTATGTATAGTGTCGGTAGGTATCCACACGGACCCAATTCGTAAGGCGGTTGGAACAGATTAGAGAGTATTCAAGTTTGAAGTTGATTTTGAGAATATTCCTTTTTGGCGAGTCTCTATATCATAAAAGTATGAAGCTATCCGAATACTTATTTGTGCTAATATTTAGTGAAATAGGAAATCAGATAAAATAATTAATACAAAATTTAATCTCCTGTATTACACTCTTTTTATATTACATCATTACTACCCTGTATTACAGCCTTAGAGGATGAAACTTTGTTAATGCTGAAACAACTTTATTTATTTAAGCTGAAGAGTATATGTACATACATACATACATATCATCACGCCATATCCCTTGCAGGGTAGGCAGAGAGAACAGAGTGCCAGAGAACTCTATCTCTGCATACTTCACTCGCTTCCTCAACATTCATAATTCTCTTCATACACGCTCGCCGGTTTCGGAGACTCTTGACTCCACCTTCCTTCAGTACATGACCGATCTGGTCTAGGTAGGTTAGTCTCGGTCTCCCTCGGTACCTACATCCTTCCACTTTCGCATTGTATATCTTCTTAACCAGACGTTCGTTCGGCATTCTTTCCACATGTCCGAACCATCGGAGCATGCCCTTTCGCATCTTTACACCAATACTTTCCAAAGAGTATATGTACTCGTATATATTAATTGGAAGAGTATATAAATTCTTTTTTCTGCCCATACAAACTTTGCCACTGCATTTTACACACTTAAGGAATGAATTTTACAAAATCCTTTCTCAGCTAGTTTTTACGTCACAAAAGAAAATATTTTAGTTTCAATAGTTTCCGAATCAGTGTTGTATTTTTAAGTTCATCAAAGTATTAATTTTATTGCTTACCATTTTTTCCGAAGCGCCCAAAACACCTAACACTTCAACCTTCACCTGTCTCTGTGTGCCATCATGGCTCGTTGTTCCTAAAGATATGACTCCAACCTCCACTTTCTTGCCAGGGCCTCCCAATAAGCTCATGTGCTGATGAATAGCTGATGTACAAACTGCTCTGAGCCATGTAAAAAGTCCTTTTACATACAAATTGTCGACTTTGACCCACTGAACTACATTTTGAACATTGGTTTGGCAGGCCCAGTGGTAAATGAGTTTTAAGATTACACTAGGAGGGAATGTAGCTCCTTCGAATATGGAACTGGAGTAGACTGAGACAAATCTTGTTGGACAGCATTCAGATATCCAAACGTAGCCACCGGAGTACGGGAACTTTGATACGTCAGAATACATACCTGCAAAAGATTTTTTTTTTATTTATTTAAAAAAAGGTTTTTTTTTATGTGTACATTCAATAAAAATGTAATAATTGTATAATGAGTCTCAGAGACATATAAGGAAATTTTCAATAAATGTTAGGCAATCAACCCCAAATAATGTAGGTTGGTTTTCCTGGTCATAAAAAAGATATGAAATCATCAGCCTTTGAAAGGGTGTCCTAACTAATAAATTTATAAAATGATTGAAAGCCTTATTATCAGATTTCAAAGCCACTCTTTATAATATATATACCATGTGAGGACACTTAATAATTTTAACAATTTAATTTAAATTAATTCACAAACTACCCACGATTTGGAACGCGATCAAATGGAAAGATGATATTCTGGTGAACCAATTAGGTTTAGAATACTCACCCCAGTACTATTTGCAATATTAAAGGCTCAGATAATGTTTATTATCATTTGTAATCAATAAAAAACGTTGCTTACCAAGCTTCAACTTATTCCCTGGATGAACAACGCACCACTGCTTTGATCTCACAAGGCCTTGTTGTATGAGCCACTCAGTGAACTTCATAGGTGTATGCATAAGTACTGACTTCACCTTGCTATCCAGAGCGGACCTATCAGATGGTGGTGGCGCTTCCTTGGATCGTAGATATGGGCGTGCAACAACAACCAACGACGGGAATGTTTTACCTGTAGAAGGCAATTTCAATTTTATATCATCCAGCTCTCTGATAAAACATATTAAACTAATCTAAGTTGAACTATTTAATATTGAAATTGTTTAATTTGAGAAAAGCTTACGATGATAATAACAAAAGGTTATTGCCGTATGATGACGGAGCAAGAATACAATTCACCACCCCCCTATCTTACCTGTGGGTAATCGTAGGAGACGACTATGGGCATAAAACGCGTTAATATCTATGTGAGAGAAGGAAAATTCGAAACAAAGCCCTATACCAAAACGTCTGACCAGCGTGGTATAGTAGGTCAATTACCCTCCCAATAAGGAGGAGGCTCAAGCCCAACAGTGGGACATATATGAGCTGAAATGATGATGAGATGAAAAGTTTTTATTTATTAATAAAATCTTTTATTGATTGTATAATATATTTCATTCTTAGTTACAATTCTTGAATATGTACATTAGAATTTTGTGTATGTATATTATTAGTATCATTATTTAATCTTATAAAGCGGTCAGACAGACTGGCGTCGTAACGCGTTACGTAATGAAGCGGTTTACCCTCCCATAAGAAGTTATCACTTCAATAATGCGTTTTGCATGCATGCATTGCATGATGCCCACGGTAGTTAATAAGGTGAGCTGATGAAATGTCTGAACAAGATATTCATAAATTGCTAAGAGCCATCTAGGTGACGTCAACTTTCAAACAAAAAAAAACCCGACTTCAAAAACGGAAAAGTACAAAATAACTTAAAATACTATCATTTGTATGTGCTATCTATTGACAGGTTTGAAATCGGTGCCAAGCCCTAAACAAAATTATAAACAGCTTAGGTACTTACTGTAATGAAGTTCCTACACTAAAGATATGGATACCGGCACCGACTTCAAACCTATCAATAGATAGCACATACAAATGATAGTATTTTAAGTTATTTTGTACTTTGCCGTTTTTGAAGTCGGTTTTTTTAAACGTAGTTTTTATTTTTTACTTTTTAGTGTTACAGACACACATAGGTTGTTCTATTAGTAGCGGGGCTTGAGCTACTCGTTCATTTGTCGCACTCATACTTAATGCTAATTTTATACTTATATGGTTTTCTCATGGATGCTATTGTCAGAACTGAACCAAATTAAAATGGGACCACACGGGAAGCACCAGCTTTCAATTAAAAAAGAATCATTAAAATCGCTTTGCCCAGTCGAAAGTTATGAGGTAATAAACATAAAAAAAAATACATACGAATTAAGAACCTCCTCCTTTTTTGAAGTCGGTTGAAAAATAAATAACCAACAGCATCGAGCCATTCGTTTAGGTAGGAGCTACAACGTCATAGACAGACACAGATATAGAGGCACGTCAAACACGAAGGGAAGAATAACACGAAGGGTGTTAAGGTGATCTTTGTGTTGAGGTATAAACATTTTCATTTCATTTTGTTTCTATTAAATTGCATTTTTATTTATCAGTGGAAATCACTATAACAGAATAGGCAGTTGACTAGGTATGTAAAGTTGAGGTTAAAAGTTTTTTTTTAATTAAATTAATCTTAGACCAGCTAAACCTCTATATAACGAACATCAATGCAACAAATTATTTGGTATAACGAATAGTTTTAATGCCTTCCAGTTGTGTTATATCGAAGTTACATTGTATTACTTTTATACCTTAATTAGACTACTAACATATTGTGTGTGTCACAATATATCCAATATAATACCGACCGTATCGTTTCCAGGTGAAATGAATGAACCCTGCTACGCTGTCGAGTGGTACGGTGGTAAAATGGTGACGGTGGTACCAAGTCAAACAGTTCCTCAGAGCACTCCCCGTGAAAGAGCCGGTAGAGTACACAGAGTGACCCAAAGTCTCTCCGCCGCTCCATCGACTCTAGTCTGTCCGTGAGATTGGGATCACCGACGATTCGAACTGCCCGCCTTTGTAGGGAGTCAAGTGGGTCTAGCTGATATTTAGGCGCGCCTGCCCAGAGATGAGAGCAGTACTCCATGTGAAGACGAACTTGTGCTTTATATAGCACAAGACGTTGTCTCGGCGTGAAGTAACGCCTAACCCTGCTCAGCACGCCCAACATTTTGCTTGCCAATTTGGCTTTGTCCTCCAAATGATTCCCAAACTGGACTTTGTTCGATAGTTCGACGCCGAGGATCCCAATACTCTCGGAGATTTGGAGAGTTACTCCTTGGAACTGAGGCACCATGATAAAAGGGTCCTTCTTCGCAGTAAACGCGCAAACTTGTGTCTTAGTGGGATTGAACTGGACTAAATTTCTTTCACCCCATTTTGCGGCCCGCCCTAGAGAGCGCTCGACTTCAGACATAAGTTGAGCCCGTCTTTCCTGTAACATACTCCGAGGGACATTTTGATGCTCGGTGTATCGCTCCTCACCCGTGCTGTCATCCGCATAGCAACGAATACTCTCTATGGAGAGCATGTCATTGATATGCAGAATAAACAACGTCGGGGAGAGCACCGAGCCTTATGGTACACCAGCATTAATGGGCATGGTCTCGGAGCAGGAGTCATCGACGACTACTTTTATGCTCCGACCATCCAAAAAACTGGTGATCCAATTACAGTCCCTCGGGGATTCCATATGATGGTAGCTTCGATAGAAGGGCCCCGTGCCAAACCCTGTCGAACGCCTTCGCGATATCTAGGCTGAACGCTAGCGCCTCACCCTTGTCCTCCAAGGCCTCTGTCCAGCGGTGTGTGAGGTACACAAGAAGATCACCAGCCGACCGTCCATGACAAAACCCATATTGGCGGTCACTGATCAGCTGATGATCCCCAAGGTACTGCAGAAGCTGATGGTTAATTATTTTCTCCATTATCTTGGAGAGCAAGGATGTAATCGCAATCGGCCTGTAATTCGACGGGTCCGACCGGTCTCCCTTTTTCGGGATCGGGTGGACATGGGCTATCCTACCGGCGGGATAGCTCTCCAATCGCTCGCCAATTCTGGCAACATGTTCCGCCTTGGCTCTGGCAATAGCCTTCTTACTAGATCTAGAAGCAGCATTAATTTTTCGCCTCTCCTCCCTGACATTTGGGTCCCGACAGTTTTGGGCCCTATTCCAGGCCTGGTATGCGGACTGCTTTTGTTGTGCAGCCGTCCTGCAGATTTTATTAGACCAAGGCCGGCTGCGGCCACCGACCGGTATTTTGGTGTTGGGGATGAATAATTCCATCCCCGTAATAACTGTAACGGTAACGCAGTCCGAACAAATGCCAGGGTCCCCAGAGGCGAAGCAAAGCTGCTTCCATGGGTAGGATGCGTAGAACTCGCGAAGCCTATCCCAATCTGCTGACTTATATTGCCAGACTCTGGGAGTCCCAGTCGCTTTAGAGCGATTAGGCCTCGCAATAGGGGCTTTGCTACGGACCAAGCAGTGGTCAGCTGACCCAAGAGGATCTTCAACCACTACCCGGTATCCGTGCTGGTGTGTAGTCAGCAGAAGATCCAGTAGAGAGGGCTCATGGCTCTCAATGTCTGGAACACGGGTGGGCTGTGTTACCAGTTGTGAGAGACCATAGGCCGAGACCATATTGAAGAGATGCCTACCCAAGAGGTCAGTGGTTCGGGACCCCAACCACTCTTTATGATGAGCATTAAAGTCTCCGAGAACCACCACCTCCGCTGATGGACACTGCTCCAATATTTCAATCCCCTATTGAACGTTCTCGAATAACTGAGTTGACCCTGAATCACTGCCATGGGACCTGTAGAGGCACGTGTAGATGCGGGTATACCCTCCATAGTCTACGCGTAACCATAAAGTTGACAGGTCACCATGCTCGAGGGCCCTAAGGCAGCGACAACAGATGTCATCCCGGATGAACACGCACACCCCAGTTTTACGGTGGAAGGAGTCCTCCAACTCGTAGCCTGGATAATTTAGGTACGAAATATCATCCGGGGCACTTATCTGCGTCTCCGTTAAAAAGAGCAAGGCAGGCCGCGCCGTCTCGAGGTGTTGGTGGACGGCGTCGAGATTGCTGTGTAAACCCCTAATGTTGCAAAAGTCCACGTCAAATGTGGGTAGAGGGACCGCCGTGTAAAACCTTCTCTTTTTGTGTTTCCTTTTCATTAGCGGGGTTTTGTATAAGAAGGGGAAGGGAGTGTACTTTCGTGGAATGGGGTCCGGTGATGCCAAAAAAAAGGTACATGGTTGGAGGGTGGATTTTGTGAGGAGCTGACACGAAGCACGGAAGGGCCCCCGGTGCCCCTCCGCCCGTAGTCGTCGGGCTCCACGCCGGTTTCCCACTCCGGCACGACGACTCCGCAACGGGATTTTCGCCGGTTGGCGGGACAGCCTCCCAGGGGGGATAGTCCTGGGCTCGGGTCCCCTGGTGACCGGCAGGTGGCCGGCGGTGACCATTCCCACCGGGTCTCCCTGTACCCCATATCAGCCCCTCACGCCCAATGCCCCAACCAAGACCTTACCACCGTAAATTACAAGCATCACCAGAACCCACCACACGAAAACACACCCGGAAAGTTAGGCTCCGGCTCTCTCGCTCACCGAACGAAGCACAGCGGCAAAAGCCACTATTCATAGTAAAGTAAAGTAAAGTAAAGTAAAAATTTATTTGTGAAACATGTGTATACATACAAACATTAATGTGCATGCAAGATGTTACAGTTGAGATGTTCAGACATGTTTGCCGACTGTGTGGCGTACAAATGTAGGTACTTATCATAATATTTTGGCTAGGTATTAAAAATAGAATTAAACAAAGTGGCCAAAATAATAACAGCCAATATGAATATCAAATAAAAACATAATAATCAATGCAAACAGAATAATAATAATTTGTCAAGTAATATAATAGCATAATAAAACAACATAAATGAAAAAAAAAAAATCATAATAGTCAATGTAAGGTCAATTAGAATATATGTATGTACAAGTCAAAATAAGTTAATATATTATATAAGCAAAAATAGTAATACAAGCAATGTTTAATTTAAATTGGGATCTCCCAGAAATTCCGCTATGTCATAATATGATTTGCCAGTTAAATACGATTTTAGTTTCACCTTTAAGTCATTTGTACTTAATTCCCTCCACTTTTTTGGCAATCTATTATAAATTATGGGAGCCATGCAGAAGATACTCTTGCCCATAAGTGCAGTCCTTGATGAATGCAATCGCAGTTTTGTGTTGTCTCGTCTGTTTCGGACTACGGTATCATCTAAGCGAGGGAATAAGTTTGGATTGCTTTTAACAAAAAGCACCATTTCCAGTATGTAAAGCGAGGGCAAAGTTAGAATTTTGTACTGTTTGAAGAAAGGTACGCAACTGTCAGTACTTTTTAATAAAAACATGCTTCTAAGGCATCTTTTCTGACCTTTAAAGATAATGTTTCTATCAGTCGAGTTACCCCAGAATATGATACCGTACCTGAGTGTGGATTCCACTAAACCATAGTAAGCAGCAAGCATCGCATCTGTATTTATTACTCCTGATAATGTGTATAACGCATATGCACTACTACAAATTTTTTTACTTGTGATGTCTATATGGGATTTCCAGTTCAAATTTCTGTCGATTGTAAGTCCCAAAAATTTCGTGGCATTAACTGCCTGAATGGTAAGGTTATTATGCTTAATGTCAAATTCAAATGGTAATAATCGTTGATTAAAATGCATAATTACAGTTTTATTAAAATTATTTTTTAAATTATTGTTGTTTAACCATATTACGGTGCTCGTCAATGTGCTATTAATATCACGTGTATATGTGTCCTTACTTCTACATGGTATTATAACCGTACTGTCATCAGCAAAGAGTGTCATTGGATGCTCTACAGATCTAGGAAAGTCATTAATATATATTGTGAAGAGTAGAGGTCCCAGAACGCTTCCTTGTGGGACGCCGTTATTAACTGTACGATCTTGGGATGAATAGACTTCATTCCGTTTAGTGACAGTGTTTACATTATGTATTTCTGTAAATTGTTTTCTTCTATGAAGATATGATTGAAAAAGCTTTTGGACGTTTCCCCTTACCCCATAAGCATTTAACTTTTTTATTAATATGCTATGTGAGACGTGGTCAAAAGCTTGCGTCATATCGCAAAAAATCGCACTTACTGGCGTTTTTTTATCCATATTTGTCATAATAATGTGCAAAAAGTCATATATTGCCATATTAATCGTTCTGTTTTCTCGGAATCCTTTCTGCTCATTGCAGAGAATATTATGTTTTTCAAGGTACGTATTTAGTTCTTTATACATAAACTTCTCAAATACCTTTGAAAAAATAGGAATCAGAGAAATGGGTCTGTAGCATTCTAATGACGATCTATCCTGTTTTTTAAAAAGTGGCTTAACTACTGTTGTTTTTAGAGCATCTGGATATTTACCTTCACTTATACTCAAATTCATTATATAGCTCAACGGGCTGCATATTTGATTAGCTACTGCTTTAACTACTTTTGTGCAAACACCATCATACCCAACGCTATTTGTGTTTTTTAGTTTAAGTATGATTTTCATTATGTCGTATGGTGTGCTCGGTGCCATAAACATAGAGTCTTTCTTACTAACAATGTATTTTGTGATATTGTCACTGAAGCTAGTTATAGGCTGAATTTTATCAATAAAGTAATTGTTAAACAGGTTAGCAACAAGCTTAGGGTCTGTCATAATTTTATTATTAACTTTTAATTTATTTATGTTATTTCTAGGTATATTTAATTTCTTTTCATTTATTATCTGCCACACTGTTTTTGATTTATTTAATGATGTCTTTATTCTATAATTATTTTGTGCCCGTTTTGTCATATTAATAATCTTTTTATACAATTTAGAGTAATTTTTAAAACGTTTTTTAGTCTCAGTGGAAGGGTTTAGCCTATATTGCCATAACAGTTGTCTTTTCTTTTTGCTACATAACTTAATACCCCGTGATACCCATTTTTGTTTTTGTTAATATTAATGTAAACATTTACCACTGGGAAGCATAATTGGTATAACAGCAAAAATATTTCCATAAAAGCGTTAAAAGCCATGTTTGGGTCGACAGCTTTATATATGTCTGTATAAGAGATACTGCTCAAATGACCTTTAAATTTCAAAATATTTTCGTTGCTATAATCTCTTTTAGTGGTACGCCATCGATTAATAGCATCTACTGCTCTAATTGGACACTTTATTATCTGAGCCGTATGATCCGATAAAGCTAATTCTAATACTGTAGCCTCGCAAGGCCTGCTGAGGTTATGAGCAAAATTGTCAATGCAGGTTCCACTCTTAATTCGGGTAGGTTGATTTAAGGCAAGTTTTAAATTAAAATTCAGTAACAAACTTTCGAATTCATTTGTCTGTAAGTTTTTTTTCAACAAGTCTATGTTAAAGTCTCCTACTAAAATTATGTTTGTGTCTTTTCTTTTTGTTGATTCACGTATGATCTTTTCTAATGTAGCAAAACATTCATAGAGATTATTTGTTTTTGGTACTCTATAGACACAAACAACAACAAGCTTGTAATTGAGTAATTCTATTGCGCAACATTCTAAAATTCCAGCCTTTGACATTTTTGCTATTCGCGGTAGTTCTTTCCATTCAATTCCATTCCTAACCAAGATACATGATCCGCCCCTTTTACTCTCTTGACGACTGAAATAAGTAGCTAGAACGTAGTTATGTATATAAAGTTGATTTTCACTACCACTTTTCATGAAATGCTCGCTAATACACAAAACATCAATCTGTATCTTTTGTTCTATAAGTTCATGCAGACAGACTGAAAGTGTATCCGATTTAGATAGTAAACCTGCAATATTTTGGTGCATTATATATAGTTGTCTACTTAAGAAAAAAAATATTATCATCCCCTAATTTGTTATCAATTTCGTATGGAGTGGACACGTCGAAAGATTGAAAACTATCATTATTTTGTATGATGTCAAGAGTAAGATTCAATAAATTATTAAAAATAGTCTGCAATCCGATGTCATTAATTGAGCCTAATTTTCTATTAAACATGCTGTAATTACATTCCAGATTCAAATTACTATCTAATAAATAAGCATAACCGTGCATCATTATGTCCAAATATAATAAATTATTAAATGTTTCTATTCTAAAATTATATATACTAGAGTAATAAGAAAACTTATACGTCGGTAAACAGATGATGATGTTTGTGTGCTGTATGTCACACAGAACTCTTCTTATGTGGAAAATAATGTCATAATAATTCTTAGTTGTTACAAAGTCCTCTTCCCCAAGAAATATAATACAGAAATCTTTCATAGAATAATCTTTTAATTGTGAAGCCAGTCCTTTTAAAAGTTGTTCTATATTTCTATGAGGTTTTAAGTAATGACAAATCTGGTAATTGCACTTGAATGTATTCTTTGCCACAGACAATAAGTCGTTTCTATTATTCGTACTCAGTATGTACATTTTATGTTGTTCCATATTAGTGTGGTGGTGTTTTACTTTTGGGTCGTTCTCTTTACGATGTATGATTTCATTATTTTTTTGATCAAAGTCTATCATTTCAGTTTGAGTCTGCTTACTTATATTGTGATTTAAGTTACCCTTATTCTTTGGAGTAGTCTGCCTATTTTTTAAAACTGGACTGTTATTAACCAGTTTGTATAATGCATTTTTTTTAATTAGTTCTTCATTCTTCTTTTTCAAATTATTATTCTCCAAAGAAAGTATCTCAATTTCAGAGTGAGCACTACTAAGCTCCAGCGATAAATTTTTTATTTGCTCTTTTAGTTGAGATATCCTCTCATCTTCGCTGTATATTATGTCCGGCATACTTTCGTTAATTGTATTAGTTATTGATTCTGGTTGCATTATATCACTCTCGTCCATTAAAGAATCGGATTTTGTTCGCCTTCGACGAAACGTTATATTTTCCAAGAAGTTCATATTTAGTAAACTGCGTTACTTTTATTTTAATTTAGTACGTTTGCAATATTATTTAGTGATTATAATAGCAAATTATAGCAATATTCAAATAAATGTCAAAAATGTGCTCTGTAGAAACTGAGGTTTCGAACGCGGCCCAGCCGAAGATGAGGCCTGTTTATGTGGCCGCTTATACCGTGACGCTACGGCTACATTTAGATAAATAAGCGAAATATTTCTTCTATTATTTCAAAACATAAATTTTTGATAGTTCCGAAAAAATCCGTAGTTGAGGGTTAACAAATTTTATTTTACTAGTTATATATTTTGCACTGTAGGTATCCTTATCACTATTAACTCGATATATTTAGCTGTATTATTACATATAAAGTAATTATTTTTGTATAATATCATAAGTGCTGGTGCAAGAATTTATTTATTGGTGTTTGCATCGTTATTTGTGATTATAAAAATACATTTTCACCACTGCTCGAGGATAGTTTTAAACACCAAAAAAAGAAAAAAATCTTATTTCACAGTGAGTATTTAGTTTAGATAACACTTTCACAGATGTTAGTTGCTAGACACTTTTTGTTTATAACAAGAAATGTGCGTTATTTAACTTTATTAATATTTATTTATTAATATGTAACCGAGAAATTGTTAGCGTGACTACAGCGCCGCCAATCAGTATATATAACATACGTCGATATTCTGCGAGAGTGTGGTACCACCCCGGTCGGGCCTGCCCGCGGCTGTAGATAGAGAACTATCAACAGTGTGGCTTTACCACAATAACCCCTCCTCTCTTGTTCCTCTTCTTCATGTTCTATTAAAAAAGTTTCTCTGTAAATTTTCAAATCTATCGTATGTTTACAACACACCTTATTTTTCTTTCAAATTAAAATAAGTACACTGTTTTAGTTGAATATATTTTAAAGCATTACCTTGAAGTTTATTAAAGGAAACCTCTCTTGAATCGGCGACATTCTTGTTGCTGTCATCTTTAGTCAAGTCCACAATAGCAGTTTTGGACGAAGTGCCCGTTAGTAGACCACCAAGAGCTGTGGCTTCAGAGGGACGGACGTTTGTCACTACACTATGGACATCTGTGAAAAATTAATAGTAATAATTTATTAATATAATAATACATTTAATGATTTTTGATATTTAAATACATTTGAAATAAAACTATTTGTACGGATTTTATAGCGTTTATATATGATTCATAATTTCCCGAAGTCTCATTTTATAGCGTTCGAAACATCTAATATCTCATATTATATTTTTTATTGGTCCAGTAATAATCCGGTCTCTCCCTGCCGAATCGATCGAGATGATGAAACGGCTTCAATAACAGGCTGTGTTTCCTCTCCCTGCCTATTGAGCGGGCCGTCGGTACTGTGCTAGCCCGGCGAGTTATCCTTTCGAGTGACTATCTGTAGACGTTCGGCCTTCGCATTTTTTTAATGCCTAATCAAACATTTTTGCAGTAGCCTGGTGTTAATACGGTTCTTCTTAGATTCTGTTTTTAGATTGAAGACAATAAAAAAAAGCCAAAATAATATTCTGCAGAGTTAATATTAAAAACACTTATACTTACTAGAAGGAGCTAAAGTTTTATCTTTTGTTTTAGTATTCTCTTTGTCTTTCTCCTTAACTTTTTCTTTCTTTTCTTCTTTTTCTTTCTCCTTCTCCTTATGCTTTTCTTTGTCCTTCTTTTTCTTCTTTTTAACTTCGGGTGTTTTTTCTCTAACAGGAGAAGGTGAATAATCACGATCTTCTTCACGATGTCGTTTCGGACGACCTTATGTGAAGAAAAAAAAGGTTAATCTATCAGTCATCTATTTTTCTAGGTGCTCAAACTCTAGTCCCTGAATGGTTAAGCCGTGTTGGGATACTGACATTTCAACAGATATTTATTAGTCCCATGTAATAATAAATAACATAATTGCTTGCTATTAGTACTTCAGAATTTTTTTATAGAATTATCTACTTAGAACTTTTGTCTCACAGTCAATAACTCCATGTTTATGCATGTAAGCCAGACCAGTCTGACTAAAGGGAAATATATGTAACACTCCAGATTTTTGCTGTATATATCGAATTATTATGAATAGCATTTTACTTAAAGAAATAAAATCATCGTTATCGCCTCCGCTTATATAGGTCCCACTGCTGAGCTCGAGTCTCCTTCAAAATAGGAGAGACATTGAACTATTACTCCATACTGGTCAGACGGGTTAGTATAGAGTTTTTCTTTGAGTTTTCCTCTCTTGTATAGATGTTAAATGTGTATAATATCCTTAAGTCGTCTTTTACTATACCCACGGGTAAGAGAGTTGAACTGAATTCTTACTCTGTCACAACACTGACTATGCTATAAGACACTACTAATAGAGAAATGAAGATATTATTGATACAAGTGAAAGAAAAGAGTTAAGCAAGAAATATATTCTTAATTGGTCACCACACGGAAAAGAAAGAAAGAAATAAAATGCTGCTATTTAATCCCACAGATCATTTCATAACTCCTTTAAGATGTAAGTGAGAAATATTGTATTCTTAAGAATTTTTTATTACTCATGGTGGCAAACGAGCAAGCAGCACACCTGATGGTAAGTGTTACTGCCACCCATAGATCTTTGCAATACAAAGGGTTACTGGTAGGCCACCGCCTGCAAATAAAAACTCCAAACCCTGCCAGAAAGTTAGGTTAGGTTAGTTAGGCTCTCTCGCTCACCGAACGAAGTGCAATAGCACATTGGCACTGCTCAGATGTCGATTTCTGTGAGTGTAGTATTACTCCAGACGGACCAGCCTACGAGTGTAGACAGAAAATTGTCAAAGGTGTGGCCCTATCATCACTAAATATTGTATCCTCTACTAAGTTGTGACATATTGTAGTTTTAATCTATAACCAAGTTTCAAGATTTATACGTAAGGAGTTTTAGCGCGAGAGGAAAAGTATCATGTGGTGCTCTTGTATTATATTCAATATAGTGTTTTAACGTGTTATATTAAATAATTTTGATGGCATTTCATGTAATTTGATGTGCAGGAAGTACTGAGGTGTAGTGAATATGATATAACAGTGCTTTACATACGTTTTCGTTTACCACTAAAATTTAAAAAAGATACATTTAATAGTGTGGCCATCACAGTGTTGAAGGCTACGATTTGACTTACTGACGGATGATAAAGTTAATTTATAAACAAAGATTTGGCTTGAAGGTCTTAGTAAAGCCCTTAGCCTTAAACTCAAAAAAGAACTCTATGTAAACATAAGCATGTGAGAAATCAAATATGTAATATTTACCTCTCTTGAGGGGTTTCTCTTTCTCCTTTGATATAGATATTGAGCGTGAACGTGATCTTATAATGTCAGCGCTCTGCCTCTCCAAATCTTTGAGTACAGGTTGTCTGGAAATTGTCAACATTACCTTTAGAAATTTCCTCACCCTAAAACTCTTCAGGTCATAATGATTTCTGATGTTCTTGCGAGTATTACACATTTGAAACAAAACTATTTTTATGGATTCTATCGGGATTCAGTGTTCATGGTCACAGAGGTCCACCCGTGACCATGAATGCTAAGGTAAAGTGTAAAAAAGTCGTGAAATTAAAAATCAAATACAAATGCGATAGAATCTGCAAAAATAGTTCGTTTCAGGTCAGTACAGTAAATTAAATTATAATATCTGTATTTTGTACCAATAAACCATGGAATAAAATAGAATATGTCACTATGTTCTTCTTTTGAGAATCTAAAAATATAAATCATTAATTTAGCATGAATAAGACTTTTAACTCCAAGAACACTTCATATAAGCCTAATTGGGTGGGTTTGGGGTTTAGGCAGCGGCCTAGTTATACCCTTAGTATTGCAAAGGTCCATGGGCGGCAGTGACACTTACCATCAGGTGTGCTGCTTGTCCGTTTGCCACCATTAGCAATAAAAAAAATATATATATAAACTATCTACCGATTATCTTACTATGATACTTTAGTGTTTTAATGGGATAAGAAATCAATTCACCGATTCTTTTTTGCCAATGAGTGTTATAAGACACTCATCATCTCAGCCCAGACATGTCCCACTGTCGGGCCGAGCCTCCTCCATAATGGGAGGGACATTAACCTACTATACCGCGCTGGTCAGGCATGTTGGTATAAGGTTTTATTTAATTTTTTCCTTCTCTTGCATAGATGTCATATGCATTTTATATCCAATATGTGTCTTTTACGATACCCACAGGTAAGAAAGGGGGTAGTGAACTGTATTATTTCTCCGTCACTACATAGATTATGTTATAAGACACTACTGAGAGATAAATGAAGATATTATTGATACAAGTGAAAGAAAACTCAAAATAAAACATAGTACAGTAGTATAATACATCAATTTTGCCTCCAAAGTGGTGGATTCTTGATCCTAGCAGTGAGATGTGTATGAGCTGAAGATCTTAAACTTACTTGCCGAGCAGTTGGTATGCCGTAAATTGATCCCCATTGTAAACAACATGTCCACCAGTATCTTTTACCATCTCATCTAATTTGTTTTGAATGTTTTTATATTCATCATCAGCGTTCTTATATGCTTGTTGTTGAACTTCTGAGAGCTCTTCTTCCCAACATTCTAGCTCTAGTGTTGGTACATCGGGCCCGAAGTATGAACGCTTGTACAGATCTGCTTCTATGATCTCCGCAACAGGCGGGACTATCTTCTGTAATTATTAAAAGGGTTACATTACATAAAGATTGATTTTAGAATAGGATAAAATGTTAACAATTATCTAGTTTATATACTGTTTTAATTATTATTCCCAAGAACTGCGATTTAATATCGTTATTTGTAAGTATTAAAAGTTTTACAATAATTTGGGTGGGATTAATTTGTAAAAGGCTATGATAGCATTTTAGGAAATAATATTGTTTGTTTTGGACACGGCATCAACACAAAACAAAACTCCTCTTGGTAAATATTGAAGGGCAGACACAATATGTTGCCTTGTTATTCTTTAACTATAAAATAAGTAATCAATTTCAATATCAATCAAAATAATGCTATAAAAACTGAATTACTTCGGCAGGTTTTGCCTCTGCATCTGTTGTAGCCTTCTTCAGCTTCATATTTGTAGCCGATATTAGCCAACCATGTATATATTTTGATCACATGAAATCTTAGTTCACGCTTTTGTTTACTGAAAGCAAAAGCTTAAATTATTAAAATAAATAAATCAATTTATTCCGGAAGATAGAATCTTCATAGAGTAATGAGTAAAACATCAATACAATAAAAAAACAGAGTACATAATAATAAAAATAAAAGAGTGCCTTGCGACAGTATACACATAGCTACTTTTGTGCGATAATGTATAGTGATAAACGTGATAGTACATGAGTCACTTCAAACGTCCCATATAAAGAAATGAATTGCTTCCAGAGGCGGCTCTAGCACATGTAGTGCCCGGGTGCCATCAATAACTTGGCGCCTTCTTGTATTTGATTGCGTTAACAAATCGGATTGGATTATAAAGTTACAGTGAACATGGTGACAAAGCAACCTACCTAAACTTGTCAAATAATGCACCCACTACGTTTATAAATGGTTAGGCACCCGCTGCCTAAGGTGCTTCCGCTCCGTGCGGAACGTTACAATGGAGGCTCTATGTGTCCCGAGCGGCTCCCGGTGCCACCTAATACCTGGCGCCCGGGTGCACCGCACTCTCTGCACTATAGGTAAAGCCGTCCAAACTTCCAACACTTTTATGTCATTTTAAACTATTCGAGGACCACCTCGAATTTTTCTAGAATTTCACCAGAAATTGTTGCCCTTAATTGATTTGCTTAGTCGCCGCCTTGTAAGTAAGACTCAATGAAATTATCAAGCGTGCGAGTAGTCTGTTCTACGCATATTCCTCATGAATGACGATAAAGTTCTTAGATCTATTTAAAAAAAATTCAACGTATTCATTATCATTATCTAATCATTATCTCAGGTCACATATGTATCTACATATCTACATCCCACTACTTGGTTCGAGCCTTCTTCAAAACAAGAGAGAATTGACCTGCTATACTACGTTGGTTAGACCGGTTGATATTAGTGTGCTATCCTAGTTATATTTCCTTCCTAGAGGAGTAAAGGAGACTTGAGCAATATCTCCCATACTCTTGTATAATAATACGAATGATGGATGAATGGTGATATTGTAATGAATACGTGTAATAAGTGCATTTATAAAAAATAATATAAGAAAAATTGCTGAAATCAACAAACGCCGACAATTTACATACATTTACATACAATTTAGTTTGTATTTTAATTATATTTTCTTTTTTACGTAGATTACTTAAGTACTAAAACACTTCTGTGACAACGTCTAACTTCATTTCATGTATAGTGCCACAAACTTATCTGACCCGGTGACAGCGCCGCTATTATCGCATTTAGTGTTGCCAGTAGATTCTAGTTACAATAAAATCGGTAAATACTTCCCCATGTGGTAACGGGTTTAGAAAACACTAGTCCACACTCCTATACACAATTTCCTGTGGAAGTCATAAAAAATAGAATTATAGCATTTTCTCATGTGGGCTCACGGATAGGAAGTAGGTTAGTGTGATACAAGCATCAATGCTTATGAACACATTTTATTATGCTTAATATAGAAGAAACAAAAATGTAGTTTTTATAAATACTTATATTTTAACACAATAATTATGATCTATAAGTGTAAGGCAATGATAATGAAAGGCTCATCTAAATATGTATCCCTTTTTCTGTATTAGTTTTAATTTTTTTTTCACGTGATTACAGTGATTTTTCTATTCGCCTATAGTTATTCTATTAATAGCCTCTGCAATTAATTTAGGCATTTTCTTACGTATTTTTCTTGGTGTACAAAGTTTTAATCCACTCTCTTCGGCCTGCTCTTTATCCATTAAAAGTTTTGTTATAAATCCTTCTTCAACCCCTATAAAAATATTTTTTTTTTTACATTAAATATAATATTTATTTTCTGATCATCGACAAATAGAAATACACAGAGGTACATATATATATATATATATATATATATATATATATATATATACTCACTATAATGTTATACTCAAAATATGTTATAGTTAATAACAATCAAGCACATTCATTACAATTGTATTAATATTATTGTATTATTTGTATAAATATATAATAATTCTATTCAAAATATAATTACACTCTAAGAATAAATCAATTAATTATATTTAACACATAACAAACTATATTTAATGTTTATTAATAGTGTTCTTTTTCTTTCAAAACTAACAACACTAACCTGTGGCGCCTCATACAATTTTTTAAAAGGTATTAATGACGTTTGAAGATGTTCTTCCTTCCTCATATAACTTAAAACTTGTAATATAATATTTATTGCATCATTTTTCGCATTTTAAAACCACAAAAAATAAATAAACAAGGAGTAAACAACCAACAACTGAAATATCGGCATATTGGTAGGATAATTGACGTTTGATGACATTCCAAAATGGCGTCATTAGTTCATCAATTTGCCACCGGGTCAGATAAGTTTGTGGCACTATACCTTTTAATTGAGAATACCCTCAAATGAGGTGATACTATCCAGTATAATATTATAATCTATGGGTGATACATTGTCTGACCTCATTTGACAAAATGAGTACCTCATACGAAATCAACATTTTTAACCGACTTCCAAAAAGGAGGAGGTTCTCAATTCAAACGCTATTTTTTTTTTTTTTTTTTTTTTGTATGTTTGTTACGCGATAGCAACGCCAATTATGGATGGATTTTTATAATTCTTTCTTTGTTAGAAAGAGGATACTCTAAGGGTGGTCCCATATGCAGGGTATCAGGATCTGATGCTGGGATCCTGGGAAAATCGAGAGTAATTCCTTAAAATGTAGTGCAAAAATGCTGTTTCTGACGCCTCTGTACATAATTTATAGTTCATCTAATCTAAGAAGTGCATTTTGACGTTTTGCTTTTTTTAATACACAATAACCTCGGTCAAACGTTGATGACACATGATTGTAAACACGAAATCTGAAATTTTAAACAACTATTAAGTTATTTACATAATTAACATTGCGGGTGACTCTCTTGTACAATAATACATACCATCACGCCATGTCCCTTGCAGGGTAGGCAGAGAGAACAGAGTGCCAGAGAACTCTATCCTTGCATACTTCACTGGCTTCCTCAACATTCATAATTCTCTTCATACACGCTCGCCGGTTTCGGAGACTCTTGACTCCACCTTCCTTCAGCAAATGACCGATCTGGTCTAGGTAGGTTAGTCTCGGTCTCCCCCGGTACCTACATCCTTTCACTTTCGCATTGTATATCTTCTTAACCAGACGTTCGTTCGGCATTCTTTCCACATGTCCGAACCATCGGAGCATTCCCTTTCGCATCTTTACACCAATACTCTCTTTCATACCTACTCGCTCTCTTACGTCGTCGTTACGAATGCGATCGGTCAGCCTAACTTCACAGATTTTCCGTAGAGATCGCATTTCAACTGCATTAATTTTACTTTCATATTCTTTTCTGTATACACAACTCTCGCTTCCATACAGTAATGTTGGGACAAGCTCTACGTTATGTATTGCTACACGTGCCTTCTGGCTGAGGTAGTGGCTACCGAGAAGTTGCCCCAACGCTTTGTTCACTCTATTTCCCGCATTCACTCATCGCTCTATATCAGTGGTGTACCTTCCATCTCGGCTAAATCCACATCCAAGATATACAAATTCATCCACTTGCTCCAGTACATCATTATCTATTGTTACTCTTACATCTGTTTTGGCTTCATCTCTTTAAAAGACCATTAATCTAATGTTGAAACTCGTAAAAATAATTTAAAATAAAAATAACATGATAAATAGTAATTGTTATTCACGACCTAACAATGTCACTTCATCACGTTCTATACAGTAGTGCTTGACAACTTCCAATTCACGAATATCCAAATATTCGGTAAAAATATTAGAATAATACAATTAATCGAATAGAGATTTTGACAGAGATGGCCATTTCGACACTTTGATTGATGAGGAAATAATTATTAATGTTCGCGACGCTGATAATTCAAGTAATAGTAGTAATTCTTAATAAATAGCCATTTTTAAAGCCAGTTTTATTTTTAATTAACCTAATCCTACTAAATATGATGAATAGATTCTATGCCGAAATAATTAAATTTTTTTAGTACTAATTTAGCACTTAATTAATTCATCAACTTTTTGAAAAGTAAAAAATAAACCGATTATTAATTATAAAGAATCAATATTGATTTCGCAGTAAAATCGGATATTTTCGATAGCGATTATTTGGTTCACATACCTAGACAACTTACTCAGACAGCTGTCAAAGTGCACTTCTTAGATTAGACAGACTATAGTTTGATTATTTGTGTATGGAGATTATCTTTATGAGCTTTAGCTGGTAAAACAACAATGTTACTAAGGGGTAAAATAAGGGTCACGGGATGAACATTTATATGGAAGTTTATCATTTTCAAAGTAGTTAAGTACGAAATTTCGCACACCTACATCTTTTTAGAAATAAAATAATATGTGTGTTAGCATTTTTTCAAAATTTCACTACTAAGGGTTAGTATAAGTAGTATAAAATAGGTAAAAACAAGTGAAAAAAAATAAAATATATTTTTTTAATTAATATTAATTATTTTTTTAAATATTGTATTTTTTTTTCAATTTTGTTAAACTTTCGTGTATTAAGCTAATACGTTGAGATCGTTGCTCCTCGATTTAGTTTGATAAAGTTCGCGAATCAAACTGAGTCGCTGAGAATGACTTTCTGTAGTTTCATTACGCTTATATAAGTTTGTGTATGCCCTCATCTGAGAAAGCCTATTGACCCGCTGCTCATCACTCTCATTTGTAATATTTATCCCATTTCCTAACCCCATTTTTCTTTAAACGACTGTCGCTCTCGTCACTCGTATCTTCCAAACGGTGCTGTCTCATTTGAGCAGCCCGTTTACTAGGTCTACCTATTAAAAAAAATCTGAATTCACTTATTTTCCACTAAAAACCGGCAAATAAAAAAATATTTTATAAAAAAAACAAAAACCGACTTCAAAACTATACCTACGATAAACGATATACAATAAACTTACACTAAAAAGTAGAAAATAATTCTTTTAATTAGTTTAATCTCAAAAGAATAACAGAACAATTTACGAAATTATAGTATACCTACCTATTTACAGGTAGGTATGTAAAAACTTATACTATGTCAAGAAAAATGGATAATAATATTATATTTTGTATTTCAAAGCAAGGAGCATTGAAATACAATAAACGAAATTATTAATATTTATTTACAAGTACTATTTTTTTGGAGTCGGTGCCAGCTAAATCAAAATTAAATTCCCTTGCATAAATCTTTTAAGCGCATTAAATCATCAATCAAATCTGCCCGCGTTCGGGTAGTTCACTCAGTGACATCGCCCCTCTTTTCTTGCACCTGCCTCGCTCCGGCTATCGCCCTATTCGAAGTGATCGTCCATCTTTGCGTAGGTCAGGTAGGTACTGCGTGAGCCGCGTGATGTTCGCAAAGTAGAAAAACTTTCCTTGGCTGGCACCGACTCCAAAAAAATAGTACTTGTAAATAAATATTAATAATTTCGTTTATTGTATTTCAATGCTCCTTGCTTTGAAATACAAAATATAATATTATTATCCATTTTTCTTGACATAGTATAAGTTTTTACATACCTACCTGTAAATAGGTAGGTATACTATAATTTCGTAAATTGTTCTGTTATTCTTTTGAGATTAAACTAATTAAAAGAATTATTTTCTACTTTTTAGTGTAAGTTTATTGTATATCGTTTATCGTAGGTATAGTTTTGAAGTCGGTTTTTGTTTTTTTTATAAAATATTTTTTTATTGTTGATACACATCACTAATAGTATATTTCGCTCTCAGATTTATATATTTTGTAGTCATAGACTAATAAAAGTCTTTCTCGGCAAATCTATGATGAAATCGGTCCATAGATCAACAAATACACAAAAATGACAGTGGAACAAATATCCAGTTTGTGATGCGATTATATGCGATAAAATAAAGAAGAACTAAAGAGGTAAACAGTTTTGTGGAAAATGGAGGCAGTTCCTAAATTGCCTTTAATAAGTTTTGAGCTAAAAACAAGTCCAGAAAACACCCATTTTGGTCCCAAATTGAAACAGGTAAGCAGATCCCATTTTGTGATATAAAACTACTTTCAGCACTTCTTTGTTATTTTTCACGATAAATATTTTTCAGTACATTGCGGAAGCTTATAGAGAAGATCCGGATAGTTATAATAATGAAATTCATCAATTGGAAGGACTGCGGTCGGCAGCTGTTCGACCTACTATCGATCTTGCGGGTCTTAGTGCTCTCAATAGATACTTTTGCCAGCTCCGTGCAATGCAAAGCCGATTCCCTATGGGGAAAGGTCAACCAGCGGCGTGTTCCTTTAATTGGTAAATCTAATTAAATCTTATTATTCTTATTAATTAGTCCTTGTATGAATCACATTATCACTTGATTTGTTGTGTGACGTTTATAGGATCATTGTCTGATAAAGTGAATTGTCAGACTGTTTATTATATGTTTACATGATTGTCCAAATAAGATATACACAATTTTAAAAACAATTTTACACTTAGAAGAATCTTGTAACATAATATTTTTAACTTACTTTTTAGTTCCGATATACACTTTACAGTTTTATCATAGTTGTCTGTAATATTATTATGACTGGAAGTATTTTACTAAGCTGTATTAAGTCCCCTTAGTACATACATACATACATATCATCACGCCATATCCCTTGCAGGGTAGGCAGAGAGAACAGAGTGCCAGAAAACTCTATCTCTGCATACTTCACTTGCTTCCTCAACATTCATAATTCTTAGTATATATATTAATCATACCTTATTAATCATAACATCAATGCTATTTATTGATGCTGAGAAATTCAAATACAGTATGATATTTCAGGAAGGATCTCTATGCAAACATGAGTTGTTCCCTACCAGATTTAAAGTTTGAAATGGCATGCATTTTGTACAACATTGGTGCTTTACACAGTCAACTTGGTGCATCTGAACCTCGGAATACTGCAGATAGCTTAAAGTCTGCTTGTAGCCATTTCCAGCATGCTGCCTGGGCATTTGTACATTTGAGGGAACATTATCCTCAACCATCTGGTGTTGATGTATCTACAGAGATTGTAAGACTACTACAAGAGATTTGTTTTGCCCAGGCACAGGAATGTATTCTTGAAAAAAGCATACAGGATACTAGAAAACCAAGTGTTGTTGGTATGTAATACTGGTTACTTATTAAATTTCATTAGAAATTGGTATAGCAGCGATTATTATTACGATATCTTATATAAAACATATATACTATGCTTTTATAATTTGCATATAGCAAGGTATGTAAGTGATATAATTATTACATACATACATATCATCACCCCATATCCCTTGCAGGTTAGGCAAAGAGAACAGAGTGCCAGAGAACTCTATCCTTGCATACTACACTTGCTTCCTCAACATTCATAATTTTCTTTATATATCCTCGCCGGTTTCAGAGACTCTTGACTCCACCTTCCTTCAGTACGTGACCAATCTGGTCTAGGTAGGTGAATGTTGGTCTCCCCCAGTACCTACATCCTTCCACTTTTGCATTGTATATCTTCTTAACCAGACATTCGTTCGGCATTCTTTCCACATGTCCGAACCATCGGAGCATTCCATTTCGCATCTTTACACCAATACTCTCTTTCATACCTACTCGCTCTCTTACGTCGTCATTGCGAATGTGGTCAGTCAGCCTAACTCCAAAGATTTTCCGTAGAGATTGCATTTCGACCGCATTAATTATTATGCTGTATAATTAATACATTTTCTGTGTGGTGATGGAGTAAGAATACAATACACCATCCCCTATCATAGCTGTGGATGTTTGTAAGAGATGACTAAGGGATACAAAATGCATATAGCATGTATGCCAGATATGGAAAACTGGAAACAAAACCCTGTACTAACACATCTGGCCTGTATGGTATAGTAGATTAATTTCCTTCCAGTTTCATAGAGGCTCAGGCCCAACAGTGGGACGTGTATGAGCTGAGATGAATGAATAAAAATAAATATCATTCCTAATGTACCTTTGACATTTATGGATTCAATATTATTCAATAAAATAGTGTCCGACCGAAACCGAAACCGAATTTCGGCAACGGTCTCAGTTTCGGCCGAAACCGTAACTTTCTTATAAAACTCGACCGAAACCGAAACCTAACATTCGGTCGGACACTACAATAAAATATTGATTTAAGTAGTAGTATCTGTATCTAAATCGATTCTTATGCTTTAAAAATTGAGTGCATGGGCACTCAAGAAATTCATGGTCATAGTAATAAAAAGTTAAAACGAATTTGATCACTTTGATTGCATGAAAGTTATAGTTTTTTTAACAATTATATAAAATGTTGTAAATAAAAACTTGCTTATAAGTGTTTACTTGCTTGTGAGTTATACTATATAAAACGGAATGTTGCACGTGGAACTCGAACACACACCTCTTGGAAATCCATTCCAATTGTCCTACCACTTACATAGGTGTGAGCTTCTGTATGACATTCAGTTTGCGGCTTGTATCATTTTGTTGATTTTATGAGAGATGACTTCATTTTTAAACAAGTAAACAAGTGTTTATAAATAACATAGCATGTTATATGCTAAATAGCAGTAATTTTAATATTTTAAATATCAATTGTAGTGTCCGACCGAATGTTCGGTTTCGGTTTCGGTCGAGTTTCGGCAAAAAACGTGTTTCGGTTATGTTTCGGTTTCGGCAGCAAACCTGCCGAAAATACGACCGAAACCGAAACTGCATTCGGGAGTTTCCGCGCTGTGCTCGGGTGTGTTCGCCGCGGTAAATGACATCCAAGCGACGATGACATTTGGCCGCGTCCACGTGCGTAATCATGTCGTAACCTGTTTGTTTGCAGTGCATTAGGTAACAACATAAATAAGTATTAAAGCTACCTATGTGATTTAAAGAAAAAAAATTAAAACTGACTGATTATAATACATTTTCTCTATTTTTCTCTGAAAACATGATCTTTATAAGAAAGTTTCGGTTTCGGCCGAAACTGAGACCGTTGCCGAAATTCGGTTTCAGTTTCGGTTTCGGTCGTAAAAACCAGTTTCGGCCGGACACTAATCAATTGTATTATACATGTTATAATTTTTTTCATTTGCTCTCTTCTCAGGTGCAGTAGCAACTCAAGTGATGTTTTTCTATAAAAGCTCACTGGGTTATCTCGGTCCTTCAGTTGGAGCAGATAATGTCCATGAGATTATTGGCACCAAATTGTACAACTACTGGCACAGATACTTGTCATTTAAACATTCATATATTGGTTGTGTTGTCTGTTTGTATCAAGGTATGAATTTTGTTGTTATTAGTCTTTAATTTTTACAACCAATAGTATCTTAGCAGATTTCATATACAACACAGTAAATATCTTTATATATGTAATTCTAATGTATGTGTGTGTGTCACTGAACTCCTCTTAAACGGCTTGATGGATTTTGTTGATAATTTTTGTGTGTGTTCAAGTGGATTCGTGAATGGTTTAGATTTGCAATTGGACCCTGTATGTGTCGCTGCGATCGAGTTGTTGGATTTTTACTGTTCGTACATTGTTAGACGTTTGCCGGATCCGCTAGTAGATTATAAAATTATTCATTAGAACTAGTGCATTATGTGAGTACACAAAGATAAAAGCAAGATAGAATTCCAATGCAGCACAAAAAACATGACAAAACTGTATAAAAAAACTTTTAATAAAAACAGTGTTATGTAAAGCAATAAATGACAGAAGGCTCAAAGGACAATACATACTCGTATAAGATTTTGTTCACTAAGAA
The DNA here is from genome assembly GCA_905163515.2 of Lymantria monacha. Taxonomy (NCBI): domain Eukaryota; kingdom Metazoa; phylum Arthropoda; class Insecta; order Lepidoptera; family Erebidae; genus Lymantria; species Lymantria monacha. The sequence goes on from LR991084.1 coordinate 5,477,208, forward strand.
ATTATAATTAATAGTAAATTACTAATTGTAGCATGCTTAGTAAAATAATGTGAGAGAATCTTGAGAAAAATTGAGAAAATTGAGTTGTATTCTTACTCCGTCACCACACAGATAATAATGTCAACGAAATACGTAATATTGAGAATAATTCATAAATTACTGGAAAGGTCTTTATCAAATGTAAATGAGACCACCAGGGAAGAACCAGCTTTCAATTAAAAAAGAATCATCAAAACCATTTTGCATAGAAGAAAGTTTTGAACATTTAAACAATGTGACACAATAAAAGTAAAGACAAACTGAGTACCTCCTTCCTTTGAAGTTGATTGATTATTTGGAATAAAATATTCTTCTTATTCTTCCTATAGGTATGCATGCAGAAGAACAACAGAAAATGGGTGAACGTGTCGGTTTCTATCAATATGCTGTAGAGAAACTTGGTGAATGTAGAAAACTTGTCAAGTATATAGAACCAGTACAAGTGACACAGGAAGCCCTGACTTTCACCAATGATGTTGTTGAAGGGAAACGAAAGGCTGCTAAGAATGAAAATGAATTCATTTACCATGAAGAGGTGCCTGATAAGGACTTATTGATGGATATGAAGCCAGTGTGTCTAGTTAAAGCCTTGCCAATTAATTTCAACGATCCCGAAGTAAGTTTCTTTGATGGTTAATTTATTTGTTAATTAAATCATTAATTGGAATCTATAACATTCAGTATGAGAGCTTGATACTTAAATCACTCCGTTCTTTGTGTAGTCATGTTTGGTCTTGATCTCAGGTGTCAGGTTCGGACATATTTTCTCGATTGGTCCCAATGGGCGCACACGAGGCCTCTTCCATGTACTCCGAAGAGAAAGCGAAATTATTACGTCACATCGTAAGTCAAGTGGAAGCAAAGAATACTGAGCTGTCGGAATTCATGTCATCCTTACAACTTGAACAATTAGATATACTTGATTCTGATCAAAAGTAAGTTGAAACCAAAATCTAAATTTTCTACCTTCATACCGCTAAGCTATAATGCAGGATAACATACGTCATTGAATAATTATGGAGCCTAACATGTGCTATACAAGTATTTGTCAGCGGCCCCGCCTGCGTAAATAGTGACTTTAACAACATGAAATTCTGTCACAAAGGAATAAATTATTGGGACATAAACTATCCTAGGTATTAATCCAGGAAATGGTCCATTTTTATGCCAATTTTCATACAAATCTGTCCAATGGTTTTCATATGTATGTATATGAAAGGATATGTTACATAAGGTTTTTAGAAATTTAATCCATTTGAAATAACCATTAGGATCACATACGGCTACGAATTAAACCACCATTTAGTTATCTGTGGGATTCGTATTATGGGCTGAGGCTAAGGGGGCGTTCAAGTACTACGTAACGCAATTTTTGAAGATTTTTGATCCTCCCTCCCCCACATGTAATGCGCCGTAACGTATGTCTGTACGACCCCAAACCTCTCTAAACTTTACGTAACACCCAAGTGACCGTTTTTAAACGTGTTTGGAAATTTTAATTCCCTAGTTTCTTATTTAATAACAAAAAACAATGCTAAGTAACTCATTGTTTGAGCCCTCCCTCCCGATTATGTAACGCATTGTAACATTTAACAAGACTCCCCCTCCCCCCAAATTGCGTTACGTAATACTTGAACGGCCCCTAAGGCTTAAGATATATGTCCTGCTGTTGGGCAAATACCTCCTGCATAATGTGAGACTACAATCCTACGCTGGTGAAAAAGCTAGCCTAATTTTGTATCGAGTTTACCCTGTGTTGCCATGTTGTGATATGCTTACATTTCTTAGTCGTTTTTTTACATCATGTTACTAGACGGAAATTTTAATTAAAAATAGATATATATTTGGTTAGCGTGATGTAATTCCTGAGGAGGGTTGACGTCTGGCAGGCGGCCGGTCATAAGAGTACCTATAGTATCGACCCCAAGTAATCGGGATAAGAGTAGGAGAATGATGATGATGATGATGGTTAGCATGATGTAATAAATAGTCTTCATTTGGAGGAGGCTCTAAGGATATCACCATATCATCTCAGCTCATATAAGCCCCACTGCTAGGTTCGCCTCCACAATAGGAGGGTTAGTGATCTACCTCGCTAATCAGACGGTTTGGTATAGCGTTCAAGTTTTATTTCCTTTTTAGGAATATAGCATTGATTGATTGATTATGATGACATTGTTGATATTTTTTTTTGTTAGTGTGCCACAAGAAATAGTTGATAGATGTGCAGCCATGAATGCCAAATCGGAAATAATACAAACGTTGGTGGACTCGATGAATAATCTGGCGGAGATCATCAGTGATGTGGAACATTCCCTTGCGGAAATCAAAAACCTTATACAGGTATTTATTGATATACGAAATATATCAACGCTAGAAAGCATTAACGTACATAGTAGTAACCCACAAAATAAAAAAAAAATGTGAAAATAAAATGTAACGTTGTAAATTTCCGTACCCAAAGAGTAAAACGGAACTCTATTACTAATGCTAGGGCCGCACCTGCGTGTATCGTCACGAAGCTTCGTGCAATGAGACGATACACGCAGATGTGACCGGTCATTATCGGCTATCGTCGCGGACATTCGGGCTTCGTGGGCGTTATCGCTTGGGTGGCAAGTCAAAGGGTTTTAGCGCGCTAATATATCGCGCTCTGTGGTCAGACTAGCGTTTTTCATTTCGGCGGAAATTTTCGATGTGTTTAGACGCGTTCGAGGATCTCCAGTTAATCAATAAATATGGAGTGGAGTGATGAAATGGTGTTAGAATTTTTACACCATTATGAAGCGGGACCCATGAAGGGATCCAAAGAAATCATTATGTAATTATTAGCATAATATAGCTGTAATACTAAAGCAATTCGTCATCCATAGTTAAACGCATGAAAATGATTTCGGCCAACTTTAATTATTGCACGATACTTCGTGTAAAATACCGAAGTCGCTAATGGGACCACAGTTTTATCGCGATAACTTTCTAGTGTACAAAACGTACGAAGCTTCGCCACACATTACTTCGGGACGATACACGCAGGTGCAGCTCTAGCATAAGACTGACTGTCCATCCGTCTGTCACCAGGCTGCATCTTATGAACTGTGATTATTAGACAGTTGAAATTTTCACAGATAATGTATTTATGTTGCATCTATAACATAAATAATAAAAAAAAACAGAATAAAATTGATATTAAGGGGGCTCCCATACAACAAACATGATTTTTTGCCGTTTTTATAGATTACGGTTTACGATTAGCAAGGGACCCTTTGTGCGCGAGTCTGATTCGGATTTTGTTGGTTTTTTAGATAACATCCAAAAACTGGCAACTCTAGATTCATAAATACGAAAGTACCTAATAGTTTTTTAATTAAAATAATAAAAGGTTTTTTCTAGTCTAATGCACAATTTTAATTTAGGGGATTCCTACGTTTATGCTTTCTAGCGTCGAAATTAAGTAGTAGTTGTCTTTAACGACATTCACTAGCAAGAAAGTGGGTATCAACTCTTTACTACACGGAATTAATTGTATTGTTGTGAAAATAAGGCTAATGGGCATTATTTTTTTTTTAAGACAGTTGCCCGCTCTAATGCCTAAATGTTTTATGTCGCGGGAAACTCTACAATCAAATAATAAATAGATACAAATAATAATGTCCATATTCGGAACAGTCGATTGTGGTTCACAGAAATAACTGTTTGTACGTGTGAATCGAATCCACAACACTCGATATCGGATATCCACGCTTGTATTGATATTGCCCTTTATATTTAAGATATTTACGATATTTGTGCATTATATGAATGCTTATAAAATTCTCTTCATTAGTATTTTATATGAAAATAATAATTCTTTTTTACGGATTTTATCACGATTTTGACTTGTCCGACATCTTGAACATTTTGGTTTTAATAAACTACCACCGGATCGGAACACGGCATTACTGAGAAATATTCGCTTAGAAACTAAATAGGCATAATACTATATATTATTATAATTATTAAATTTTTAGAGAAATAAAATATCCTTTAATTATTATTTGTGTTTAAAATAAAACTATTTTTACGGATTCTATCGCGTTTGTCATGGGAGGACTGACTGACCATGAACGCTGTAAAGTGTTCTAAACGTTGGGAAATTAAAAATCAAATACAAACGCGATAGAATACGTGAAAATAATTTTGTTTCAAATGTAATACTCGAGTAAATATAAGAAATTATTATATTATTGTGTGTCAAATTATTTACAGGAAGAAACTCAGAAAGAGAAAGACTATCAGAAAATAATGGGTCCACGTCCACCATCTATCGTCCAGACAGAACTATCTCGTGAATATCATAAATACCAAGAAGCTCATACGAGAACCAATGAGAGCAATCAGGTGTTACACAAAGCTATGACGTTACACATAGCCAATTTGAGATTACTGTCACAGCCGTTGGACGTATTGGAGAGCAAGATACCTAGTATTGATAATATTTGTAAGTGTGTCACAGTTATTTATCTTGATATTATATTTTTCTTGTTCTTATTGCACCTTTAGTTTAGACTAGCTGTGCCAGCGGCGTCTGTCTGCGGTGGTCTGTTGCAATATTTCATGATTTGCTGTGTGGTAGCGGCTACGAATACTACCAAGCCTTACATGGCTTGTAGGTGTCATAAAAGATGTCTTAGAGCTTTCTATGTGCCAACGCCATCTGATGCAGTCATTCAGCAATTGGGCAGGAGGCCGGTCATAAAAATAGTGCCAATAACTTTTATAATATGTATGATAGAGAAATACATATTGCATAGACCCCAAGTAATTAGGATGGAAACAAAAAGTAATTAGGATAGCAGTATGATGATAATTAAAATGATGCTGTACATTACTGCAGAGTATAAATTATGAAATCATACCAATTTTCAAAAAAAAACCGCTCCTATTTTTTGCATAATTCACAAGCAAATAAAAAGACACACCAAATTTTAAGCAAACCATCGGGATGTATTCTGTCAATGATTTTAAAACCCTCTAAGAACTTCAAGAACCGTATTCTTCAATATACATTGAAATATCTTCAATATAAAGATTTTGTCTATAGGTTTATTATTAGTATAGATAACCTAAATAGAACCCGACATAGATCCCAATAAAGGTTATGATAAATCTGTGATAAATCATTTACAATATGTACCTAAATTAAATTAGAATGACAACACTGTATTTCTGAATACATAACTCTATTGTCATTAATTTTTCTGTTTACCTTCACAATTATTCTGATATTTTTTAAATACTTCCGAAATCATAGCATAAAAATACATATCCTGGTCTGTTCTATTTACTGTCCGTATCTGTATCGTCCTGTACCGGTGCGTTCTATTTACTGACCGTATCTATACTGCCCTATACTGATGCGTTCTATTTACTGTCCGTATCTGTACCGTCCTATACTGATGCGTTCTATCTACTGTCCGTGTCTGTACCGATCCGTCTTATGTAGATTTTTTTAAATTATTCTATAGAAAAACAATTTTACTTTATAGCGGGTCTAGACCGCGACACAATGGCGGAGATGCGTCGCGTTGTGGGCAAAGTCCGCGAGATGCAATCGCAGAGAGATTCACTTGTACAGCAACTGCGAGACGCGCTTACAGCCGACGATATCACAACACAATTACTCGCGAGATCAGCGGAGCCCACTGAAGAAATCTTTAAAGAGGAGATCGAGAAACACACACAAAAGGTACTAATTATATTCTTACTATTTATTTATCCTTCAAAAAACTATAACATCTTTCATTAATTTTGATCTTAGTTTGCGTCTCACTATAGGACTCAGGCCTTCTCCACAATAGGAGTTCTCCACAATTTAATAGCATTTGTCCTACTATGCCATCCTGATTAGATGGGTTGATATTGGCTTTTTTATCTTAATAGTGTATAATCTTTTATATTTTAATAGTGGCAGGACCACGCTGTTGACAATTCTCTGTCTACAGCCGCGGGCCGATCCGTCCGGGGTAGTACCACACTCTCGCAGAAGATCGACCTCTGAGTAATGGCAATGTGCTATTGCGCTTCGTTCGGTGAGCGAGAGAGCCGGAAGCCCAACTGGGTGGGTTTAGGGATTGTAATGGTAGACAGCGGCCTAGCTATACCCTTGGTATAGCAAAGTTGCTCGTTTGCCACCATAAGCAATAAAAAAAAAATATCGAGGTTTACTTCTCTTGTATAGATGTTGTAATTTTTATTGCTTATAGTGGCAAACGAGCAAGCAGCACATCCAATGGTAACTTACTGCTGCTCATAGACCTATGCAATACCAGGGATACAGCCTTTGCCTACCAACCTAAACCTACCCTAAAAGTTAGGCTTCCGTTAACCAAACGAAGTGCAACAGCACATTGTCACTTTTCAGTAGTTGATTTTCTGTAAGAGTGTAGACGGACCCCGGACGGACCGGCCCGCGGCTGTAAACAGAAAACTGTTAACAACTTGGCCCTACTACTAACCACCATATGTATATAGTTTTCATTTTTCGTCTTTTACAACACCTACGAGCAAGAAAGGGGGTCGTTAATTACATTCTTACTTCGTCATCACACACAAAAGCATCTTTTTAAGCTGGAATCTATTATTTAAGGTCCATCCATTCGTCAATTAAACGACGTTTATTGTTAGATGTAGTCCTTCTCACAAGAACGCCATATACTACGTTCCTGTGCCGTTGGCATCCAACAGTCCTTTAAGACCTTCATGATATCGTCAGTCCAACTGCTAGGGGACCATTCTCGACTTTGATAATTGAAATTGTAGGATGTAGGTACCGAGGAAGACCGAGACTAACCTACCTAGACCAGATCGGTCAGGTACTGAAGGAAGGTGGAGTCAAGAGTCTCCGAAACCGGCGAGCGTGTATGAAGAGAATTATGAATGTTGAGGAAGCGAGTGAAGTATGCAGAGATAGAGTTCTCTGGCACTCTGTTCTCTCTGCCTACCCTGCAAGGGATATGGCGTGATGATATGTATGTATGTATGTATAATTGAAATTGTTAAGGCAGTTTTAGTGATTGCCTTGAACGATTATCGTGGCATGTGTTTTCCCCTATTTGGCGTTTGCTGATAGAGGAGTAAGCAGTTCACTTCTAGTAAGTGGTACCTAATTGCTGCTCATTGAAATCTGCAAATACCATGGAAGTTTGTCGAAGCCAGATTGTCTTAAAGGTGGACTTTAGGTTTCAGACTCTTTCGTTCATTAAACGAACACAGCACAGTAGCAAATACTACTCAGACGTCGATTTTCTGCCAGATTGTCAAATCAAATCATTTACTATGCTATAAGGGCACTTTATATTGTCAATATTACATCTTTTTTAAAATCAGTTTAAATTAATCTACCATCAGATCAGAAAACGGCCATATAAACTAATTAGATCCGGCGGGAAACTCAGCTGGCTCGGAGAAATTCAGCTGGCTCTTTATTGGTTTATATTATACGATTATACGCCGCACATAAGTCGATTTGAGGCATTTAGGTGGTCAAAAATATTTCACAGTGTATTTTGCTTTTTTTAACTTTATTTTGTCATTTAATATTGTTATTTGTATAATAAGCATGTTTTAGTGAAAATAAACGCAAATAATTAAACAAAAATTAAGAAAACTACCATATTTTTATTATATAAGAAGTTATAATTTTTTTTACCGTATGTATTTCAAAATAATATATAATGTAGTACAAATAATTAACGCTTTACGCATTAGGTATAGACTAAGGCAAATATAATAATGAATTATTTATTTACTCCTCACTTTCTGCCTATGATATATCAGACTGTATTTGGTTCAGCTGGTAGTAGCATATTTATTGTTTCTGGACAAAATGATCTTGCTTTGATGCTTTTTTTTGTTTGTCTAATGCTGCTTAATAGTGGATCTGAACTCAACAACAATCTATTGTAAACATCAAGGTTGCAATGCTCCCTTGAAAATTTTCTAGCATAATTTGCCCGATATAACCGAAAATGCTTATTTCGTGCTTCGGCTGCCTCCTCCGACAACTGTCCTATTGGCAATAATGCGTTTTCAATAATTTCTGCGCCATGTATTAATATTTTATGTATAGTCGGAGTCATGGGATGCCACCCGTAGAGATCACAATACAATCTGGCCGTTGCCATAGCATACTCATCAAATTTATTGGTGTCTATTTTACTACTTGAAATAGTTTCCAATATAACTTTTAATCTATAGATGAGATTAAAATCAACTTTTGTTATGTCAGCAGCCAATTGCGGGTTTTCAAAAAATCTCCTACTCGTATTGCCATCATTGGTATTGCCGAAATTAGCTTTCGGCATGTCTACCAACAATCCAGTTTCTACGCGAAATCTTTCTTGAATATTTCTTTTTGTTTGTGCTTCTAATTCTTTTTCTTCTTTCGATCTCTTTTGTCTATACTTTTTTACAGGTAACTTGTACGCCAGATGTAAAACGCTTTCGAAAAATCGAATCCTGGCGTGCAGTACAGATAGTCCAAATTCAAAAGCTTTGGAACTTGTCTGTAATTTCTGAGTCAGATTATTAAAATCTTTAGATGTGGCGCCACAAATATAACACTTACTCGTGGATTTGGTATCAGTTGCAGCATTGCATACCTTGCCATCGACCATTGTCATCTTAAATATCTGTTCAAAGGTAAATTTGCTCTCATGTAATATAACTTCTGTAGGCGTCAACTTTCTAATAGCATCTTCAACATAACTTATTTCCTCCTTTGTTACATCCATAGATTCTTTCACAAACCGAAACCTTATTGGTCTACAATATCTAGGTGATGACGGTGTAGGGTTTTGCCATATATTTTTTGTCCCTTCTTTTCCACAAGTTATTCTAAGAGGAACAAAAGAGCTCAGAAACATATTGGAGTCTGTGTCTGTGGCATCTTCGAATCTTTGCTTATATTTAACCTGTTGTGATCCGTCACAACCCCACTTACAAATTATTTTTAAGGATTTCCATTCATTATCGTTAAGGGAACAGAGGATTTCTTCAAGTGCTATAGATAAGCGCGTAATTGTATTATCAATTAAGCTTTGTAAGCTGCTTTCCGCACAGGTGCTTGTGATCCTTATACAATCCTTCGGTGGGTAACATTCGTCTTTTGCCTTGAGTAAAAGATCATAGCACGGGTAAAGTGATTTATTTGTGTTTCTTATAATTTCATACTGTCGCTTAGTTAAATCCGCTTCAACAAACATTGATAGGGCTTGCAGTGGTGTAAGACAAGAAATTTCTGCTTGATCTGATTCTGCTATTGTGTATGCTTTTCTGTATTTCCCTGCACGAGTTGGAGAATTCGTAATATCTTGAAGTATTTTCGAAGCGTTCCTTTTACCTTGTGCCTGTAGTGTGGTGTTTGCTGCGTGAACTATGGCGTCTTCACTGAAAGTAGAGCGCATTTCTTCAGTTCTCCTTCGTTTAGTCCTTTCACTACAATCGTTAAATGATTTAGATGGCCGGCCCGGTCGGTGTGCGACATTTGTTAAAAGTTCGAACGTTCCGCTTAACCAATTCTCATTAGTTTTAAGGAATACAGCTTCTTTTCTATGAGCTTTAAACCATTTTTCTTTTATAGATGTTTTAAAATATGCAAATCTTTGTTTTTGTTTTTGTTGCTTATATTATCAGGTGTGTCACCATAATATGCCAAAAGGTAGTTTTCTAGATAATTTAGTTTTTCATTCAAATTAGGCAAATCTTGCATTTGCATTTTATTGTAAAGATAACGCCGGGTCACTATTTTTACGCCAGAGGTACCTAAAGGAAAAAAAAATCATTTTATTAAATTTTAAAGAAAAAAAATATTTTATTTTTGTATGACTTCCAATCTTAAAAAACCTTTAAGTCGGACATCCGCGGCTATCCGCACTTAAAATATGTGTCCTAAGCTAGCCTTATATGTAAAATATTTACGAGAAAATAAATTACTAGGCGAGAGAAGGCGATAATATAACTAAATCATGTTTGAACAAGAAAATTAACAAAAGAAACGTTTCGTTTACATGCCCTCTTTTAAAATTCAACCGTTACTATAAAATGAAATTAACACACTTGAAATATATTAGAATATAACAACTCTTACCTGAATTACTAGAATCCATCACAATCCTTGCGAAATATCAAGTAGAAAACACAAAAACATTTTTTCTGTAATTTCATCAAACAAGATCGCTAAAAATAATTACGTACAATTAGCGCGGCGATCTAGTTCGAACTGCGGGCGCGATCACACAGTGCATGTTTGTTAGGTGGGGGGGTTAAATTCTTGTTACTAGTGTATTTCTCTTTCTATTTTAGCTACTATTGGTTAATAAGCTTTTCTTTTAAAAAATTGAATTATGGCCGGCTAGTTTTTAATAATCGACCTATGTGCGCCGTTTTATATTTTTAAAACATTATATTTCTATGCAGGTGAAGATAATAGAACAAAATCTAGCAGCACAAGAGAACATTATCAACAAGTTGACGTCGGTATATGCTTCGTACGGTGATTCTCGACGTCTCCTCGCTGACGTTCTAAGAAAACGTGATGGACTTATCAATGGTGAGTGCCTGTGGCTGTCCGTCGATAGTTCAATGATCACAGCAGGCTTTTAATTCTCTCAGATCGTAATTCTTTATTTACCATATGTAGTTTATCATGTTACACTTCCACAAAAAATATAAATTTTAAGTTTTACCTTACGTAATAGCGCAATTGAGTTATTTGTTTAAGAAACAAATCTTGACTTTTATGAGAGCTGAGCTTTCGGCACGGTGATCGTTTCTTCTTTATCTTCTTTTTTTTTTCATTATTTTGATATTTTCTACTTTGATGATATAATTCCATTGGTTACGGCCCATAATCGAATAAGGAATATCCACGTTGGCGATATATTGTAATTTTAATCTATTAATACATGGGGAACTGTTGTCCATAAATGTCGAAAACCATCGTGACATAATGGAAAATTAAACTAGACGCTTTTCTGTATTCGTTGTAAACGCTTACTTGTTAAGGTACAACTTAACGAGTAAACGAATACAGAAAAGCATCTAGTTTAATTTCTATCTATTTCTATTCTATTCATATCTATAAAGTTAGTAACGTTTTTGTTCGTAGCACTTATCACGTCGTACGACACATATGAAGAGTTATTGGGCAAGTCACAAAAGGGACAAGAATTCTACAAGAAGCTGTCGCATAATGTCTCCGCTTTGCTTGCGCGGCTCCGCAGCACTTGTCAGGTTCAAGCCGAGGAACGGGCGCAATTACTCGCCACCAATTCCAGCAAAGGTAAACAATACATATAAAATTATACTAATGAAGTGACACTTTTTATTAGAGGATTTTAAAATTCCGATTCGTAACCCCAAGCGATGGCTCTATCGCAAACTTACATCTATTCTTTACACCTTTTAGAAGTGCGAGACTAACAACGCTCTTTTCGCTTTCATAATTTTGACCTTACGTCCCAGGGCCGTGGGTATGATTCCCAAGCAGAACAATACTTTATACGATCCATAAAGTATTGTTCTGAGTCTGGGTGTAATTTGACTGCGTTAATTGTATGTTTGTAAAGTCCCCAGCAATACAAGGATGATTTCCTTAGTGCTTCTAAAAAGGTCTTTAAAAAATAGTTTCTTCACGCTGTTGTTCTTCTTCACTTATAGTAATTAAAATTATTTAAAATATAATTATGAAGTTTAAAATAATTAACATACATACATATCATCACGGCATATCCCTTGCAGGGTAGGCAGAGAGAACAGAATTCCAGAGAACTCTATCCTTGCATACTTCACTCGCTTCCTCAACATTCATAATTCTCTTCATACACGCCCGCCGGTTTCGGAGACTCTTAACTCCACCTTCCTTCAGTAGGTAACCAATCTGGTCTAGGTAGGTGAGTCTCGGTCTCCCCAGGTACCTATATCCTACCACTTTCGCATCTTCTACCAGACATTCGTTCGGCATTCTTTCCACATGTCCGAACCTTCGGAGCATTCCCTTTCGCATCTTTACACCAATATTCTCTTCCATACTTCTCGCTCTAAAATAATTAAAAAGATTAATTTCACAGCTTCGACGCCGGCGCCAACGCAGTCGGCCACTCCACCTCCATCTAAAACTCCAGACGTAGCCATTTCGGCCAACACTGTCGGGGCTGCCGTAGCAGCTGCTGGTGGTTCGAGGAAACTGAAAGATTATTTGCCTTATATGAAGAATAGGAATTCCAGGAGTGGTACTCCACAAGGTAAAATTTATGATGACAAAGTTAGATCATCACAGTGTTTACAACTCATTTTTTTAATAATAAAATTAAATTACTAAATTTTAATATTAAAGTGTGTTATTATGAATAACATTCTTATAAAATGTCGCCTTAACTCCAATGAAGGCCATGGTAATGGCAATCCGCTCACAAGGCCTAGGGAGGACGTATTATGAGTAATGGGATCCCATGCTGTTCTCTTTTCATCCTGGGGTCTTAGAGAGTCCGAAATATACCATGTCAAAAACCAGGAGTATCATCCTCCGCAAGACAGGCCAATGTAATTAAATAAAGTGTGAGCGTCAGCGAGCATTCATCAATAACTTATTCTACTGCCACTACCCGTATTTTAAAGTCAAGTACAAATTAGAAGTTTCCTATTTATTATAATATTATATTTATTTGCAGCACCGATGGATCCATTACCTCAAGATTCTTACTATCCCGAAAATGTTTATCCCACTTCCATCAGACCAACACCTGTTGGATCCGAAGGTATGTCTCTATAAGTATATATGCATAATTAAATAAACAGTATGTCCGTATGAACTGGTGTGTTTAGTTACGGTACCCAGCAATAGATATTGCACATCGATCTTTAGAAAGAGACAATCAAGTAATCTCGGCTTCGTAGAGCATTATCTCTGTCGTCGCATGAAGCGCAAGCAGTCTGGTATCTATTAGAAGCTTACAATTGTGATTTATTTGTTATTAAATAAAGTACGCTTATTTGTAAGCTCTTTTTTCTAATTTGTTTCGGTTTTGATTCTTTCTATTATACAGGTTGGAAGTGGACCGCTCCCGAAAACAAAGACAGGGGACCCTACTAGTCCTACTTGTAATGATAGGCGAGAAAAAGAATCGACTCGGATGAAAAAATAATTTTTTTTGCACCACGCGAATTCGTTGAACTCTTGAACATATGATCGTGAGTTTTGAATAGATTGCGTCTTTTCTCATCTAAGTAAAGTGACGTATTTTTATGGAATTATCGTTACATGGCACTATCCTAATACGATGAAATGTGAAAAAAACTTAAAATTCGTTGTGAAAAAAAAATTTCATTCGAATCGTTTTTTTTTCTAACCTATCATTACAAGTAGGACTAGTAGGGTCACCTGTCTTTGTTTTCGGGAGCGGTCCACCTCCATCCTGTATATTTTTTAATTTGGGCGCAACAACATTCTTTCGTACTTGTACAATGACCGATAAACATAACACAGTTAGTGTAAGACAGAGACAACACTATGAAGTCGAAAATAACCAATTGCCTCTTTCTGTGTAATATCGCTAGATATTGTAACTAAGTAAAGTTATAGTAAGTCAATAGGGTATAATGTATTCAGATTTAGCGTGCTCGTTCGTGTGGTGACGAAATATAATTTACCACACCCTATTTACCCGTGAGTGTCGTATAAGATGACTAAAGGATATAAAATCGACATAAAACCCTATACTGACTCGTCTGACCAGCGTGGTATGGTAAGTTTCCCTCTTGTTGTGTAGGAGTGTGTGCTCTAGCTCAGCAGTGGGACAAATATGAACTGATATGATGATGATGAATCAAAGTAGCATGCTTGAAGTATGTGAGGACTGTAAATGAAGCAAGAGAATTATGTCAGGATTATATAGTACGTAAGAATAGAGTTTCTTGCCGGATCTTCTTAGCTGCAGCAGCATTCCAATCAGGTGGTAGATTATTAGATTACATATATACATATCACCACGCCATATTCCTTAATAATTATTAGATTAATTTCGAATAAAATGTAAAATTGACAATATATAATGTGTCTTTGTAGGGTTTTTGGATAATAAAAGATTTGATTTGGTCTAAGGTACAGGTGAATATCTATGTATATATTAAATTCATCATCATCATCACAGCCCATAAATGTCCCACTGCTGGGCTCGGGCCGCCTCCGTAAAGGGAGGGAAATTAACCTACTATACCGCGCTGGTCAGACGTGTTGGTATAGGTTTTTGTTTCGAGTTTTTCTTTTCTCTCATAGATGTTATATGCGTTTTATATCCCTTAGTCGTCTCGTACCATTACCCACGGGTAAGATATGGGGTGGTGAATAGTATTCTTACTCCGTCACCACATGGCAAAATAATTAAATTATGTAATTATATTTAACTATTATGTAATTGTATTTACCTATTTACTAGTTCTTGACGCTTAAAAAGCCAAAATGTTTTGATAAATATTTGCATACTAAAAACTTAGATTAAAACTTAGATTCTATGTAAGCCACATAGAATCTAAGTTTATAGATCGCTCTAGCGTAAAATATCAGGAAATCAAAAATCAACAGTTGATTTTTATTTCAGCAACGGACCTAAATCAAACGCAGTTACCAGACGGAGTGATAATGCCACCATACCAAGGAGTACCTAACCCATACCAGCGTTACCCATACGCGTCCGAAGCAGATGTTTATAGTGTTCAATCCATGCATTCGAATTACGCAACACCAGCCGCTAGTAAACTTTATGAGAAACCTGCGCACGAAGACGTAAATTATGGTTATTCGACGTATACTCCACCGCAGATTTCTTCAAATTCAACCGACCAGCAAATATATTCTAACCCCTATTATTCAGCCACGCAGAATGTCGCGAATACTGCAGTTACTGACAGTCAGAACTTCTCTAATATAGGCCAAACCAATACAAATCCTGTAAATATGACACCTCAAAATCAACATTACGATAATTATACGAATCAGATGGGATCATTACCAGAAACTTCAATGAGTTCTGCCGTATCATACAATAATCCAAATCAAGCTGATTTGAGCGCTAATTTTGGTCAGATGCAAATTAGTGGAGTGAAATCTGAACCTCAATACAGTAATTACGCATCGGACTATTCCCAGACATTTTACAATTTGCAATATCCTCACGCATCAACTCCTAATCCGAATACATATACAAGTGCAGTACATAATTCTAATACAAACATGGCCCCTTCGCAACCAGCTTCAGACTATAGTTCCTTAAACTACCCATACAGTGACGTAAATAATCAAGCACCGAATCAATACAGCCAAGTACCTCCAAATACGCCTTATAATATCTCCGATCAACCATATAGTTATCCGACGAGCTTTGCGTCAACTTCCCAAGAGCATACGTATTCGAATGCTGCCACTTCGATCCCAAACGTACCAGATCCGAGTACAACACCATATTCGTATCCTACAGAGATAGATTCTACTTACAATCCGGCTTTAGCTCAAATGGATGCGTTTGATAAACCAATTAAATCTCACGTTACTGGAGAGGCATTGTCCAGTATGAGTTTTCAGTCCACTTATCAGAATTACGCCAATACTGAGGTGCCTAGCTATACTAATCAACCTGAAGCATATAATCCGGCAAGCACATATGATTATACTAATCAAACAAATGTTAGCTATGGGCAGTCCTACCAGAATCATCCAGGTTATAATTTTAATACAGCTACAGGAAATTATGACTACAGCTACGGATCTCAGAATACATACTCTGGATATGACAATACATCTCAAGCGAATTTGAATGCCCAAGATTTGGCCAAAGATCAAAACTGGCAAGAACCTGGAATTTATACAAGTGCTGGGCAAGTTGGTACTTGTCAGACGGTGCAATCTCCAGTAGAGAACTCTCAAATACCACAAGATCAAGGGACAGGCAATCAAATATATTACAACAACCCATATGGGTATCAGACTGTGAAGCCTGAGGAGGTTGTACCAAACTCGCAGCCTATTTCAACTAATTTTACTGCTGATACTAATCAGTCGACTTATATGCAATCAGGACACGCTCACGACACCAGCGTCACGTATACCAGTCATCAAGGTAAGAAATCATGAATAAGTTTAAAAAAAAAATTTGTAAAACCTCAAGGTAAGGCATTTAATTAAATCTGTATACACAATATTGTAAAATATTATAAAATAAATGAATTTAAAGTAAATCGGAATTTTATTTCAGTGCTGTCACCGACAGAGAATGTTACTGAATCCAAAATTGAATATGAGTCTAGCGTAGAGAATCAAAATACTACAGTACCATCAAATTTTGAACAATCTAAACCTGATCCAAAACCGTTAGAGGTCGCAGAACCGGAGGCTAAGACTGAATTGAGCGCTTTTGACTTATTGTCTGATATAGATTTTACAGTAGAACAAACGCCTTTAATGCCACAAATAAAAGTACCTCAAATTTCCGAAAATGCAATCAAAAAAGTTATAGTACCACCAAAAGTGGAGCCGGTTAAGAAGTTGCCTCCAAAAGAGGAGGTTCTCGAGAGGCCTGCGAAGAAGGACCTATTTTCTGATCCGAGTTTGCTCAATACTTTTACCCAAGAAGTGAAGTATCTACAGAAGCTAACGGATTCTTTGACGAATACAACGCCGGGTGGACTGACAGTTTTGGATGCTAAGTGGAAGGCTTTTCAAGCTGTGCAGGTGAGTATTACGAATCTTCTAGATGGTTTGATTTGCCCACTGCGTTTGAGGCAGTATAGATATATATATATATATATATGTATATATATATATATATATATATATATATGTATGTATATATATATATATATATATATATATATATATATATATATGTATATATATATATATATATATATATATATATATATATATATATATATATATATATAACCCCACTAAGGTCAGCGGTAATCCCCTTGGGCAAGTTATAATCTGCCAAGCATGACAATTTTGCGAAAACCTCTATTGGACATATCGATGTCCAAAAATTGGACGTCGATAGATCAACGTTAACATCGTAGTTGCACTCCTTCATTTATTATCCTTCTAATAAATACAAACCAGTTAATAAATAACTTTACACTAAAAAATGAAAAATAAATGAGAAATAATTTTACACCCACTAGGTGGAAATAATAGACTAATTTTATATTGCAGACGAAGGAAAACATGACTCGTTCTAAAACTATTGCGATGCAGCATATCACTGGCAATATTGTGAGCGAAATCGTGCCTTTTGATGACTCGAGACTGAAACTAAAATCCGACCCAGATGCGTTCATTAATGCCTCATACTATAAGGTGAGTTTTATATAATGTAAGAGTATATGTTATTTTTTTAAGGTTGTTTTGTGGTTGTGACATATCTCTTTACATACTGCATCGATTGAGCAAATATCAATTTGCTATACTATTTTAAAGACTATTCACCCTTATAATGACGAAAAATAAGTAAATATCTCATAATGTATGTTTTTGTTAAAATTTTGCCGTTTAATACTTCCAATATCTAGATTACCGAGCCTTGCTTGGTGTGAGTGTGGTTTAGAAGATATATTTAAATTTAACAGAAATAATAAAATAATGAAAAGAAAATTAAAAAGAGAAGCTAAATAGTAGACTAGTAAGTCTCGATTAGTATGCTAGATCAATTATTCAATTGAGCTATGCCAATTGAGCTATGTCTATTCTTAAAGACAGCGTCAAAATTTGCCTTGCCTTTTTATTTTAATAGTTTTAGGCCAACAAAAAATAATGCTTTTTTTTAAACCAAATTTTCATAAAAAAATAGTTCAATTATTTTTCTGTTAATAAGCGAGAGTATATAGAGGACTCTTTTCGTAGCTTATTTAAAAAAAATGTGGACAAATCATTTGAAGGTATTTTTTTTATTACAGCAATTAGCGCCGTGGTGCATTCCCTTAGTGATCTCCAAAAATCCCAGTGAAGATGAATACAGTATATTCTGGAAAGCGATATTAGAAAATAAAATTAGTGCAATCGTTTGTCTTTTAAGTGAAATAGAGGTAAGTATTATACATATACATTGTAAAAGTTAATTGTCATTACCGACCTCGTGACCCTCAAGTTATATCTTTACAATATATTTCTTTTTAACCGATAAACGATTAGAACCTAGGATCCTAGAATCGCAGTGGTATAATTATTTGTAGCACTCCACCATTAAGGCGGATATATAATTAAAAAATCTAACAATTTGCAAATTTTTCAGATGCAAGGTAAAACCTACTGGCCCACGGCTAAAGGCACGGCGCTAGAATTCTCAGACGGACTGAAAGTGTTCTTAGACGAGGTGACATGTACCGTCCATTGGACGGAACGGCAGCTCACAGTAGCCCATGGGAAGACAGTGGTTAATGTAATACATTACCAGATCAACGTGTTTCCAGCCAAGTGAGTATACTGTTACACTGTACACTTATAAATATAATTGTTGTGGCCGAAATTTTGGCGGGAACGTGAAAGCGTTAAGTGGTGGTCTTGTATTATATCTAATATCTTAGACTTTCTACGTTAGTGTTATATTAAATTGTTTTGATGACATTTTATATAATGTGACACGAAAAAAGTGCAGGTATGTGGTGAATATGATATAACAGTGCTTTACATAGATTTTCTCAATATACAGACAGTTGTAACTTGACATAACAATCTTAGTAATCATGCCAAAAATATCCTTAAAAAATAACGGACTGTTAATAAATTCAATCCCCGTTAAAATACTATTTGTCGTCATCCCTTAATTTCCAACGATAGTTGTGAAATCATCTAAGGGCATCCGGGGAGTGGGCAACAGCACTATCCTGTGCAACTCCATAACACGAATCCATGTGGTACAAAACAAAATTCAATATCAGCCCGTTTGGTGTGCTTAGGATTGGTAACCATATTCCCTTATATTGTGTAGGAGACTGGTATCCCATAATAGGATGGATATGGACTCTCTTTGGTTTAGCTAGTCTACGAAATCGCTGGATCAATTGTGAGTAGAGAAGTCATTAGCAAGTCATTTATGTGAAATAACTTTATGTAGTGACGTAGCCTAATTTTCCTTATCTTGGATAACAGCGAGAATTTTAAGGTGTGAGAGGTTGAGGAAAATTTTATATTAAAAGCAACCTAAAGTTTCTTCAACAACGTAAACCAATATTGAAAAATACGACCCAAAAACAATATTTGATTGTACTTATAATCATCATTCTCCTGCTCTTATCCCAATTGATTGGGGTTGACGAAATATGTACTCTTATTTCATCTTAGATATTGCAAAAGTTATTGGTAATAGTTGCATGACAGACCGCCTGCCTGACGTCAACCCCGCTTGGGAATATAATTGTTGACTACACAGCATTAGGTGGATTGGCCCAGGTCGCTATAAAGTCCTTAGTCTTTTATGACATTCACGAGCAAAATAAGGTTTGGTTACAGCATTGATTGTACAGACAGCATTGTGGGCTAAACAGTGGTCTCTTATTCTGTTTAGTAGGTGCTATCCCTACGCAGAACAGTATTTTTTGGGAAATTCAAAAATGAGTCCTATGTCTGCATTATATTTGTGTCCGATAATTGTATGTTTATGAAAATCTTTGCTATACCAGGATTTTATCCGCAGTGCTGGATTTGTTCTTTAAAAAAAATAATAGATGTATAGACAAATTTCGTAATATATATTTCATAAAACCGATTCATACAATTTTGTTAACAAAGTTGTTCTGTGAATTATTTGTCAACCACGCATATGCTACTCAAAATATATTATACCTTGCTATGGATATATTAAAAGCTGTTATACTAAATTGTTGCCGAAACATCGATTACCATAAAATCGCGTGTTCAGTGGCCCTTATCGTAAACAACATATATTTCTAGCTACCATAATTATTTAAGTAATAAGTTTAAAGTGCCATAAAATTATATAGTTTTTGATTACTTGCAATGACTTTTTTATATGGCAATACATTGTAAGGTGTTTGAATTTTTTTTTTAAACATAGTACTTTTCGTATTCAATTACGCTTTTACAATTAAATTATGGTTGTATACAAGGCGTTTTGGTCTAAATAGGTGTGTCGTAATTCCTATGTAGAGCATTTTTTTGACTAAAAAGAACAACCTGCAAGTCGTGAACACCGACGGATGTGGTGCTGATTAGTGATTAGAGAAATTAGCAGCAGGGCTTTCTTGAATAATTTATAAACTGTGATCATCAACTAATCTGATAATCGTAGTAGCAACATTAGTGGTAGGTCATACTGGACAACCTGTTGGATACCAGAATGTGATACCCTGGACGGCCCGTGTGTTTTGGTTGATAGGCATTGCCCTAGCTGTACCCCTGGTATTGCAAATGTCCATGAGCGGCAATAACGCTTATCAGGTGTGCTGCTTGCTCGTTTGCCACCATAAGCAATAAAAAAGCGTGGCATTTCTACATTTCATATGTCGAATAGAGGATGTCCGTGGGCTGATGTGTGGATAGAATATTCGTAAGAGGCATTTTGTTTGATAAGTGTAATTATTTATGTAGGATTGTATGTTCGCCCCTTGTGCACCTGGCCGACAAGGTCCTGAACCAGACGTACGATAACAAGCTCAGTAACCAGCTTTGTGGGGCGTGGATACATTGCAACGCGGGTGGTGGACGCAGTTCCGTACTCGCTTTACTCATCATGCTTATTTGTCAAGTGCGAGCCGGCCAGCTTCAACTGTGCGGTAAGTTAGACTTTTTATCTTATCATATTAGTTCGATGTGGCTTGTTCCTCGTTCCATTCTTCCCCTTTTAAAAGCTTTTATTTAAAATATGTTTTCACTATATAATTTATATATAATAGGGCAATTCTGTGGCTATCAAAAAAGGCGTCGAGCAAATATCATCATTGTTTGAAAAACTCGAAATAAAGCCTGTTTAAAATTAAAGCCTAAAAGTAGCATTCCGATCTTAGCGACGACCATTCGACTACGCAACCGCGGTCGCCTGTCGCGGGGCGACTGCTAGCATTCCGATGTTAGCGAAGCGACCGCGACTCGCCACTCTTTTCATACTTTTATGGGTGACGATTTTGTTCTATTGTAGCGATATGTAGGACAATTTCTCCACAGCTAGAAAAAAAGTTATTCAGCAGGTATTGGAAGATGATGAAATGATGATATGTTAGTATGATTTGAAGACCCGATAGTATCTATTCCTTCGGAAGAAAGAAAAAAGGTCCACTCAATTTTCACATAGATGAACTTTTTGCCTGCGTCGCGTGACTGCACTGCCTCTGGCGCGACCGGATCGCGGTGTCCGCGCGACTCTCTAGCCACGCCCACCGGTCGCGGGATTTGTTTAGTGCTCCATATAAATTCATACTAAGCAGTGGCTTGCGTGACCCGTTCGCGGTCGCTAAAATCGGAATGCTACCTTCATGTGGCATTCTACCACCGAATGGGCCACTGAAGCAAGGCCGCCGCGATACCGGCGGTCCGTCAATATGGCGATGGATAGTGTACGGCAGTTTGTGAGGTTGCACGCCGTTTCTTTAGTAATGGTAAAGTATGCGACCGGTAAGTTGGGCCACTAGAATTAATAATAATAGTAATTTATTTATTACACAAAAATAAATATTACAAGTTAATTTACAATAAAAATTCTAGCGATACACGAGAAATACAGTAGAATTGACTTACAGATGTTTGTTTGACGAGTTATAATTTTGAGTTATAAAACCCTGTCTCCTACACTAGGCCAAGAGGTTTGTATCTTAGGAAACAGTGTTCGGCCTAATCATTACAAATCTGATTTATAAGTCGAGTGTAAGTGTGTCGATTAATTATAATGATTTCATAAATTGTGCAACTTATCCAAATTACTAAATTAATGAAATTGTTAAATTAATGTAAAAAATTAACACTGTGCCAATTCTCGTAATGGCTTATTTCATACAGCCTTGTTGTACTTCAATGGGCCGCTAGTGGTAGAGTCACATATAACTGACTAAAAATATAGCAAATAATTGCGCGCCTGTGCATGTTTTTCATTATGTGTCACCAAAAATCCTATCCTTTTTAACCGACCGCACGACCCAAAGGAGTGGTAATGTGATTATCAGTCTATGTATGTTTGTATGTTCCCCGTCACATGACGTAAATGAAAATTCAGTATGGCGGGATCCATTATTTGACAGCAAATCTAATATTTCAATGGATCCTGACTGTTCAGTTCAGTCCATTATTAGAATATTTTTATTTTTTATTTCTTCAATAGTACCTATTCATTCAATAATATATTATAGAATTCTAGACCACTGGACATCTATGTGCTTGTTTTTTTTCTTTTCAGTTTTTTTTATTATGTAGGTAGTTTGGTTCACATTTTACGCAGTCTGGATTTTAATTTTTTTTTGATTTCACAAACATTATGGATCCTATTTGATATAATTTTTTTATTACAGATATGTTAGATAACTCTTGCATAAACCTATACAAGCATAGGAGTAATGTGCTAGAAGACACAAAATATCTGGTGGATGCTTACAGAGCGGCGCTTTTCTACGTTCAAGGCGTACTCTGCTCCGGTAAGTGTACTATATTTTAGAATCATCATCTTAGCTCATATGTCCCACTGGTGGGCTGATTATACGCAGGCAGCGTGACCGAGTGGTCTAAGTCGCTGGTTTTGGGCACCGTAGGCGTGGGTTCAAATCTCGCCGCCGTTAAACTCTTTTTACAATTTATTTTTGCAAAATTTATTTATAATAATTTAATAATATTATAAATTAAACAGTTTAAAAACGTGTACTTTAAATGTTTTAAAAATTAGTAGTTTTAATAAATAGGTTTAACTTGAATTAATATCAAAGAAAAAAAAACTTGAATTAATATAAAAAAAATACTGCTAAATAAAAAATAAATAAATAATTATAATTGCATAAGTTGCTAAAAAATGCTGAGCAATAGCTTTACCGCGGCAGTCCCCGAGTGCCACATGTTTTTTTTTATTTTTTATTGCCGGTAGTGGCAAACGAGCCAGCAGTACACCTGAGGGTAAGTGACACTACCGCTCATGGACCTTTGCAATACCAGGGCATAACTAGGCCGCTGCCAACCGTGAAGAAAGTGCTCTTCTTAAACCTCGTTTAAAAAAGGACATGTCATAGCGCTCGGGAAACACGGCAGCAGGTAGTTCATTCCAGATCTTGCACGTACGTGGGAGAAATGAACGCTGAAAACGTACAGTAGACGTCCGTATCGTTTCCAGGTGAAATGGATGAACCCTGCTGCGGTGTCGAGTGGTACGGTGCTAAAATGGTGACGGTGGTACCAAGTCAAACAGTTCCTCAGAGCACTCCCCGTGAAAGAGCCTGTAGAGTACACAGTGAGACCCAAAGTCTTTCCGGCTCCCCAATGACTCCAGTCTTTACTTGAGATTGAGATCACCGATCCTCATCTACAGAGAGAAATTGACTTACTATACCGCGCTGGTCAGATGTGGGTTTTGTTTCGAGTTTTCTTTCTCTTGCTTAGATGTCATATAAATTTAATATCCCATAGTCGTCTCTTACTATCACCCAAGGGTAAGATAGGGTGAATTGTATTCTAACTCCGTCACCACACGGAAAATCGTAGGTATAGGAAAAATAAAACGCAATAAACAGTATGTACTCTGATCAGATTATAAAATTCTAAAGAGAACATATCGAATACCGAAGAGCACTGGACGAATATTGTTAAAACTTGACAGCAAATATTTCTGGGGACAAACAATATATGGGACAGTCCTTTACACACTTCACAGCATTCATGGTCACTCGTGACCATGAATGCTGTGAAGTGTTCGAAATATTAGGAAATTTAAAATCTAATACAAACACGATAGGATCCGTAAAATAGTTTCAAATGTGTAATACTCGCGTAAATATCAGAAGTTATTCCACTAATCCATTTTTATTTATAAAGGTACAACAATGTTCAATGGGGAAGCTGTGTCCGTACCATCTGGTGCTGCAGTACTACCACCTATCACATCTGTAGTCAACCCATCAGCCACTAATACGCAATCACAAAAACTGAACAAATTCTCCCGCGAATCATTTGAAGAGATGAAACAATCGCCAGGTCTCAAAAGTGGTGATATGAAAGACCCACTTAACTTCCTTGATCCACTATGGAGCTTGAAGAAGAAATGAGGGTTAACAACACCACGATTACGTGATATTCGATGATGTCTGTCTCTGTTAGAGTCTGTGAACAATCAAAGACTATGCTATATTGTATTATTATGTATTTTTTTTCTCGTAAAGTTTTTAATATTAGTATATAATAAATTTGAACGTACTATTTCATTAAATGTGATGACAGTGATATTATAAATCCGAAATACTGTGTATATTTAGTTATTTACAATGAAACGGCTCGGCATGTTTAAATAAAATCGATACCCGCGGTACCAGTAGGTATCCCAGAGCCTTTCTCAAAGAATGTGAACAAGTTTACGATCGACCCGTCTGCACTAATGCCAACTTATGGGGTTTACACCTAAATTTAGGGGTGAAAATTTATACGGGAAGCTTTTTAGGAGGTTAAATGGACTGTTTTTAGGATATTTAAAAAAAAAATAGGGCGGTTTTAAGGATTTGATTTTAGTTTGAGGGTAAATATTTTAAAGAGTTGGTAACACTGTCTGTGTGGCGATAGGTTAAAAATTACAATGCCAATATCCAACAATGTTCTTTTCTCTATCTTAAAACCCAGTTAAGAGATAATACTCGGCGAATGGACAGGAGCACTCTGAAACGTATAATATCAATTGCGATGGCAGAGGTGTCTGTCGCCTGTCCTTGGTTAAGTACTCTATATCTAATAGTAACTTTATAGCCTGATGTATGGCTACAACTGTGAGTTGAAAGCCCTCAAACCGCCCCGCCCTATAGAGGCTAGTATTATAGTTAACTTATTTAATTTTTTTGTAATTTTCCAATATTCATCATTAGTAGCCAATGGGGGGTTTTAAAAGTACTACCCCTCACGCGCCAGACTTCGCAGTGCTCTCGAGTGCCTCGCGCTTTGTTTTATTAAAAAAGTTCAGTGAATTTTATGGTTTTACGTAAACTGTTATTGTTGCTATATTACAAGAAAATGTGAAATACTGTGCTAAAATAATTGCTAATTGTAGAACGTTTAATTGGGCCAATCCTGTTCTAAAAGCGCGTTGAGCAAATTTTTTTGGGTCAAACGGGTGTCCCAAATGCGTGAGGGGTTAAAGAAGAAAGACAAAAAGAAATATCTTAATTTTACTTAATAAATTATCGGTTTAGGTGCGTTATTAAAAGTTATAGTAAATAAAAGCAGATTGCAGACTTTATCAAACGACCTCGTATGGGGTCGGAACACAATTTCTTCGTCCGTTTAACAAATGAACAGCCTCATAGTTGATTGGGAACTAAATGCAGACACAGTATTGTATTAAAATAATATTAAAGTTTAGAGAAAAAATTAGTATTTCGCGTTAATTATAAGTGTTTATACATTTTAGTATTAATTTGATATTGACTGCAATTGTAATTGTAATGGGTAGATAATATATAAAATTTTAAAGCAAATGGCTTGGTAATTAAATCATAAAATATTATAGATATTTTAAAGTTCGAGTGGGCGTTAGGATGGGCCGGGATTTAAACCGCTAAGTAGAGACAGATCGCGTGAGGGTAATGGTCCTTCACCTTGTTGCTACCACGATAGGTGATAGGGTAGGTAATAAATATAATGCTCCGGGCGTGCCACTAAAGTAAGGGAATCGCTTTCGTTGGCTCGCTTAATTCGCGGTGATAGGTACACGAGTCATGGGGTCATACAACGGCCTTTTGTCGCCCCAAAATGTTTGGGTTTGGTATAACCTCAACATAATTTAAGTAAAAGTTATTATAAGGATATTTAGGTCTATCACTTTATAAGCCATCATGATGATCCTGCTATTATCCCGATTACGTTGAGTCGACACAATGTGTATTGTTCTTCCATATTTTGTAAAAGTTTTGGCAATGGTTTTATGACCGGCCGCCTGCCTGACGTCAGCTTTCTTTGCCAATGTAATAGTTGATTAGATGTCATCAAACCGTGTTGGTCCAAGGTCTATGTAAAATTTTTAATTGTCTGAAATAAACTATTTTTACGGATTCCATCGTTTTTGTATTAGTTTTTTTAATTTCCCGACGTTTCGAACAATTTACAGCGTTTAAGATCACGGGAGATAACTCCTCCGTGCATTGGACGTGACACCTTAGTAGGTGTAACGATGACGTATTGCACGTGAGACGTCTTAGTCCGCCCGTGACCATGAACGCTGTAAAATGTTCGAAACGTCGGGCAATTAAAAATTAATTACAAATGCGATGCAATCCGTAAAAATAAATTTTAGTTATCTTTTACGACATCTACGAGTAATGTATGGGTTGGTGGTATTCTTAGCCGCCATACAGTAACTTTATAAATATTTTTTGATTCATTTTCTTGTAATTTATTTAAAAACGTTTCCATTAAAATTTATTATAGTTACTAGTAGTTTTTTTTAGTATACTAAAAACTTCAATAAATTCCACGTAAATTAATTTTCGTCGTTAATAATTTGAACACTCCGAATTAGTTTTAGAGGTTTTGTCGAAATGGCTTTATATTATAATTTTTTATATTTTTTACATATTAGTTTTTTTTTTAATTCACTTTTGCAATCTTATTTTATGGTAACTCATGGATTCATTGTAAGACCAGGTACTCTTTATACTCAATAAATCTATATTAGAATTTATTTTTTAGTTTGTTACTCTTGAGGCCGACAATGGCGCACCATTAGATTAGATTTCAAAGGATTTATTATTTTTATTAGAAATATAACTCAAAACCGATTATTATTATCGTAATAAAGTCCACAAATTATAAACTGTTAAAAAGATTATTTATAACTTCACAATGATTGTAATGAACTAACTACGATCATACAGGACATTTTATAAGCCCCTCCCACTTTGGTATAGCGGTACTTGGTACAAGTGTGCGGTGTTAATTTTCCTTCACGATTACGATCATTTTTATAAATATTAAGAGACGAACTAAACAAACATTTGAAAATAAAGTACCCTTTAAGTATGTTTTTGTTCGTTTACAAGTAGCTTCACTAAATCGCAGTTTCATACATATAATTATAATAATATACGACCGTAATGACAAGCGACGCCCACCTGAAAACGTACGCGCATGCATTGTAGTCATAATGAACAATTTCATGATTTTAAAAAAGTATATTTCCTTATCGATATTGATAATAACTACCCGTTATCTTGCCACGAGTGTAATGTGGATGTTGGTAATAAAATCACAAACTTCTATTCGTTTGTATGGACGCTATCTATGGATTAAAATGATACCAATGTGGACATGTGATTTGGCTAACATCGCTGCAGTATATAATAAAATACACAAAATATATTATCACAAAAATGCTACATATAGATCATTAGGAAAGACAGAATGAAATATTAGTAATTTTCACAATAACTTTTTAAATTACCAACGTCGAGCAGACATCGTTATCTTGGCGTTTAATATTTTATAAGTATCTATCTTTCTGAAACGTTTTATTCAATCAAATGCGTGCGATTATGTTCAGTGTATATCTAAATGTAGAGCGGTACTGTTACGATAAAATTCACAAAAAATGTAGGGATCATATTTATTTTTGTTTTTAATAGATTCAGTCTAACATTACTTAAATATATTACGGAATAAAATTGGGTCTTGGCCGTATACTACGGCTGGTCACCAAGAGAAAGGAAGAGGTTAAAAATTTAAATAATGGGTCATGTATTATGGGTGCATTCCCTAATAAATCATACATCGATCTTAGTTTCTCGAGATCTTAGTGAGTGGTCTGCTGGATCACCTCTCAATTTTACTATTTATGTGGGTCCCGGGGCCCAGATGATTTTAATATTTACAGTCAATTAGCAAAAGTTATTATTACAATGCCAATTATATACATATACAAATGCCAATTTCTAATACCAAGACATTAATTACTTGCTTTTACAATTATTTACATTTATGACAAGCTTACTAACTAGATGACTAGATTGAATATACAATATTACTAGCTGATTAGACTATACAGACACTGTTCTGTACAAGTCTAAAATAAGAAAAAAATCCTTTAAAAAGATCAGTGCTACGGCCTAGGTCCAATTGTTAATATAAGCATTTTTGAAGCCATTTGAACACACGGAAAAACTTCATGAAAATCGGACAGCCGTTTAAGATTAGTTCAGTCACATATAATACCAGATGAATTAAACATACAAACATATCTGAAAGGTTTTTTAACATTGGAGTTTCAATATTATGATACTTAAGGTTTGATGCGTCATTATGAAGGTCATTCTCTCTCTTTTAAAGACCAAAAATTAGTATTTTATTAAAGTTGATGTTTTTATTATAAAACGCATACAACATCTATGCGAGAGAAAGAAAACTCGAAAGCCTATGCCAACACGTCTGACCAGCTAGTAGATTAATTTCCCTTCCACTACGGAGGAGGCCCGAGCCCAACAGTGGGACGTTTATGGGCTGTGATGGTGATGATGATGATATTTTTATTCCGAAAATCAGTTGTCAATTAGTTTCACGTGTTTCAACAGTTTCAACCATTAAGAATGTTAAGTTTCTTAAACATGCCGTTGCTAACTTAAAATTATAAAAATAAATCTTCTGCTAATATTGCGAAGTATTCGCATGGGCGTTCTAGTTAATATATATTAAAATTAGTATTTTTCACGATAGCTAGAATAAATACATAATTATGATAATTTTATTATACTTAATATTGTTTATTTAGATTATGAATAATTATTTTTATCATTCCTTATGTCACTTAAAAATACATTTATTATTGTACGCAATTTTAAGCCGCCGTGAAAGTGAGATATTGGTAGATAGAAGCTTATTATTCGCTTCGCTTAGACGCGTATAAAGTAGGTATATGGTACAGAAAATTGACCAACCAGAACATAGATATTATAATAATTTTAACATTTAATACAATATAATTTATATAAATAAAGCGCAGCTAAATTATTTACGTTTGATATTTGTAACTTATGTAAGTAAATACTTTCATTTATTTAATTTAATAAAATTTATATATTATAGTTATTATTAAATTAATATGTAACGAAGATTTATGAATTTAAATGTAATAAGTATGTACTATTTGATGATATATAAACATAAGTAATAAACTCGACTGATATACCGTTGTTTTAATGATGACTACCAAAATTCCCAATAAGAACTATAAGTACCTATTTGTCTTATCAAACAGTTTGCTAAGAATGATAACGTATAATTGTAGATATGTTTACAAGTCTAGTAGACTATTTAGCTACTTATATGATTAGTAGAAGAAAATTAAGGGAAATGTTTTAGGTGTAGGGCGCATCTAAACTTAAGTGGAGGCTGCAGCCGGTCTAGTGGTTACCGCGCGTCGGCAGTTCGCGGCGAGCCATCGAGGCCGATGTACGTACCACGTGTCGCCGGATGGAACTTCGCGCACGCGCGAACGCGATCGCGGGCATCAAAACACGGAAAAAAAATTCAAGTCACCCACTTGCCGACAAATGTGACAGTGACGTTTCGGGGGGGACCGTGGTGATAACACGCATTTGTATTATGTAGAAATTTAGTTTTTATCATTGGGCTTGTGAAAAAATTTTCAGTGGAAACGATCCAAGGAATTCATTTGGTGATTTGTGCGCGATCGATCGTTATCGCAGTGCTTGTGTTGTGAACTGTTTCAAACGATGGATGGTAGTTGGGGGTGTCCGGGCTAGGGGTATGATGCGCAAGTCGGGGATTGGCGGCGGCAGCGCGGACTTCACATTAGACGCTGCCGACTGCATCTCGCTGCAGCAGATCCTGCAGGCGTTCAACTCAACAATCAGCGAGGAGCACGCTTGGGCACTTTTCTATCAGGCCGCACGTTGCTTCCAGAAATGCTTGACAGACGGGCCCACCTGTTACTTGGTGACTGAGCCCCGGCATGTGTTACTTCATAAAGACGGTAGCGTTCACCCCAGCACGCTCTTGCATCCAGGAGGTTAGTTATGAAATTTAGCACTGCTATTGTGATCTAATTATCTTAGTAACTACTTAATTATATGTAAATCCGGTGATCAAATACGTCAGTTCAATGTCTTTTATCATAGAATTATATGATAACGATTATGTTGTTCTATTATACATGTAAGAATATAAAAGTCATCCTTAGCCAGTTGATGTTCCGTTTCATAGAATCGTAGAGGACATTCAAAATTATTCTTATACATAGGTAAGTATGGTATTCAGCTTTCGACCTTTCCTTATCAATTCAGCTGCATCAGTAATGTATATTGATTAAAATCAAATTGATTAATTAAAATATATACGTTATTATGATTGCAAACATTTCTTTATCAAGTTCACTAACAACGCTCCCTGATAATATAAAATCAGCATAACTAAATACCGTTACAAGCCGAATAAATTAATCGTTGATTGTTTAAATAAATTAATTTGGTTTTTGTGTTATTTGTTTGTAGTTTTACTATAATTAGGTTATTATTTAGAACAGTATGATCCATTTAGTGATTGACTAAGTACCTATATAATTCCACCACTCCTTTATTCCTGCAGCTATCGTAGAAGGCGGATAAGGAATATGGAGATAATATTAATGCAAAAGAAGAGAAATTCAAAATTACATGCTATATTAACCTGTCCAGCTTGGTATACTAAGACAATTTCCACTATTTATAACAATATTTAGTGATAAACTAAGTACCTACATAATTCCATTCCTTCTTTATTCCTGCGGCTGTCCTAGAAGACGACTAAGAAATATGCAGGTAATATTATATGTTGCAAGAGAAAAAAAATCAAAATTAATGCCTACATCAACCCGTGCAGCGTAGTATGGTAGGTCATTTTCCATCTCATTGTCAAGATGTGGGTACGGTTTATCAATATAGTTGAGAGATCACTAGGGGATTGGGCAGCAGCTTATAATATTAAATGCGATCGTTATCGCGTTACGATTAGTTCCCTTGAGGAGGTTTAAGTGCAACATTGGACGTCGATAAGCTGATAAATGGAGCCCAAGAGACAAAAGACATACATATAAGAACTTAGAAGAAGATAACTATATTTGCAGTATTTTAATCTATTATGTTGCGGAAGGATTAGACGTCTGATATTAACCTGAATATTGTAATGTAAGTACATATGTAAATAAGTCTCCACTTAAGGCGTATTAATTAGGATACCAAGTGTCGCGTGTTATATTCCCACGCACGACAATAACTTGCGTGATCCACAAACTGTTGTCCCGAGTCTGGTTATAATTTCTATCCCATAATTATATGTTTGTAAAGTCCCTTTATACAGGGATTAGTTCCTTAGCACAAAGTGTTATGCCTTTTAAAAAAAAAGTATATATATTCAAATATATACCCTGGCAATACTGCCGAGTAGCACTTGTCATTATTGTATGTAAAATTGCCATAGATTATATCAAAACATTCCTCAACCATATCGAAGTGTTCATCTAGCTTATGAAGACTTGCAAGCATCGCTGATCTTTATACTTACTCGTAACGTTATTTCGTCGTAATGTTATTATAGTTCATCTAATCTAAGAAGTGCATTTTGACGTTTTGCATTTTTTAATACACAATAACCTCGGTCAAACGTATACACATGATTGTAAACACTAAATCTGAAATTTTAAACAACTATTAAGTTATTTACATAATTAACATTGCGGGTGACTTTCTTGTACAATAATCTAATGTTGAAACTCGTAAAACTAATTTAAAATAGAAATAACATGGTAAATAGTAATTGTTAGTAACGAACTAACAATGTCACGTCATCACGTTCTATACAGTAGTGCTTGACAACTTCCAATTCACGATTATCCAAATAATCGGTAAAAATATTAGAATAATACAATTAATCGAATAGAGATTTTGACAGAGATGTACATTTCGACACTGATTGATGAGAACATAATTATTAATGTTCGCGACGCTGATAATTCAAGTAATAGTAGTAATTCTTAATAAATAACCATAATCAAATCCAGTTTTTGTTTTTAATTAACCTAATCCTACTAAATATAATGAATAGATTCTATGCTGAAATAATTAAATTTGTTTAGTACTAATTTAGCACTTAATTTACTCATCACCTGTTTGAAAAATAAAAAATAAACCGATTATTAATTATAAAGAATCAATATCGATTTCTCAGTAAAATCGGATATTTTCGATAGCGATTATTTGGTTCACATACCTAGACAACTTACTCAGACACCTGTCAAAGTGCACTTCTTAGATTAGACAGACTATAAGTACTGTTGAATATACGAAAATATATATTGAATTCATTTATATTTTAGGTAAAATATTTAATTTATTTTTTAAGTATTACTCATTTAAAAAAATATATATTTGACAGATTATATCGTTTTTATACTTGATTTTTAGTTTTTCAACGTCATCGTGATACGATATTTTACTGCGCGCCATTAGTTCTAATGACAAAAAAAATAAACAAACATTTTAAAATTAAGGTTTGCTATAAAAATCAGCTGATTCTGACGGTTATAATGACTCTTAAGAACGTACATTTATCGATGTCTGCCATGCCGTTGCTAGGTTATTTAGGTAATAAATCCTATAATATTGGTGCGAAGTATTCACACAGGTTGTCTAGTTAGTTATAATTTTATTAACGTTTTCATTTTTAACGTGAGATGTTGTTTTTGTTGTGCATGTTTTAGCGAATGTAGTCATATCTCGAGGCGTATTCTCAACCGCTATACAAAATAACTGTAATTCCCGACAAAGATGGCAACACTTGAATAAATGCCGCTCAAGATAATGTCATGTTCAAGTAAAAATAAACCGCGCGACCGGAAGGTTACGGGTTCAATCCGAGACTTGTTCTCAACATAAACTTGTCCTGAGTTGAGCGGTTAACAAGATTAGCCATGCCATATGCGTTACTAATATCCTTGGAAATGTTTCGTTGGATTTTAGTTTACAAAAAAGAAGATATGCCTTTTTAATAAAAAACTTTTGAGTTTATTTTGTTAGAACTTATGCAAACTAAGAAATAATTGTGATTTGAATTGTGTTTTTTTTTTTACAAGTTAATGTTTAATATGAATTTATACTTTATTTTAATGCGATGGTTCATCATCATCATTCTCCTACTCTTATCCCAATTACTTGGGGTGGATACAATACGTACTCTTCTTTCATAGTACATACTGTAAAAGTTATTTACAATAGTTATATGACCGGCCGCTTGCCTGACGTCAATCCGCCTTGCAAATGTAATTGTTTACCAGACGGCATCAGATGCCCAGGTCGATGTAAAGTTAGGCTACTAGCGTTATTTTTTGATCTTCATCATCATCATATGAGCCCATATACATCCCACTGCTGGGCTAGAGCCTTTTCCATAATAGCGCGGCAATATTTTTGGAGTTTAGCTATGGTCCGGTGAAACCTACCCAAACGGTGTGACAGTGGGTAACCTCATAACCTATACGTATACTATATTACGCAGTGGTATACTATGTTACGCTGGTTAGACGGGTTATAGGGTTTTATTTAGAGTTTTCTTTTTCTTGCATAGATATTATCTGCTTTAGACCTATTTTATTTATTTATGATCATCTACAGGTAAAAAGTAGGTGATCGATAGCATGCTTGCTCCTTCATTACATGAAATTTAAAAAGTTGTAGTGCTGACAAACAAAGTGTCTGATTTCTCGTAAATCGGCTAATATTTCATTATGCTTTAACACAAATAGACGGTTCCAATGATTGCTAGGTGTTGTGTGACAATTTCAATGTATCTAGACCACTCGTGGTGCCGACGGCCACACCAATCATTAGTGACAACGCATCCACTAACAATTGTTTAACAATGTCGCCATTTTGCATTCGTGTATTTTCATTGCATTATTTATTGCTGGCCTATATTTTGCTAAATACTAGCAGCAAGGTTGATGATATATAGTTTAATAATTTAGGGCAATATTAACAGTAAATTGATTCATACATTTAACATAAGTGGTTTCTGCCTAGTAAAATATCTTTATCGCAAAAAAAGGTCAAGGCATAGACTTATTCTTTGGTTGGCAAAAAGGTTTATTTCTAGTATAACTAACTAAATATGCATCAATTTATAATATGATATAGTTACAGCTTGGCCGCAATGGACACTTGTAGAGTATTCAATTCTAAAAAAAAGCCGCCCATGGTCGAAGCGATGCTACGAAATACCACTGAGCTATAGAAATTTAAAGGTAAAAGATCAGAGTTGCCGTGTTTATTTAATGGGAAATCTTTACACACCTTGGTCGAGGACTTAATATTAATATTAAGGGCCCAAACTTTCAGGGAATTCTTTTTTTTGGTACTTGCAACAAAATTTCACGATGGGACCGAAAATAAAAGAGAAAGTTGAAAAAAATAGAGTACATATTGCGTCGACCCCAAGTAATTAGGATAAAAATCGGAGAATGATGAGAGGAGGCTCCATAAAAGTATCTAAAACACTGAACTATCGATGTCTCCATTAACTCTCAATGTATTCGTGAGTAATATTAATGTAACAATTAGTTTATCAGAATAAAATTCTGATTATTTGAACTGTTGCACAATATTTGTAATCAATTAATTATCGAACATTAAATTGATTGTGACGTATTTTTATTTTTAGGTTAAGGTGTTAGTAATGTTTACCTACATTACATTACATTTTAACAATATTGTGGTTTTGACAACACTGGTATTGTTTTCTTTAATAGATGTTTTAATTTATTATCTACAGCCTACTACATTCTATTTAGATATTCTTTTAAATATTTTTTCATTCGCTCTATCGAAATATCTGCATACCGCATGATGAAAAATGAAGATTTTTTTTAATAACGTCGTTATAATACTCATATTTGCAGATAAATAAATTATTGTCTAATATTTCTGTATTATTTTTTGAAATATCTCCTCAATAATAGATTTCTACTCATATTGTTAAAGTTGAATAAGATTTGTATTTGTGTACATTAACGTAGAGGTCTTTTATAAAATGATTTGATACAACCGATTTCGGTCACGTTGTCTGCTTTGCTTCCATCTGATTATCGATTGTAAGCTTCTGGTTGTTGTGGGCAAATTTATTTTAGAAGATCTTCTCTACCACGGAGCATGTGAGAACATCGGCGTCGTAATTATTTTGCCGTGGCATTGCCGCAGATGTTCAGGCTTTCAATTCATCACGCTCGGTATTACGCTCTGAATGCTACGTTTTTCGAATTTAGTATATTTTTAATTTGTTCGCCATATTTACTCTTTAATAAAGCTCTTTATGGTCTCATATTCTGTTATTCAAAACCGTTGTAGATCACACGATCACATCACAATCACGATCGTTTAACGTAGAGAACTCCATATCAATTCCAATTATATTTCCAGTGATAATCGGGTGGAATATGTTGAAGAGGTGGCTTAATTAAAAAAAGTGGGTTTTTAATTTTTATTTTTACCACTTTTACTAATCGTTAAAGAGATTTAAACGATATGATTTACTACATAATTAGAGATATTAAATCTTACCTCTAACCATATTATTTTAGATTTGTTTTTTTTTATTAAGGTATGAAGAAAGGAAGTCTTATACGCTATCTTGCTTTCCTCCGATTTTTGTAAACAGAAAATGCCAAAATATTAAGTTGTTTATATAAACATTAAGAAGATATACAATGCGAAAGTGGAAGGATGTAGGTACCAGGGGAGACCGAGACTAACTTACCTAGACCAGATTGGTCACGTAGGTACTGAAGGAAGGTGGAGTCAAGAGTCTCCGAAACCGACGAGCGTGTATGAAGAGAATTATGAATGTTGAGGAAGCGAGTGAAGTATGCAAGGATAGAGTTTTCTGGCACTCTGTTCTCTCTGCCTACCCTGTAAGGGATATGGCGTGATGATATGTATGTATGTATGTTTATATAAACATGTGATGATCTAGTAAGACAGACAGACAGACAGATAGTATAAAGCCTAATTCTAAGTGTCTCCTCTCGCTACTTTTCGAACGGAACATCTGTACCCATGACTTCCACTGGGCGTATTATGAGACCTTAAGCTGTATACAACGTAACTGCTTATCAACCGTTAATTACTGTTGTATATCTCAAGAATAGGCATGTTTTATATGTTTTTGTCGTACGTTACCCATGCTACGGCTTATTGTTCTCACTGAGGTTTCACCCTGACTCCGTGAGAAACGGGTCTCGGTCCCGGAAGATCTATCATACATAGTTTTTTTTTTTGAGATTTTAGAGAAATTATATATTGTAAGGTTTGTTGAAGTGCCGTAAGTAATATTAGTTTTTTTTTTATTACTGATTATATTTATTAGTAGGTATTATTCATTTGTTATTCAATTGTATTATTCTTTTTTTTATTGCTTATGATGGCAAACGAGCAAGCAGCTCACCTGATGTTAAGTGTCATTGCTGTCCATGGACCTTTGCTATACCAAGGGTATAGCTAGGCCGCTGCCTACCATTACAATCCCCAAACCCACCTAGTTGGACTGCCGTCTCTTTTGCTCACCGAACGAAGCGCAATAGCACATTGTCATTACTCAGACGTCGATCTTCTGCGAGAGTGTGGTACTACCCCGGACAGACCGGCCCGCGGCTGTAGACAGCGAACTCTCAACAGCATGGTCTTACCACTATTTCCTCGCGATGTGGTTTTTTTTTGTGGATGAAAGTTAGTCTTTGTATCCTCGATAAAATGTAAATGTGCTATTATTATTCTGCTTTTATAATAATTACTTGGTGTCGACACAATGTGTATGTTTGAGTGTTCTATCATCTCAGCCCACATATGTCCCCCCGAGCCCAGCTCGAGCTTCCTTCACTGTAGAAGAGAAATTGACCTACTATACCACGCTGGTCAGACGTGTCGGTATAAGGTTTTATTCAAGACTTCCTTCTCTTGCATAGATGTTATATGCATATTTTTTCTCCCTTAGTCGTCTTTTACCATCACCCACGGGTACGATAGGGGGTGGCGAATTGTATTCTTACTCCGTCGCCACATGGAAGTGATAATGTCCTATATCGCTGATTATTTCTATTATTTGGCCTCATCATAAATCACTCCGTCTTTTGAACGAATCACTGCCATCGTCGACATTTAACTTAAGCATTACCTACTAGACGTACGTGCGCAGTGTGAAACCTTTCGTGTAATAGGTACCCCAGGGCACTAAGGGAGATTCTACCCAAGCGATCGACGGCATTGTGGAGACGGATTCATGGTCCGTTTAACCGTACCTGCATATAACGTCAGACTATTAATAAAATAATAAATTATATTGGAAGCAATATTATGTATTTATGGCACCAATATAATAAAATGAGACATTGTTACAAGAATAACATATTTTTGGTCGTATAATTGTAATTCAAAATTTTCTATATTATTAATTTTATTGTGGAGTACATATTTTGTTCTTATAACTAGTTTTATCATTATTTTTTATACATATATTGGCGATGTAATTTGTAGACGGAATGTGTAGCCAAAAGGTACTAAATAATGTTGTTAAAAAGTTGAAGATTGTTTTAAATGTGCGTGTTCAGAAATTATTTGTACGATTTGAAATATTGTTACTTTTAATTGCTTATTTTACATATTTAGACGTTTAGAAGCAGGGTCGGATTAACTATTAGGTAGAGTAGGCAATTGCTCAAGGACCTCTTATTCGGATTAGAGCCCTGTGCGCACATAAAAGAAATTAATAATGTTTCATCGAGTGAAAATTTAATTGGAAATTATTCAAATCTCTTTATAGAGAGTAGCCCTCGTCTGGGAAATTTATAACACCAAGTATGCCAGCGTAACGGAAAAATGTAACAAGACAATAAAGAATGAAGTATGCAAGGATAGAGTTCTCTGGCACTCTATTCTCTCTGCCTACCCTGCAAGGGATATGGCGTGATGATATGTATGTATGTACAATAAAGAGATTGCACTCTAATGTGTTGTTAGGCTAATACTGTTGTCATAACATGTTTGTATGACATTGTCATTGAAGTATTATGTACATATTATTTTAAAATAAAGTCCTCAATAATTAATTCAAAACAAAGACGCGTATGCTCTAAATAACATTAAATAGGTAGTATAACCGTGGGAACAGTTAGTATAATATTATAATAACATTCCATGGATAAAATTAATTTTAGATCACCTATAAATTATTTGATGTTAGCAAAAAAAAAAATGTATGGCGGTTTCTTTGACGTTATTTTACAAAAAACGACTCCACATTGGATTCCGTTTTGTATCTTCAATAAATATTGCCTTCGTTGGAACGACTTCTGAACACAAAAAGTCGTGACAATAGAAGTGGACTAAGATTTACGACTGTGGACTTTACTACCTTGTAGTAAAAGCTATTTTTTTTTCCTGTTTACCTGCCTATTTTCCTAGAATATACCATCGCAGGAATACAGGTAGGCACTAAACATTGTGAATGACACTCCATAATAAATGTAATAAATAGGCGTATATGAACATTTAGTTTATTTTCATTTTAGAATGATCGTGGACCCTCGAGATTCTTTTTCATAATATAAAATTTATTATATATGCATTGACACTAATACTCAACTCTGCAACACTATTTAATTTTCTGGATCATATACCAAAGAGAGTATTAGTTTTATTAGGTAAAATATAGTATAGATAAGATATAGTATTACGAATGTGAAAGTTTTTATTATAAATGTTACTGCATCACGCAAGAAAGGCCGTATAAATTTGAATTAAATTTTGCACCCAAATAGTTTAATACATCGTCCGCGTCGGTTGAATAGAAAAGTGAGATTAATCAAAATACAAATTTTACAGTAGGTTATGACTTATAATGTTTACGCGAGTATTACACATTTGAATAAAACTACTTTTACGGATTCTATCGCGTTTATATTTGATTTTTAATTTCCCGATGTTTCGAACACTTTTACATACAAATGCGATAGAATCCGTAAAAGTAGTTTTAATTTTTTTTTACAGTAGGTACACGTATTTACACATTTTGTTCAATAATCAAAATGGTGGTTCTTCTTCTTTTTATATATTGGCAATCAGCTACTTATACGAGCTATTGGTGCCAGTATCGAATTATGAATATCTTCACGTTTTTAGTCTTTCAAGTTAGTGATTATCTAAGTCAAATTGTCGCCATCAACAGTGTTATTGGTATGTATATGGCTATGGCCACACTGTTAATGGTATCTTGTGGGAATTTTGATGGAAAACGAAAACGTTGTAAAGCACTTTTATATGATATTCACTACATCCCAGTAGTTCCGGCGCATCATATTACATAAAATGCCGTCAAAATTATCTAATATAACACATTAAAACACTAAGATATCGAATATAATACAAGAGCACCACATGACGTTTTCAAATTCCCGTCAAAAGTCCAAAAATGGTGGTTTACTTCTTCTTATGTATTGGCAATCATCAGCTACATATGCGAGCTATTGGTGCCAGTGTCAAGTTATAAATATTTTCACGTTTTTAGTCTTTCAAGTCAGTCGTTGTCCAAGTCAAATTGTCACCATTAACAGTGCAATGGCCACACTGTTAATGGTATCTTGTGGGAATTTTGATGTAAAACGAAAACGTTGTAAAGCACTTTTATATGATATTCACTACATCCCAGTATTTCCGCACATCACATTACATAAAATGCCATCAAAATTATCTAATATAACACGTTAAAACACTAAGATATCGAATATAATACAAGAGCACCACATGACGTTTTCAAATTCCCGTCAAAAGTCCAAAAATGGTGGTTTAACAAATAATATTAAAATGACACTTATGACAGCACAGAGTTTTTGACATTTTATTTGACGATGTGTCATTTTCTACAATATAAAAATTAATAAAAAGTTTTAAAAAATAATATAAAGAATATAAACGTTCTAAATTTTTATATATCACTCTTCTCTTTAACCCACGATACGTGGATAATAATAACAGAATACTTTTTGTTGCTTGATTGTTTTACTTTTAATACGTAACGTTTCTGTCTCCGTTCAATACATTGTGGCAGTATTACGTTTTTTTTTCACCGGATAGTACACTGATATTTAACCCTCTTATCTTCCCGTCACGGTTAGACATAAGAGGGGGGACAAAAGCGTATATTAAATTTTAGAGATGGATAGGTATTAAGCGGGTAGAATAGAGATTTTGCAACACCAAATGCAAGAAAAAGGATTTTTTTTATAATAGTTGTAGCTTTCATCAGAATTTATATCAAACGATGTATTCGTTTTAGCGATCACACACAGGAAAGGGAGGATGACTATTGTATTCCTACCCTGTCATCACACGGTTATATTATTATACCTAATACTATTATCATCCTGCTTTCATCCTAAATGTTTGAGGCCGATGCAATTGGTTCCTTCTATCGTATATATGTATATTTCGTGATTTTTGACAAACCCCTCTCCCCCTTTCAAACCTCACGTGATTAATGGACTGTCCCTCAGATGGAGTGTAACTCAGATCTATCTAAAGTAAAAATAAAAACAAAAATAAAAGATCTATCTAAAGTTCTTCCTTATTTAATTTTGTTTTTTACAATACTATCGAGCAATCTCAAGATTGGTAGTATTCGTAGCCGCCATCGCACAGCATATTATTATACCTAATAGTAAATGGTAATAAATGATGGCAACATTGTAATTGTTATTGTTAAATTGCCGAGCGCCACCTCTTTGTCTACGTTGTGATTTAATTTTTCACATGCGAATAAATATTTTATCACAGTTAAGTGTTAAATTTGAAGAGTTGTTTTAGATGCGTTGTTCAATATGTATTCTGCGAAGATGATAGTAAATAATTTCTTTACGTTGCCATATTATTATTGGATACTCGCGCGCTTTGTTGGTCGTGAGGTATGAAGCGTCTTTTGTTGTTTGTTTTAAATTAGTGGCTCTTTGAGCTGTAGACCTCGCGAGTCTGTCATCGCATACCTTAAACCTAAATAAATGTTCACCGTACCACCACAGGTTAACGCGCACACATTAACTTAAAAAAGAAAAAAAACCTTAAAGTAGGAAAAAAAAAAACTTTTTTTTTACCAATTAATTGCAATACATACGAATAAGTAACGAAGGCTGAAAATCTGTTAGAACCCCACTTTGAATTTTGAATTCGGAGTTCTTTAAGAAATTGTCAACAGCGGCACAGTTTTTGGAACAGTAGATACATAATATATTATATAATACTGAAGAGCTTTCGGGACCTCTACGTTTTTTACTTTTGAAATTCATAATTATTTATTATGAGTAAATCGCGTGGTGCACTTATATATTGTCAATTTTATTATTTAACTTAAAATTAATCAAATAAACTACCACCAAAATGGAAAGCGACCACTACTGAAACTCAACAGATTTGTTTACTTTTTCTTTTCTAATACTGAGTTATAAAAAAATGTATACATGTTTATTGAATATTAACTCCAGTGTTTCCTGGATCTCTTCAAACCACGATATCATGTAATTATCCTACTTTTACTTAATTAAATAGTGGATAAAGTCGTGTTACAAATATGTGGTTATTTCATTACAAGCAATCTTGCTTTAACAATGAATTCTAGCGTAAGCAGTGAATGATTAAAGAGCATAATAATTAGATACTAGTGGAAAGGCCACGTATTGTGTATTATAGTAAAATTGTCCATGTTAGTTAGCGTCCACAATGTGATCGTGTTCGCACGACATCGTGACCCGACCCGTGACGACCGCATCGCCATCTATTATGAGGAGATGTACGATTTCTTGTAATTTCTATTGAGATTTTTTTTGTATCTGTGACCTCGGAATATCGCGGTTAGGCTTAATGTTGAATAAGTTGTAGGTATAACATGAAAAATAACAGACTTGCTTCTATTTTACGATAAAACTTGCAACTTTAGATGTTGTCAGTTAGTGTTAGTAAGTCGGTTTATTTGTTTACCCAAATGTTTGTGGTGCGTTATGCCCTTTTTGTTAACTGAGTTACTGTAGTTGGAACTATCGCATTACCGAAATGAAAATATATCCGAAACTATTGGCTTTTGGCGGGAATCTGAAAAGTCACGCGGTGCTCTTGTATTATATTCATTGTCTTAGTGTTTTAACGTGTTATACCTATTAGATAATTTTGGCATTTTATGTAATGTGATGCGACGGAACTACTGGAATGTAGTGAATATTATAGGTGCTTTACAACGTTTTCGTTAAAATTCGTGCTATCTAAATTTCCAAAATTTACTATTAACTGTCTGGCCATAGCGCTGTTGATGGCGACGATTTGACTTGCTGGCGGACAATGGCTAATATGAATATCTTAAACACATGAAGAAAGTTGTAAATCGATACTGGCACAAATGACTCGTAAAGTAGCTGATTGCCAATACAAAAAAAGAAGAAGAAGAAGAATCCGAAACTATAATTAAACCCGATATAAACGTTTTAAATTATTTCAAATAGGATTGGTGGCTGTATAATACACGTTACGATAGGTTTTTTTTTAATTGAGCGAACTGACAGGCTTTAAGTAAGCCTCTTTGAAAGCCTCTTCAAAGGGGAATAATACGGTAATCACCACATTTCATATTTTTATTTTACAATTCCCCAAAATCTCAATATCCGTACCGGAAACTATTCATAACTTTCGAAATAATTTCATATCCGTATAAGAAGTATTTGAAACTGGTATAGTTTTATTCTTATATACGTATCTGTATTCAGATCTGAAATTTCATATCCGCAACATGTCTAGTTTACAGATATCATCATACTCCATTGCTATCATTTAAATTTTTGTTCATTCTGAAGAGTATTGTGCTAGTATGCAGTTTTAAATCTGTTTAAATAGTTATATAATTACCGTTGTGATCCATCCATGAACAAAACGAATATATTATCTGGATCTAGAAGTATATGAGAGAAGGAAATCTCGAAAGAAATATTTTTTCGAGATATCCTTCTCTTAATTATATATTTTTTTTTGCGGTGGACTGCGGCCGTTGTCGCGCCCCGCCAAATCGGTCCGGGGCGACGGAAGAGGCGGCGCGCATCCCTATAGACCCACCATGCAAACACCTCTCTTCGCCGTGCGAGCGGGCCACCGGTACCCGATCTTTGTCATCGGTGGCCCGCCCGGCGGTAATTATATCTGCCTACGACATTGTGGGGTGGTGATGCATTGTATATTGAAGCTGAACTTTGTCTAATTAATCGTAAATAATATTAACGTTAGAGTCATTTATAGTATTATCAGATCTCTAAATTAGTAGTTATTAGTAAACTAGTCATTTATACCAAAGATACTGTATTATGTTGTGTTGGTGCTGTCCTCATCTTAAATAAAAGAAAAAAACATTTCAAGTAACTGCCGACACAAAATATACTTTAATGTTCTTTAAAAAAAAATTCTA
The DNA here is from genome assembly GCA_905163515.2 of Lymantria monacha. Lineage (NCBI taxonomy): Eukaryota > Metazoa > Arthropoda > Insecta > Lepidoptera > Erebidae > Lymantria > Lymantria monacha. Next base: position 5,520,967 of record LR991084.1, read on the forward strand.
TTAATATTTTTAAAATGAGCGGTAAGAGAGCACGAGTGTGGTATAGTAGGTCAATTTCTATGTTATTGTAGCTGTTTATTTTTTAATATTTTTTTATTGCTTATGGTGGCAAACGAGCAAGCAGCGCACCTGCTGGTAACACTGTAAAGAAACTGATAATTCGCAAAGAAAATTATAACTTGACATTGGGAATACAATGAGCTCGTATTAACAACTGGTTGCCAATACAAATAAAAAGAGAACCGTTGTTGGATTACCTAGGATTAGGAAGCACAGGTATATGTATATACTATATACGTCCTGTGTGGCAATCGAAACCACGATAGGCACGATGGCGCTCCCTCCGTGTCCATTATAATCGATAATCATACGTTATTTAAACATTAATAAAACAATAGCATTTTCCTGCGTTCATGCGGGGTCAATGATTTGCGAAGCTTGTGAGGTAGTGCAAATTTCATTTTTATTTTATAGTTTTTGGAGTTTACTCCTTAAGAATCGATTTTCATATAAGGCGCCCGGTATGAGAAAAATTTGAGGAGTAAAATCTAGTGACCGAATGACCTCGTTACATTTTTAGTGCGCAACCTATTCTGCGCACCTTTCACTTTTTGACGTGAGATAATACTTCACTGAACAGTTTTAATAAATGTAAATAAAAATTGAAGAATGAAGAATATAAAAATATATAAATACATTGAAGAATGCTGGAGAGTATTGAAAGAGAGTATGGTAGATACAGCGAAAGAACTATGTGGAAGTTCAAAGAAGCATAGAAAAACAAATGGTGATGCATGGTGGGATGCGGAAGTGGCAGCTTCCGTAGAGCAAAAGAAGAAAGCGTGGCTGGACTATGTCTCTTCTTTGAATCTGAATGACAGTATGACTGAACAGAAGAAAGAAATATATCGGCAATGTAAGAATGACACCAAGGCCTTAGTGAAAGAGAAACGTGATAGAGCAAGTATGAGTGCAGAAGATAGGCTGACTAAAAACTTCGAGGGTAACACCAAACTCTTTTGGAGGGAGGTGAAGAAGTCTCGGGGTGGTTGGTCAGCCTTCAGAATGAATAACTTATTTTATTCATTCTAAAGGTGGAGACATTCTTACACAAACACAAGACGTGTTAAGCCGATGGAGTGAATATTTTGGCGATATGTATGCAGATGCTACGGTTGGCGCCGGTGTTGCATGTGGTTCAACATTCGACAACGGCGTCCTCCGATGGCATCAGTATGGATGAAGTTGAATGGGCGATAAGAAGTTTGAAAAATGGTAAGGCAGCGGGCATTGATATGGTGTTTGCCGAGATGATCAAGCTTGGTGGCTCCTGTGTCTGGGAGGCGTTACTGTTGCTCCTCAATTTATGTTGGAGTTCGGGAATGGTTCCCGGGGACAGGAATAGCGCAGTCATCGTGCCTTTGTTTAAAAACAAGGGTTCACGTTATGACTGCGCAAATTACAGAGCCGTAAGCTTGACCAGTTTGGCAGCAAAAGAGTATGGTAAAATTATTGAAAGGAGAATGAGGATGGTGTCCGATGGTTTACTGTGTGAGACACAAGGAGGTTTCAGGAGTGGAAGGGGATACATGGATCAAGTGTTCTCTCTGCGCAACATTGTGGAGAAGCATCTGGCTCTAGTTCAGAGGGTTTTCTGCAGTTTTGTGGATCTGGAGAGAGCATTTGACACGGTTGTACGAAAGGAACTTTGGGACATTTTACCGGAGTATGGTATTAACGGTAAACTGCTACAGGCTGTGCAGTCCAGTTACATGGGCTGTAGAGCCTGTGTACGGCTGGATGATGGAATTTCGCCTTGGTTTGACGTCAATATCGGCGTTAAGCAGGGGTGCGTTCTGTCAGCCAGGCTGTTTATCATATATCTGGATAAATGTCTCCAAAGGTTGAACGATATGAATGTGGGAGTCCAGATGGGCGACTCAGTGGTCACTGCTATGCTTTATGCAGATGATGCAATCCTGCTGGCACAGTCAGCGACTGACCTGCAGACCCTAGTCGACACAATGACAGAAGATGTAAGAAAAGGGGTCTACGCGTGAATGTGAGCAAAACCAAAATAATGGTCTTTGAAAGAGATGAAGCCAGAACAGATGTAAGAGTAACAATAGGTAATGATGTACTAGAGCAAGTGGATGAATTTGTATATCTTGGATGTGGATTTAGCCGAGATGGAAGGTACACCACTGATATAGAGCGAAGAGTGAATGCGGGAAATAGAGTGAACGGAGCGTTGGGGCAACTTCTCGGCAGCCACCACCTCAGCCAGAAAGCACGTATAGCAATACATAACGCAGTGCTTGTCCCAACATTACTGTATGGAAGCGAGAGTTGGGTATGCAGAAAAGAGTATGAAAGTAAAATTAATGCGGTCGAAATGCGATCTCTACGGAAAATCTGTGGAGTTAGGCTGACCGACCGCATTCGTAACGACGACGTAAGAGAGCGAGTAGGTATGAAAGATAGTATTGGTGTAAAGATACGAAAGGGAATGCTCCGATGGTTCGGACATGTGGAAAGAATGCCGAACGAACGTCTGGTTAAGAAGATATACAATGCGAAAGTGGAAGGATGTAGGTACCGAGGGAGACCGAGACTAACCTACCTAGACCAGATCGGTCATATACTGAAGGAAGGTGGAGTCAAGAGTCTCCAAAACCGGCAAGCGTGTATGAAGAGAATTATGAATGTTGAGGAAGCGAGTGAAGTATGCAGAGATAGAGTTCTCTGGCACTCTGTTCTCTCTGCCTACCCTGCAAGGGATATGGCGTGATGATATGTATGTATGTATGTAAATAAAAATATATATTATTTTTAGTCAAATGAGCTATTTTTGCGCCTGTTTTGATAATCGTACTTAAGGAATAAACTCCAGTCGTGCGTCGGAGCTGACACACACACTTTTATTTTTTATTATTTACTAGCAAATGCCTGCAGTTTACGTTCCCGTGAGAATACGTCGATAAAATATAGGTTATGTTACTCTCTGATAATGTGGCTTTCCGTAGACGTAGATCTCATTTTTCTCTCTCTCATCAGAGTCGACGAATGGAGCGTATTGTCCTTGGATTACCGACAAAGAATATAATAGATTGTTAACCTTTTCTTTACCGAAGAAATTGTAACAGACAAGAGGATAAAATACTCATTTCCTTTCCTTTGTAGAAAAGAACAAAACTTTTCTATCATTAAAGAAAAAAACAAAAAGAAAACGAGTTTATTACACACATACGAGTACTTATGCTACCGTATGCGGATAAATGTGTGAATCTGTTATAAAAATACAAAGGTATTCGTTGTTAGTAAAAATGTGTGTAAGTACATATATTTGAAAACTACACTTTAGCCAACCGGTTACAAAATGGTGGATAAAACGTCCTTGCGCTACCAAGGGTGATCGATACGACAACATGACGTCATAACCCGTCAATGATGTCACTCGCAAACTGACCAATTGTAATGGAAATATCAACTTATTTTTATAACGAGATAAGAAATATTGTGAAACCATGCTTTTAATTAGTTTCACGCCTTTAAACTAATAGGGAAATTGTTAAGTAATTTTCAGTGCCATATATCTAAACTTGAAGATAGAGAAATTTCTTGGCCAAAACTTCGTGTTTGAAAAAATCTGTAGACATTTTTTTGCCTGATACAGGATTAGCATTATGACCTTCACGACTGGTATTCAGTTGCTTATTTCCTTCGGCAGCGAGAATCATAGAGAAAACACATCACAAATCAGCTGAATCTCTTTAAAAAGCGCTACTATTGTATGCTAGTTTTTAAATAATTTTGTATCTTAATATTAGCAGCCATTCTATTATAGTTTTGAGTTTTATTCAATATTAGTATCTTCAATATAGTAATAATATTATTAAGTTTAGGCCAACGCTTCAGGAAGCAGGAACACCATCTCTTTGAATGTATAAAAAGTAAGTTGTTATGTGTTAATAGCGTAAATTATTTCCCTATGCAATTAAACATTGTGGTACTTCTTTAGTAAAAGGCTGTGTTAAGTTTATTGTGTTAATGTTAGTTCTTGCCACGTGAATGTTACTATGTACTGGGTAGAAATTGGATTACCTGCTCATTTGCAAGGCTAGGTAGAGACTAGAATTGTACTATAAATAAATTAAATAAACTATTCTCTAGATATATACGGTTTTTATTTTTATTATTTATATATCGTTAGGAAGAACTCTTTTTGTGTTTATAAAAGATGATTCTAAATCTGTGTTTAATTTGTGGTCGTTGATTGTAAAGTTCTTCGAAGTATGATGGAGTTTCTTTTAAGTTTATTTTAGGGAAAATTCTCTATCCATGCATTATCCTGTTGTTCACCGTTAGGCGTAGGCCTTCGTACTAGGCAAAATGATAATCGTCACACTTGACAGGCGGTTTGGCTAGAAAAAGCTACAAAGGAAGTGAGTTCCTTGCTCCATTAGATGGTATTTACAACCTCCGCGGCCAAATAAATATCATGATTTAGGATATAGAATTATCTCCGATATAATATTTTTAAATGTAATATTTTTAAATTTCTATATATTCAAAATCTCGGTAACGGCCGCAACGACCTCCGTGGAATTTTGTAAATAATGTGTAAATTTAGCCCCAGTCATCAAAAATAAAAATAGTTCACTTGGGCTATCGAGCAGTTCCTTAATCGAGTCGGACCCGATTTGACCATTGGTTTCACTCCCTTTTTTGTCTAAGAGACGACCAAAAGTTATAAAACGAATATAACATTTATAGAAGAGAAGTAAAACTTGAAAAACAATCCTGTAACCAACACGTCTGACCAGCGTGGTATAGTAGGTCAATTTTCCTTCCATTATGGAGGAGGCTCGAGCCCAACAGTGGGACTTATCAGCTGAGGTGATAATGATGATGATAATCCACCTTATATCGATAGGATATAAAGATATTCGTCCATCATCAGTATGTTATTTGTTTCTAAATACACTCCGGAACTACGTCGCAAACCTTTAATATCATAATATATTTTTCAAAAAAAAAAAAAACTAAAAAAATTGATCTATAATTTTTTTTTAGTCTCGGTTATTCTGTTATTATTAATAATACGCATACATGAACTGAATAATCTTCAATAATATCGCTTTTACACCACGATTTGAGGAGTTGAAGTGACACGCAATTACGTCGATGGCATTGCGTCTATCAGGAATCCTTCCTTATTCGCACCTAATGTCCCCATAAAATATGGTGAAAGCTTTCTGTACTGCTCACCTTGTTTTTGCCGTTTGAAAACCTGTATTGGAACGTTCAATATGTTAAGCATCTTACGGCACCTCAATCATTTAAATAGCTACCTTGCATAAGAGAATTGTCCCATAGTTTAATATTTTCTAACATTATTTAGAATCGAATAAATTAATGCAATATAAAATAGCCTTTTTTAAAATTAGAACTTTATAAAATTATTAGTTTGTAATTTTTAAAGTTTGCTAATGGTTGAACTAAGTCTGAGTAGGTCTTTATTTATCCGTGTGGTGACGGAGTAAGAATACAATTCACCATCCCCTTACTTACCCGTGGGTGACCGTAAGAGACGACTAAAGGATATAAAACGCATATAACATGTATGCAAGAGAAGGAAAACTCGAAACAAAACCATATACCGACACGTCTGACCAGCGCGGTATAGTAGGTTAATTTCCCTCCCATTATGGAGGAAGCCCGAGCCCAACAGTGTTACATATATGGGCTGTGATGATGATGATGACGAAGGTATTTATTATTTTTTAAAATTTAAATATCATTTTGCTTTTGTTCCAATTACTTGGGGTCAATGCAGTGTATTATTTCCTACATATTGCAAAAGTTATTGGCAATAGTTTTATGATCGGTCGCCTGCCGGATATCAATCCTCCTTGGGAATGTAAATGTAGACCGAATAACATCAGGTGGAATTTGCCTAGGTCGATATAAAGCTTTTTTTTTATTGCTCTTGGTGGCTAACGAGCAAGCACCAGACCTGATGGTAAGTGTTACTTCCGCTAATGGACCTTTGCCATACCAGGGAATAGCTAGGCCGCTGCCTACCAAATAAAACCCCAAATCCACCCAGAAAGTTGGGCATCCGGCTCTCTCGCTTACCGAACGTAGCACATCAGTACATTGCTGCTTAGACGTCCATTTTCTGCGTGAGTGTGGTACTACCCCGAACGGACCGACCGTCAACAGTGTAGTCCTTAACACTATTAAAAATGCTTTTAGACATCCACGAGCAAAGTGAAGGTTGGTAGTATTCTTAGCCGCTATCACACGGCAATCAGTCTGTGATATTAACTGATATGTTAAAAAATGCTTCTGGTCTTTCGTAATCCAAATTATGAGAGATGTAATAGCCTTTTTGTGTACACGTTGCCTTTTTAAATGATCAATTTTAAATGATGATCAATTGACTTTCTAAATAATACTTCTGTTTGTAAAAAGTATTATTATCGGAATGTGAACTTTGATTTGAGTTGAACTATATACATTATTTAGCTGTTACGTCTCGTCTTTATATAATTCAACTATGCAAATGGCGCAGTGATCATAGGTAGCGAATTCCGATCGGTTATAATGGGTTCGATACACGTCAATTCTTGAAATGATACGCAAATAATTGTTTTGAGTCGGAATGAACGGTTTTTTTATTGCTTATGGTGGCCAACGAGCAAGCAGCACACCTTATGGTAAATGTTACTGCCGTCCATGGACCTTTGTAATGCCAAGAGTATAGCCAGGCCACTGCCTACTAATACAAACCCCAAACCCACCCAGTTTGGCTTTGTATCATTGCTTTGGATGTGATTTGTATCTGTTAATTCTATATTTGTGAAGTCCCCTTCGAGAGAAGTATTTATCAATAAATGCTGTTTGTTGTTTTTTAAAAAAAAATCTGTTTCGTTCGAAAACATTTAGATTTTTCTATTACAAATTATTTTGATGTTGTTAAGACTAAGAACTATAACTAATTACTTAGTCGATTTTCGTAATCAATAGCACGCTCACGTCTTTAATTTTAATTCGATTATATTTTAACGATTAGAAAATCTAACGAGACAGTTTTTATTTAAAATATGGCACGCGATTATCATTATAATGTTTACTCAATAATTTACAAATTTCATATTTATAATCAAAGCAAAAATATAGCGGTAGTATTTTCATCATATTCATAAGTTTTTAGAAAGGACACCATCCTGCATTAAGGAGATAATCCTTATATTTTAGGGGACTTTACAAACATGCAATTAACGCAGACAAATTACACCCACACTCAGAACAACGTCGTGGATCGCACAAAGTATTGCCCTTTTTTCTTTTCTTCTTTTTTTTTCTTGCGGTGGACTATAGATGTGATCGCGCCCAGCCGAATCGGTCCGGGGCGACGGAAGAGGCAGCGCGCAACCTCATAGACCCACCCTGTAAGCACCTCTCTTCGCCGTGCGAGGGGGCCGCCGGTACCCGATCTTTGTCTTCGGTGACAAAGTATTTTCCTACGTAGAAATTGAACCCCACGGCACTAGCACGAAAGGTCTTCTTACGTCATCTGTGCAGTTTTATTAGTTGATATTTCTTTTATTATTTTCCATTGTAATTTATCATTTATTTTGTTATGTTTAAAAGCAACATTCTGTATTAAGGAAAAAGACCATGCGTCTTGGGAAAATTTACAAACGTAAATTTAATGGATAATCGTCATGGAATGTTGCCACTTATACTGCTACGTCATCTGTGTAAAGATGTTATTCAAATCATTGCATATATTATGCAATCATCCTAAGTCTCCTTCGTAATGGGAGGGACATTGACCTACTATACCATGGTGATCAGACGGGCTGGTATATAGGGTTTCATTTCGATTTTACCTTTTCTTGCATAAAAAAATTCCATCCTTTAGTCGTCTTTTACGACACCCACGGGCAAGATAGGTGATGGTGAATTGTATTCTTAATGCGTATAATAAAAAAAAATCATTGTACACAGTGCAACGATTATGTAGTTTCACTTTCCGTTCTGAAGATATAATAAATTGCGTGCACCTGTGATGCACCGCCATAGATTATGTAATTAAATATAGACAGTATGAGACAGTATTTATGATCGCTACTATAAATGATTTTTACATAAATTGCAAACATTATTTCGAAATAAATCAATATATAAATTTTAAATCAATGTATAAATTTTGTGATTCCAATAATTGATTTGAAATAAAATTATGTTTACGGATTCTATTACATTTATATTTGTATTTTTTAAATTATCCGACGTTTCGAACACTTAAACTAACCGAAGCCGTAAAAATTGTATTATTTCAAATGTGTCATGTCATAGTTATGTAAACATTAGAGATTACTGACATTTTTTTTTCAGATCGTCTATGTCGATCTTTTTCTCTGTCCATATACTCGTACTTCCCAATGGTTGGGATCGAGTCTCTTCACAATGAGATCGAAGATGACTCGCTATACAGTGCTGCTCAGACGTATTGATATAGAGTTTTCTTTCGAGATTGCTTTCTCCCGCAACGATGTTACTTGTTCCTTACGTTCCTTAGCATTCTTATACTATTAATCACCAGTAAGAAAGGGATTGAATTGTATACTTACTCTGCCACAAAACAGCGTGATTTAGTAGATCAATTGCCTTTCTATTGTTGAAGTTCTTCTCCAACAGTGGGACGTATATTGGCTGTAATGATGATAACAATATGAAATGACTTAATAATTAAAATGTAACTAAAAACTCGTGAACGTAAATTGTGTAGGTCCTTTAAAATAATAGCTTTTATAATGAGTGCCTGTGATTATTTATGTCTTATGCTCCATGCACCTTATTAACTTATCACATCATTTCTGTATACTTTTATGTTTGAGAGAATACCGTGAGATATAGACTGTATAATTATTCTATGTTATTATGTTTAGTCAATAGATTAGTTGAAAGCATATAAATTCACTTAAATTAACGATCTTTATATTTTAATGAGGTACTCTTGTTAAGGTATCCACCGTGTACCACAAAGCCTGTTGATAATAAGATAACATTCTAGTTTAATGAATGAACAATAGATTCTCACATTTTAAATATACAATCCTGTTTCAACTCTAAGGAAATCCGGTGCAGATTACAGCATGCCTTAGAAATACATTGTACATTCATTAGATCAAATGTTATATTGATAAATAAGTAATAAAAATCTCGGTTCGAGGCACGCGCACGGGTTGACCATCGTTCATAGTCATATTTTTATAATAGTAGTTTATATACACTTAACAATTCGAATTTTAAAAAATATAACCTCTTGTTTCTTATATTATTTTGTTATATTTTTTTATGTAGAACATTTTGGATTAAGTCGTGACTTTAAAATATTTAAACTTTGGTTTGCTTCTGAGTGACCCGCTGGCAGTTAGTTAAGAAGCCTTTCCAGAAACATTTAAAGAATTATGATTTTTGATATCCCAGATCAGTCAAGTTTGGCTACATTGATTGGGCAAAAAAATGTTGCGCTACATACACAAAGATGTGTAAATATAAAATAATGAAATAAAAAATATAAATATACAATTTTTGTATGCCACAAAAATCTATTTGTGGATTCTGTTATTGGAAGTCGTTTATAACGTACTTCGTGATTGATCGGTGCCCTCTTCGTCTAAACAATATGTAAGCCTTGGAAGCCTTCCATTTTATTGTCTATTGTACATATTCTATTTACGCATACGAGAGGGTTTCTATCATTTGTCATGTCTGACTAAATGGGGTCGGCTGGTCTATGATGGATTTATGGTGCATTGGATTCAAAAAAATTAATCGTGTTAAGCAACACCTATTATTTTTAACACCATACTCATCGGTATTAAATAATACAAAGATGCACTCTAACGAATATAGAAAATACGCCCTCCGATTGAGAAATTACAGTTCGTCGATCCGGATATTACGTAAGTTAATGTTTAACATGTAATGAGGCATTTATAAATTGATGAATCGCCTCTTTCTTGTTATGGATTCGAATTAAAATGAGTGATGTTCGAAACGATAACAATGACATTTATTTTTTTTCAAAGTTATCTCCATATGAAAAACGTAACGAATGAGTTTCCCATTGCATACCTGAATGTTTAAGTGAAATAATGGCTTTCTGTTGCGACATTGATATTGTTCTCGTGTTTGTTGATGATGAAGATTTAAGATATCGTTGCTTGTTTATTTATTTTGTAATATTTATGAGAGAGTATTTTAGTACTGACAACTCTCTAATAGTTGTACAGTCTCACGATACTGTTTTGAATTGAATTCATCATCTCATCATCTCAGCTCATATATGTCCCACTGTTGGGCTCGAGCCTCCTTCATATTGAGAGAGAAATTGATCTACTATACCACGTTATTCAGACGTGTCGATATATGTTGTGAGTTTTGTTTTGAGTTTATCTTCTCTTGCATAGATGTTGTATGCGTGTTATATGTCTTTGTCGTCTTTTACGATCACCCACGGGTAAGATGAATTGTAGGTGAGGGTGGTGAATTGTATTCTTATTCCATCACCACACGGAAGAATTTAAATGAAAATGAATTGAATTGAATTGAAGATATTACAAGTTGGATTTCACAAAATCTTATAATGTAGGATCACTTGTTGATCTAGAAAGATTTAAGGTTATATTATAATGCTACGACAAATAGAAAAGGAAAAGTGTTTATAAATGTTAACAAATCCGGCAAAAAATTGTAGCAATGGGACATAGCGTACAAAGCATTCTGTGCAGCCGTTGCATGATAATAACTGCTGAGATAACGAAATCGGTGATTGATGTACCGTGGGTGTTATTCGTGTTTATATTATTTTTATTGTTTCATGACGACGTAGTTGTTTAAAAATTATAATATCATTAAACATTACTTAATCCACTTCACCGCAGCACCTGATACAACTATTTTATGCAAACGAAAATAATATCAAAATATCTATGTGTATGAATTTTAGCGCCTCTATAATTTAGTTTTTAAGGTTAAATATCCTATTAAAAAAATAAACAGGTAGAATTTAATTGTTAAATAACAAATTTATCAGCTAAATAATCATATTGTTAAAAATAATAGTTAAATAATAACATTATTAGAAAATAGTTGGTGCAATATTTTATTATTAGTAATTAAAAAAGGTTTGTACATATTTATTAGTAGATTTGTTTTTTTAAATAAAAAATGTATCTAGCCTCTCTTATATGTAAAAGTGGTACTTTATTTTAACATTTTTAGTGTTTATTATTATTAATTAAGATAGTTGTTTAAACCTGGCAACCAAGAAGTAAATTGAGGTCCTCCTATGTATTGAGTTCATCGTTCGGTACCGCTGCTCATTAGCTTCCTATTAAATTGTCATGTACATCAATGGATATGCCTTTATTTGTACTCACTTTTTTACATGTAAATGATGGGGAAATCTCATAATAAATAGCCTCTGGGTGTTTCTCGAAAGTGAGAAAACCTGTCCCAGTCTCTCCAACATAGGTAGATAATTTAATGAAATTGTAAGTTTCGTAACTGTGCGACCCTTGTTCTTTGTGTTATGGGAAACCGGCGACCAACCGTTGACTAGTGAAGGAATTACATTGATATGAAACAGGTTTTATCATGGAGTCTTGATTTTAATGGTGATCTTATCGTATGGATCTAGAATAATATGTTCCGTACTATGAATACAAAGTTGCCTCGTTTTTGTCATTGCAACATTCACGTAGAAATACTATATTAACTATGTGTTTACGCGAGTATTATACATTTGAAAAAAAAAAAGCTACTTTTACGGATTTTATCGATTTTGTATTTGATTTTTATTCAGTCCTCCTGTGACCGTGATAACTGTAAAGTGTTAGAAACATCGGGCTATTAAAAATCAAACACAAACGCCATATAATCCGTATAGTTTTATTTTATTTCAAAAGTACACGTTATTTCATTAACTGCGAGGTTTTTACGTTATAAAAAATTTACCTAACTCAGTAGAGTAACGTTTTAAAGTGGAGTCATAAACTTAAGTACACTTTGATCTGGAAATACAATTATATTGATATTATAATACAAATATTTGTGTATTGATTTAATAATTGAAACAAACATATCATAAGATTGTTCTTGACTTCTTCTTTGATATACTGGATGTATTATTACTGTATAAGTATTTAATTATTGACCATAAGAATCTGGATCTCACACACAGCACGAGCAAAAATTTTATAGGTCTTTTTAGGATATCTTTAGTATATTTAGATTGGTGTCCGATGGTAGAAGGCAATATAGATAGGTACATACATACATATATATCTTCACGCCATATCCCTTACAGTGTTGGCAGAGAGATCAAAGTGCCAGAGAACTATATCCTTGCATACTTCACTCGCTTCCTCAACATTCATAATTCTCTTCATACACGCTCGCCGGTTTCGGAAACTCTTAACTCCACCTTCCTTCACTACATGACCGATCTGGTCTAGGTTGGTTAGTCACGGTCTCCCCCGGTAACTATATCCTTCCACTTTTGCATTGTATATCTTCTTAACTAGACGTTCGTTCGGCATTCTTTCCACATGTCCAAACCATCGGAGCATTCACACACATAAATAGATTGAGATATTTACCATGTTAAAATCAATAATTCTATTATTTTATTCTATTTCCTTTGATATACTTGGCTTAACCTAGAGGCTCGGTGCTTCATTTTACTCTACGAATTAAATATTTGTGAAGTTGTGTTAGCATAATGGCAAGTAAGATCATAGATAGCGTGGTCATTTAATTAGGCAATTTAAAATCTCCCTTTAACCTGTATTAGATCAGATTCTAGCTCATCTTTATTCAATCTTAAAATATTAAATGTATTGATGTTCGACATTTACCATTTTTCGATATAGGTACAACAAATCTGTTTAGGTTATTTTACTAACAGTTATTTGGACTTGTTTAATAAAACAATCTTCACGGGACATCTTTATATTTTCAAATGGTTGTTGGCATTCAATCGATTCTCCATATTTCACCTTTTTATCTGTGGTTTTATAAAATAAAATTGTTATTGTCATTTAACGACTAAATCAATGGGTTGGTCGTTAAATGTTATTGTCATATAACTTTGTAATCATTAATTTAGACATTAAATGACAACAATCCCGAGGAATTATTCAAAATTTACTACATTTACATTTTTTTTATTACATTTTTTCATGTTCAAAATTATTTAAAATTTATAAGTGCGTGTTAAATAACGGTTTTTGTTTATTTGTTTAAAATTATATTATTAATAATATGTACATTTCTTGTACATTTATTCCAATATGCTTTTAAACCTGGAGTAAAGAAACAATTAGTTTATGAACGACACAGATGACGGCACAGATGGCGTATTAGTAGTTAAGTTACCAACCTTCCGTACCAGTGCCGTGGGTTCGATTCCTACGTAGGACAATAATTCAGCGATCCACAAATTGTTATTCTGACTTCTGAGTCTGGATGTAATTTGTCTGCATTAATTATATGTTTGTAAAGTCCCCCGCAATATAAGAATTATTTCCTTAGTGCAGGGTCTTTAAAAAAAAACACAATTAGAAGTTGGTCTGTGGTTTATGGTCTTTTCTTTTTTAATATATTTGTATGTAACGACATAGTTGTTACGTACGAGGGACTGCTGTGAGAAACATGATGATAGGTGCAAATTTCTACCATCGCGAATGGAGCTGATTGTAGATATAAATAAAAAAGTTCAACTAAATTATCTTAAATGATGTTCACTCTTCGTTTTTTTATAGATCACAATCAGCATGTAACATCTCATTTCCTTTTGCGTAACAACTTTTATTTATTTTCTTTTATATAATACATGCAAATTCGTAGGTAGGTTATCGATTTTGATCAGTGGTAATGGCGAACCATTGTAGTCACACTAATCTTTGTGGATCTATGAAATATGTAGGTATTTTTTTTGTATGGTGTGAGGCAAAGGTAACTGTTATTCAGCCAAGACTATTATTATGAATCTGATGTGGTACGGTATTTGAAGTTCTTTATTTAAAAGTATTGCATCTTTTCCTTTTTGAAAATTTATATAAAAAATATAAATTTACTAAGCATATTGGATAGATGCTCAGCTCTATTTTGTTTGTTTTTATTTTATACCGTACTATACTTCGCTCTCGTTAAAGAATACTTTGTTAATAATTTTCCCACCCAACCCAGCCATTTCTGTACCCCCTGACAGTGTACGCAAGATTTAAAAGCCTATCGTTTTGAGTAGTGACAGTCTAACAAATAAACAAACTAACTTACATTCGCATTTACAATATTTATTCATCACAATCATCATAACAGCCCATATATGTCCCACTGTTGGGCTCGGGCCTCCTCTGTAATGGGAGGAAAATTAACCTACTATATCACGCTGGTCAGACGTGTTGGTATAGGGTTTTGTTTCGAATTTTCCTTCTCTTGCATAGATGTTATATGCGTCATATATCCCTTAGTCGTCTCTTATGATCACCCACGGGTAAGATAGGGGTGGTGAATTGTATTCTTACTCCTTCACCACACGGATAGCAACAATATTTATTAGTTAGCATTAAATGAATGGATTATTAGTCCTAATTGGTTTTTATTATATAGTAGTGTACACAACGTTTTAACTTCAATTAATATAGATGGACTTACAGTTCCTCTGGTATAACAGTTCCAGACTCAATCATTATCTTCACTCAGACTTTCGTGGATTACTACTGGACCAAAGTCTTCGAAATAAAACGCCATATACTGCGGTAATGTATTGCAAAGATTGTTGTCATAATCGCAACGCTTGGCAAGCAAGTTGGAGGTATGGTGTTATACATATATTTCCAGATTGCTGTTGCTCAATTGGTTATTGATCCCTCAGAGTAGTAAAAACTACTCTCACGGGCAACTAAGCGGTAGCGATAATTGAATTTTTTTCCCGTTATGTCTACTATAAAAATTGCCTGATGACAATTTCAATAAATCGACCTTGTAATCGAACCCCCGATCTCACGCTTAATGTGAATTATTACGTGTCCTTGGTAAGCGATTTTAGTTAACAAGTATGACATCAGTATTTTGAATATTATACAAAATTTTACAAAGCACAGTGGGCGGCTTTTGACCGCTTTATAGCTTTACTTCCTTTAACGTTCTCGGTTATATTGCCATAGATAAATAGTTTTTATGACAAAAGTTTTTAAATCGAGCAGATTCGTGATGCTTGCTCTGTGGATTTATTACTGGAGCGTTTTCATTGTTCTTTTTTTTTAGTGTTAAATATGATGGTTAAATAGATGTTTATGCTAGTACCCATGAAATAACTTTTTTTTTTAAAGGATTTTATCGCATTTATGTTTGATTATTAATTTCCCGACGTTTCAAATATTTTTCATCGTTCATAGTCATGCGAGGGCAGTGCAACCGATATAACATCCGTAATATAACAATACGTAAAAATAGTTTCAATTAATTTAGTTAGTAGATTGATCAGCTCATTCTAGGTTGTACTACAGTAATTGTCCGGTCACCCGACGTGAGGCCACCGCGTGAGGGCGACGCCTCGACGGCGAAAGCTGTCGGGGCGTCGACGAGAGAGGAACCCGAGAGGGTATATCGCCGGGCGGGCCACCGAAGACAAAGATCGGGTACCGGTGGTACGCTCGCACGGCGAAGAGAGGTGTTTGCAGGGTGGGTCCATGGGGTTGCGCGCCGCCTGTTCCGTCGCCCCGGGCCGATTTGCCGGGACGCGACCACATCCATGGTCCCACCTTGCGAAAAAAAAAAAAAAAGGTACTACAGTGTCGAAAAAAAATTACGTCTGTGTGATTTTGTTCTATTTTTTTGTTTCTGGAGCAAGAGAAACGACGAGACCCAAACCCGACAACGCAAAACAATAGGCAGGGACCTGGCTTTGTCTCTAGCCTGTATACTCATCTAGTATTATCATTATCATCATTTCAGCTCATATATGTCGCACTGTTGGGCTCGAACTTTCTCCACAATGGGAGGGAAATTGACCTACTACAACACGCCAGTTGTTGTTGGTATAGGGTTTTGTTTCTAGTTTTCCTTCTCTTGCACAGATATTATATGCGTTTTATTTGCCCTTAGTCGTCTCTTACGATCACCTCTCTTACGGATAAGATAGGCGGTGGTGAAATTGTATTCTTAATCCGTCACCACACGGAAAATCTGCTATCACAGATAATAAAATGCTTTTGATATAAATTAGTAGTTTATAATTGTACATCCATAATATCATAGTTTAATTCACGATTGATTTTTCTATTCTCACTGAAAGCCTCTGATAAAAAAAATACATTATATTTGTTACTGATTTTCGATATGCTGAAGAAAGTCAAATTTTTCGACGCCATTGAGAATACTGATTGACAGACTGTCACAGATAAAAAAGAATCCACGAGCATTGATCTTTATCTCGATTCAATGAATGGTCTCGGTTCAACTGCCGAATAATAATTCGATACGCCAACAATTTGGGTATATACATATATATTTTTTTGTTTAATCGAGTATTTGATGTTGTTTCTTAATATTTGGTTTTTGTATAAACAAGTTGCAACTTCTTATGCAGTGATAAATCAAATTTGTTTGGCAACATTTATATTGATTGAAGAATTGCGTTTATTTTATTTTAAACTAGCTGTGTCAGCTACTTCGCTTGCGTTGTTTAAGTACTAGATGTTTAAACGCTCACATCTTCCCGTAATTAAATTTAGGCCTAGTTGGTCACGAATGTGAGCGCTCAATTTAGTTCCCAATCCAATAGCAAATTAGTTTGCTCTTTTGGTTTATTAGTTCTTTATTTAAAATAATTTAGTAAAAATAATAAATAATGGGAAAAAATATTGCGGTTTATTTTTATTATAAAAGTAAATAATTCGATTTGTAACGTAGCGCCACTGCTTAGTTAAGCGGACGCCAAAAAAATTATATGAAAAGAACTAAGAGCGAGATCATCGATGAACTAGTTCGTATAGTTCACCTAAAGAAGCGCTCTTCCCACCTAGGTCGTTGACAAACTACTCAAGACTACCCGTGATCAAAATCCATCCATCAACATTTTTGTTATCTCAGCAGTTGTTATGCAACGGCGATTGAGTATTTCATTTTTATTAAATTTAATCCGATTTGTTAACATTTATAGGCACTGCTTCACTCCTATTTGTCATAGTGTTATGTATTTTGTATTGGTGTTGTGGTATGGTGGCAAATGAGCAAGCAGTACACCTGATGGTAAGTGTCACTGCCGCCCATGCACCTTTGCAATACCAAGGCTAGGCCGCTGCCTACCAATACAAACCCCAAACCCAGCCAGTTGGGTTCCGGCTCCCTCGCTCACCGAACGAAGCGCAATAGCACATTGCCCTTTCTCAGACGTCGATCTTCTGTGATTGTGGTACTACCCCGGACGGACCGACCCGCGTTTGTGGATAGAGAATTGTCAACAGCGTGGTCTTACCACTAAAATTATATTGTAGTCTAAAACCTTTCTGGATACATAGGCAATCTTACAAAATAGGATATATACATACACATACATACATATTCTATCTATATATATATATATATATATATATATATATACATATATATGATACCTTTAGATATAATACAATATTGCGTATTCAATAGTAATCTGGTGAAGGTCGTCTTTCGTCTGACAACATATTCTAAGTAAAGTTGAACATCAGTGCTTTAAGAACTACATTACATTGATGTTTACAGTTTGATGACGTCAGCGTACAATCTTCAATCGTTTAATGAAGTTGATTGGAATGTTTTGATGCAGTTTCGTTTTAAACTGTTTTGCAGTCTAGTTGATCTATTTATTTTTAAGATACAACCTGCAATAAGAAAATAATCCTTGTATAGCGGGGTCTTTACAAATTATTCCGTCTGTGCATTAAAATGTATGATAATAATCATAAGTTTATGAATTGATCGCCGCAAACTGGAAAAGCTGACCGTGTGAAGGCAACGCGTCGCCACTTTATTGCCGTAGCGTCGAGAGTGGTTGATGTTTATTTGTGTAACTCGGCGGGCATCGGTACCAGTGAAAATGGAAAAGTAAAACTGTGGGTTATGGAGCTGCCGCATTTCTGTAGCACTGGATGGTACGGGCGCGTCTAAAGCACAGCTTGTAAAACAAAAAAAAAATTGTTGACATCTTATCTGCTTCCTCTTATTCCAAACACTGGAGGTCGACGCTATATATACTCTTCTAGCATCGTACATATTTGCCATATTAATTGGCTACAGTTTTATGATGAGGCGGCAGCCTCAAACCAAAACCAAACATTGTGAATGTAATTGTGGACCAGACGGTATCAGATGGAATTGGTACAGGCCGATATGATTTTTTTTTTATGTAACTTTGACAATTAGTTGTTAGCCTCAGATGGCTATGACAACTTTACCCGGACTGTGGGTGAGCGCTGAGGGCTCTCAACCCGAAGCCGATATGAAACTTTTAGTCGCCCACCCATGAGCAATGTAAGCGTTGTTAGTATTCCTAGACACCACACAGCATGATTCTGTTAATCCGAGATCCGAAAGCAAATCCTGTTGATATCGAATTCTTGTAGTACCTACTAAACTTGTCTAAAACATTATGCAATACGAGGTAAAATATTTAATTTGATAAGAATATGAACATGTTGATGAGCACCACAGAAATATTAATATTTCTGTGATGAGCACTCAGAGCTCACCCAACAGTCCGAGTAAAATTGTCATAGTCATCTGCGGCTAACAAGTAAATCAGAAACAACAAAAAAAAAGTAGGTACATGAAAATGATTTATCTTGTCTTAAAATAGATTGAAAAATATGATTTATGTAAGAATACAATGTGATGTTTTATCGCGACCGATTTTCACGTTTTCTTATCTATGGACGTCATGGATTTGAGATATATTTTGATTTTCCCGTTTCCATGACAGTCTTAAGTAATGTTGTTTATTTTTAACGTAATAAAAATGTGTATTTGTGATAAATCATTACATTTATTGTATAGTTTTCGATCAGTAAGTCGAATTGTTACTTTCAATAATGCGATGGCCCAATATTAATGATATCTTTTCGTAATTCTAGTGGTACATGAAAATATATTTAAAGCACTCATATTCATTCACTTTAGGACTTTCTCTTCATTACATTTTATAAAAGGTGATATATTTTTTTTAAATGTAACGCGTTAAAGCACTACTAATATTGAATCATAACTAATATTATAAATGCGAATATGAGTTTGTTTTATTGTAACGCTCCTACGCTTAAAACACTAAATCGATTCTAAAAATTCTCTCACCTATGTAAAGCTACATTATCAGCGAGCAACAAAGGCTATATTTATCCACCTCTTCCCACGGAAACGGATATTACGCGGTTGAAACAGCAGGCATTTGCTACATATAATATAAAACCGCCACGTAACACTTTCATGTTTCCGCCGAAACTTCATATAGTATTATATGAAGTTTCAGGTGTATGTTTTGTTTACCACAATAAATAAATCATTACAGTGAATCGGCTAAAAACTAGAACAATATAAAAGTAAAGATAAGTAAGTACTTAGTGAATACCTAACTTCCGAATAAAAACACCGTATCCGGGTTTAATTTTTGTAAATACAGTTTTTACAATGACGTTCCGAGCGAAAATGACGTTTTCTCAACAAGGACAAAACGTGGTTTAGTCAATTTAATAACTCGTTAGAAATAATTAAAAAAGAGTTCTCTTATTTTAATACAGCTCCTTCAGTTTTAATATTAGATATGTTTATACAAAATATATTTAATTTGAAAATTGCTGTGTGGAAGCGGCTACGGATACTACCAACCCTTAATTTGCTAGTGGATGTCGTAAAAGACGACTAAGAGCCTTATAACGACCTGGGCCAACACCATCTGATGCCGGTTGGTCAAATTTTAAGTATGTAGGGGTAAGGGAAATCGAAAAAAAGATGGATGGACTGCGTGGAACATGGCATGGATAGACAAGGAGTGACCACAGAGATGACGTCTGATAGAGTTGTATGGAAGGAGAAGTCATATTGCGTCGACCCCAAATAAATTGGGATAAGAGCAAATTAATGATGATGATGTCCAGCTATCAAAGTAGCGATGCCCACACTTGGGCTTAGGTTTATAGACGTAATCGGCCATAATCACCACATAGGTGGGTTGGTGAACGCAATTGGAATAAATCGCCTAGGTGAGAACTGCTGTATATTCTTCTTGTGATACCTCAGACGGTTTTTACATTGGAAAGTAAGAGATTTTAAATGTATGATAATAGAGTAGTAATACTATCTATCATAAAGATTCAGTATGATAATTATATTTTAATGTTCGTGATTTAATGGAAGCATATCCGAACGCGATTTGTTGCATAACATGGCGGCGGCTCAAGGCTGCAAGCTGTCAAACGTCATTGAATTTTATAGTATGCATTTGTGTCAAGGACATATAGAAACGCCTTCGCGCCTTTATGCAAGTTTACTAAGAATGTTTTATTTTTGGTTCTGGTTTACTGCAGCTAATGTTATGTGCCTACATTTTTTAATAATATTTTTTATAATTTTTCTACCATACGGTAGAAAAAAGTATCTCTATAGATTCCTTGTTTTTTCTTAGTATTTGTATCTCTATAGATGTCGTATTTGTTTAATAATAATAAAAGAAAATATTAATACAAAATTATCTGCGGGGTGATAGATTTAAAAAAAAAATGAACCATAATTATTAAAAAAATGTAACAATAAAATGATTTATTTTGGATTTATTAGATGACGAATGTTATATTCCTATCTTGCAAAATCTTAATTTATTTGGGGATGTCGCTGTTATTATGTAGATTTCAAACTGTGACGCCATTTTTGAGTAGAGTTCTCTCTGTTTAGTTATTGAAATAGATTATTTTGTATATAGTATATATTATACAAAAAAAAATAACATTCCTAATATACGCGGCGATGTTATATGCTAAAGAATTTTATGGGGTTTAAGTTACATAATAAGACCTTAGCTCGATTGATTTCACCACGAATGCCACGCATTCATGACAAAGAATCTGACTAACATGCAATTTTTTTAACTTGTCACATGTTACTCAACCGAACAAGCCATGTTACGAGTCCAACGGCATACCGAATCACGATAATAATACTAACAATGCAAATTGCGTCTAATAATGGCCCCTAATCGTAGACACATGATTCAAACCATCACAATGCATCCTTTCTCCTAACTAGAGCGTAGGTGTTCGAACGGCCTTGGAGACCGCACCCCGTGGGTGGCTAGTTGACATTCTGATGGGTTGCAGACTTGGGAATAGGGCTAGCAGTAGTTAATAGTAGTCTATTTATTAATAAATTTCCAATAAGGGTCTGGGCTGTAATATACAAAAACGCTGTATGAATAATTTTTTGAAATTATTTAGAAAGTATACAAAAATGTTTAGATTTTTTTTAATTGATTCAATTAGGCAATCATCATCATCATCATCTCAGCCCACATATGTCCCACTGTTGAGCTCGAGCCTCCTCTATAGTGGGAGGGAAATTGACCTACTATACCACGCTGGTCAGACGTGTTGTTATGGGGTTTGGTTCGAGTTTTCCTTCTCTTCCATAGATGTTATATGCATTTTATATCCCTTAGTCGTCTCGTACGATCACCCATGGGTAAAATATGGGGTGGTGAATTGTATTCTTATTCCGTCACCACACGGAAAAAGAATTAGGCGATACATGGCACCAATCCATTAATTTAAAATGGTGTAAGAAAAGGGCGATTCACCATTTTCTCATGGTTAATCAATATACCGCACACTTCAAGTAAGGAAGAAATACGGAATAGGATCAAGGTGTAATAGGATATAAGGTTTTGTTACTTCTAACTGTTGAACAAACTTCAGAAATTAAATTTTCAAGTGTCTACAGACTTTGAATAATGATTCGGTTCGTGTTTCACTTCTAAACGAGACAATGTTTAGAATATCAATAATAATAATATTATTACATACATACATATCATCACGCCATATCCCTTGCAGGGTAGGCAGAGAGAACAGAGTGCTAGAGAACTCTATCCTTGCATACTTCACTCGCTTCCTCAACATTCATAATTCTCTTTATACACGCTCGCCGTTTCGGAGACTCTTGACTCCACCTTCCTTCAGTACGTGACCAATCTGGTATAGTTAGATTATATATCCTTCCACTTTCGCATTGTATATCTTCTTAACCAGACTTAGATATTATTCTTTTATAATAATTATAATAAAACATCAGTCGTCTATGTATTATTATTTAAAAAGATAATATACACGTGATTCAGGGTTATAAATAAATATGTGAATATAATTATCAATGATATCAAGCTGTGTAATAATGACGTCTGACATTTGTCGGCTGCGGATTAATGAGACGCCATCATTTACCAAAAACACAATTTCACCGAATGTCTTTATTGGGAAGTTATTAAGTGTCATGTATTTTATATGGTGTTTTAATAAATAATTTATCAATGTCTATAGACACCGTGTGGTGACGAGTTGAGAATATAATTTGTTGTCAGGAAAGTAAAGGTTTGGTTTGTAAAACCGACTGAGGGATCTTCAGGAGGAAGAGCAAATTTATAAAATTTTGCGATCGCGAAATCGCTTGCCAGTGTCAGTGCCGATTATGGGCTTTTAATCCCGCTTGAAAGTCTTATGTTCAATAATGAACTTTGAAATGAGAAAATAATGTTTTTTTTTTTAAATAACTCCCTGCACTAAGAATCTGCTGCAATAATCCTATTATATTGCGGGGGTTTTGGCAAATATGCAATTTACGGACAAAAATTATACCCAGACTCAAAACAACAATTTATGGATTGCACAAAGTAATGTTCTCCTCGCATTCGAATCCATGACACTTTGCACGGTAGGTCGGTATTTTAACCATTACGCTATCTGTACAGTGTCTATAAAAACAGTATTTCATGCAGATTTCTTAGTCTTTTTGGCATCTAAAAACTTGTATTATAATATTATCAATCTTAATAGTGAAGGTTTAGTTATACCTGTAGTCGATAGGCTGGTCGATATTAAAACTTTATCAACACACAGCATATTTTGCTCTTGCCCCATCTGTTTTAGACGAAGATAATTATGCCTTGCCGAACCCATATAAATTAGGTTGGAAGACGACGTGTGGGCGTCAAAAGACTTCATTAAACGTTCTATTATTCTGACACTGAAATTATAGCCAGTATGTTTTTAATTTTTAATCTTTTTTAGTCATGCCTATAGTATATTTCACCATGTAACTACTTATTTTGTTTTATATTTCTTTTTTGCATATGGCTACAAAAAAGGATTTAATAACCTAGGCAATTTACTAGTCAATCTTGTGGCGATTCAGAGCAAAATACAAGTAGATTGCATAAAAGTAATAAAAACTTAATAAGAATAGGTATCCATATATTTTAGTATATAACGGATATATTAACTTACTTTAGTTATAATATATAAACTTATATTAGTTTTCGCTTGTCTATTAATTTTGTTTTGTTTTTATTATTATTTTTAATAATAAAGGCTTTTTATAAAGGCAATCTTTTACTTGAGAATTGGCATTTATATTGTTGGGATAAAATTCCGAAATATTCATGAGTAACTATTTGTCCGTGTGGTGACGGAGTAAGAATACGACTCACCACTCCCTGTCTTACCCCTTTTTTTTTTTTTTTTTTTTTTTTTTTTTTTTTTTTTTTGTGGTGGGCTATGGACGTCGCACCCCGCCAAATCGGTCCGGGGTGACGGAAGAGTCGGCGCGCGACCCCATTGACCCACCCTGCAAGCACCTCTTCTTCGCCGTACGAGCGGGCCACCGGTACCCGATCTTTGTCTTCGGTGGCCCGCTCGGCGGTATGCCCTCTTGGGCTCCTCTCCTGTCGACGCCCCGACAGCTTTCGCCGTCGAGGCGTCGTCCTCACGCGGTGGCCTCACGTCGGGTAACCGGACAATTCCCCGGTCCGATCACCCGAAGCCTCGGTTAGGGCGGCATCAGGCGCAGGTACTCGCGCCTGCGCCGCCCCGGCCGCGGGCGGCGGCCCGGGTCACGGGAATCCTCCCGGGCCCGTTCCGCCGCCTCCTTCTGCGAGATGACAGCCTCGCAGCAGGCGGCGACCGCGTCCCAATTCCTGACGCTGTCGACCATCGCTCGCGCAACAGCCGGCAGCGTCAGGTCGGCACCGATGACAGCGACGAGGTCACGGCGCTGCCCGTCCCAGCCCGAACATACCTCGAGCGTATGTTGCGCCGTGTCCTCGTCGCTACTGCAATGGTGGCAGGACGGAGTCCACTCCCTCCGCACGACCGTGTGCAGGTACTTGCCGAAGCAACCATGCCCCGACAAGACCTGCACCAACCGGAAAGAGAGGACTCCGTGCCGCCGCTCCATCCACTCCATCAGTACGGGCCGGAGGGCCTCAACGGTAATAACACCGTACCTAGGCCTCTCCAGCCGCGTAGCCCAACGGGCGATGACTTCTCGGCGGGCGTCCTCGCGCCAGGTGGCTATCTCGTTGAACGATGGGGAGCCACCCTCTTCGCGCATTGAGGTAACCCGCTGGTAGAGGTCGGAGAGCATCTCCGCCTCTAGGTCCCACGGGGGTGTCCCGGCCAATAGGCACGCCACCTCTGTCGACACCGTGCGGTACCCGCGAATGGCTCTGACTGCCATGACTCTCTGTGGCCTCCACAGAACCGCCCTGAGTTGGGCGTTCAGAGCCCTCGCCCACACGGGTGCGCCGTACATGGCCATTGAGCGGATCACCCCCGCATACAGCCGTCGGCCCTGAAAACTGGGTCCGCCCACGTTCGGCATGAGCCGAGAAAGGGCGGACGCCGCGCCGACCAGCCGGGGAGCAATTTGACGAAAATGCTCCCGGAACCACCATCGCCCGTCGAGCACCAGACCCAAGTACCTCATATGGGCCTCGATACTGATGTGGATGGAGTTGACGACTAACGAGACGCCGATGGGCAGCCTCACACGGGGCCCATGGAATAAAAGGGCCTCCGTCTTGTTTAGGGCCACCCTGAGCCCCAGCGCCTCGATTCGCCTGACCATCTCCTCGGTGCCGAGAGTGGCCAGGCTCGCCGCCTCTTCGAGTGTCCTGCCCCGGGCTGTGACGAGCGTGTCGTCAGCATAGCAAATAACGCTCAGCCCGGGGGGGAGACTCCCTCTCAACGCCCAGTCGTAACCGATGTCCCACAGAGTCGGCCCCAGAACCGACCCCTGCGGAACACCGCACGACATGGGCGTCCGCACAATGTCCCCTGCGGGGCTCGCGTAGAGAACACTGCGCCCCTCCCCTATCTTACCCCTGGGTGATCGTAACAGACGGCTAAGGGATATAAAATGCATATAACATCTATGCAAGAAACTAAACAAAACCCTATACCAACATGTGTGACCAGCGTGATATAGTAGGTTAATTTCCCTCCCATTACGGAGGAGGCCCGAGCCCAACAGTGGGACATATTTGAGCTGTGACTATTTGTAAGTTACTTAAACATTTATATTAACTAATACTTATTAGTACTATTGCTATATCTCTTATAGGTTCACTTCATTGGTTAGTTAAGAAATATGGTTATTTTATAATATTATGCATGTTTTACAAATTCTAGTCGCTAATTTTTACGCATTACTTACATCTTACTTATATTATAAATTATTTTTCTATATAACTAACTACATACTTATCTTAGATTTTACTTACCTTCTAATTATTTCTACTCGTTATTTTATTTATTAGATAATTAATTAATACTTTTCTTTTTATCTCTAACATTAATTTACGCATTGTAATATATTCCTAAATGTTGTGCACATCTGTAATTGATATAAACACTAGTTTTAAGGCACTGGAATGATCTTAGCATATGTTAGTGTTTATGTCGTAGATGAGCCTTATATAAATAAATAAATACCGAAAAGTTTGTGTGAATATGCTAATCTCAGGTACTAACCACTTGGATTCCAAAAAAAAAAAAAAAATATTATATATCTCAGGCGAAAATACATGCATGCAGTGTAGTAAAAAAAAAATAGGTACGACGTAATATCTAAAAATGTTAACAAATGAGTTACAATTTGATAACGACGGAATATTGAGCATCTAAGGTCCCCAAGTAACGTCATAATCGCCATATTTGACAAGTAAGTTGGCGATCGCAGCTGATATTTATCGCGAAAGTGTGCTGCTCATTTTCTCTGATAATTCATGCGCTAGTTTCTATCATTACCATATAAAACTAAGGAGTGATCATCAACTGCATTGCTAGCACCCTACCATAAGAAAATCCTTTGAATAATATTGGTGTATGGATGGTGTTAGAATATTGTGTATCTAAAATAAACCAAATCAATATCGGTTAAGTTAACCGGAGACAACGAGGCATACAACCGCTGCGTGCAGTGCATCGAAACGAGACACCGTAACCGCAAGGCCGTAGGCAAATCTATGAATAACTTAGATAATCAACTGAAAAGTAAAAATTTGATATTTTACATGAAATTTATCTGGAAGTGGTTGATTTGTGGTATTATGTATCTTTTGTATCTTTAGTCATTTATGTGATGTTATTCTGGATGTGATTGCTGGGTAAGAATAATAATGAATACGGCGCTTTTTGTAAGGAAGTTCCTTATTTGGAGCTTTGTGCACGTATTCACTGTTGTTGAAATGCTGCCGCTGGCTTAATGCATGTATTCACTATTGTTGAAATGCTGCCGCTGGCTTAATGCATGTATTCACTGTTGTTGAAATGGTGCCGCTGGCTTAATGCATGTATTCACTATTGTTGAAATGGTGCCGCTGGCTTAATGCAAGTATTCACTATTGTTGCAATAGTGCCGCTGGTTTAATGCATGTATTCACTGTTGTTGAAATGTTTTCAATAACACTTTCTATATATTTAAATATTTCTTTTTATTTCTAAACGTATTTAAAAGGTAAAATTTTAAATAATAGTAATTATTTATTAAATAATGATTATTTAAATACGCCTCACTTTGTGTCCCATTACACGACTCATATATATCCCACTGTTGGGTTCGAGCCTCCTCTAAAATGAGAGGATAAAGTACCACACTGATCAGAAGGGTTCGTATAGAGCTTTATTTCGAGATTCCAATCTTTTGTATAAATATTATCTGTATAATACATATATCCCTTAGTCGTCTTTTAAGATACCCACGGACAAGAAATGAGTCGTCGTCATCAAGTGGAAACTAACTTTGTTTCGTAATGGGAGAGAAATTGACCTACTATACCACGCTGGTCAGACGTGTTGATATACATAAAGTTTTGTTTCGAGTGCCTGCAGTGAGTGGCTGCAATTGTGTCAGAATGCTGCTTGAGCTGGTCCGCAGTCCGCGCATCAAGAATGCAAGGATCTTTTGTTCATTGAAGCGCAGTTAATATATGAGATGCTCTCGGTATACCATCTCAGTCCATATAAATACTCTCCACTATAGGAGGGTAATTAACCTACAATATCCCGTTGCTCAGACGGGTTGGTAAAGTGTTTTATTTCAAGTCCTTCTATTGTATAAATGTTGTATGCGTATTATTTATAGTTTATATTCTTCAGAGACTAATTACCCATAGACAATTTAGGGAATGGTGAATTGTTTATTACAGTCACCTTTTTTTTTTGTTGCGGTGGACTATGGACGTGGTCTCGCCCCGCTGAGTCGTTCCGGGGTGACGGAAGAGGCAGCACGTGACCCCATAGACCCACCATGCAACTCTCCTCTCTTCGCCGTGCAAGCGAGCCACCGGTACCCGATCTTTGTCTTCGGTGGCCCGCCCGGCATTACACAGTCACCTCACGAAGAATATCTCATCTCGGTATCTAGAACAATGCATTGTAGAAGCCTTTTTACACTTATGACGCGTTTATCAACACCTTATAAAACTAACTGCAATTTACAGTTATTTAGTTAGACAATGGCATCTGCTAATACGTTATTTGACAACTTGAAGCTCTGGTAGTAACAGGCTCGCCTGAAATTTCAAAGAAATTAACGGTACACCAATTCGTCATTCGTTATTTTAGTATCTATAGTTTACCTTCAATTAAGATACAATATTTGTAGGGTTCTTAATAATTAATCTCTCAACATATGTATAAAAATATCGACGGTGGTACAAAAACCATATAGATTGTATACATGTTTATACTCGCATTTTATTTTGATACCCTATTTGCCCGTAAGTAGGTATATGCGTTTTTATATCCGTCCATTACTACTTAACGGCTAAACCGATTTTGATAAATGATGCCTCATTAGATTCCGTTGAAGGCAAGAGTGTTATTATGGTGTGGTAATTCAATAAGGCAAATTATAATGGCAAATTTTATATTCTTTAATGACGGTTAAATATATTTTATGCCTTTTATGGGAACCTTTTAATGGGGTACTGAAGTAAAGGTAAAAGGCAATTACAGAAAAATATACAATCAACATATATTTTTTTACAATGTTGTAGATTTGTTGATTGAAATGTTTTATTTGCCGTGATGTGACAAATCGCGATGTAGTTATTAGCGCTAAAATTTTCAGAAGGTCAGACCTTATACTGCCATGTAAGTTTATTGGTTTTGTTCTAAGGATTCATGACGAAATATGTATAATTTGCATATATTCATCGCATAAATGCTGCTATCACGCCGTTGAACGTATCGTCTTCTTTTCCTTGAACAAATGTTTGCATAGTCTAGGTGCTAAGCGTGATGCATCTTTGTTTTATTTTTATGCTTGTTCAAAACGATTACGGTAGTTATTTCTATCATAAAAATATAAACTCTTTCATGTTGTTACCGTGGCGGGCCAATTGTCAAGTTTTCTCAGCGACCAATGTCCGTTTTATTGTCCTTTCTTAACGAACTAAAGTGATTTCGATTTATTAAACGTTTAATTGTCAATTCCCTGTTGATCGTTTAGATATCCGAATTGTCGACAATATTACTACTCACTTGAATTAAATGCCTATCTTTTCGTTTCTTCAAGGTTGTATCAATCACTGCAGACACAGTTTCCATACGATTAGTTTAGTCATCGGCAAACAGCTGTTTATTCTTCCATAAAATTTCAAGTTCAAATCTTAAAATCAATGTCACGTGGTCGATTTGTTTGTTTTTTTTTGTCCGATGGACATCCGGCGACCGTTACGTCATTGAAACCGCGAAGGTAATCCGTCTGACAGCCACCCGTGTCGCCCGCCCGACTTATTTCCTCTTGCGTAACGTTCAGTTTATTCCTTCACGTTGCTTCTAAGCAGGCCGACTAAAACTAATAATGGCACCTGATGGGTTTCAAATTTTACGCCTCATAACTGCTTGTCAAGGTCTTCTAAAGAAAATTTTCTTCCATTATTACTAGAAGTTTTATAACTTCTTTTTTATCTGTATCATTTTCATCAAATAAAAAAAAATGAGAGGCTTAATCTGTTTTATCAAATAAGTATATCGGGTTTTGTGGCTTCGATTCGGTATCATTTGTCGGTCCCCATTTTTTTTGTCTAATCCCAAATCGACCGTGTAAATTGATGGTGTCATGTTAAAGTATCGTAAAATAGTGAAATGATCACTGTTTTTAGGAACTTTGACGCCTCAAATACAACAATAGATAAGGTTAGATTTTACATTGATTGATTGATGTGCTGATTAGATTAGAGTTTGAAGGCCGATTTAGAGATTTTGCTGTTTAAGATGCAAATTTTTTTTTCGTAGAGAAACATTATGAGAATTTTTTTTTTTAATATTATGAGAAGCAAGCTAGCGCTGTGTGATAGCGGCTACGAATACTACCAACCCTTACTTTGCTCGTGGATGTCGTAAAATACGACTAAGAGCCTTATAACGACCTGGGCCAACTCCATCTGATGCCGTTTGGTCAACAATTACATTCCCAAGGAGGGTTGACGTCTGGCAGGCGGCCGGTCATAAAACTATTGCCAATAACTTTTACATATGTGCTATGAAAGAAGAGTAAATATTGAATCGACCTCAAGTAATTGGGATAAGAGTTGAAGAATGATGATTATGAGACGCAATCTATTTGAGTATAATGTTAGCTTGTAATTTCGATCACAAATTCTTGCAAAAACTTTATTGGAAATTTGTTGTTAATAATTTCGTAAGTACGAGTAGGTAGGTACCTACATAAGTATATTTAGAGCTATTATCTAACTATTATAAACGAGCCTTAGTATTTTTCACTTCTTTTGGAAATAAAACTTTAATAAGGTCTTTTATTATTATTGTGAGTATGAAGCGGATTATATTGACGCAAAATACGAATATACAAGTGTACGTGACTGAACTTCTTCTAAGGGATTTCAGGTGGTTTCAAGTATGATTTAGATTAATAATTGGACTCGGTTAGAGGCACTGTGATCGATTTTAAGGTTTTATATCTTTATATAATTCTTATGTACGTGTTATGTCACTGAACTCCTCGTAAACGGGTGGACGGATTTTGTTGAAATTTTTTGTGTGTGTTCAAGTGGATTCGAGAATGATTTAGATTCGTTATTGGACCCGTTAGGTGGCGCTGCGATTGAGTTGTGGGATTTTAATTTTCGTACTTTGACTGTTAGGCGGCACGAAGTTTGCCGAGTCCGCTACTTGTTTATATATTTGGTTTTTTTTCGACTTGTACAGATAAATAGCTGTAGAGTTAGTTATATATATATATATGTATGTATATAAAAATCTCGACACTGGCAACAAAGACCTCGTATTTAGTGGTTGGTTGTACGTACAAAAAAAAGATGACAAGGTGATAGTTGATGCAAAGATATTACGGTATAGTGCAAACGTCATATTTTTAATAGTTTCACGCCTTTTGGCTGGCCTTCCAGCCAATAGGCGTTTAAGCGGGCATAAATACTTACATTTCGTTACTGATCCTGAATCCCACGTATAGCACGGTTTTAAAATTATATAGAAAGACCAATTTCGAAGAAAACCTTTTAAGTGTTTTCTTAGTTCTTCTTAGAATAGTGGAAATATATATAGTATCTTAACATTTATTTTTTCACGACATTTTTTTTTAAATGATAGCTACCTTTACTAAGGAAATATTCCTTGTATTGCTTATACTTCACAAACTTATAATTAACAGACACCAACTACACCCAGACACAAAACAACAATTTGTAGATTCTACAAAGTATTATCACATGTGGGAATCGAAACCACGCCACTGGCATGGTGCATCGGTATCTCAACCACTCCGCTATCTATGTACATTCGATGCACAGATGAAACAGATACCCTAATTAATAAATTCTTTTATGGTTCGATAGTTTACAAATATGCAATTAACGCTCACAAATTAAACCCAATCCCGAAACAATAATTTGCAGATCGTTTAAAGAATTGTTTACGTGAGCATCGAACCTACGTTACTCGGCATGCAAAATCGGTACTGAGACAACTCTGCTATCTGTATAGTCAATGATGTTATGATAATTAATATACACGCCAATTATCTCGAAACTCGTTTCTTGCTCCAGGAATTGCTGTTATATTCGCCTCTAATAACAAAAAAAAAGTAAAAAAAACTAAATCACCATCCATAACATCGGTAACGTCCAAATAACAACGCCAAATGGGAGATTAAAAAGTCATTTAGAAGTATCAAACCGTTATAGTTTTCAATGCGCAAGAGCAAGTCACTAAGGGCTCAGCCGTAACATCGTTTGAGACAAAGCTGTGAGCACCGTTAACCGATCGAAAGTAACACGAGTGGAACGAGAATTATTGCTTCTGTTAATTGAGGCTATACAACATTTTCGAACATAAATTCGTCATTATTTCGTATACGATTTATAATAATCAACTCGCGGTGAAATCATCGACGCTACTAAATGAAAAAAATTTAAATTTATTTGTAATTGCTTTTATCATATTGATAAGTACTCTCTCGTAAAATTGTTGTAAAAGATTGAATAGAAATAATGATTTTTTAGTAGATTTAATGATTAATCGATAAAATGATATTTTTTTTGTGTGCTGTTAACCGCATGTAGCCTGATATGAAGCTGTGGCAATCTGTAGTCTTTGCCCACTCTTCTGGGAAATAGGTGTGAGGCTGTATGTATGTATGTACATTTAAATATTTTCATAATCTCCGCACCGGCACCATCAATTTCGATAAAATTTAGTTTCTTTTTTAATTTAGAGCTTTTGGGGATGATAATTCGATCTATTTGTTAGTGTTTTTAGCTGACGAAAAACATAACTCTTCGTTGGCTGAAAACTATGAGAATATGAAGGCATATAATATGCCTTCATATTCTAATAGTTTATAAGACAATATAATAATTATTTTTAATATCAGATTTGAAAAGATTGCAACTATCAATCTCATTTTTTTATTTCAGTATTTATTTGAACAGATAGTCCAATATGCCAAGTACTTAAAAAGCAATTTTCATAGAATTTAGCATCAAAAAAAATATTAACGCGTCTCATTTGTTTTGCCGACCTACTGTCCGGCCCAATCTTCATTAATGCCTTGCGTACAATTATCACATTCACCACGCTTATCATCCGACCACGGCCTACCTTCATCTCTCTTATAAAGCTGTCAACGAATTGAGTTCAGTTGATGACAGGTGGTAATTACCGAACGGTTGTTGTCGTGAAATAACTGAGTTTTCAATGTCAGAGTATAACGTACGTTTTATCGCCTCGTTGGCTTGCAGGTTTTTAATCTTAATGCTTTTGTATTTATTTGGTGTACAGCCTTTTTTAGCATTAGCTTAGTGAGTAAATGGACATACTGCTAAAGGGATTTCAGATTATAAATTCACGGTGTGCCGTCAGAGTTTTCGAAGTTACGTATTTAGTAGAAGACTCCTGAGAATATTTCGCATCATTAGTGAACAATTTATTATACATATATATATCAGTGTAACTTAACGATAAAATGCGTGTACATGAAATATCTTGATAACTTAAGTTGTTATATGCGAGTTGATATAGAATCTAGTTTTTTTTTTATGAAAACATTGATTTTTCCGTGTGGTGACGGAGTAAAAATACAAATCACCACCCCCTATCTTACCCGTGGGTGATCTTAAGAGACAGGGATACAAAAGGCATAACATCTATGCCAGGAAGGGAAAACTCGAAACAAAACCCTATACCAACACGTCTGACCAGCGTGGTATAGTAGGCCAATTTCCCTCCCATTACGGAGGAGGCTCAAGCCCAACAGTGGGACATACTATGAGCTGAGATGATGATGATGACTGAATTTACTTTTTTTATCGTCACTAAATAATTTCAAAATTATAAAATGGAGGAGAGGAAGGAAAACCCACCACTTTCCCACGGTTAATCAATATACCGTACACCTCAAGAAAGGAAGGAATACGGGATGGAATCAAGGTGGAATAGGATATGAGGAAATCTTACTCCTGTGATGAGCACCGCCTCCAGAACTTCTACTTGCAATTTGCCGCAGAACTTCGAATAAAGATTCGACACGTGTTTCGCCTCTAAACGAGGCATTTGAAGCCGAACCGTCCTGAGGATCCGTTCCGCCATGTATCGCCTAATTCAATCAATTATAATTTCAAAATATTGTTTCCAACATTAATATTGGTGCAGTATTTAGGAGATTTTTTATAATAACAAAAATTGCCTTTGGGTATTTTTCATATACTGTCATTGAATCGTTATGACGTCATTATTGTTAGTTTCGCTCATGAATTGATTGCAAAGGAGTCACTACCATGAGAATAGTGCCCTTTTTAAACCTCGTTTAAACACATGTTATGAGACTCGGGGAACCCTATAGTAGCAGTTTATTCCAGAGCTATTACTCCACATGGATAACAGTTATATGTGCGGTATGATATTCTTTAAATTTGCCCTTGACCTTGAACTATATTATTCCTTTGTCATTTTACACTCTTCAATATTCACGATGCACTGTACTAGCATATTATTATTGTACAATCTGCGTCATATACTGCAAAACTTTCACTAGTAAGTTTATATTATAAATATATATTTGTATATCTGATAATAGTTATCGTAATTGGTACTAATAAAATTTGCGTGACGATCTTCACCCACTTTGTAAAACTTTCATGTAATGTCAACGAAATTGTTTCTTCACATTACTTATCGCCTCGTATTATATTTCAGCTCTAGTAGCTTATCATACAGGATGTTTTTAAAATTGTCTTGATAGATTAGTCTTACTTGATAATATGTTATATCAATGTTACTCAATCATGCCAAAACGATTGATCGTATTAGTTGACAATGAACTGTCAAGTTGCCCATAAAATATGCTTTAATCGATTATATTATACCAATCTATGTGAAAAATTTGAATGCAGCGGTAATATTATAAATATATGTACATATATTGATTTAAATAATGTTACCATTTGACAAATTAATGCAATTTCTTAGGCCATTTGACAAATTGCTCTGAAGTTCATTAGCTTATACGGTAAGTGGGCTGGACTGATCTGGAACACATGAGATATGGAAAATATTATTTCCTAGATTTTATGTTATATAATTATTTTAACCATCAAATTTTTAAATTGCCCCTTATGGCTCAGTTTGCTACTTTTAGATACACGATTATCAGACACGCAGATATAATAGTTTCCACCGAGATGTCAGCATACAGTAATAACCTCTACTAACCCAATAAAAGTATCCACAATCTCTGTCTGATGGCGTTCTAGGCAAGGTCGTGTATGATCAGTTAATATGCGACCGCAGAAAGGCAAATTGAACGCGTGGCACTTGGCTTAGTATATATCTTAATCGCTACGCCACCTTTAAGTCAGAAAAGAATAAGTGGATAAAAAAAGATTAAGTGGATAAAAGAAGATTTTTTTATAAATACATACTTATTATATGCTAATTTTCAGTAATTTGAATAACAGGTTCGTGTCATCGTTTAATACAATTCGAACAGCAAAGTTAGAATATTAAAATCTGTAAATGGCACACGTCTCCTTTAAAGACGAAAATATAATACGAGCCGCAAATTGAATGTGATACGAAAGCTCACACTTGTCTAAGTGGTAGGACGATTGGAACGGATTTCCAATGGGTTCGAGTCGCAAGTGTGATATTCATTTTTCGCTCGTAATCAAATTTTTATGTATAAAAAAGAATCAGCCTTTATAAAGATTACGTTTTTGAGTTAAACGCCTCCGCATCATTGTTTGGCGCATAATGCCTCACGTTCGACGGATATCGTGAAACTTACACTTGTCACTATATTATTAGCACTGGTTTCGTAGTCATACGGAAAACTGCTAAGCCGCTAAAAGTTTTGAAAGTGTTAAATGTTTGCACTTTATATTGCACTTTACAAATAGTGCATGTGTTCACTTAACGAGTGTTCTCATTTCATTTTATCAACACGCGATAAATATTTGTATGAGAGAAAATTGGTGATGTATTTTGGATGTGTGAATTAATGGCTTGTTTCATTTGGGATTTATTTCAGTGCAGTTTTGACGTAATATATATTTACTCTTTATAATGATAATAGAACATTTTTGTCGTAATATATATTGCCAATATAGTTGGAATCGCGTGGACGTTATATTGGAGTCAGTCTGTGTCACAAATATCAATTATGAGGTAAAATTTATAGCGTCAAGTATAACTTAATTGTAATGTGTCACGAAGAAGGTGCGGCCGCGCCATGATCATTTTTATTTTTGTAATTGTCAGTGGCTTCATCAGAATTTATACTGAACGGATGGTGCAGTGGTTAAGATACTGACTTTCTATACTAGTAGTTTGTTAGGTTCGATTCCCACGGAGGACAATACTTTGTGCGATCCACAAAGTGTTATTATGAGTCTGGGTGTAAATAGTCTGCGTTAATTGCATGTTTGTCCCCCACAATACAAGGATTATTTCCTTAGTGTCTCTTAAAAAAATGGATTTTATGCCTATTATATCGGGCAGCTATTTAAAAATAATTTAATTTACAAATGCTTACCAAAATACCCTTAAAATTTGATGTACCAGGTTGATTTAAAATTACTCCCCAGGTTTAAAATGTTTCTGAAGCAAGAATAGTTCTCTATTGTTTTAATGGATAATTTAAATTAATGTACGAATTGATGTCATTATTTTCATTAGGAATAGGTATAAGAATTACATGTATAAACTATAAATATATTATATATAAACTGGTTCTCTATAAATGAAATCAATCTAAGTTAAGTTGATCGCTTTAACGTCCCTGAAACCTTCTGCATACCAAATTTTATTGAAATCGTAGAACAAGTCATTGCCGAAATTCTGAGTAGGTATAATAAATATATAAGAGTTGCTTGTTTAGATAGAGAATATCCTTTAGACTGCCTTAGGTGTTACTTAAAAATAAGAAGACTTAGCGGTTTTGTGTGAAAACAGGTAATAGATCCTATTACCATAAAATATGAATAGTTACAACAATCTTTTTAGATTTTTATTTAAATATCCTCATTACACAAGCTTTCTTTTTCAATTATATACAACGGACCCTACAATTCAGTGTATTTAATGTGTTCGTTTTATTGGTAGCACCACTACCACGGTGCCCCGTGGTGCATGACGCCCGGTCCTGCGAATGTTCCCATGGGACGCAGGTGCTATTGTAATAAATCTCTTTTGAATTATTCATGGCATCATTGTTCGCCTTTTACGGTCAGATGATGTTGTAAATTACTTTTAGAAGGTTCTGGAACTTTGGTTTTTATACGACTTTTCTTCGAAATATAATCTGTATACGGGATATTTTACGAGCGATTTCCGTGTGGTGATTGAAGTAAGAATACAATTCGCTATCTCTATTCTTGACTTTGTGTGTTGTAAAAGACGAATAAGACATTATATACAGATAATTATATACAGCAAGAGAAGGAAAACCAGAAATAAAACTTTACCAACCCGTATGTATGGCCAGCGTACAGTACTTCAATATCCAACCCGCGTATTTGAGCTGAGAGAATAAGAGAAATTTATATATTTTATACCAGAATAACTCAGCTGACGGTAACTGTTTATGGATATTGAGAACACCAGAGAGATACTGGTTAAAATAGACGTCACCCACAGGGGAGGCGTTAGTGATCAAAATGGGGTAAGGTTCCATCTATTAAATCAAATCGATAAGTGCCGTTGAATTACCATACGTGGCAGTCGTAATTGTCGTAAACCTACTGTTGCCTTTTACCTGGAGAACAAACAAATTTTTACGGATCTTATTTGGTAAGTAATATGACATATTGTACTCATCGTCATGACACGATAGTCTTGGGGCGTCGGGGATCGAATGTCAGTAGACGATCTCTCCGGCGTCCCGTAAAAGCGCGGAAGGGGGCAGCTATGGTTTTAGTGGGTATTCCGGTTGGACTAGCCGGCCGGCGAGTCCCTCACTGCCCCGTCCCTCATCCCTCCCGTCACGACATCGGCGGGAAGGGGTTAGCGCGTAAATGCGTTTCCACAGCGAAAAAAAAAAAATTGACACGATAGTTGAAGGAGGTTAAGGCAATCATAAATCACGTCATTGTTTTTAAATAGAAAAAGATAACACGAAAAATTCGTTCAAGTTCACCGAAAAGTTATAAGCTCAACGATATGCCGACCAGTAAAATGTGTTGTCGTATAACTAATTTGCAATTTATATTTCATCATCATTATCATCATCACAGCTCCTATATGTCCCACTGTTGGGCGCAGGCCTCCTACGTAATGGGAGGAAAATTAACCTACTATACCGCGCTGATCAGACATGTTGGTATAGGGTTTTGTTTCTAGTTTTCCTTCTCTTGCATAGATGTTATATGCGCTTTATATCCCTTAGTCGTCTTCTACGATCACCCACGGGTAAAACAGGGGTTATTGAATTGTATTCTTACTCCGTCACCACATGGACAATTTATTTTTATCAAAATAAATTAATCGTTCTTCCATACAATTTATCAGAAATATTATATTGGTATTACAATAGTCGTATTGAAATAGTATTTAAGATTCTTTAATTAATTACTCAAAATCATCATCATGCAAAAATCCTTGTTCCTTTATCATGTAGTAAAAAGATAAAATAAAAAAAAAATACTGCGTTAAATTTACGTATTATGAGATTTTATTGTATGCCATTTCAATTAAGTTCATAATAATCAATGACAAATTTTAAACCATGATCTGTTATTTGCTCTTTAGATTTGTGTGAAATACTAATTTAAAATGTTTTTTATAATACGCCTCTTTTATTGAGTTTTGGATGTGTCTCAGCTTGCTGTTAGGTGCTTATGCGGACTAAGCGCATAGGTCAAATGCAAGCTCCTCAAGTCAGCATATATATTTAATATCAGTAGCTACAATACGGTATTCCCAAAATTGTATTCTACTCTTGAAGAATTATAATCTCTTATTGGGAACGTAAATTTGTCGTTTTAGGGGATAACCGCGGTAAAAGAAAGAGTACTGAATTGTACTTTTAATTCGTCATCATATGAAGAGAGTGATAGATAACACATAAGAGAAAAATAGATATAGAAATGGATATCGCTGATTAATATGCCGCTCGATCGCACAAAGCCATTTCCCAAACATCTCTTTATCATTAAATGATATAAACTAATTAAGTTTGACATCATTTTCACACTACCTTTCTATTTCAAGACATTCTCTGTAACATACTATTGTCTAGCATTTATTACCATCACCACATTTCGAGTCGATAGCCAATCATTTCGACCGCAGTTTATTGAAAGCGATGTACAACTCGCCGCTTGCCGCAAATGGCTCGTTGCCTCTCTGAATAGTGAATTACGCTTCATTTTTAACCTATTGTTAGTGCCATGTTTGGACTCATCTCGACTTAAATTACGACCTTCGTTATGTTGTTCCGGTTTAATAGGTGAAATTTTTAGATATGCTTTTAGGTATGCCTTTGTATTATTGACTGTGTTACTTTCATTACTGTTTATCGACTTCAAAAATAACTCGATTAGAAAGATAGTGATGTCTTTATTTTTTGTTTATTTAAAATGAACAGTCTTCCTTTAGTTTTCAAAGTAATCGTTTTCGTGTCTATATATTTATAATTTGTGGTGTTTTGAAATAGAGGGAACCCGCATGACTGTCTGTTGAGTTGACAATTTTCAGTGTATCTGAAATTACTTCTAATATTTAAATATTTTTGGTAATTTCTTTAACTGCCTTTAAGCTATAATTACTTGCTACAGCTTGCGAATATTTAATAAGTACGAGTAGTGTAAATTGAATTTTCAAGCGCCAAAAAGTTCGCAGTAGTTGCTCTAGATAGCATTATTATTCAAAAACCTACCTCTAATTGTCTCTTAAATTTGTATTATTTTTACTATTTTTTATTGTTGAAATGAGTCTCTGGTTAAAACATATACTAAAGTAAATGATTATTTGTAAATACTATTTAGTTTTATTGTAAAACAACGGGCGTTAGGAACTAATGTATCTTACAGTAAACCTGATATAACAGTTCTCAAGTCTGATTGCGTGTGCGAAACAGTTTGTATGTCGTGTAATGGATGAAAATCACGGAAGCCGATCGTGGACCTTTAACCTGACGGGACTTATTGGTATTAATAATAAAATTACAACTTTCTAAACAGTTATTAAGAGTCGCTTAGCATAGTTTTGGACAATATGAAGTAAAGTTAGGTTAGCTGCGTCTCATTATTCTCGTCGTGACGAAAACGTTCGCGTTTTTGCGCGTTAATCTCACTTTCACGCCATGTCCTTATTAGTCGGATATTGTTCAAAATTTCGATTTCGTTGTGATGCCTGGGGCGGCGTGGCAATAGATTAAGCGCTAGTTATTACTGTTAGTGTCAATTTGTATTGCTTGTTACAATGAATGATAGTAACGCATTAAGATTGAAACTTAGTCTGTCTTACACGCGATTGTTGCTTTTTCGTTTTTGCGTCTAGAATGTTGGGATTCTTTCCAGTCCATTAACCTTCTTTGCGCTGCTGAATTTAATATTTTTTTTCGTAAAAAGTTGTATGACAATATTTTAATATTATCATATTGTTACTTCAAATTACTAGAATTTAGTTTAAACAGTAATTTAAATAACAGCGTTGTGTCATCGTTTAATACAATTCTAACTGCAAAGTTTGATGTATTGAGCCTATACAATGTGTAAACATTGTCGGGTAGATGGCACACATCTCCTTAAAGACGTAAATATAATACGATGCGAGAATTGACTGTCCTACAATAGTTCACAGTGGTGTAAGTGGTAGCACGATTGGGACGGATTTCCAATAGGTGTGGGTTCAAATCCCACTTATGACAATCATATTTCGCTCGTAATCGGGGTTTTATACATATTGTTACTTATTTACCCAATCTTAGTTATGACAACAATGACAATTAATACTGCTTAGTGTTGTCATATGGAGCTTGAAATTCTTTCATACAGATCATATAGATACATATCTATCTTATTTTTCTGTCGCTTATAGTTAATCATAGACCCCCCACTTGTTTTGTCCCACAGAAGGACGGCGTAGAGCTTCATAACCTGCTGTGCGTCTTTTACATTTTGGTTGAATCACAGATGACTCTGGTATTCCGTTCTACATGAAGACTAACTTATAAATTTATTAATTATTAAGCGTAGTTAGTGCGTTTAGTTCACACGTAATAAGGAAAAGGCATTTGAATATTCAAACATAAGTTGTAAATTAATTTCATAATGTTTTTTTTATAATACACGTTAATTGAATATGACTTGGCAAATATTTTTATAATACGGAAATTTATCAACGTGGACTTGACCCCGGCGATGATAAAATTGTGTATCTATCATACGTCATAATTACATATTTTCATAAATATGTTAAATGTACGAATCATTTTATACTTACTTTGTATTTTACTTATTTTAATGGGATTTTTTATTTTACCGTTTGTTCTAATAGACGTTGTTCTGTCAACCTAATAATAATAATAAAGCTTATAAGCAGATTTACTATAGTAAATCTGGACTGAAGCACCAAATATTGGTATATTTTTTTGTTTTGTTTTTCGCTTCACCAATGTTTTATAAAATATTTTTTTTTGCTCGGCTATCCACTCCATCCAAACTACCCAAAGCGATGGAAGGGTGCAACAGTAACCGTATTCCTATATCTATAGATATATTGAGCGGGTCACAGGTATATTCCCATTAATGATCTCTTGTCGCTTCCGAGTTTTAAAAATTAATCAACAAAATTATTATCATAGTAAGGGTGTTGATTCTATTAGCCTGTATTGAACCTGAAACACTTTTAGCTAAGAAGAATATTACAGCAGAAAAAAATTGAAAGAATGGCGATATAATAACACTGGTTTGGTATTAATAAAGTAATTAATATTAAAAATGTTATAGTTTATGTTCAAATGTGCAAATAATTAATAAATATTAGATATTATTAATAAATAATAATAAGTTGTGGGTAATTGAGTTTGGTCTCTTGAATGGAATGTCAAAGTATATATAAGAGCTTCTAATATCGTTCTGCTTATAACTAACTGCCTTGAAAAGGCCAAAATACACAAACAAGAATAATATACAAATATTTAATATTGTATTTCTAAAGAAAATATAATCTGAAGAAAATATATTTCTATTTCCTTTATAGGAAATAATTTTCTATTTGCTCGTTTCATGGAAGTGTACCAGGTGTTATTTTTACAGCTTTTCTTTCTTATGCCTAGAAATACTAGTAGATAATGCTCCTATTGAATGTATCATTGCGGAGAAACACGCAACGTTTCAATTTTATACGAGATCACAGAGAATGTAAGTATATATACACATATATAGTCAAGAATGGTTTAAATAAACAATTAGATAGAATTGGCAGATGAGGCTGCGATCGTTTTCAAGGAATTCTATTTTATATTAATTTTATTTTAGATTTTTATAGGACAGCGTTTGTATATAGGTATATATTTTTATTGCTTATGGTGGCAAACGAGTAAGTAACACTTGATGGTAAGCGATACTGCTGCACATGGACCTTTGTAACACTAAGGGCACAGCCAGGCCGTTATCTCCCTTGAAGAAAGTGCTCTTCTTAAACATCATTAGAAAAAGGAAGCCTAATTGGGTGGGTTTGGGGTGTATATTGGTACGCGGCGGCGTAGT
Source organism: Lymantria monacha (assembly GCA_905163515.2). Classification (NCBI taxonomy): domain Eukaryota; kingdom Metazoa; phylum Arthropoda; class Insecta; order Lepidoptera; family Erebidae; genus Lymantria; species Lymantria monacha. The sequence goes on from LR991084.1 coordinate 5,563,328, forward strand.
TATACTCTTGGTATTGCAAAGGTCCATGGGCGGCAGTGACACTTACCATCAGGTGTGCTGCTTGCTCGTTTGCCACCATTAGCAATAAAAGAAAAAAAAAACAAAAAAGGAAATGTCATAGCGCTCGGGTAACACAGCAGCAGCTAGTTCATTCCAGATTTTGCGCGTACGTGGGAGATCTGGCATATGTATAGGTCAGCTAGTAAATATGTAATAATAAAAAATATTCTATATTATCATAATTACTTATTGTTTATTAATATCATAATTAATTACATATTGTCGGCCGGCCGCCTGTCTGACATATCTTCTATACTTTTGGGAACGACTTAATTAAGATGCCATATTCAATAACTTTACTATTATAGATTTTTTAATGCTTTATTTTTTTAATCATCATCTTATTTTAGCTTATATACACCTACTGTTGGGCTTCAATCTCTTCCGTAATAGAAGTGAAATTAACGTACCACGTTAATTAGAGTTAATAATACAATATGTCAACACCCCTTTTGAGACTAGTAAAATGGGTTGAGAGATTAACAAGAGAATGAAAATCAGTAGTCTTCTAGGAGATATAACAACTGAGATCGACAAACCGCCTTCCAAATGTAGCGCTTATGGCATTATAAGCATCCCCATCTTTACTCCAACAGTGGGCGTCGATGGCCTGATGGATAAACAGATACTTTAATGATCAGATGGGTTGGAATGGAAAACTCTGTGCCAACGCCCAGAGTTTTATTTCCTCACTAATCATTCTAATTAATATTATAAACGCGATTGTTTCTTTTTTTTTTGTTTGTTACGCTTTCACGCCTAGACCCCTATGCTGATTTTAAAAGTTCTTTCACCAATGCAAAGCTACCCGCCCCTTAAAATGTTTAACAAGCCTGTTACTTGGAGCAGGCAAGCCAAATATCTAGGTGTAACCCTTGACGACCGACTCAGCTTCACCCCTCACATAACGAAAGTCCACGCGCGTGCGGCTTTCGTGATGGGAAGCCTCCATAGTTTAATAAATGCTAGGTCTAAATTAACCTTGAGCAGCAAGGTCCGATTATACACCGCTTGCATACGGCCAATCATGACATATGCTAGCATAGTGTTCGCGCATGTTAAGACACACAGAATCCACAGACTACAGACACTTTAAAATAGGTTCATGCGCCGAGCTACGGGAGCACCGTGGTTCATGCGAAACGTCGATCTTCATGTTGACCTCGAACTACCGACCATCAGGCAATTTATGAAACTGTGCTCCCAGAGCTACTTTGACTCTGCCATGACACACCTCAACCCACTAGTGGTTGGGGTGGCTTCTTACACGCCCTCTTGTAATTAAAAAATCCGACGTCCGCGGCACGTCATCGACGATGACGACGACGATATCACACTCGCTCAATTAAGAGCTTACACGGCCCGCGAGGCCATTACACATAAATATCCGTGGTTTCGTCCTCGCCGTCGAGGTGCGAAATCGCGACGCGCAAAAATCATAAATCCAAACGCGGGCACGCCCACTTTGCCACCAGCGACGTCCCAAGCCGAGGTCCGTTCCCCACAGGGGGAGCTCTTCGGCGATGTCGCTTAGCTTACCTCAATCGGGTTGAGAGCCCTCAGTGCTCACCCATGGTCCTCGCAAAGCTGTCAAAACCATCTGCGGCTAACAGCTAAAAATACACACAAAAATGGAAAGCTACATTATCAGCGAGTAACATACGCTTTAGTTTATCTTCGTATTCCCACGGGAACGGAAAGTAAGTTAAACTGCGGAAATTGGCTAATAGATAATAATAAAAACACACTGTAGTTTTAACTCGAGGAAGCTTTCGAAGAACTTTCATCAAGCTTCAACCGATTAGCTTTCCTAGTGATCGGGCGAAAGCTGAAGCCCCCGGCGGCCTATATTCAGCCCATTTGTCTCATTACAAATTAACTATCGTAGATTCCGTATCGATATGTGATCAGTCTCGCTTGATAACCGCTCATTGGCCGACTGACTTCTCTTAGAAAACGAAGAAAAACTTGTTTACCATTGCATTTTGCAGAAATGCATACATATATTCGAAAAAAAAAATGGATTTATAAATCTTTATTGAAACGCGAGATAAATTTAGTTTCTATTGAATGAGAAAGCAGTTTATGAGAGTATAAAGAATTTTCTTTTATTATTGTTTGGAATCGAAAAACAATTCTCAACATTCATAATTCTCTTCATCGTGTATGAAGAGAATTATGAATGTTGAGGAAGCGAGTGAAGTATGCAAGGATAGAGTTCTCTGGCACTCTGTTCTCTCTGCCTATCCTGCTAGGGATATGGCGTGATGATATGTATATTATTTGGAATCGCTAAATCAAATCGCTAAAAAAATTAGTAGGTAAGAACGATAAGGTCCTCGATTGTATGTTTTTAGCGATTTCTCCTACGTACGTGCAAGATATGGAATGAACTACCCGCTGCTGTTTCCCGAGTGGTATGACATGTCCTTCTTCAGAGGTTTAAGAAGAGAACTATCTTCTAGGTAGGCTACGACCATCAGGTGTGCTGCTTGCTCGTTTGTAACCATAGGCAAAAAAAAATTGAATCTTATAATAAAATTCTAAAATATAAAATCTATATTTTTACCTTATCTTGTAAGTATACAATTTTAAAACGTTACATTTCACCGAATGCCGGCTTTATGTTTCTATCCATATCTCTATCTAACTGGACAAATATGAAAGATTGCAAATTGAGATTTATTCGTATAATGCACAGCTTGCAAATATTTGTGTGTTGCCGGCATGCAGATAAGCGGACACCGACATCTGCATTAGTTTGAAATGCGTCACTTGTGGACACTGCCTTAGTAACGTATCGTTTCAGTGTTCTTGTAAACTCCATCGCCTTGATTCTTAGAATACTCAAACCGGCGAAAATTTTAGTGCCTACATGACACTTTATATATGTATAGAGTATACGGTATGAGGGATGGGTTCTCTGACTAATCCGCCATCTGGGCTGTCAGTATTGTCTTTATGAAGTATTTTCAATCATGCATGCCATTGTAAAGTTACAGTTGCATATGTAATAAATTCTTTACCAATTGTACAAAATATTACACGTGTCTCTAGTTATTATAGATTAAGATTATGAAAATGATCAGTTCCGTTGCTCGATGGTTGAACGCGCGTATCTCAGGCGCTGCTATTGTAATACGAAAGTTTTATTGGGTTAGATAGCTTATCTCAGAACTCAGAACTCGATGTTCTGTTACAGAAATTATTAGTATGAGGCAAAAACATACATTTCGGTATGATGACGGAATAAGAATACAGTTCGTCACCCCTTTGGTGTCACACCAGAGTGTCATAACATATGACTAAGGGATAATGCACATATCGTACATGTGGGTGAAGGAAAACTTGGAATAAATCCTTATGTCAATCCATATGACCAGCGTGGTATAGGTCAATTTCTTACCTATTGTGGAGGAAGCTCGAGCCCAGCATTAGGACATATGAGCTGAAATGATGATGACAAGATTGCTTAAAAAAGCTACGATTTAAAGCAAATCCGGTAAAAGAAAATTGACTACACATACAATATAAGTACCCAGGCGCGGCTCAAGCACATGTAGCGCCCGGGTGCAATCAATAACCTGGCGCCCTCTTGTACCAAAGTGGGTGAACAAAATGGAATAGATTGATGGTTACAAGCGGCTCTCGGCGCCCCCTAACACCCGGCGCCCGGGTGCACCGCACCCTCTGCACTATAGGTAAACCCCGCCCTGTAAGTACCTCTTATACCGTGTCTCAGGTTCGACTGCTCGTTAGGATAGTTCTTTGTGAGTTCCATAGGCGATTGTACAGAGTCTGTGTTCTTTGTGTGCAATAATTGTATGTTTGAAAAGTCCACGACACAAATATTTATTCTTTAGTGTGTGGGTATCGCAGCCGCGTTGATGCTAACGCTATTAGGCAATTTTCATTACTTAAATACTAATTCACATTGATCTAATTTTTTACAGCATTTAATATCACTCAACTAAGTTACAATCATCATCATCATCTCAGCTCATATATGTCCCACTGGTGGGCTCGAGCCTCCTCCGCAATGGGAGGGAAGTTGAGCTACTATACCACACTGGTCAGACGTGTTGGTATAGGGTTTTGTTTCGAGTTTTCCTTCTCTTGTATAAGTGTTATATTATGCGTTTTATATCCCTTAGCTGTCTCTTACGATCACCCACGGGTAAGATAGGGGGTGGTGAATTGTATTGTTACTCCGTCACATCTACCGTGTGGTGACGGAGTAAGTTACAATAATTGAATTTAATTACACATTTTATAGATAAAATATGTAATTAAATAACCGACAACCGCTGGGGAAGAAAGGTTCTAGAGTGGCGACCACGTACCGGACGACGCAGTGTGGGACGCCCCCCACTAGGTGGACAGACGACCTAGTGAAGGTTGCTGGGCGTCGTTGGATACAGGCGGCACAGGACCGCACTCTGTGGCGTAAAATGAGGGAGGCCTACGTTCAGCAGTGGACGGCAATAGGCTGAAATGATGATGATGATGATAGATAAAATATAAAAATAGAAATCTTAATATAATTTTTTATACAGAAATGAGGGACTGTTTTAGAAAATGTCGTTAATAAAATGTAGTTAGGTTTTTATATGTTCACAATTGAAATATATAATGTAAAGAATTAACAAAATTTCAATGTATTAACATTTTTTTTTATCATTACAAGCATAATAAATTTGTAGAAATGTAGTTGATAGGAATCAGTTTTATCTTGTTATAAAGTTTATGATCTTTGTGAAAATAATATATATATATATATATATTGCATAACAAATAATTACAACGTAAATAAAGAAATTGCCATCATTAAATTTTAGTGCTAAATTTTTATGTAAATTAAATTGCATAAAATGAATAGAAAGAAAGTCTATTTCTGCAAAAGAATGCAATATATTTATGTAAGAATTGTAAATCGAGAAATTTATTATTACTGCTCGTATTATACAGGGTGGAAGTGGACCGCTCCCGAAAACAAAGACAGGTGACCCTACTAGTCCTACGGTTACGAATTTTAAGTTTTTTTCACATTCCATCGTATTAGGACAGTGCCATGTAACGATAATTTCATAAAAATACGTAACTTTACTCAGATGAGAAAAGACGCAATCTATTCAAAACTGACGATCATATGTTCAAGAGTTCAACGACCTCGCGTGGTAAAAAATATTTTGTTATCCGAATCGATTTTTTTTCTAGCCTATCATTACAAGTAGGACTAGTAGGGTTACTTGTCTTTGTGTCTTTGTTTTCGGGAGCGGTCCCCTTCCACCCTGTATATGTATAAGGCTTACTTATTTCTTTCCAGTCGACATCTCATCGATTGCCATTAGCTTTTTCCACTGTAGCAGAAAAATCAACTTTCCATATATGCTGGCTAGATTGATTATTATCTTATTGTCACGGCTCGCATACATCCCACGCTTGGGCTCGAATACCCTCTACAATGGGAGGGCAAAATTTTGTTCGCATTCGCATGTTTTTTACAAGGTAACATCATTGGATGAGGAAGAAAACTCTAAACAAAATTACGTTTAACGGAAATTCTATGTATTTTTTTCTATTTAATTATATTTTGGGCCTGTTTTTGTTAAAGTTATGTACTGAATATTAAGGCGTCTAGCACGTAATGATATTTGATGATTAGAGCGGGATAACTCGACTTTATTGCGCATCTCATAGAACATTAAATACATTAGACATGACATGTAAATATATTAGACTGTATAACACTTGGAACTATTTCGCTTTTTTACTCTATCTGCTGTTTTCATTAATAAGAAAATTCTTCAAAAATTCTTCAAGGTGGAGTCAAGAGTCTCCGAAACCGGCGAGCGTGTATGAAGAGAATTATGAATGTTGAGGAAGCGAGTGAAGTATGCAGAGATAGAGTTCTCTGGCACTCTGTTCTCTCTGCCTACCCTGCAAGGGATATGGCGTGATGATATGTATGTAAAGGGGTCTACGCGTGAATGTGAGCAAAACCAAAATAATGGTCTTTGAAAGAGATAAAACCAGAACAGATGTAAGAGTAACAATAGGTAATGATGTACTAGAGCAAGTGGATGAATTTGTATATCTTGGATGTGGATTTAGCCGAGATGGAAGGTACACCACTGATATAGAGCGAAGAGTGAATGCGGGAAATAGAGTGAACGGAGCGTTGGGGCAACTTTTCGGCAGCCACCACCTCAGCCAGAAGGCACGTGTAGCAATACATAACGCAGTGCTTGTCCCAACATTACTGTATGGAAGCGAGAGTTGGGTATGCAGAAAAGAGTATGATAGTAAAATTAATGCGGTCGAAATGCGATCTCTGCGGAAAATCTGTGGAGTTAGGCTGACCGACCGCATTCGTAACGACGACGTAAGAGAGCGAGTAGGTATGAAAGAGAGTATTGGTGTAAAGATGCGAAAGGGAATGCTCCGATGGTTCGGACATGTGGAAAGAATGCCGAACGAACGCCTGGTTAAGAAGATATACAATGCGAAAGTGGAAGGATGTAGGTATCGAGGGAGACCGAGACTAACCTACCTAGACCAGATCGGTCATGTACTGAAGGAAGGTGGAGTCAAGAGTCTCCGAAACCGGCGAGCGTGTATGAAGAGAATTATGAATGTTGAGGAAGCGAGTGAAGTATGCAGAGATAGAGTTCTCTGGCACTCTGTTCTCTCTGCCTACCCTGCAAGGGATATGGCGTGATGATATGTATGTATGTATGTATGTATATGTATGTAAAATTCTTCCTTAGGTCACACCAAATTGTTCTAGACACGTTATACGTAAAAGTCACATTTATCAAGATACAAGTGCTAGACCGCTGATGTAATGCCTTTTTTGACAACTAGCTTGTTTGATTAAAACAAGTCTCATACATTCGTATTGTTACATTAAATAATTTCTAAGAATATTGCACATAACAAGTAATATTGTTTGTTATGGCTTCAAGCTAATTTTCGTAGGGTTTCGTGCCTATGGTTATTTTGTTATGAATGTCACCTTTCATTGTTCTTATCGCCAAGGTCAATTATTACGGTGTAACCTTAACAAAGAAATGTTCAGGTCAGCACGATGTCGTCATAGTCGAAATTATGTAATTAATAATAAATATAAACCGTATTTCAATCCGTTTGATCAACTTGGTATAATAGTAGAATTTAATGATCACTGTGGAGGAAACCTGCGACCCATTCAGTACCTATTTGTGTTGAAAAAGGAAAAAAACGTTACATTTGTTAATAATATTTTGTGCGCTTGTTGGCCAATCTTTACTTTGTTTGTGGATATCTTAAAAGACAAACAAAGGGCTTTATATGAACCTGGGCCAACTGATGTTGTCTGGTCAACAATTACAGTCCCAAGAAGGCTTCACGCCAGACAGGCGGCTGGTCAAAAGTACTGCCAATAGTTTTTACAATATGTACGATGAAAGAGGAATACATATTGCACCAACCCCAAGTAATTGAGAAAAGAGCAGGAGAATGATGAATAATTTTTGCGCTCTAATAAATAGATATTTTTCTTTATTTTTATTTAGTTTGTGTTTTTTAAATTCGCCAAGAAAGTTACAATAAAACTTGAAAGATAAATTGTTTGACCGTCTTACATTAGTAGGTCAATTTTAAAATATTTGAATTCACAAAACACACAACAATAATTAAATTCGTAAATTAATACATCGATTTTATAATATTGTTCTACTTAGTTTGTTATAATAGAATCTATAAGAATGTGATGGTTGACAATGAGTTCTCTGGTTTGACAACTGGTTCGGATATTTGTGTGCTCTAATATTTGCTATTGATTTATATCTTCAGTTAATAGAGTCAATAAAAGAACGAAATCGGAAATTATACGGGGCGTCGACTAGAGATGAAACCCGTGAGGGTAGACCGCCGTGTGGGCCACTGAAGAAAAAGATCGCGGTGTCGAAGGGCACATTGTACGGATTAGCGGGGCGTGACGTACCCGCCGTCAAAAAAAGAAAAAAAAACGATAGGGAATGCGCGAATATTACGTGGCATTTACATAAAATAGTCTAAATTATTGAGTGAGTTAATAAGAATTAAATTAAGACTAATAAACTTTAGAAAAATATCATTAATGGTATTTATGGTATCGATGGTAATGGCGAATACTTAACCCGTTATAACTCATAATAGAAAATTATGACGCTTTTGGGATATGACGCTTTTGGGATGGTCCAGCGATAATTTTCTGCGTTATTCTATGGAAATATTATACCCTGGTTTGAAGGATGTTATATTTAAAATAATAGATATTTATAAAATTCGGCATATGAAAAAATAATTAAAAGCAAACCTGCCGAATTTCCTGTAAATTATTGGATTAATTTAAATTAAAATGTAAAATTGAACATACGTAAGTGCCCCTGCAAGTTGTATTCATAACAAATGATTTAGAATTTGAAATTGAATTGATATAGTAACGATTGAACATATAACGAGGCAGTAACAGGTAGCACTATATGGTGGCAAAATCGATTAAAGCCATAAACCCAGGGTCGCACCCAACGACCTTGAGTTACGCGCGCTATCAAATGTAAACACACCCGCCCTATAATACTTATCTAATCGTTATCACCATCGCGTACATGTGGGTCAAGTGACGAAATGCACCCATTAGGTACTACCTCTATTACAGTATTAAACAAGCTCGTATCAACCTTAAAATAATTAAAGCCCTTTGTTTTGCATTTAATGCAGAGATAGCGTAATGGCTAAGACATCGATCTACAGTGCTAAGTGGCGCGGGTTCGATTCCTACGTAGGAAAATATTTTGTGCTATCAACAAATTTGTGTTCTCAGTCTATAATTTGTGTCCTTTAGTTATATGTTTTTAAAGTCTCTCGCAATAAAACGATTAGGTATATGTGGTCTAAACCTAAAAGGTGAAATTTAGTCTTCAAAATGACTACGCTTGGACGGAGCTTTTTCTTTACTATATATATGGTTAAAAGATTGTAAAAAATGCTTTACGTAATATGGGTACACTCTTTTAGGTAACCTGAATTTATCTATCCTATTGTGCAGGCCACCGAAGGCACGATCACCAGAGATCGCCTCAAAAGGCAGCGTAAGAATGCAATGAGGGATTATAGCTGATCAAAAAAATTAGAATATGCATATTTTAATAGTGGTAGTTTAAAAATATTATCAGTAATGTAGCCAATAAAGATTCAAGTTAAGAAATTATTAGGCACTACCTAACCAGCCTTCACCCATTATTATGTAATAGACTAACTGTAGTACAATCACGAGCTTTAATACGTAACAAATGTTCACGTGACGATCAAATTACAAACATTACATTGTTTGTGATTTCCATTCGCCGCTGTGTTTTGGTAAACGGACGCTGTATAAAAGTCATGCTATTATTGTGAGGTTATTGAAATGTTATTTATGATTGCTAGTGTTTTGAAAAAATATGTATGTAACTTTCGCGAGTTACATGTAATATTTCGACTACATGAATTACGTGTTCTAGATTAGGTCTAAATCTACTGACTAGCTTCGATCCTTATAGTAGACAGTACTTTTTTCACAAATTATATTTGTAAAGTCTTTCGTAACTGAAGAATTTAATACTTAGTACAAGATGTTGTCTTATAGGCCACCGATGAAAAGGAACGGATAACGGTGGCCCACTTACGAGGTGATAGAGGTACATGTACGGTAGGTTGTAGGGCTGCGCGCCGTCTTTGACGTCGCCTCAGACGGATTGGGCGGCGGAAAAGGTTGTTGGCTTCTATAGAAAAATAGTATATGTATGTATTTTTACTTCTTTTCAGTCTTCATAAATTTCCCGTAAATCATCATCATCATCATCACAGTCCATAAATGTCCCACTCTTGGGCTCGGGCCTCCTCCGTATTGGGAGAGAAATTAACCTACTATACCGCGCTGGTCAGACGTGTTGGTATAGGGTTTTGTTTCGAGTTTTCCTTCTCTCGCATATATGTTATATGCGTTTTATATCCCTTAGTCGTCTCGTACGATCACCCACGGGTAAGATATGGGGTGGTGAATAGTATTCTTACTCCGTCACCACACGGAAATAATTGGTGACAAATTAAAATATTGGTCTTATTATATACATATATAACATAGTTTTCATTTTTTTTCTGTTAATTTTAACTACTTTATTAACGATAACCACGGGTTAGGAAGGAACTGTGAATTGTACTTTAATTTCGTCTTCACTTGTCAAACTACCTACTTACCTATAAATTACTTTTTTTTTGTTGCGGTGGACTATGGACGTGGTTTCGCCCCTCTAAGTTGGTCGGGGGTGACGGAAGAGGCGGCGCGTGACCCCATAGACCCACCGTGCAACTCTCCTCTCTTCGCCGTGCGAGCGAGCCACCGGTACCCGATCTTTGTCTTCAGTGGCCACCTATAAACTGCATAGATAATGGTCTATGTGCTTAAAATACGTATTGTCGTCCTAAAGATACATTGTTAGTAGTTTTTTCGGCTGATTTTATTATAACTATATTTGGTAAGATTACTTATTACATATTAGTTAGTTAAGATTACAATTAAACGATTATGTATGGGTATATGTAGTCAGATGAGTGGATATAAACACTAGGAGGCGTGTTAGGATGGTGGCAAATGAAAATCTGTACCCAGTCTTTCTCTACAGCTTTAGGGAGTAGTTGAGAGTATAACTTGTGAAAACTTACATAATAAAATAATTCTTAGAATATTTTCTAAAGCATTAAACATTTATCATTTTTACTATAGTTGTAGAAAACAAGTAAATTATTTGATAATATCATGATACGTGTGTTATAACATTAAAAGTAATGGTTTCTGATTCATCCAAGCCACGGCAACTATTTCACACATAATAATTATATAACTAAATTCTGAAGCGAAATTTGCTCTAAACCCGTTAAAATGTAATATTAGTTTTCGTTTAGTTAATCCGAGTAACTTTCTTATTATTATTTTGAGATATTCAAGTTGATAATCATCATCACATCCCATAAATGTCCCACTGTTGGGTTGGGGCCTCCTCCGTATTGGGAGGGAAATTAACCTACTATACCGCGCTATTCAGACCTGTTGGTATAGGGTTTTGTTTCGAGTTTGCCTTCACTCACATATATGTTATATGCGTTTTATATCCCTTAGTCGTCTCGTACGATCACCCATGGGTAAGATAAGGTATATCAATTGATAATAATTTTGTAAAAATAAATTAGAATTGAGTGAATTTTTAAGGCAAATTCTAGTCAAATAAAGCCGCGTATTTCTGGAATGAGAATTTAGAATTTTATCTTTATCTGAAAAAGGTTGGAGTTGGAGTTAGGCTGACCGATCGCATTCGTAACGACGCGACGACGTAAGAGAGCGAGTAGGTATGAAAGAGAGTATTGGTGTAAAGATGCGAAAGGGAATGCTCCGATGGTTCGCAAATGTGGAAAGAATGCCAAAGGAACGTTTGGTTAAGAAGATATACAATGCGAAAGTGGAAGGATGTAGGTACCGGGGGAGACCGAGACTAACCTACCTAGACCAGATTGGTCACGTACTGAAGCCTTCCTTCAGTGTATGAAGAGAATTATGAATGTTGAGGAAGCGAGTGAAGTATGCAAGGATAGAGTTCTCCGACACTCTGTTCTCTCTGCCTACCCTGCAAGGGATATGGCGTGATGATATGTATGTACTCGTATGTATGTGTATGAAAAAGGTTGGAGTTTCTTTCTTCTTTGTATATATTGGCCACAGTATTGAACCCGAGTTTTATTCATAGTTGATGGGTTATTGTCATACTATACTATGGGCATATCTTCATAGGGTTTTGTTTCAAGTTCCTTCAGTTCCCCTTGCTTAAATTATTATTTGCTTAAATTTCTAAAGAATTAACGACTCCATGGTTAAGATAACGACCTACCGTTCTAGTGTCGTGGGTTTGATTCCCACACAGGACAATATTTTGTGCAATCCACAATCTATTGTCCTGAGTCTAGGTGTAATTTGTTTGCATCAGTTGTATGTTTGTAAAATCTCCCGCAATACAAAGTTTATTTCCTTAGTGCAGGGTGTTAAAAATTACATCAGCGCAACAGTATCATCAATACCGTCTTTAGGTGAATATCCACTGTATACCTTTTGAGTTCATCATCAAACAAAGTTAAAGTTGGAATATTCAATTTACTGTGCAATTGCAACTTCAAAAGTTTTATGATCCATTTTTTTTGTAAATTAAATATAATATCCCTAACTTTAAAATATTACCGCCAACAAAAATTTATTTGAATTATAATTAGCACATAATTTCGTATTACGATGCTTTTGATTACAACAAGATATTGCAGAATTATATCCATATGTAAACGTGTATGACTGGAGAGATAAGATATCAGTGGAAATGCATGCGACACAACATATGATAACATGGCGCTTACTCTTAATTGCAAACAGAAAAAAATTGTAAGTGATGTCATTGATATACTGAAATGTTTGATTAACATACTTTGAAAATTATGCTTGTAGCCGTATTTTATTGTTTACAGTGCTCGATAGTAATATTCCAGATAGTTAATTTCCATATAAAAACTGTTCTTATTTTTCATCTCATATATGTAACTAGTGACCCATCAGTTCAGTAGCGTAGTTTAGTTTCACGTCATAGACTTCCTTTCGGAGAAGGATTTTTTAATAATCCTACTACTTTTTTGGGTTAAACCCTACGACTTTAGAGGTGGAATATTTAAAAAGTCGTTCATAGTTTACCTCTGCATCGTAACACAAATATGCTTACCAAATTTCAAATCTGTAGGGGCTATATATAGCTAGCTATATACAGGGTGGAAGTGGACTGCTCCCGAAAACAAAGACAGGTGAACCTACTAGTCCTACTTGTAATGATAGGCTAAAAAAAATCGATCAGGATGAATTTTTTTTTATCACAAATATTTTTAAGTTTTTTCACATTTATTCCATCGTATTAGGACAGTGCCATGTAACGATAACTCGATAAAAATACGTAACTATACTCAGATGAGAAAAGACGCAATCTATTCAAAACTCACGATCATATGTTTAAGAGTTCAACGACCTCGCGTGGTGAAAATATATTTTTTTTTTCATCCGAATCGATTTTTTTCGAAGTCATAAAAAGCGGTTGAGGAATCATCACCTTGTATTAACTCAACTACACTTTGTTCGCTTATAATAATATTTCAAAATTATTAGTTTTACTGAATCATTGATACAAAGGTACTTCGATAAAAAACTTAAGTACTTAGTACTTAAGTTTTTTATATACAAAAATAGTTATTTAGAAATAAATTAGCAGTGTTTACTCATTTTCGTATTATATAATTATTATTTTATGATCCAACTGGTGAACAATGTTTGAGAATTTGCACTCAGATAAATTCTTGAAGAAGTATTAGCACATACATTGTTAAATAAATCATTGTTAAATTTTTAAACCTTGCTACTCAGGAAACATAAACTTATGACTGAATATAAGGAAATGCGATTAAATATAAACATTTCAACTGAGAATCTGTATAAGGATAGTGAGTCTAGAATTTGGATATAATGTGGGCGCAATATTATACTTGTACATAAAAATTTACTTGTGAAATCATACACCTACCTTGAATGAGTTGTTAAAGCGATAAGTAAGCGTTTATGAATATGTGGGCTGAAAAACAACAGCATATTATGTGAATCGATTGACGAGATCCAGATAAAACTGTTTGCGCTGATATTTGATATGTTTGAAAAACAGATCAATGACGTCACTATACTCTGGCTACAGTTAAAAGTACGTTGATGATTTATTACCATCCATTTAACTCGTTTTCAATAATGACATCTAAATCATCTAATATCTCTTAATACAGAAAGTAGTGTAGAACATTCAAGTAATGTTTTGGTTAGGTTTTTCTTCTAGTCTCTAATGGAATAAGGTCTGTTGAAATAGTTCTCGAAATGCTTTGGGCAGTTGCTCAGAGAAAAATATCTAAAAAGTTACCATTGTAAATATGGATATCCGAAAATAAGCCAAACAGCGAAGGTGTATTTATTTTGCTCAAGAGGCAGCAAATTTCGGTGTTTCAAAAGACACTGTTATTATTTCGGACGATAGTGTGGTCTAATCAAAACTCGCCAGCCTAGAATACGTTTGACCGCTCGCCTGTCTAACTTTTGTTTTTGTCAGGCCGTCAATGGTATGGCAGCACCACGTCCATCTATTTGGAGTGATGAAAAGTCGCTGTGGAGTCTCAAAACCTGTCATATGTACTATCTCCTCCTATTGAGCGTACCACCAGCACCAGTTTCTTGAATTTGGTGAAGAATATTCACCTAGGGTTTCATGATTTGTTGATGAGCAGACCTTACTAATTTGGTAACAAGAATATTTGGAAGTTGCTATTGAATCAAGTAGTAAAAAGGTACAGATCGGTTACATATTGTATTGGTTCCAAAATAATGAAAAAAGTAAAGAAGATTGGATGCAGCTGTGATCTAAATTGGACTACTCATTTGAAATCTTGAAACTTTATTACGTACCCATGACAATTTATTTGAAAGTGAAATACTAAGTCGTGATAAAAACAAAATAAAAATTACTGAACGATGATTCTGAATCAAGATTGAAACTGGGCAAAATTGCATCTAAATTGGATGTAATTTTCGCCAAGAAACAAACACAGGCATTACTCCTACAGCTTACTTTTTTAATAATATAGTTTATTTTTTTCTAATTTGACAGTTATCTGTCAACAACCTCGGGCAGGTCCGTCCGAGCTAATATCACACTCTTGTAGACAATCGACGTCTGAGCAGTGGTAATGTTCTGGCAGCCCAACTTTCTGGGTGAGTTTGGGGTTTTCATTGGTAGGCAGCTGCCTAGCTGTATCCCTGGTATTGCAAAAGTTCATGGGCGGCAGTATCACTTACCATCAAGTGTGCTGCTTGCATGTTCGCCACCAAGAGCAATTTAAAAAAATTCAAGTTTAGGTTAACCTGGTTTAAAGAATTACATGATGTGGGTTGACATTACACTTTACGATGTTGTATCAAGGTCTTTTACTGTGACATTAAAAACAAAAGAGATATCTTTCAATCGTAGGCGATTACTTCACTTCCGAATACAAGGTATAATATGTTACATAATTCAAGGTCAATACAATTTGCCATGTTTATAAATACTAAAGACAATAAAGTTGAAAGTCTTATCTTAAATTTCAATCGTCCTCGTGCATTCTTATTCAGTTTTGCACATTTGGCGGATGAGCTAGCATTTTTTGTTACTTAATTAATTTCGAAATGTTCTCGTAACGACTTACAATACGTGTCCTCCATTATCGTGAATTCGATTTGAATATCTGGGCAATCTAACCATCATCCCTCTAATAAAGCTATTTTCACTGAAGTCTTAATTAGTACAGCATCAGGCTTAAGAGTACACCTCTGCGTTGCTTCATGTCTTTTCGTCTTATTTTGTCCTTACATCTAACACTGTCATGACAAGATTTAAAATGATATAATCGCTACTCTTGGCAAGCGTAAGTTAAGAAATTTAAAGGTCGACTGAGAACTCCCCACTGACCTGGGTCGAAATCTACCTAATGTTGCGCGTTTACCGATTATATTCGAAAAGAGGGTTGACGGTCTTAAAACTTAGCTTAAAGCATGGTTTTTTCATAACAGTTCTTAGGAGAAGGCTAATTAATATGGGGTCATACGACCCCATATTAATTAGGATAAATGTAGGTGAATCGTAACTAAGGGCTTGTAGAGCAATTTATCGAATATCGAACATTCGATAAATTGCTCTACAAGCCCCTCACTCCTGCTTCGAAGATAAAAACACGAGATTGTAAAAAGTAGCCTAAATTAAACTTCTCAATTTTACTTCTATTCACACCGTTTTACCGATACGAATTAGTTCTTGTTGATGCTCGTATGTCGGCAATACAAACTGGTTATTCATTTATCGTGGTATTTAATCCACTTTGTTATCTGATGATTACGTTAATTCTGCAATAAATCAATTAACTGGTTACTTAAATTAGAACATGTGTAAGTCGTTGAACTAAAATTTGATGGAACGGTTATTTGAAAGCGAATATTTTGCATAATAAAATATAATCAGGTGGCGGAACGAACTCGAATAACACTACGTGTTTGTAGGATTGTCTCCATACATTTGAATGACAATGACGTCACAATGTATATTAGATATATCGTACATCGAAACTGTTTTTGTCAAGTCGTGGCACACTGGTAGGGGATTTATTTTTACTACCGACCTCAAGGAATCGGTACTAGGGTTCAGTGTAAGGGCGATTAGACATACGATAGGTTAGGGCATGCGATAGGTTATAGGGCTGCGCGATGCCCTTCGGTCGCCTCGGATGGATTGGGCGGAAAAAGGAAGGATAGGTAAGGTTTTATTTTAGAAAAATGTGAATTAGTATCCTCGTCTTTTGCAACATACATTGAATATTAATTTGCTGAATAGTTCCACGACCAAATATGTCGTATGTTTCAAAATATACCTCTTGTTTTAGCTTGAGAGAATACCTAGATTTTAGATTAGATACTGCACGTATAAAGAATACAAGATAAAAATCGGTTGAGAGATCACTAATAGAATAAGC
Organism: Lymantria monacha; assembly: GCA_905163515.2. Taxonomy (NCBI): domain Eukaryota; kingdom Metazoa; phylum Arthropoda; class Insecta; order Lepidoptera; family Erebidae; genus Lymantria; species Lymantria monacha. The sequence goes on from LR991084.1 coordinate 5,580,065, forward strand.
AGCAACACTTTTCTGAAAAACTTTTGACATTAATTGCGATTCTACCGTTATTCACTTTTCTCGCGATGAAGCCTATTTCAATAGTGGACGATTGATAGGCTTATGTCATCCAGCTTTTTATGCTTAGCTATCGTAAAGAGCAACGAGTATCGAGCCAGCTAAGATGTAGATAAAAGTTAGAGATTAAATTTATACCCCGTATGACTCCGGTTCACCAGTATATCAAAAGTTAATATCGAGATGTTTATGTTATGAGTTGGCATGGGTTATTGCACTGCACGAAAATTTGTGATATGTTAATATTACTCTTGGGCTCCTTTTTGGAATTATAATATAATGCGTGTTGGCTTACACATTTTTGAGTTTACGTAATAAATATAATAGCTAAAGGCAAATAAATGGCAAAATCGTAATAATATGCGAATGTTTTAATTATTGCACGCAATTATTTACGCAGCTGTGTAACCAGCTTCGAACTGTGAATTAGCCCATCAAATATGTATGCCTGACTGCTGTATTGCTATCTTGACCATTGTTCTTTTATGTCAGAACGGAACGCTTGCAGTAATAGATGAAAATAGGAATTTATATTAATATTTATAAAAAATCAAAGTTTATGTTATATCATTTGAATTAATTAACATTAGATTACTGTCGGATGCATCTAATTTTGTTTTATATTTTATCTATACATATTTACCAGCCGAGTATATCAAAAATTAAAAAAAAAAAACAGTTTTAAAATATCGTGTCTAGTTTTCAAGTGGAAAGCTAGAAAATATCACAGGATTTATTGATCTTAGTTATCAAAACGTTACATTTTTGTTTTGACTGAAGACTGACAGTCTGGAAATGGTAATGTCCTATCAAGAATGGATCTTATGGTCACGTTATGTTCTGGGAATGTACGGAAATTTACAGAATGCCAAATGAAATATTAGGTATTACAGAGAACGATCTTTTGCCTAATGATTTTGGAATTTATCAACAGATGACATAAGCAAGTTGACCTGTGATTTCATTTTAATTGGATGTTTTTTTTTCTAAATACAATAAGCAGCGATAATAGCAGTGGAGAATCAAATTGATCCCGTCGATAGGTTATCGTCAAGAGCAGTCATGCTGAAAAAGGTTCGAACACATGGCACGTAACTATAAGGTTTTTAACAATTAAAACTGAAGAACTTTAACAATTAAAACTGAAAAAGTATTTTGATGAATTATTAGTTATCGTTCGTTTTAACAATGAAGGGGTTTGTTAGGAAGCATGCAAGTTTGAGACATTTTCTTTCACTCCATCATGGGTAGGTTAATTGTCCAAATTATGATGGTGGACCATCATCTAAGTTGCATTTAGTGTGAATTAAAACTATTGGTGACTTGTGGGAAGTAAATTAGGAAATTTCTGTATAATATTCTAGATTTCTGTATAATATTAAAATATTTTTCTATGATACCTTCCGATATTACGTTGGCTCAATGGCCTAAAATATGTGACATGAGAAATCTGCATGTGGAAGTTTTGACTGAAATCTACTCTAGAAATAAACCAAGTGGATTAATAGATTAGTAGGGTTTTCAACTCTGCAAGTGTCTTATTCAGTAATTTTAAAAGCTTGTCTGATTTCAATATTCTTAGACGTAACGATTTTGTTATACATATATAAGGACTCTAGAAAATTTAATCGATTTATATTTGTTCATAATGTTATACTGTTTACAAAGCCGTGACAGACCGTGCGTCTTGTTAGCAGTGAGCTGTAAAATGATACGACCGCAAACACTTTAAGACCTGCCTATACAAGCACCGAAGCATTAAGTTCTAAATGTAGGAAACTTCTACGTAAGTTAACGACTTAAATAGTTGGATTGGTTAATTATAGGTAAACTAACACTTAACTGCGTTTGTTGTTCATGACAACTGAACAGTAGGGATCCATTGAAAAGTTAGATTTGCTGTCGAATAAAGGATCCCGACTGTTCAGTTGTCATGTTCTATTATTAAAATATATTTCATTTTCTGCAATAGTATTTATTCAATAATATATTATGGAATTCTAGACCACCGGACATCTAAGTGCTTGTTTTTTTCTTTTCAGTTTTTTTTATTATGTACGTAGTTTTGGTGACTTTTTACGCAGTCGGGTTTTTTGATTTTTTTAATAATTTTTTTTATTATATACTTTTTAGTTATAAATACCTAGGTAGCTCTAGTTATCTTATTTATTGATAAGTAGATAAGTACCTAACTATATATAGTTTTTCCACTGAAGTAAAGTACTATATCGTTAGAAATTGGAGATGGGCGACCGCGTCAGACATTATATACTTTAGGTAGGACTACCTATGGTATATTGGACAATATACCTAATATATACTTCAGTATATGTCCATCCACATCCAGTTATATGAATTTTTCGTCTTTTCATCGTAAATTTCTATTGTCTAAAAAACCTATATGTGAGAAAGGTTGTTACGAAACTTTAAATCGATATAGATCCTATACGGTCAGTCAAATCGAAAAATATTGAAAGAAAACTAATAATGATTTTTAAATACCTATTTAACGATACCCCACTCGATATAGTTTGTTGACTTTATTTTTTTTAATTTTCACAATATGGCGTCCAGTAGTCGCCATATTGAATTTTCAATAACGTCATATCTTTAGTGACACTCGCCGGATTAAGAGGAATCGATTGACGTGCGAATCATAAAAATCGACCCAGGCGTTTGGTATATATAGTGCTTCAAAGGAACATACAAACATACATACATACATACATAGACTGTTAAACACAATACCACTCCTTTCAGTCGGGTAAAAAAAGGTCGTTGCTGTAATATCGAATGACTTCACTTTACAGACTAGAGATAATGCTTTAAAACTCTAAATACTTAGCGTAGTTGATAAAACTTGAAATAATCTAATTGAAAATATTTAATTAAGACCAAATTTTCATTTTAATTATATGCTATATATCGCCTCATTAGGGATTGTATGTCTAATATTCATTTCGTAATTTCGTCTGCGTTATAAAAGAAAAAAAAAAATAAAAAAAAAGAACGATCGAAGCTGTGTGCAAAAATTTAACGCTTCTAGTTCTGGTAGTTTCAACTTTATGCTGATAAAGTCAGTCTGACAATTTGTCAGACTCAATTAATCATCATTATCCTGCTATTATCCCAATTACTTAAGGTCGACGCAATATGCACACATCTTCCACCGTACATATTGCTAAAGTTATTGGCAATAATTTTATGACCGGCCGTCTTTTTTTTTAATTTTTTATTGGGACTAATCCCACCACACATTCCCACCATTGTAACTCCTGTAAGCCAGGATCCACAATGGTCACTGTAAATGACACCAAGGTTTAACCGTCAGGCAGTCCCGGGATATGATTTTAATTGTCTTGGGACCCGCAACAAATTTAATGACCGGCCGTCTGTCTAACTTCAACTCTCATTGTGAGTGTAATTGTTGATCAAGCGGCATCAGGTCGATTTGGCCCAGGTCGATATAATGCTGGCCACTGAAGACAAAGATCGGGTACCGGTGGCCCGCTCGCACGGTGAAGAGAGGTGTTTGCAGGGTGGGTCTATGGGGTTGCGCGCCGCTTCTTCCGTCGCCCCGCACCGATTTGGCGGGGCACGACCACGTCCATAGCCCACCGCAAAAAAAAAGAAGGTCGATATAATGCTTTTAGTTATCTTTTATGACATCCACGAGCAATGTAAGTGTTGGTAGTATTTGTAGCCGTTATCATACACCATAATCAAGCAGAAGCTCCATTAATATGAACAGATAATCGATGATTTCTTAATCATTGAAAATTTCAGATCACAATGTGAGTTCTAATCGTAATTAACCCTCATTTCAGATCTCAGGCGATTTAATAGACTGTATCGTGTTGTCATGGTGTGCCTTTGTAACTCACTAGACTCAGTTATAATGTAAAGAGCTATCTTATTTATATTTAGGGCATAACATTACACATATATTTTTTTACAGCATAAATCGTTGGCTTATTATCTCGCTGCTACTCTGCGCGACGACCGAGTTACATTTCTTTTTTTATTTCTTAAAAATAATACTTCGTGCTTAGGAATAAATCTATCGCGGTGTGTTTCACAATCATTCAATTATCGTTAAAAAGCCTCATCATACCATTTCAGCTTATATATGTCCCACTGCTGGGCTCGAATCACGTTTACAATGTGAGGGAAATTGACCTAATATTGATATATAATATTGATATATTATCAGCGTGATCGCTGATCAGATATTTTAGGGTTTCATTTCGAGTATTTCTTTATTGTGTAAATGTTATCTGCATATTGTATCCTTTAGTTATCTTCTACGACACCCATGAGTAAATTGTAGTAGGTGTTGAACTGTAAAATCACCACATTACAATTCCAAAATACAGTATATTTTGTGTTTGTAGAGCATCAATTTCAGACGTCTCTAATATCATTCCCTTAGGCAACACTTATGTTGATTATGAATTATAATACAGCGATGACATTGTATTTTTTTCTGTAGGTATCTTTCTTTATCAGCACAAAGAACACTTTCTAATATAAAGCTTACTTCAAAGATGATATGGTTAAAGTGAAATATGAAATTGATGATGATGGAAAGCTTTTTTTTTTGAGTATACGCTTATTATCGTTAATTAACGTTTCAATCTGTTTGTTACAGATGACAGCAGCAGAGAGGAGGTTTCGTCCGAACAACAGGTAACGAGTTAATTTCATTTCTGTTTAATGTTTTGAGTATGTAATAAATTTATTAATTCCTAGTAGTTTGGTTACTAAAGTCAAGATGGTTGATGTTAGATTAACTTTTAGGATCAAAATTTTATTCTTTTTGAACGCGGCTATGTATAAAAATGCCTTTTGCATATGCCCACCACTCAGGAGAGAGATGAGTGTGCCGGACTCGGCGGTAACTGTAGCGCCACTACCTGCTAAAAACCACACGCTATTCCTTTCTCACGGTTATGTCGAAGTCGTGGGATCGTTTTCACATGCACCGCAACGTCGCCGGGACCACTTAACTAACCTAACCTAACTTGGCTCATGGATGTCGAAAGAGACTAAGAGTTTTATATAGATCTGAGCTAACTCCACCTGATGTCGCCTGGTCAACTTTTACAATCCTAAGAAAGGTTGACTGCAGCCGGTAATACAACTATTGCCAATAACTTTTGCAATAAATACGATGGATGACGAGTACATATTTCGTCGACCCCAAGTAATTGGGACAGGAGCATGAAGACGATGAACATTTTTTCTTTCCTATTTTTTATATTTTTACCATCCTTTAATTATCCTCTTCCTTAATGAGAGTCCCTTACTTGGTGAGATTTGGAAAATTAGTGGCTTTATTAGGAATTGGACCGGTCACGGAGGTCAAGGCATTGGAATCAGTGGTCATTCCAATGGTAAAGGGAACACACGCCGCCCATTCGTCGCCTCGGGTAGAACGAGCGGGGTGTGTCCATATTAGTCTGCAAGAAGAGGGTTTATTAGGCGAATGGGCAGTAGCAATCTTTTAGAACCTTCAATCAACTATTGCGCTCGTTAAGTCACTTACCAATACCGTGGTAAATATGGAATTATCTTTCTTTGGAAAGTCCTAAACCTAACACAAAATATTTCATTAATAATTCGTTTCGGATATATAGTTATTTGTTTTAATACTGCTGCTTCTGCGTTCTGCTACTGCGTAAGTAAGCGTCTAATTGCAAGCGGATCTGAAACTGATCGTGTAATGCGAAAGATTTTGATAGTATGAAAACAAATGATCCATCATTGACTCCATTCTTGTTCGAATTTCCTAATAGGGATCCTAGTTCGGCCATAAAAAAGGTATTGGATTTCTCAGCATATTCACTTTGACTTTTATAGACTTTCTCAGATGTTAAGGTAAATTTGTTGTCATCAGACAATTCTGTATGGCAAGTTCGAAGCTTTGAAACGGTCTCCGGTTAGCAGCAATAGGCTCGATCTCTATTACGTGCAATTAAACATGATGAAATTTAATTATTCTTAAACAAACGTTATGGTTTTTGTTTTTGTGCATATGTTTATTGTTTCTTGATATCCACGAATTCGTTATACTGCCCGTTAGCCCTGAATATGAGTACTGTATTTTGTGCACTGCATCATAAGCAGAACTGGGCATTCTATAATATTTTGTCTTTACACGTCAAGTTATGAGATATTGGCAATATTTATTGCTTCTCTGTGTATCAAGTTAATGTCTTAGTTAAACATATGAAATATTTTTCTTCTTTTTTCATCTTTTATAGCTAATCTTCATGCTAAGGGTGGCGATATGGCATTATCTCTTGGAAATGCCTATATTCTAGAATCGACTTAGATGCATATATGCGAAGCAGATGGATGCAAGTACATGAAATTTAAGTACCGTTGTTAAAACTAGATATGATGATCCAATGTTTACCGTATAAACAAAATATTCAAAAAACTGCAAAAATATTTGATATTACCGCGTCACAGTAAACAGATCCGAGTGTATATCGTGACCAGGTCGTGGGTAAACCTACATACCAACTTCTTTAACCTTTCACTAAGTCAAATATAAATGTTTAGCCTTTATAAACTCAGTCTAAAGCGTACATATATGTTATATGGTAATCTTACATTAACCAAGAACTGTCCTAGTGAAGAATACAAGGTATATATATATATATATATATATATATATATATATACCTTGTATATACCTTCTGAAAGACAAGATAAGATGAAATAAGATTATCATTTCCCGTGACAACTATATTAGGATAGTACTGAAGTTTAATAAATTAAATTGGGGAACTGAAGAGAGACTAACTACAAGTATAACATGACCCAAAATGCATTGAAAATCCGTGATAGCTGCTTTAAAAATTAAGTCACAACGATATTCATTTGTAGCAAACAATATTTCGCTCACGTTTTCATGTTTACGACTACATTTCTTGTGATAATTTTTAAAGCATAATTAATTAATTCATCATATACTTAATAAATAATAAAGAAATGTTTATTATTAGTGTACTAAAGTTGACTATTTTATTTGATTTAATGCAAAAGAAAAATTTTAAAAGAAATATCCGTCTAGTGATGAAATAAGTATAAAATATTATTCCTATTTTTCTTGCGTGTATTTTTTGAGATGGCTAAACGTATGGACATATAATATCACTGCAGGAAATGCAAATAACTTTGTGATATTATTGGAAACAAGAACTTTGGCTAAGAAGTATTGTTTCATTATTCATTATTATCCTAGAATCATCTTCGAGATCTCTATTAAAATAACTAATTAAGGCCTCAATAGGCCCAATTTTAATGCACGTCCTCTTACGATAACTGTCTACTTTAGGTACTCCATGTCTTAAAACGTTGTTATCGAATTTTCGCGTCACTGAATACTTTTTTGCTAAATGTTGCTTCTATTAAATCCCTGAAATTTTCATCATCGCCTTATCCTTAAAATAATTAATATAATATATGTGAAAAGACTTATATGAAACTAATATTAAGGTGTTAGCTTATTTTAATATACCATACACAAATTAGTTTAGTTAGTTGTGACACGAACGTAAAATCAGACAGTTAAATTATATCAGAATAAATATTTTCTTCGGCATAACCAACCCACCGTGGGCCTGCCTAAGCCCCATCAGGGCAATAAAGCGCCTACCACACACGCGGTAGTCACTCCGGGCTTTGATGCGGATCTCGCCCTGGTGACCAGCTTCGGGCAAATAATCAATGTTGAACAAATCCGCGAAGTCGCAGCCGAGCTGCGCACAAATCAAGGCAATAGCCTCGCGATGCTAAACACCGCCATGAAGTTCTCGTCCGTCCTCGAGACTCTTGGAAAATTTAGAGCTTACTAATGGATAGGCACACACCAGGCAGAGTCAAAACACGACACCTTAAACTAGGGATTTTTAACGCGGACGGTCTCTCCCGACAGAGAGACGAAATAGGTACATTACTACAAGACCAGCAGCTTGACCTTCTTCTGGTCCAGGAGACCTTCCTAAAGCCCTACCATAAAGACCCGAAAATTGCAAACTATAACATAGTGCGCGACGATCGGGTTCACTCCCGCCTAGGCGGGACTCTCATTTATTACAAAAGGTCGCTGCACTGCACAAATGACGTACATTGAAGCCTCGGTCTGTCGGCTGGCCCTCACGGGCCACCAGCCACTGAATTTTAGCATCAGTTTATCTCGCTCCATCGCGTGACAACGGGAGCAACCCCCTATTAGAAAGCGACTTACAAGCGCTATTAAAACTCGGCGACGCCGTGCTCATAGCAGGCGATCTAAACGCCAAGAGTAAGTCGTGGAATAGCCACACCACCAACACCAGAGGCAGGGCCCTGGAGACTTACGCCACCCGGCTTGTTTTCGATATCATAGCGCCTATCGAACCAACGCATTACCCCTACAACGTCGAGCGCAGGCCCGACGTGTTAGACATAGCCCTTCTTAAGAACATAAACCTACGTTTAAGTTCGATAGAAGTACTTCACGAGCTTAACTCGGACCACCGTCCGGTGGTAGTAGAACTCTCCCCGCGCTATGGCCCCTCAGGCCCAAACCCTCCCACCACAAAAGTGTGTACGGACTGGAATCAACTGAAGGTCAAACTTCAGTCTTCCTCGTCAGTACACCTAGAACAAATCCCCACCAATATAAACTCCCAAGAGGACGTTACGTCCGCGATCGATTCCCTAACAAATCACGTACAATCACTAGTTAGTGATTGTTCACGGACGGTACCAGACACGAGCGATCGTTTATGATCGTTTATGTTTATGCAAAAGAACGCAGCAATTCGAGCCTATGACCGCTTCCCCTGTGAAGACAACCGCCTTCGAATGCGTTCACTGCAGAGGGCGGTCAAGCAGGCTGTCCAAGAAGTTCGGCAAAACAGATGGGATGCCACGCTAAGCGAGCTTGAGCCGTCTCACCTCGCCTACTGGCAACTAGCCCGTTCATTCAAAAAGGACACAGTGTCCACTATGCCTCCACTCACCCGCCCTAACCAACGCAGGTAGCGTTCGAGGACGAAGAAAAGTCCGAAGAAAAGTCCGAATGCTTGGCAGCTAGCCTTGAGCAGCAATGTACGTCAAGCACTCAAAACATAGACGCGCGACACACCGAACTAGTAAATAGCGAGGTGGAGCGTTGTACGTCGCGTACACCCACCATTACCGACACAACCGACGATCCCACCCCGCCAGTAACAACTGACGAGGTGGGAACGATTGTCAAGGCCCTCCTCCCTAGGAAATCCCCAGGTTCGGACGGCATTTCAAACAGAGTAATTAAACTCTTCCCCCTCTCACTACTCATTATATTAACATCTATAATTAACGCCGCAATAGCAAACTGTATCTTGCCATCTCAATGGAAACAAGCCGTGGTAATTGGTATACACAAACCCGGCAAGAAGCGTACCGAACCTTCCTCGTACCGCTCTATTAGCTTACTCAATAGTTTCGCAAAAATATACGAACGCGTAATTCTTAGCCGCCTAAGAACATACGCAGAGGCTAACGCCCTTATCCCGCCGATTCAATTCGGCTTTCGCACGCAACACTCTTGCGTACAGCAAGTACATGGAATAGTCGAGTATGCCAGTGTTAAGCTACAACATAGCTATTTCACTGGTATGCTGCTATTCGATGTAGAAAAAGCGTTTGACAAAGTCTGGCATAATGGCCTTATATTCAAGTTAATCAAGTTAGGTATACCCCGCTACTTAGTTATAATAGTTAGGGACTTTCTAACCGATCGTAGCTTCCGCTACAGGGTAGAAGGTACTCTCTCCGCACCGCATTCATTAAAAGCCGGCGTCCCCCAGGGATCGGTGCTCTCACCAATCTTGTTCACGCTGTACACCAGCGATATCCCACAGCTCAAGAATGTGCAAACTGCACTATTCGCCGACGACACTGCCGAAGATGGCAGATATGCAGGTCGTTCTATAGAGACAGTAATCAGTAATCTCCAACGAGCGGCTACCGGCCTAGATAAATGGTCTAGGAAGTGGAGAATTACTATCAACCCCACAAAAAGCCAAGCGATCATGTTCCACCGGTGGACGGATCGCCTACATCCAATGGCTTCCTTCCCACCAATAAAAATGTCCGACCAGTCCATCCCATGGACCAAACAGGTCAAATATCTCGGCGTCACTCTTGACAATCGTCTGTCCTTCGGTCCTCACATAAAGCGAGTTCGCGCGCGCGCAGCTTTAGTGTTAGGACGCCTTCACAGCTTGCTGCATGCCAAAGCAAAGCTATCACTTAGTAGTAAAGTTAGATTATACACCGCTTGCGTACGTCCCATCATGACGTACGCTAGCGTTGTGTTTACACAAGCGAAACCCTTCCGGTTACACCGTTTGCAAACATTACAGAATAGGTTCATGCGCCGTGCGACGGGAGCACCGTGGTATATGCGCAATGTGGATCTTCACATAGATCTCGGCCTGCCGACCATCCGGCAGTACATGAAGCAGTGCTCTCGCCGCTACTTCGACTCTGCCGTCACTCACCCTAATCCCATAGTGGTTAGGGCGTCTAGTTATACCCAATCTAAAATATCCGCGATCCGTCAACCGCGATTAATACTCGACGAACCCGACGACATTATTACGCTCGCCCAAACGGAGGCATACACAGCCCGCGCGGCCCTGACAAAGAATTATCCACGATTGCGCCCTCGCCGTCGAGGTCGGAAGTCGTGTCGCGTTCAAATCATAAACGTGGGAGAACCCACTTTGCCAGCGACCCCCAGAGCCGAGGTCCGTACCCCACAGGGGGTGCCCTCGGGAACGGTCGCTTAACTTTTACGGGTTGAGAGTCCTCAGCGCTCACCCACAGTCCGGGTAAAGTTGTCATAGCCATCTGAGGCTAACAACTAAGACACAAAAAAAAAAAAAAAATATTTTCTTCGTTAACTTATTATAATTAATGTTTACTGTAATTGTTCTTGTGTCGAAAAAAAAGCTAAATTAGATACGGGCAGTTTAATTTACAGCAAAGTTGTAATCTTTAACCCAATTTTTGTATTATCTTGTGATAATAAACCGCATTTTTTTCGGTAACAACATCGGAAATGGTGCGTTAAAAACGTTTTATGGTAATGCAACGAAAGCAAATGTGTTTTTGTTCCAATTGTATGAGGTTTTTTATTCATATGTGTTGGTAACGGTTTTTTGATTTAAAAAATATTGGTAATATTTATAATCTATACTTTAATACTTGTAGAATGATAAGTATAATAAATATATGTAGCGCTTAAACGAGACTTAAGAATGATATATAGAAATTAAGTGATTCTAATTCATTAAAAAATAAAGTATTTTATATTTATTGTGTACGCGCGTATGCCTGCGTGATTGCGCACATGCGTGCATGTATGTGTGCGTAAGTGCGTCTGTGATTCGAACGGGTGTATGTGTGTACCTACCTGGGTGCGTGAGTGTGTGTGTGTGTGCATGCGTGCTCGGTGATTCGAATGTGGGTGTGTTAGTGTGTATATGTGCGTGCGTAATTCGGGTTAGGAGAATAAGTACATGCGTGTGTGTTTCTTACATCATCAAATTGCATACTTCACCTGATTTACGTGATTGCTGAATAGCTCTCTCCTGGAATAGCTGAATAGCTCTCGCCTTGAATAGCTTTAGCGATTGTTCCTATATGCTGATAGCTAGTATATATTCCTCGCAACAGGAGCTGCAAGAATAAAGTAGTTTTGAATATGATTACGTGTTTTTTTATTCCTAAACTGACTTTTTTGAAACTAATATATTGATATTTACAAATAAAAAAAAAAAGAATTGAAAAATTTCCCTATAGCTTAGTATTTTGTTTATGTCCCCCTGTCCTCCGTTTGACCATTATTAACTATAGCCCACAAGCCTATTCTAGTAGCATTGTTTCTGTAATTCATGACCAGTATAACGCAGGAAGCCGACCACCGTAAGAATACCCCACACGATGTCTATCGTTGGCATATAGTTTAGGAGCCGTGTACCTGAAATTATTGTATGCACAATATTTTCAATTTTTTTTGTGTTTAGAAACGGACTAAGCGTATTATATAGTATACACAGATAGCTGTCTTTAAAAAAATATTATTATTATGCCTCGGATAACGCACGAGTTCATTAAGGGAATGGCTCTTTGACATTTTGCTTATCCATCTGCATAATATCTAAAGGTCAGCTGCAGCTATGGAGACAATGATTGTGTAGGTTATGTTGCAGTGCGATTTTTTAATAATAACAATAATTTATTTCAGACCACTTTGATCCATACGTGTTGGTAGCACAAAAAATCAAATGTCTTAGGATTTCCATACGATCCATAAGCCTAATCTATTTGAATTATTAAAACTGTCTTCTTCATCATCATTATCATCATCATCTCAACTCACATAGGCCCGACTGCTGGGCTCCAGCCTCATTCTTACTAGAAGGAAAAAACCACGCTGGTCAGACGTGTTGGTATAGGGTTTTTTTTTCGAGTTTTCCTTTTTTTGCATAGATGTTATAATTCATATGCCTCTTTCATCCCTTAGTCGTCTTTTACAATTACCCACGGGCAAGATAGGGAGAGGTGATTTTTAGTCTTATTCCGTCACTACACGAAAACTGTCTTACCTCTCGGATTTTTATCATCACAGATGGAATTATTCCCGGAATGCTGCATAGTAATGTACGCTTTATAATCTAGATATATATTTCGATTTAACTTAATTGAGAATTTCTTTATTTCATAATGACAATAAACATATGTACATACTGATGTAAATATAATTCTATAACAATAATTAGATAATTTAGGATTGTTTTAAAGAAATACCACTGTATTACCTTTGCTTGAATATAACCCAAGAATATTATATTATTTTATTTATTATATTCAAGAAGTGGCTTATTTTAAATAAAGAAAATTTATTCCTGTAAGAATCTAGCTCTTGAGCTATATAGACTCCATTTGAGAACTTGTTGCGCACACAGTTAACCTATTTCATGCTTTGACGTTTCAATTCAAACGGGTGCTGCTGATTGATTTAGACGGCCACAGTTCTAGATTTCGATCAGGACCTAAGTCAGTTTAAATTGCAGTTTTAATTCGTTATATATAGAACATAAAAAAACTTGGTTTACTTTTTAGGCGTTGTTAAAAAATAATTCGCATGCAAATTCTCTTTCTTATATTCAAATTCATTTATTACACATAAACACCGCGAGAGCGCCTATATATTTTTAAATTTTAAACATTTCAAATTTATTCAATAAATCACTTTATCGGAACGTGAGCGCTACTTTTTATTTTTTTATTTTATTACTTTTGTTGGCAAACGAGCAATCAGCACACCCGATGGTAACCCGTGTTACTGCCACCCATGGATGGACCTTTGGATAACCAGGAGTATAGCTAGGCCGCTGTCTACCAATACATATCCCAAACCCACCCAGTTGGGCTTCTGACTCTCTCGCTCACCGAACAAAGCACAACAGAATATTGCTATTACTCAGACGTCGAACTTCTGCGAGAGTGTGGTACTACCCCGGACGGACCGACCCACGGCTGTAGACATAAAACTGTCAACAGCGTGCTCCTGCCGCTACCGAGAAGACCTACCGATATATCGATTGTTTATTTTTTTTAATAATATTATTTATTAATAAATAATATCTTTGTTCCATATTGTCATTGGTTTTCCTTCGAGTTAAGCTTTAAGTGATTTATAATTTTTATATAAAAATCTTTGGTATATTAAAGTTCATAGTTAAAATATAAATAAATGCCCTATTAGTATAATGGTATAAACTTTTTATTCCCAAGTCAAGTAAAGCAGTCGGAGTATGCTAAACAATATATTTCAGGGTTTTCTTTTATAAAAATTGAACTGTACCAGACTAAAACTTCCAGTACTATGATGGGTTAAAAATAAAACTTAAACTTTCCGTATGGTGACGGAGTAAGAATACAATTCACTACCCCCTATCTCACCCATGAGTGATCATACGAGACGACTATGGAATATACAAGCGTAGTATATAACATCAATGCGAGAGAAGGAAAATTTGAAACAAAATCCTATACCAACACGTCTGACCAGCGTGGTATAGTAGTTCCATTAGTCTTTCAATATGGAGGAGGCCCGAGCCCAACAGTGGGGCATATATGGACTGATGATGATGATGATAATGAAAAATAAAACGTTTTTGCAACAACTTACTTTCACGTAACAAGCGTAAAATTCTGTTCAGAGATCACGGAGAATGAACAACATATTTCTACTAGGAAATTTATGACATTTACTGCGACAGTCAACCAGCCTGTAAATAGCGTATAGGTGGTGTGAATACATAACAGATTCCATTGGGAACGGTAGCGTACTTTTCCGGCTATAAAAATGAATTGTCATTAAAAAAAATTGCAAGGTTTTGTAATTCAAAAGGTTTGTAACGTTTAAATGAAATCAAAAGTCGAACTAAAAACTGCAATAATTTGAATTTAAAATTTTATGGTGCTTATTTATGTAACTAGCACTTAAATTTGTATTTCTCATCTACATTGCACCCAACTGTAACGAGAGCCAAGTCAAGGCCGTACATAATTTTACACTTAATTCTAACGTCATCACCACAGTTTATCGTATGAATGGAAACGTAATAGTTCAAGTGAATATAAGTTGCATATTACATTGCAACACAGATTACTTAATAATAACTTATCGCGACGACATTATGACTTCATCGAATTTTCGTATTTCACTTTTCACTTCAATTCCTACGGGGAATACTTTGTGCGATCCACAAAAAGCTGTTATGTGTCTGGGTGCATTTCTGTATATTAATTATATGTTTCTAAAGTCGCCTGAAATGGGCAATCTTAATACGAGTTTATATTTGCCTCTACTTCTTTTTCAACTTCTTCAGACTTATTAATTATTCCCAACAGGGGGTATCCCTGTCGGGAACGAGTTTCGTCACTAATGAAGTTTATTTTATTACTTTGGACAGATGCATTTTAGCAGTATTGTACACTTTTTCGAAATGGGTAAAAAATGTTAAACTCACGTCAGGACACGTGACCTGATCGAAAATTCGTAAGACGGAGGGGAGTAAACCGTAAGAGAGGACATTTGTAAGACGGAGGGAGAGTAAACCGTAGGAGAAGAAATTCGTAAGACGGAGGGAGAGTAGACCGTAGGAGAATATTGTATTTAACCACATAAACGATAGTACTTTTATACTAAAAACTTTTATACTAAAGCAATTTGTGCGAAATTATTTCCTAACCATTTCAAATTATTTGTTTTGACGGCTGGCTATAGTATGGTCGCACCCATACATACTCCCTGGGGCACGTTTTCCATTTTTTGTATTTGTTTTTTTTTCATAGGTTTAAGTTTTCACTTCTATCGGCAGTCCTTGTGACTGCTTTGAGCTTTTTTTTATTATTATGCATTGATATTATTTGATTGAAAGAAAGAGATGGTGATATTGTATTCTTATCATTTATTCTTATCCATTACCATTTGAACATAATTGTTGAACGGGTTTTTTTTTTATTTCCACGCATAAAACTGTGTCGGATATGTAATGTATTAATGTATACACAAAATTCAAGTCCCGTTCGACCACAGAACAATGATGTTTTCAACGGTTTAGATAATCGTGTATTTTGTTGTAATTATAAACACGAGTACCTATGTTATATTTATGTAGACATTCTTATGAATGTAATTTTGTTATTTATATGTATTAGTACTGGGGATTGTGATTTGATAAATTAGCTGACCCAAACTGGCTGAATAACGGTGGCAAGAACGAATAAATCGACGAATGGTTTTTTGGAGAAGGCCTTCAACTTAAACTAAGGGTTTATGTATATTAATGTTTATTTCTTGAACATGTCATCATTCTCCTACTCTTATCCCAATCACTTGGGTTCGATACAATATGTACTCTTCTTTCATAGTACAAATTGTAAAAGTTATTGGCAATAGTTTTATGATCGGCCGCCTGCCAGACGTCAACCCTCCTTGCGAATGTCATTATTGACCGAACGGCAGCAGATGGTGTTGTCCCAGGTCGTTATAAGGCTCTTAGTCGTCTTTTACGACATCCACGAACAAAGCAAGGTTTGGTAATAATCGTAACCGCTACCACACAGCAATTTTTTCTTATAATTTCTTTCTCTTTTTATTTTTTGAATATGTATATTTACTAAAGTATATTCTAGAACTAAATAACTTCTGAAGGGTTTTTAAGACCGGCTTTCCGCATGCTTTAAGAAGTTCTGCAGTAATTCTGTCGTCTCCCGGTGCCTTGCCGATTTTTAGTTATTTGACAGCCATTCTGATCACGCTGACGTTTGAGATTTCGTCAATATAGTGCCGAGTTAGTTTGGATCTGGGGTTTTGGAAAAATTGATTTATGAAAATAATTTTTACTAAATATTCTTGATATAAATGTTATTGTACATTTGTAGAAAATAAAAGGCTTTTTATTAATATATGTAGACCCCATAATACCTATAATGATTAGTTATGAATAAAATGTGTAGGTACTTCTTACTTGTTAGTGGGGGTTTGTAAAAACCGGTTAAGGGAGGATCATACGAATGGGTAACTAAGCTCTCCTGGACAGCTAGCAACACCTACTGCGATCGCTTATTCTTTTTCGTATGGAGACCTTTTATAGCTATCAGTAAACATTGACCTCAAAAAAAGCACCAATTTACCTTAATTTGGCAATTTACCGTACAATTTTTGATTTTTCCTTTTTTAATAATGTTGTTTGAACTATTATAAATACTTTTAAAAGAAATTAGTCATTTTAAACAATTATGGCAATCGTTATTACGGCATGTGCTTATTAAGGATTATGTATATTTATCTAAATTTTTTTTATATTGGCTCCATTGTTTGAAAGCAATTTACTTGTTGGAAACATATTTTAGATGATAAATGAGAGTAGGTATTTGTAAGAGTAACTTATTAATTAAGGATAATTTGCAATTTATACATTTGCTTTCCACATGTCCGAACCATCGGAGCATTCCCTTTCGCATCTTTACACCAATACTCTCTTTCATACCTACTCGCTCTCTTACGTTACGAATGCGGTCGGAATGCCGAACGAACGTCTGGTTAAGAAGATATACAATGCGAAATTGGAAGGATGTAGGTACCGAGGGAGACCGAGACTAACCTACCTAGACCAGATCGGTCAGGTACTGAAGGAAGGTGGAGTCAAGAGTCTCCGAAACCGGCGAGCGTGTATGAAGAGAATTATGAATGTTGAGGAAGCGAGTGAAGTATGCAGAGATAGAGTTCTCTGGCACTCTGTTCTCTCTGCCTACCCTGCAAGGGATATGGCGTGATGATATGTATGTATGTATGTATACATTTGCTTTTTTTAAGTACAGTCAGTCAGTTAATTAAGCTATTAATGTATACTAAATGATAAGTGGAAGGAGGTTTGAAAGTTACGCCAGTGACGAAAAAGTTAAGGAGTGAAAGTTTGACATGGTATGGACATGTGATGAGACGGAATGAAAGTAATGTTGTGAGGAAAGTTTTAAATATGAATGTTGAAAACTTTAGGGGTAAAGGAAGCCCAAAGAAAAGATGTATGGACTGCGTAGGGCATGACATGAATAGACAGGGAGTGACTGCAGAGATGACGTCTGAAAGGACTCTATAAAAAAAGATGACATATTGCGTCGACCCCAAGTAATTGGGATAAGAGCAAGATGATGATAATGATGATGATATACTAAATGATAATATATTAAAGAATGAAAAGAAATATAAAATATTGTAAAAATATTAACAACAAAAATTTCAATTATTCATATTAAAAAATGAGATGGTATTCCTGTGAAGTAGCGCCTAAAAATTCTATCAACCCTTTACTTTGCTCGTGGATGTCGTTAAAACCCATCGACCTGGGCCAACTTCACCTAATGCCGTCTGGTCAACAGTTACCCAATTATTTTTACAATATGTACGATGGAAGATTATGCTGTTATCCCAATTAATTCGGGTTGACGCAATATGTACTCCTCTTTCATCATATATAAATAATGAAAAAGTTACTGGCAATAGTTTTATGACCGGCCACCTGCCTGACATTAACCCTTCTTGGGAATGTAATTGTTGATCAGACAGCATCACATGGAGTTGACCAAGATCGATATAAAGCTCTTAAAATTTAACGCGATACTCGAAATCTATTGAGACCTTATTTATTATTTCATAAGCTAAGCACATCGTTATGTTATCTTTTGACCGAGAAAATTCCAACTTAGTCACGTATGACCTGAAATTAGTCGGTTATTTTACGCACTCATATAACCAGAGTGAAGATACTTCTGAATAGTGTTTTATAAATGGAGCATGTTTAAAAGTAGATCATTTAATAATTTAGTTAAGAATTTTAAGCCATGTTCTTAGTCTCTGTTCTTAGTCTGAGAAGGCATGAAACCAATAGCGGGACTATTGGTTTCATGCCTTCTCCAGATGAGACCACATGGCCAGATGCGTTGGCATATGGTTTTTTTTCGAGTTTTCTTTCTTTGGAAGTGATCTGTTTACAACTCTTATTTACACAACACAATCGATGGGATGGGTGATGTCTATTGTCTTCTTATTTAGTTATCAAACGGATATTTTTTTAAATTTGATTGATGAATATTTAAAGTCAGGGTTTGTTCGTTCGTTAAAGGATTTTTAAAGGATTGTTGTTAATGATTTTCTTTGACTCTCAAGTACTACGTTCGGCTTTTCATTTTTATTATTATTTTTCCTTTTCCAATATTTTATATATATATATATATATATTTTTCATTGTTTTTATCAATTATTGAAAAAAAAACAGACATCAAGAGGAAAAGTCCGAGCTAAGTTCGCTCTTCCAGATATTTCTGTTAGTATCAGAAATAACTGTACATATAAATCATTAAAACTAACTTAAGATTATTGGACGTTCGGAAACGGTACTCATAGTATGTGAATTACTACCGTCTCTCGTCGAACTATATCGAACACGGTGATCTATCAGCAAGAAGTGGGACGCGTAGATCGTGAATCGAAGTTTATGAAATGCTCGTATCTCTTGCGATATACAACCATAATTTAAGCTGATATTGACACAGTCAAATAACACTCGCATTCAGAACAATTATATGTGACCAAAGATGTCTTACGTAGGAATTGAACCTATGAAACTTGGCACCATAGTCGGTACTTAAACCAGTTCATCACTTGTGAACGAAAAATGTTGTGAAAAACAATAAAAAAAAATGTACTGCGCTTTAGAATAAGCATGATGCACCTTGATGAATCATGTATAAATTAATTTTGATTGCATAGATGGCGCATTGGTTAAGGTCTGTCTGTCTGGCTGGTCTGTATCTGTACCTGTGTAGTCGGTTCAATTCGCGTTGGCTATCCATATATTGTTGCTCTGAATCAGGGTGTAATATGTGTCCGTTAAAATTAAATGTTTGTATAGTCCCTTGTAATACAAGGATTAGTTCCTCAGTCCAGGATATCTTTAACAATAACTATATTATAAATCTTTGTTATATAGGTATTCTTTGGATTCATATGGTGTTCTACAAGAGCAGTTTTGTTCGATTTCTGTGCGTTTCATTTTTAATTTATTATCTCTTCTACCTACATTTAAGTTGTCTTCCATTTATCCTATTTACACATAGTAAAATTAATAAGTTCACTTCATTAAGAAGTGAAATAAAATTAATTATTTTTTTTTTCAAATAACTCCCCGTGTTAAAAATCCTTGTACTGCGGGCGATTTTACAAACGCAGACAAATAAATAATCTAAAAATATTGTCCTGAATGGGAATCAAACTCACGATCTGGTACGGTAGATCGATATCTTAACCCCTACGCCATATATGCAGTCAATATCTATGTTACTTTTTATACAAATAATAGTAAATTAATGTATTACTATGGTTGAGTAATTATTAAACCAAGTCGTTGAATAATTATTTTGTCTTTCCGTAATTTAAACACAGATCCATTCAATTATAAAATTTATTATAATGTTACGTTAAATCCATTCCCATATTATTACATTAATATATTAACAAAATTAATAATATAATATGTATTATTATTATGTTCTCAAGCAAAAGAACACACATTTGCTTCATTTCAAATGAAAATAAATATCAACTACAAAGAATTTCACTTTGTTTTATATAACACTATACAAATGCGACCAGTTTCCAAGGATACTAGCGATCACGGTTCAATCACACCAATTGCGGTGAATGAAATACAAACCGACTAAAAGTGAATAGTAAATAATTTCTTTCATTTCTGATCAAAATTTAATACAACACAGATTGTTGGTGTTATTAAGGAATCTGTGAGGAACATAGGCCGGTGCCGCGACCACTTTTTGCGATAAGTATCTATATGAGCGAAAGTGAACCAATTGTCGATATCGATCTTGGCTTATGGCCGCAATCTTTCCATGTCGAACACTTGTGGTAAAAGTATAGGGAAGAAATATGTTCGTCATTACGCCATTTGAATTAATGTGTTTGTTGTAATCCTTACTAATATTATAAACGCGAAAGTGACTCTGTCTGTCTGTCTGACGCTCGTTCGCGCCGAAACTACTGAACCGATCTAAATGAAATTTGGTACACAGATGGTCTAGAGCCTGACTAAGGACATAGGCTACTTTGTATTTATTTAAGTGTGTGTGTCTTGTATTTATTTAAGTACAGTTACGTCTTATTTCAAGTTAATTTAGTTTTATTGAAATACCTTTTCCTTTTTGAAGTGAAAACTTCTTTAGGCGCGTTGAGCGTTGTTGGAGGGGAAAAACTTATAGGTTCGCGTCACCGACATGCTAATGCTAATAGTATATCTATAGCTATGTGAAAACTTCTTTAGGCGCGTTGAGCGTTTTTAGAGTGAAAAAACTTATAGGTTCGCGTCACCGACATGCTAATGCTAATACTATATCTATAGCTATGTGAAAACTTCTTTAGGCGCGTTGAGCGTTTTTGGAAGGGAAAAACTTATAGGTTCGCGTCACCGACATGCTAATGCTAATAGTATATCTATAGCTATATGAAAACTTCTTTAGGCGCGTTGAGCGTTTTTGGAGTGGAAAAACTTATAGGTTCGCGTCACCGACATGCTAATGCTAATAGTATATCTATAGCTATGTGAAAACTTCTTTAGGCGCGTTGAGCGTTTTTGGAAGGGAAAAACTTATAGGTTCGCGTCACCGACATGCTAATGCTAATAGTATATCTATAGCTATATGAAAACTTCTTTAGGCGCGTTGAGCGTTTTTGGAGGGGAAAAACTTATAGGTTTTTATTTTTATATAAAAATTAGAAAATTATTATTATTTCAATTAGTCTTAAGTTAATAGTTTTCACTTCTGTAGGCAGTCCCCATGACTGCCTGTTGTTTATTTTTATTTGAAATGCCTGCATTAAGAAAATAATCCTTATACTGACGGAATTTTATATTTACATATTAAACATCCAGACTCATAAGAACCAGATTTGGATCGCACAAAGTATTGTCTTACGTGGCGATCGAACCTGTGGCACTGGAGGTAACTTAACCAATATGCCGTCTTCAGTCAGTCATTTTATCAATTGAGATTGTTAGTTCACTTCCTTTATGGCTTCATCTATCTTTTATCATCTATTTTATCGCTGTTTATAAAGGGATTAAGCCATCTCTTCCGCAGCTCCGGTTAGATCAAGCGGTATAGCCCAAAAAAAGGTCTTGCCAAGTAGTATTAAAACCACTAAATGCATACCAACTCAAAAACGGTATAAATAATCAAACAGAATTGTTTTATTTAATTGAAAATTGATATAAATAAATCTTTACGATAAACTTTCTAATTTGTATCAATTAAAAGAATCAGTTTTCTTACATTATATCATTTATCTTATCCCTGTTTGTTATCGAAGCTTTATCACTTTATCCTAGCCAAGCGTTAGTCAAATTCAACAAAGTGCATGCAATCTCGAAAAATCGATATTATCATTCATCATCATCATCATCACAGCCCATATATGTCCCACTGTTGGGCTCGGGCCTCCTCCGTAATAGTCAGACGTGTTGGTGTAGGGTTTTGTTTCGAGTTTTCCATCTCTTGCATAGACGTTACATGCGTTATATATCCCTTAATCGTCTCTTACTACCACCCACGCGTAAGATAAGGGTGGTGAATTGTATTCTTACTCCGTTACCACACGCATTATCATTATCAATATCATTCCATAGAAGAGTTTATAACGTTATATATGCACCGTTATTCATTCTGCGTTTAGTTTAGTTGATTATCGAAGTCAGCAAATGAATAAGTTCTGTCAATTACTTTAGAACCTGTTATCGACTGGTTTACGCATTAGCTCTGACATAGAAAGGCTTATTAACTGAATAAATATGTGTCTGTTACAACTTATTATATACTCTTACGCTATTATATGTACAAGTTATTAACTTCATTATTGATTGATTATATACTTCAGACATATTATTATTAAATGCATTATAATTATCGACAACTCGTTTGCGACTCGCTAAAGGCGATGGTTTCCTTACAAAATGAGTAGTAGCGTCTGTATATGTGAAATGCCGTCGAAGAAATTAAAGGTTTCCACGTAATGTGATGTTTTATAAGTTTCTGTAGAATGACATGTAGTTAATATAATGTATAAAGTTAGCCGACGGTACTTTTATAATATAATAATAGTAATAAACATAATACTAATAATAGTCTTATTTTACATGCATTATACCAAGGGCTCTTACTAAAAGCACTAAACATTTTACAAATGGTCAGACATTTTATCTATTACAAAAAGAAACTGATGAATATTACAAAAAAGAAAATTATGAATGTTGAGGAATCGAGTGAAGTATGCAAGGATAGGGTTCTCTGGCACTTTGTTCTCTCTGTCTACCCTGCAAGGGATATGGCGTGATGATATGTATGTAAAAAAAAAGCTATTTTTAAATATCTGTAGGTATTTAACATCATCATCCACTTGGGCCTTATTGCCTCTCACGTTTGGCCCATGCTCGCTTGATATACAATTATTTTTGTGTTTGAAAGTAAGAATTCGCACTAAGCAACAAATTATTTTCTCACTTCTTCAAACCCTTCACTTAATTCTGCTTAGTTTTTTTATGAATTTGTAATCATGTTTTAAATTGGGAATGATCGATTTTGACAGTATTTATAACTGTTTTGTTACACTTTTTTTGAGCTGGTTTTGAACCGATGACAGTCGGCAGACAATTTTTCTTCTGGCCATTAGCGGTGGTTAGTGCCTATAAATATTTACAGTCTGGTTACCCTAACGCTGCTCGCTTGCCATTAATAGTCATAAAAACATATCAAATAGTTATCTAACATAGTTGAGTTGTTGTTGAATCATTAGTGTAATTTTAATGTGTTTTTTTTTGTACAATTATGTCCGCGT
This sequence comes from Lymantria monacha, assembly GCA_905163515.2. Lineage (NCBI taxonomy): Eukaryota > Metazoa > Arthropoda > Insecta > Lepidoptera > Erebidae > Lymantria > Lymantria monacha. The sequence goes on from LR991084.1 coordinate 5,603,649, forward strand.
TGTTGTAATTTTTATTTTTTTTATTTGACATTGCGATTAATGGGACAACAGATGAGCAAACATTATCGTTGTGTTTCCGCTCACGACTACACTTCCGGTATGACAATATGGTGGTTTATTTAAAAATAAAACCACATTTCTTGTAATTTGAATATTTATGTAACCGTTTCCATTTATTCATCAGCCTATCGATGTCCACTTCATATAAACCCAAAAAAGAGGGATAATACATAATCGCCATTCTTTGTAAAAGTAGGCGATCATAGTTGGTTTTGTGAGTTTTCTAAGAGAGCGTTGCTGAAGAAAGGTTTTCGAGTGGCGATCACGTACCGGACGACGCAGTGTAGGACGCGACACTTGGTGGACTGACAATCTAGTGAAGGATGCTGGCCGTCGTTGGATGCAAGTGGCACAGGACCGCACTCTGTGGCGTAACATGAGGGAGGACTAAGTCCAGCAGATGGCGATAGGCTGAAATGATGATGATGATGTTGTTATATACTTTTCTACTTCCCTTTACCAGTTTTTACGTCATTCACGGTAAAGAAAGGTGCGATGACGTACGTCTTAACTAGCCGTAATACCGGTATCCCCTTATTAGCACTAAAAAAAAAACAATTTGTCATTATTATATAATTATATTGCCTCATTCTGTCAAGTTGTATTAAATATTTGTGAGTTAAGTTCGAATCCTAAGTATAGGCCTAGCTGTACCCTTGGTATTGCGAAGGTCTATGGGCAGGAGTAACACTTATCATCAGTTGTGCTACTTGCTCGTTTGCCATAAAAAAATAAGCAATAAAAAAAAGTAAGACGAAAAATATTGGATTTTTTTGCAGATGTTATAGAATTCTCACATTAGGATATATGATGGGACTTTAAATGTTGATATTTGTGAGTGAGAGAAGTCTTGTAAATAATAAACTAGAGACTATAAATAATAATTTTGTTTACGAGTTGAATACATCTCACTTCGCTGCTCATTCTTTAGAATGTCGTGAGGTCTCAATTTATAATTTGCAAAAAACAAATATCTATGTACATTATTTTCTCGTTAAGTTTACATAAAATGGAGTCATACTTTATGCGGTTTATTTTTTTTAATAACCGTTATTTACGGCACAGCTAAGTTACTTAATAGATACCATTAATTGTTTCAACTGTTGCCTGTTCAAATTTGATCATGTAACCTCCCGTATAATCGTCATCATCGTCATCAGTTTCCTATCTACTAATTCCATTAAAAAATATAGCCCATTCTTAAATTACATTGCGGGTTATTGACTTAACTAAGTGACTTGTTGAGACAGTAGCTTCGTTTGTGTGATTTATTTATATATTAAATAATGTTATTTAATATATTATTTTGTTTAAATATCACACCAACGTGGACCCGTGAGTCATAAATTTGTTATCTCGGCCGTTGCTATGGCAACGGCGATTGTGCGGAACCATTGACGTGCAATCTGCCGTTGTTGCAAATTTTTTTTATCGATCTGCTGATATTTACAGGGACTGGTCATCTCCTATTTATCGCTGCATTATGTATTTATAGCCCATAACTTTTCTAAATAAACATGTTAATCCAGGAAATGGTCTTTCAATGTGCCAATTTTCATCCAGATCTGTTCAAAGGTTTACGCTAGTTTGAGTAACAAAAGTCCAAACATATTCACAAACGTTAAAATTTATAATATTAGTAGGATTTTTCTTTATATGCTTTTATACTTTTAACAATTGGTCATTGACCTCCTACAAAAAAAAAATTTCCACTGTCCCTTCAGAGCTGTAAATACCGAAAATAGAACAGCTAGGGAGTAGGGAGCAGCATTTTCCTGGGCTATTCATAATTAAAGCGCTGGCCAATGCGCCTACGTAGCGAATATGGCATCTTCTCCTCTTCTAGGGAGGACTTTGTTAGACTATAGACATCATCATTCTCCTACTCCTATCCACACTACTCGGGGTCGATACAATATGCACTCTTCTTTTATAGTACATATTGTAAAAGATAATGGCAATAGTTTTATGACCGGCCGCCAGCCAGACGTCAACCCTCCTTGGGAATGTAATTGTTGACCAAACGGCATCAGATAAAGTTGGCTCAGGTCGTTATAAGGCTCTTAGTCGTCTTTTACGACATCCACGAGCAAAGTAAGGGTTGGTAGTATTCATAGCCGCTACCACACAGCAAGACAATAGACAATAGACATATGACGTAGATATTTAAGTGGATAAATGAATGCGAAGACAAAACTAATATATCTTTATTCGGATAAAAGACCTCTAACAATATAGTAAGGATTTGATTGTGACAATGATAATTAAAAACAGTGAGTCAGACATTTTTAACATAACGGGGTGTATTTTAAAATAAAAGTCAAATTAATTGTTATAATTACAAATGTGTAATGAGTTGTGGTTCTTCCTAAAGGCACAAATTATTTAAAATATAATTGGATGACGTCATTACTATCTCACGGCTCACTTTGATGGCCCGAATGATGGTAAACGTCTTCTGGTTGTTTATTCTAGTTAATCTTAGAGTTGCATGCTCTGTAATGTTATTAGTTGTGATTCGTGATAAGACGGTTGACTGCTCATATTGAAGTGTTGTATTCGAGTCCCAGTCTTAGAAATTGTGTGTGTTTTATCGCGTTCAGAAAAAGGAGAAGGTTCTCTTTTCGTCTGTATTTTTTTTTACATGTATTATTACATCGGAACTAGTTTTTAAATGAACCAATTTGTATTCTTTTTTTTAGTTGAAAGCTAGTACTTACCCTGTGGCTCCCTTTAAATCTGATCACGATTTGATCAGTAGTTTTAGAGTTGTTGTTGTTGCGTATTTGGTTGATCTCGACTATAATACTCAACTATGGAAGTCGGTTTTTATTTTTTTTTAATTTTATGTTGCCTCCTCGATCCTGACTTCTTATTGTTGAAGCAGATAGCCTTCGTAATGATTTGATAATGATCTTTGAAATTGCTTTAATCTATTAAATTGTACTATTAATTTAACAAATATGTGAATATGTATTCATTATGTTACTATTTTAATTACAACGATACAATTTGATTAATGAAAGCAGATTTTACGTGTAGCATAACAATTCATTCTGAAGTACATTGCTTACGCGGCAAGGCCTTGTTCTGATCACAGTTGGAAATGATTTGGGTGTTTTTTCTTTACCATTGTGAAGGTAAATTAAGTTTATTGGATTTACCTGTGATAAAAAATCAATAGCAGATATGGTATGCTGCTATAACCACTAGAAATCGTCAGCTTCATCTCTTCTCAGTCACTTGTATATATTTTGAAATGCGTTTGTATTTCGTCTTTGCAAATATTCATCAGCCTACTCCTATCCAGCTATTGCTACGCTCTACAGGATACGAGGACCGCTCAACGAGGAGTAAAATGTCATAACAGCACTTGGAAAGCGTATGATGACCTTTGTTGATGTTATAAGTTTCCAAAGAGAACGCATCTGCTCATTTCTTTGGGGACACCAAAGGAATGAACAGAAGCGTTCCCATAGCGTTTTTAACACTTATATGGGAATAGGTACCGTGACGCATTGTTTGCTTAATCCACCACAAGTCTTTTCTCATAGACCTACTCTTTTAAAGATAAAAACTTTAAACTTAGCAAAAAGTAATAGTGTTTACATTTCGTCGTTCTATCTTTACTCAGAGGTCATTCCCGCTGAACTATGGTCACACGTGCCTGTAGCAAACGTGCCATTGAACGCCAGCGCTTGAAACTAATTTCTGATGAGGCATTACCGGCCATTCGTATTGCAATTATACGCTTAAATAACGTAATTTTCTATTCGGCATAGTACAACCAATAATGAGGTGTCTGATTTTTCAAAGCAAGTAAATGGTAGCTTTTGTTTTGAGTGTTTGTTCGTTCGATTTTCATATAGAATGACTATTGTAAACTAGTATTATGATGGTGGATTGTGGGTGGGTTTTGTATGTTTATTGTTTATAAAGTCCACCACGGCGTAAGGGTTCAGTTTCCTAGTACAAATGATCATAAAGTGTTCATTTTAAAGTTAAAGTAATTTTAAATTGAGGTATTGTCTTGCTTGAAACTCATACTGAGTTTCTCTTAAATTATACTCTGTTCCTATATTATATGCGATATGATGAATCTATTAATGTTGGCTACAATTTTCTTGTTGTTCAACATTTATTTTCTAGAGTATACATTTTTTTTTTTATTACTAAAAGTATCAGTCTCCACTGAAGATCAAGTCACAGCAGCCCGGCCAGACTGCGGATAGGGAATAAAATATTGATTATAAGGGTCTGCGCCGCCTTTCTCTCATTTCGTCAAAATGGACCGAGTATGACCAGACCATAGCCATAAAAAGACTGCGGAGAGAGAATAAAAGATGGATCGTACGAGACAACTAAGGGATATAAAATACATATAACATCTATGCAAGACAAGGAAAATTCGAAATAAAACCCTAAACTAACACGTCTGACAAACGTACGGGTTGAGAGCCCTCAGCGCTCACCCACAGTCCGGGTAAAGTTGTCATAGCCATCTGAGGCTAACAACTAAGTCACACAAAAAAAAAAAAGAAAAAAAAAAAAAAAAAACGTCTGACAAAAAAAAAAAGTCACTGCCCGAGCCCAACTGTGGATGTCTCACTGTATATGGACTGAGATGATGAATGTATAAAAATATATTATATCAACTCAATTGAATGATATCAAATGTTGAAGTCGAGTCAATGTAACAAAATTGGTTTCTAATGGTTTATAAAACACAAGTTTGTCCGACAGACAGTTATAGGGGGGTTCGACTCGAACCTGTTCAGATACACGCTTTTTGGTTTCTAGGCCAATAACGTTTCATACCATACTTAAAATATAAAATTCTTTTTATATGTGTTTTTGAATGTATTTATAAAATAATTCTATAATAAACTAGAATATATAATAAGTATAATGAATATATAATAAATCTAATACATTTTAACCGGCCTAAATGATTTGGTTTATTTTTATTGAGTGTTTTTTTTTAGATAATCTTAATCTATTTTGAATAAAAAATACGTCGAGGTATGCTTATTTATCCAGGTAGTTTTCACTAGTAATAATAATAAGGGAAAAGATACACATAATACCACTTTAAGACATCGATCTACGGTAATAAGTGTTGCGGGGTTCATTCCCATGCAGGACAATACGACTTTCTGCGATCCACAAATTGTTAGAGTCTAGGTGTAATTTGCGTCAAGGATGTCCTCAGTTGCCACCGAAGACAAAGATCGGGTACCGGTGGCCCGCTCGCACGGCGAAGAGAGGAGCTGCACGGTGGGTCTATAGGGTCACGCGCTGATTCTTCCGTCACCTCGGACCGATTTGGCGGGGCGAGACGCATCCATAGTCCACAGTATAAAAAAAAAGGGATGTCCTCAGTTCAGTTGTCTTTCAAAAGAAATAGGTAGTTTCAAAAAACTAAAGAACATTCTTTCCCAGATAACCGGATTGAAAATAAAAAAGTGCGATGCAGATAATATTTATAGTGACATCTATCGAGTCCCGTCAAAAACTCAGCCACAGATATAAAAAAATCGCAATATCTGTAAGTTTATACAAATTTAAATTGCATTGCAATATCATCGGGCCTTAATAAGTGTACAACGTTTCAAATTACAATTTCATTTAAAAGGGGGTGAAAATTACGTACAAAGATATAAACATACAAACCAAGTTAAGGTAAGTTAATATACCTATTTCAAAAACATTAATGACTATAGAGTACTATAATTTAGATTAGATTCATATGCGTCCTACTGTAAGCCTAAGCGTACTCCACCATAACAAAAAAAAATACTATTTATACAAATCGCACAGGTGGGTAGTTACAAGGTTTTCTTGCGGGATTTTGAGCCCTTTTGCAACGCGATATATACGATATGCGTATTACTAATGGACCTTGGCTTACTTAGGTAATGATAGAGAAATTGGACTATTATATGTTACTTAGAGGGATTGCCTTGGGTTTACTTTTTTCAAATTTTCCTTCTCTTGCCATAGATGTTAACTTTCTGCTCTATAATCGTTTCGTATGGCAAAAAAACGTTAATGACATAATTTGTTCCATACTTACAGAAAATGTAATATATTCTATCAAATAATTAAATAAATTCAATGATGTCATCATGGTTTTAATGACAATTTTAATTTATTGGTATTATAAAGTTTAGGTATCAATTCTTGGAATTTGATGCTAATATTTTTCGCAACTGATAGTGAGTTTATTACCATTTTTGTTAGACATATTAAAAAACAAGTTTGCTATGTATTAATCTATTATTAATCTCTATATTATCAATGAAATTGTAAATAAGCTGCTTTTGTAAATTACTCGGCTATCTATTTATCAATTAGCATTTATTGTCTATTGTTTGACTTAGCTTCCTCTATTGACTTGACCCAATAGGCTCTACACAACGTTATAGTTGCATCTAGCAGATACCATATTTTTCTTTTATATTTTCAATGCAATGCGCTTTGAAATGCGCGAAGGCAGGAATCTTTCGGTGCAACGTGTGCTGATTTTTCGATGTATTAGTAAACATTTTTGAAGAATATGTGTTAAATTTTATTTTATACGCGTTGTATAAAATAAGTCTAGTCTTTGAAAGAGATGAAGTCAGAACAGATGTAAGAGTAACAATAGGTAATGATGTACTAGAGCAAGTGGATGAATTTGTATATCTTGGATGTGGATTTAGCCGAGATGTAACGTACACCACTGATATAGAGCGAAGAGTGAATGCGGGAAATAGAGAGAACGGAGCGTTGGGAGAACTTCTCGGTAGCCACCACCTCAGCCAGAAGGCACGTGTAGCAATACATAACGCTGTGCTTGTCCCAACATTACTGTATGGAAGCGAGAGTTGGGTATGCAGAAAAGAGTATGAAAGTAAAATTAATGCGGTCGAAATGCGATCTCTACGGAAAATCTGTGGAGTTAGGCTGACCGATCGCATTCGTAACGACGACGTAAGAGAGCGACTAGGTATGAAAGAGAGTATTGGTGTAAGGATGCGAAAGGGAACGCTCCGATGGTTCAGACATGTGGAAAGAATGCCGAACGAACGTCTGGTTAAGAAGATATACAATGCGAAAGTGGAAGGATGTAGGTACCGGGGGAGACCGAGACTCACCTACCTAGACCAGATCGGTCATGTACTGAAGGAAGGTGGAGTCAAGAGTCTCCGAAACTGGCGAGCTTGGTTGAAGAGAATTATGAATGTTGAGGAAGCGAGTGAAGTATGCAAGGATATAGTTCTCTGGCACTCTGTTCTCCCTGCCTACCCTGCAAGGGATATGGCGTGATGATATGTATGTATGTATGTATAAAATAAAATTTGTTATGACGCAATTTATGTTGCCAATTGCGATTTTTACAAGCCCTATAGTTAATATCATCATCATCATCGTCATTATATAGTTCATCATCATCATATCATATAGTTAATATAATGATATAATATATTAGTATATAATATTTTGATGTAATAAAATGTGATATTTGTAAAAAATATTCGACGAGGCATCGTTATCAAAGTAACTTAGCCTAATAAAGTCTAACACTCAAAGTCTGAGACTCAGTCTTATACTCTTGTGAGTATGGTTACTAAAAAATACGCATTCGAAATGTCCGTATGAAAAAGAAAGGAAAATTAAAATGTAAAAAAATCAGGCTGGTATGCGTATTTTAAATTTAATAGATGTGATGAGTTTTCCAGAATAGTGGTATTGTCCACTTAACTACGACTCATTTAGGTAGTTTTACATTTCCAATGATAAAGTAAGGGATATTCTTAACAAGTAGTTAACTCGTGATTGGGTGCCGCTTGTGGGATCTGGTCCAGCCATTGGTTATTTTACATTGTATTTGAACCATTGGGTTCGAAGGGCATCACACTGGAGCTATTTCTTACTTAACATGTACCATTATTTTTTCTATATAAAAAAAAATTGAAAACAAATAACAATAATATACAAGCCCGCTGAGTTTCTTGCCGGATCTTCTCAGTAGCTCAGTAGTGGTCTAGTTCCGATCCGGTAGTAGTTTATTAGATTAAATTAAAATGTTAATACTGACAATATATAAGTGCCCTCGCAGGGTTCATGCATAATAAATCAATTTGAATTTAAATTAAAAGTCACCACATAAAGCAACTAATGTTATTTCCTTGTAAATAAAAGATTCTGACGATATCCATTTGTGCATATAACAAGCACCTAATAGGCTGCTCGGTAATAATGGTGTAGGCAATAGATTATCAAGCCCTGATAGCAGTTAACCAGTAGATAAGTTTGCAATAACCGCAGTGTTGCAATAACCGTTACACGCTGATCGGAAGCCCTCTTATAATTTACAGGGAATAACAGTTAGGTGGTTCCCATGGCGATCACCTGCAAGCAATCGTTGCTTGATAACTTATGGCTTTTGATTGTAATTATCGGTTATAGACGAGGCGTAATTGATAGAATGGCGAAAAAAATGATCCAGTTTCGCTAATGTTGAGTTTATTACGTTTAATTATACCAAATTTCCGATATTAATGTGTGATTTTATTACCATCCTGGTTGTTCTTATGTGCAACTAATTATATAAATAGATTTAAAAAATGTACAACACTCTTTGTATGTGTGTTTGAACGAATTTAATTCAAACGCTGTCGTGATATATTTTTACGGATTTTGTATCACGGTAAGGTACGAGGAGGTCTCCCGTGATTTGTCGTGATATATTTTTACGGATTTTATATACCATTTACGAGGAGATCTCCCGTGATCATGAACGCTATAAAGTGTTCAAAACGTCGGGCAATTAAAAATCAGATTCATACGTGATAAAATCCGTAAAAATAGTTTTGTTTGAAATGTGTAAATAATGCGTAAAGATCAGATACCATTAAATTACACTTTTTTATCAATTGTACATTTTCTATACTTCTTAGAATTGTTAGGCAATTCTAGTTAGCTCAGGCCTGAGGTATTTGACGTTTTGAGTCCAGTCGGTGTAGCATTAGTTGTATTATTTGAACCATATTTATGAGATAAATATCATTACATCAGAGTTAAAGGAAATAATGCCATTAAAAATAATATATAATTTTTATCATTCGCTATCTAACTTCAATTAGCACGCTGAAGTGGCAATGGGCAGGCCACATCGCTCGAAGAACCGTCAACCGCTGGGAAGAAAGGCTCTAGAGTGGCGACCACGTACCGAACGACGATAGGCTGAAATGATGATAATGATTATCTATCTTTAAATTGTAATAATGATTCACTGGAAAACAGCATGTCTGTTGCATGAGATTTTTTACGTGAATCTGAATAGTTTTTCCACGCTGATTTCAAAAATATATGTCGTTTTTATGTAGCAGCTCTAGTTTTGGAGTTACAAAGTGACAAGGTTTTCAATTGAAAATGCACATAGTTTAAGTTTAAAAAAATGATTAAATATGTTTATTCTGAATAAAATTTCCTTTTTTTTTTGGATTTTCTAGAGTGAGATGTATTATGAGTACTATTTTGAATGTTCCAACAATAATCAGTCATCATACCCCTTATACCTCTCCTCCAGTACCCCTTATACCTCTCCTTATCCAGTACCCCTTATACCTCTCCTCCATAGTGCGAATATCCTAGTGAAAGCGCTCTTCTTGTTCCTCGCTTACGTCACCGAGATTTTCAGGAAAATAGTCTAAATGTCTGTGAAGGTAGTGAAGCTTAATACTCATGTTGCATCCAAGCCGCTGGAAGCGTATCAGCAACTGTTAAACGTGCTGAATGTAGCCGTCAGACTTCCTATTGCCCAAAAAATGCCCAAGAAATTCACAGTCGTCATGATGGTTGGATGGTTCACGCCGAATCATAGGAGCTTTATACTTAAAAGTGGATATGTTTTTGTTTGCCCACAGTCGCAAAGATTCAACACAACTTTTATACACCAAACTTGGTATCCAAGGTTTAGCGTTTGACGGCAACGGAAACCCAAAGTAGTCGAAGTATGCCTTTTTCACAAAGTCCGACACATTTAAACAAAATTTTTGGAACATACATTATCCACAAATAACACAATAACAATCAGGATTATTTAAACACGTCCTTCTTGAGGAAGACATAATGAAATTTATAAAGGAACTAGTTAAGTTACACCGCTATTGATAGAAACTATCGACTACTTATGTAAATTCAAGACGGTACCTGTATCTCACTAACTACAGCTGCTACAAAAAATCTGAAAGTAGATTTAAAATCAGCGCACCCAAATTAGTAAACAATAGTAGAAAAACTTCATGCAACAAAAAAAAAAGTTTGATTTTGTTGTATGGCAATTTATTAAATTAAACTTAGCTTAGCTTAAGTTTTATTTGATATCCAGTGTAGAGGTTAGGTTATTTTTCTCAGTAAGCACGCGATCACCTGCATATTTCTTGATATTGAATTGTTTTGATTTGTTGAATTAATTTTTACGATTACAGACGTCGTATAGAATCTTAATATAATCAATGAATTACAGTTATTCATTCCAGATTTGTTTCAAAATAAATTAAGATTAATATACATTCAAACTTAAAAGAAAATGTGATATGTTAAAACCATTATACAAAATTACAAATTTAATCTGTAAATAGTTACAATTTAATGTTAAATGCTTAAATTTGCATAAACACAAGAAAACATTTGGAATTCAAATGTTCACAAAACGATTTGGTTATGGCCAGTCTCTAAACGGTAATACTAGGCCATTATATCTTAAATATTTGAAACCATGTACGTTTGAATGCTTACAATGTCTTAATGGAACATTTCGCAGCATGGTTGTTCTAATGAATGATATACATTTGCTATTCGTGTAATAGTTTCTAGTATCATTCCTCTCGCACAAACATATTCCAGTTAAACTTTATTAACTTGAATAACGATTTTACAATCATTTATTTTTGCATTGACAATTTTACATTTGCGTTTATTATGTTCAGCTATGTTAAGATTTTGTTCTTTAATTGCTTACATTTTAAAACGTTCGTTTATTTTTTAATATGCATGGTTAAATTTGTGTTTTGTATAAGTATTTGTATTGTCTAATTTTCTCAAAGATCACTCCCACGGTTGTGTGTCCGTCCATTCGCTCCTCTGAGACAATTCTTGACCTTGTTCTAAATCTTAATTTCGGAATGAGATCGTTCGTTTAACTTATGTTCGTTTTGTGATCATATTGATCTTAAAGTTATTTTAAAATTAACGCATCTACGAGTATTAAATAGCTATGTATAAATAAATGGGTTATATTGTTTTGAAGATTTTATTTAAGGATGGTTCTGTATTTGTATGCTTTTTTTTCTTTCTTGATTTGTATTTATATAGTGTACTGAATATGGAATCGTTTTAATAGATGTATCTTCTACGGTAGTATAACTTATTCTTAGTCTGTGTCGACTTTTCTTCTTTTCAATCTCAATAGGTGTAATTGTTACCCATTATGTTTGAGTTTCTTTCGTATTCTAGTATTCTACTTAAACAGAACTATCTAGAGAGATTGGTACAGTGTTTTATTTCCGATTTTCCTTTTCATATAGTAACGTTATCTGTTTGCGTTCCTTAATCGTCTCTTAAGGCTTTACTTAATTTATTCCATTATCACAAGTATCATCTATATTACTTAATAAATTATCTATAAATTTATCCAGATTAATGATATTTAAGAGTCATTCAATTTTCAAAGCTTACTGAGACTTACATTTCATTATATTACTGTAAAATATGGCGATATTACGATCCACATATCACGCGTATAGGCACACGTATTGATGAAACACAATACGAATTATAAGATTTTGTTGTACAGCTATCTATGGTGATCAATCAGCATGGATCGCGATTTATATGAAATGTTTTCGTCTGAGGTTTTATGTTCATTTCCTGTTGATAAAAGTATTCTATTTGTATCACAGTATTGCGTGTTTTTGATAAAGAAGATTGTAATTTGGCTGACTAGATGTGCTCGTAAAAAGTATATGATTATGCAATTTCAATTTGTCTTTGGTTTTGGCATCGTAATTTACAGATAGTAAAGCACGAAATGCTTCGGCTGCCGAACTTAATTCGCTTCTTCATAGAGAGCGCTGAACTTTTGCGGTCGATAAAAAGCGAACGGCTAGCCTTGACCGTGCCCGGCGCTCGCGCACCTCGTATACATAGACTAATAATGTAGAAGGGTTTGTTTGTCGCGTGTACACAAACTTGCAGTGACGCGTGCCGTAGGAACAGATATACAGACTAACTATAACTTGTCAAAAAACAAAAAACCGGGATTTTCTCCTCTCTAGACATGTTTATATTATTGGCATTTGTTATGCACCCATTTATTTTTTATTTTTTAGTAGTTATTAGTAATATTGTTAGCTAGCTTCTGCCCGCGACTTCGCCCGCGTAAAAGGTTAATTTCCTAAAGTTTTGCATCCCCTATTTTTATTTTACCCCTTTTTTTTTTAGTTTTGGGTTATGGTCGGCGCTCTTCTCGCACCACTCCGTCCGGGACGACAGAGGGGCGTACGCACGCATACCCGTAACCCACCCATGAACCTCGCCTACGTCGTTGGACCGGCTACTGGAGCAGCGTGAATTTGTCGTCAGTGGCAGGCCCGACGGAATTCCCCCTGAGGGGTACCCTCTCCTTGAGCGACGTCCCACCCCCGGGGCGGACATCGGTCCCTCCTCGCGCGGTCAGCCTCTCGGCGGGTGACGGACTATTTCCCCGGTCCAGTCATCCGCGGCCTCGGCTAGGGCGGCATAAGGCGCAGGTAATCGCGCCTACGCCGCCCCAGTCGCCGGCGGCGGTTCGCGTCGTCGAGGAGACGATCCTCGTGCACGCGCTCCGCCGCCTCCTTCCGCGAGACTACTGCCTTGCAGAAGGCTGCGACCGCGTCCCAGTTCCTGACGCTGTCGAGCATCGCCCTGGCAATGGTCGGCAGCGTCCGGTCGGCACCGATGATTGCGACGGGTTCACGGCGCTGCTCTGCTCTATTGCTCTCTATTTTACCCCTTAAGGGTACGTTTTTTTTACGAAATTTTAATGTCATATTTATTTATATCTAATTAATAGCCTGAAAATAAGTTTCAAGCGTGTGGCTTAAAAATGACGATAATTGCTTACAACTTTTCATACCCCTTTACAACCCTTTTATTGCATTAAAAAGTAGCCTATGTCATTTATCGGGCTCTAAATTATCTGTGTACTAAATTTCATTTAGATCGGTCCAGTAGTTTTGGCGTGAAAGAGCGACAGGCATTTATAATATTAGTTAGGATTTCTTTTCCGTGTTTCACTCCATGGCAGTAAGTAGAATTAATGCATACTGCGTAGTAGAATTAATGCATTTAAAAACGTCCAATTTCATGTTTCACTCGTAAACTCAATTTTATAAAACTTTGTTCAAATATAACGTATTATACTGAAAAAAAATTAGTACGATATCCTGGTTGTGTTCTAAACACAGTGTAGAGATTTTTATAGTAGATGACATTTTTATATTTAATATTGCCGTATAAACTTTTTTCTTCATCATATACTTTATTAAAACCAAGCGCTTTCTTTATTTTAGAAAAATAGTAATTTCATAACCAAACTTTTGAAATCGATTATTTCAAAAGGATTTATAATTCATTTAACTGAAACCCTAAAATATATTGCTGTATCAATCAAACGAGTTTACCGCCGATTGAGTTAATGTCGTTCAACTTCTAGTAATTGAGTTCACTTTAAATTAAAACAACCCTTAGGTAGAAACTGTTTATCCAGACTGTGAGTGTGTCCAAACGCTAATCTGCCAAAGAGAAGTTAATTTTTTTTAATTAATTTAATTTGTAGTTAATATACGCTATGGCACTTCTGTTTATATTATAATCTATATCGTAACTTACGTAGATGATTTCGTATTCCGTAGCAACGAACTTATTATGTAAATGAATTGATACGTATTAGCTGTACTGTTCGGCTTTACAATTTATACAATCAATCAACCTGGTTTTTTTTGTATTTTGAATGTTGCATTTAATGCAACGTCTTTGGCTTATCGTCTTACTTTTTGATGCAAGCGAGTAATGCTTTGACTTTGAAATATTTATTGATTTTTTATCATAAAATATATATTATAAGCTCTATATTTATAAAGAGAGATAATTGAGACCACCGTTGCGTGAAGTCCGTGCGCTCATTGGATTTCAATAATTCTTTCACTGATAGGAAAAATATTGTTATCAAAATAAAATAGTACTCGAAAATGTTATTATTAAAAAGGTTATTATTAAAATATAACCTTTTAAATCTAAAATTATATTAGGCTCTCTATTGATAGGGGTGACCGGTTGAATGAGATGGGTGTGACGTAAGCGGATAAATACAAATATAGTTACCTACCTTACCTTAATAGATCTATTTCTGGCTACAAGAGTCGAAAGAAGTTTCAATTTAGTTAGATGAAGAATTTCTAAGTAGTCATCGTATTCTTATTATTTTCTTCTATTGTTAAATATTCTATGATACATTTGGGTAATACATACCAACAAATTTATGCACCGCACAAATTGTAGTTCTGAGTCTAGATCAGAGGCGTAACTACCACCGTATCTGCCGTATCAATTATAAGGGGGCTCTCGGGCCGCGGGGGACTCCGACGTGTTTTTGCATAAAATTTAGAATATGTGACAGATAGATAATTATGATGAGTAAATATTTCTTTTAATTTTATGCAAACGTTTTTTTTCTTTTGTGAGAAATCTTTGCCACTGGTCTAGATGTAATTTGTTTTCGTTAATTGCATATTTGTAATCCCCCTCAGTATAAGGATTATTTCCTTAGTACAGTCTTTTTTTTTTGGCGGCGGGCTACGGTACGTCAAACCCCGCTATTCCGTCCGGGGCGACAGCAGAAGCGGCGTAAGACCCCGTAGACCCGCTCAACAATATATCTCTCTTCGCCGTGCGGGTGGGTCACTGTAGTGCAGTCTGGCCACCGATGACAAGGACCGAGGATCGGTGGCATTCGGTAAGTGTACAGCAGGTTATGGGGTCGCGCACCATCTTTCCGTAGGAATCGCATAGAATGTGATCATACCGTAGCCCATCTCAATAACAAGAACGTAGTCTATAAAAAAAAAAACATAACAATTAAAAAAAAAACATTAGCATTATACGTAAGTGTAACACTTTGTTTTCACTTTCTATTGAGCGGTTCTTAGTGAGCAGCTTTCTGTAGAAGTAATGTAGTGTTTCATCTTTCCCTAGATGATGATTTTTAACTTTATTGTGTTATTAGATATTATACTAAGCTTCTTTTAGGTCAATATGGTAGGTCAAAATACTCTGAGAATGAGTATGATTTTATTACAAGCATCATCATTCATCTTTCTCCTACTCTTATCCCAATTACTTGGGGTCGATACAATACGTACTCTTCTTTCATACTTAGGCTTATAGTCGTCTTCTACGACATCCACGAGCAAAGTAAGGTTTGGTAGAATTCGTAGCCGCTACCAAACAGCTTGATTTTATTACAAGCAGATTACGTGTTTATGATTTTATTACTAGCTGTTTAAGAACTTTCTAATATAACGATATTTATTGTTACGTACATAGTCCGTCACCACACGGATTAACAAAATAATACTCGTATAACTTCAAAAAAATCGGCCAAGTGCGAGTTGTACTCGCTCACGAAGGGTTCCGTAAAACTAAAAAGATCAAGTTTATTGTATGGGAGCCCCCTTAAATATTTATTTTATTTTATTTTAAGCATTTGTTGTTATAACGGCAATTGAAATATCATCAGTGTCATCAACAGAATCATCTGTGAAAATTTGAACTGTCTAGCTGCCACCGTTTTTGAGATGATAGATGACAGACGGACGGACGGACGGACTGACGGACAGTGAAGTCTCAGTAATAGGGTCCCGTTTTTACCCTTTGGGTACGGAACCCAAAAAACGTACAACACCATTGTTCGAACATGAGACATTTATCTGGCGGTCATATTCATCTTCTAAGTTATTGTTACAACTTAAATTTTAATATTTTTTGTAAATTGAAAAACAGAAAATATTAAATTTGAATCGGAATCATGATTAGATTCGCATTGTTGCGCGAGCGCTGTTCCCTCGCGCCACTGACACCGTGAACCCTTTGACCACAATCAAAGACCCACTTAGGCCTAGAATGGACTAAGCTTAACGTTATTTTGGTCAGAAACATAACCTTTCTTAGTGTCCTTTGCTGCTAATAGGCTTTGTTATACATAGAATTGATAAATGTCCTTATATTGAGACATTAAATGTAATCCAATTATTCTGATTTAAATTCCAATTATTTTGTTGAATTACAGTAGTGTTTTGTTGTTAATCTTGTTATGTATTCTAAATTGAAATAAGCTGTGGACCTTTTATATTTAATGATTTCTGATATATATTACACATATATGCGACTATTTTTATGGATTTTATCTCGTTTTTATTTGATTTTTACTATCCCGACGTTCGGTTACTTTTCAGCATTAATGAAAATGGGAAGAGTTTAGCTCTTCAAAAGTTGTTGTATGCACAAGTGCATACTTCATATTTTTTTCATTAGAAATGTCGTAATCTCGTATATCATCATAATCTCAGCTCATATATTAGGCTTGAGCATCCACCATAATGAGATGGAAATTGACCTACTATACCACGCTGGTCAAATCGTATTGGTAATTTTTGGTTTCGAATTCGAAATTCTCATGGATATGTGTGATATTTATGCGTCGTAGTCGTCTCTAACGAGTATGATAGAGAGTGGTGAATTTTCTTCTTAATCCGTCGCCATACGGAAATTCCTATAAATATTCAACCACTCCATAAATTGCTATATTGAGGTAAAATTTAAAAGGATTTCTTTTTTATATGCATACCTAATAATGAAAAATCGTGTAAGATGTAAGATACAAGTATAGTAATAAATTCTTATTCTAATTAATGTTGGTTAATACCACCATTCATTAGAATAAGGCATTCTTAGCTAGTTATTACTAAGGACTCATACACATACTTTAATATTGTACCCGTATAAAGCCTTATTATAATATAATTAATTCATATTTTTAAACTGTATCGAAATATTTATTTTATATAACATAACCGATATTTATTAATCTCTACATATCTATTGTTACAGGTAAAATCATCAGACAACGACAGTTATTTCTAGTAATAAAGTGATTAGTACGTGTTAAGTCATCGATAAATATCAACTTGTTTGTCAAACTCATTCATCTAACGTTGTTACTGATGAATATGATTTCCTATTACAAGGGCGGAAATAATGACACAATCGCCAGGACTTGCGGGCTTGTAGTCTTATTACTCGTACTTGCCTTGTCGAGTGTTGATCGTACATATGAGCGTGTTTTGATTGATTTATCTTTGTATAAGTAGTTCTTCTATCCGTGGGTATGTTACCAAAATCTTCTTAACGGCTGGACCGACTTTTGTATTTTTTCGTGTGTTTAGAAGGATTTAAGAATAATTTAATTAATAATAGGACCTAACTGGTGGCGCTACGATGGAGTTCAAGGCATTCTAATTTTTTTATTATATATAAAAAACAGTGTCTGTTTGGTCGGCTGTTATATATTGCTGTATACGAGTTCTTCGTTATTAATAATTGAATTCGAGATATTAAATAATTATTTTATGAGTGCTCATTTTACACCGTAACTAGAGAAGCTAGATTCTTCGGTTATTGCTTGGATCGGGGCCGGCGAGATTACTTCGTTAACGGTGTATGCCGCACCCTGTCGGAATATGTGCATACATATGTATGTCAATTTTAGCATTATACAAATTTATATGTATGACCGAATATAGGCCTCAAAACTTCATGTAATTAATTACGTTATAATACACTTGCATAGATAATATGCCTTGATATGAATGTGCCTAATGGTCAATACTGTAGAGCATAAGTAGTCATAATATACAGATTGGTTTATTAACAAATTGACAGAAAACTCTCCAAGGCAGAAGGTAAAATCCTAAGAAACACAAGTGTAATCAATGAGATGCGATCAGCCTCCATAATGAGAGGGAAATTTACTTACTATACCATGCTGTTCGGGCGTATTGGTATAGGGTTTTGTTTCGACTTCTCTTGCATAAATGTTATATGCGTTTTATGTACCTTAGTCGTCTCTTACGATCACACACGTGTAAGATAGGGGTTAGTGAATTGTATTCTAACTCCATCACCACATGGAAAACGAGTGTAATAATAAAGTCTTGTATTCAGGTATAAGTAGGCAATAATACCAATGAACTCCACAGTATTATTCGAACTAGAATCGTAAATACTCTAAATTGTAACCTGTTTTGCTTGTTTGTTCTAAATTAACTTAGAACAACTTGGCATGTAGATGCCGTATAAATCACTAACAAAGTGTCAAATAGGTATTTATATGTGTCTATCTGTGAATCCGAACCAAGAGAGCCCATAAAGTAAATTTAAAGATCTTGATATTTGAAACAACTTAATATATTATAGATGTAGACGATAATTAAATTTGAACTAAAACGTCTATTTTTACATACATACATATCATCACGCCATATCCCTTGCAGGGTAGGCAGAGAGAACAGAGTGCCAGAGAACTCTATCTCTGCATACTTCACTCGCTTCCTCAACATTCATAATTCTCTTCATACACGCTCGCCGGTTTCGGAGACTCTTGACTCCACCTTCCTTCAGTACATGACCGATTTGGTCTAGGTAGGTTAGTCTCGGTCTCCCTCGGTACCTACATCCTTCCACTTTCGCATTGTATATCTTCTTAACCAGGCGTTCGTTCGGCATTCTTTCCACATGTCCGAACCATCGGAGCATTCCCTTTCGCATCTTTACACCAATACTCTCTTTCATACCTACTCGCTCTCTTACGTCGTCGTTACGAATGCGGTCGGTCAGCCTAACTCCACAGATTTTCCGCAGAGATCGCATTTCGACCGCATTAATTTTACTATCATACTTATGTATTGCTACACGTGCCTTCTGGCTGAGGTGGTGGCTGCCGAGAAGTTGCCCCAACGCTCCGTTCACTCTATTTCCCGCATTCACTCTTCGTTCTATATCAGTGGTGTACCTTCCATCTCGGCTAAATCCACATCCAAGATATACAAATTCATCCACTTGCTCTAGTACATCATTACCTATTGTTACTCTTACATCTGTTCTGGTTTTATCTCTTTCAAAGACCATTATTTTGGTTTTGCTCACATTCACGCGTAGACCCCTTTTCTTACAATCTTCTGTCATTGTGTCGACTAGGGTCTGCAGGTCAGTCGCTGACTGTGCCAGCAGGACTGCATCATCTGCATAAAGCAGAGCAGTGACCACTGAGTCGCCCATCTGGACTCCCACATTCATATCGTTCAACCTTTGGAGACATTTATCCAGATATATGATAAACAGCCTGGCTGACAGAACGCACCCCTGCTTAACGCCGATATTGACGTCAAACCAAGGCGACATTCCATCATCCAGCCGCACACAGGCTCTACAGCCCATATAACTGGACTGCACAGCCTGTAGCAGTTTACCGCTAATACCATACTCCGGTAAAATGTCCCAAAGTTCCTTTCGTACAACCGTGTCAAAAGCTCTCTCCAGATCCACAAAACTGCAGAAAACCCTCTGACCTAGAGCCAGATGCTTCTCCACAATGTTGCGCAGAGAGATCACTTGATCCATGCATCCCCTTCCACTCCTGAAACCTCCTTGTGTCTCACACAGTAAACCATCGGACACCATCCTCATTCTCCTTTCAATAATTTTTCCATACACTTTTGCTGCCAAACTGGTCAAGCTTATGGCCCTGTAATTTGCGCAGTCATAACGTGAACCCTTGTTTTTAAACAAAGGCACGATGACTGCGCTATTCCAGTCCCTGGGAACCATTCCTGAGCTCCAACATAGATTGAGGAGCAACAGGAACGCCTCCCAGACACAAGAGCCACCAAGCTTGATCATCTCGGCAGACACCATATCAATGCCCGCTGCCTTACCATTTTTCAAACTTCTTATCGCCCATTCAACTTCATCCATACTGATGCCATCGGAGGACGCCGTTGTCGAATGTTGATCTACCAAACCACATCCAACACCGGCGCCAACCGTAGCATCCGCATACATATCGCCAAAATATTCACTCCATCGGCTTAACACGTCTTGTGTTTGTGTAAGAATGTCTCCACCTTTAGACCTTATTTTATTCATTCTGAAGGCTGACCAACCACCCCGAGACTTCTTCACCTCCCTCCAAAAGAGTTTGGTGTTACCCTCGAAGTTTTTAGTCAGCCTATCTTCTGCACTCATACTTGCTCTATCCCGTTTCTCTTTCACTAAGGCCTTGGTGTCATTCTTACATTGCCGGTATATTTCTTTCTTCTGTTCAGTCATACTGTCATTCAGATTCAAAGAAGAGACATAGTCCAGCCACGCTTTCTTCTTTTGCTCTACGGAAGCTGCCACTTCCGCATCCCACCATGCATCACCATTTGTTTTTCTATGCTTCTTTGAACTTCCACATACTTCTTTCGCTGTATCTACCATACTCTCTTTCAATACTCTCCAGCATTCTTCAATGTCCGATTGCGGCTGGCTTGCCATCGTCAGCCGTTCTCGGACACCCTCTGCATACTTTTCTCTTACAAACTCTTCTTGCAACCTTTCAACCTTTATTCTTTCAAGCCCTCCGAAGTGGACACGCTCTCGCCAGTGCCTCCACTTTCTGAACAGACCACTAAATCTCGCAATAACGAGATAGTGGTCCGTGTCGACTGTGGGGCCCCTGTAGGCTCTTGCGTCCAATATTTTGCTTCGGAGGCGACTGTCTACCAAAATTAAATCTATTATGCTTTTCTATTCATTCCTTCTCCATGTATACATATGGATGTCCTTATGTTGGAAAAATGTGTTTGACACAATAAGGTTTCTCTCCATGCATACATCCGCTATGAGCCTACCTGCGTCGTTCACTCTCTTATCACCAAATGGACCAAGTACGTCCTCATAGTCGGGACGCTTGGTCCCCACCCATCCGTTCAAATCTCCGCATACAATCACGCGTTCACTGGTTTCTGCCATATCCAGAACTTCCCTAACATTGTCCCAAAACTTCTCTAGGTCTGATGCCACCGAGGATCCTACGGGAGCATATGCTACAACCATGAATACCTTGGTGACACCTAGTTTTATACGGACCCAGAGAAGTCTGGGATCATACATTCCGTAATCCTTCACACCTGAGGCCAAGCGAGAGGACAACAACACTCCTACCCCCATGCTGGCTCGATCGCTCTGTGGTACACCAGACCACAGAGCCATCCCGCCACCAGGAAGATCGCAGGCGTCGCTGCCCCTTCGCTTGGTCTCTGTTACACAGAGCACGTCTAGCTGTTTGTCCGCCATGACGGATATCAGCTCGTGCAACTTACCTTCCACACAACCTCTTACATTCCACGTGCCCACCCGGCACTCCGTTCTCCTCGACTCGCCTAACTGGGCAAGGCGTGATGGGTGGCGGCCCCCATCGCCGCAACTGCCGATGTTCGTACCGACGGGGGCGGGTCGGTACGCGTCGCCTCCGGGGGACGCCCTAACCCGCATTGCGGTACGCATATCGAGCCGGATTAGCAGTCTAATTAGACTGGCAGGGGACGCGAACGAGCACGCTCCGGACTATGCCCCCCAGGTATCTTGTGAGAATATTGATGAAAAACGAAAACGTCGTAAAGCACTTTTATATGATATTCACTACATCTCAAGCAGTTCCGTCACATCACATTACATAAAACGCCATCAAAATTATCTAATATAACACGTTAAAACACTAAGATATCGAATATAATACAAGAGCACCACATGACGTTTTAGATTCCCGCCAAAAACTCACGGTTGAGACGTTATTTATTTATTTAATTATTTATCGAGTTAAAATATTATTTATAAAATCCGATTACGAAATGAAAAATTGATGTCGCAAGCGGGATCAATTTTTCATTTCGTAATCGGATTTTATAAATTAAGCATATTAAATGCTAAATTTCAGTAATTTAAAATATTATTATTAAATTACAAGAGCAAAAATCAAATGGCAAATTTATATTATCTGTGGAATAAGTTAGTTAGCATTATAGTTTCTGATATTTACGCGAGTGTTACACATTTGAAATAAAACTACTTTTACGGATTCTATCGAGTTTGTATTTGATTTTTAATTTCCCGACGTTTCGAACACTTTACATTGATCATGGCCACGGGAGGACTAAAGTGTCTTACGTCCAAAAGTCATCGTTATTACGGACGTAAGACACCAGACAGATAAAATTAAAAATCAAATACAATCGCGATAGAATCAGTAAAAGTAGTTTTATTAGTTGGCATATTTAATACAAATAGTTATTTATCATTTTAGTTTTATTTACTTAAATAAAATTAATTTGACTGCACAGATAGCTTAGTGGTTAATATACCAATCTACCATGCTAGTGGAGTTCTGTGTTCGATGCAGGAATAGTCCTGCATAAGTATCCGTTAGTCGTCCTTTACGATCATCCACGGGTAAGATGGGAGGGGTGGGGTGGTGAATTGTATTCTTACTCCAACACATGGGAAATATCATGTTGATATTATCTATATAATATTATAAAATTGATATAAAGTTCAAAATGTTTCTTAATCTCATTTGATATCGCGTTATAGATATAATTAGCATATGTAGATCATCTTCCAATCGTTATACTATTAAATCATATTTTATGTAATGTGTTACTAATTAAAAATGTTTGATAATTAATCGATATAATTATATAGGCTTTTATATGTATATTTTTATTTACAGAATATATAATTAATACCCTTTAAATTAGCATAGCTGTTGATGCTTGATTGGTATGTTATGCAACCGTGAAATATTATATAACTAACTTTATTTATAGAAGTAAGACCACAGTGTTCACAGATTTCGACTGCACAGATGGCGTAGTGGCTATGATACGGATCTGCCGAGCCAGTGTCATGGGTTCGATTCCTACGCAGGATAATACTTTGTGCGATCCACAAATTGTTATTTCGAGTCCGAGTGTAATTTGTCTGCGTTGATTATATGTTTGTAAACTCCTTAGCAATACAATGATTATTTCTTTAGTGGAGGGTGATGTATATAAAAAAAGTTTTCAGTCTACTGTAGCCGCGGTCCGTCTGGAGTAAGTACCATACTCTCGCAGAATATCAACGTCTGAGCAATGGCAATGTGCTTTTGTGCTTCGTTCGGTGAGCGTGAGAACCGTAAGCCCAGGTTTTTGGGTGGATTTTGATTGGTAAATAGTGATCTAGCTGTACACTCGATATTGGAAAAGTCTACTACTAAACTTATAATATAGGGACAAACAATTTAATTAAAAATAAAAAAATAAAAAGTCGCAAACCTTTTCTTGTCGGATCTTCTCAGCTTATGGCCGCGTTCCGATCCTATAGTAGTTTGTTGGATAAAATGGTAAAATTGACAATATATAAAGTTATATAAATATACGAAATCTTAGATGACAGTATGAATTTATGCATAATAAATTATTTGATTTAGTATAGAAATATTCCTGCATAATATTTCCGTATGGTGACCGAGTTAAATCACATTGTAATACTAAGAAGACTCCAGCAGATGTCGTAAAAGACAACTAAGGAATGTAATTAACCGTAAACAAAAAGCGAACTCGTAAATTAAACCATAAGTCTCACCAGCATAGTATAGTAGTTTAGTTTCGCTTTCTTTTAGAAGAAGTCCGTGTACAGTGTTTGAAAGTACATGGATTGAAAAGTAAAAAGGAGGAGAAAAAGTAATAAATAGAAACATTGATCACTGGTTCGAATACAATTCACCCTTTCTTGCCCGTGGAATCATTGGAAGTGAAGGCAAGCTCGAAAAATACTTTATACCAACCCGTCTAATCAGTGAGTGTAGTAAACCTTATACCCTAGTGCGGTCAATTTTAAAGATCGGGTTTCGCTGACCCGCTCACACGGCGAAGAAAGGCGCTTTGCAGGGTGGGTCTATGGGATTGCGTGCCGTTTCTTCCGTCGGCCCGGACCGATTTGGCGAGGCGTGGAACCCTCCATAGTCCGCCGCAAAAAAAAAGTGTGGTCAATTTTCCCACTGTTGGGGAAGAGGCTCGAGCCCTTTAGGGTATATCATATTTGAAATAATAATATTTGCTCATACAATGTCAGTTAATCTGATCTGGATGAGTCGGCGAGCGCACGCAGCTGTGGCTTTTATCTCGTATTGATGACGTGCGACCGCAGTATCAACACCAAGGATACTCTCATGATCAGACCACAATGCTTCCTTGTTAGTTTTCTTATTGATACGTTCGATTTACCGGAGTTTGTAAATGATATATCTATTGTGGTTTATTGCGTATTTATTTACTCACATTGGTTTATTAGCGACATTTGGTGATTGATTTTATAAATAAGATAGAAATACGAGCATATAAGAGCCAAGCGAATCCTTCACACCGTTCTAAAAGCTTTTTGTCTTTTCATCATTAGTGTATGTGAAATAGTGGTAGGGGCCATATTGTTGACAGTGTTCTGTCTGCAGTAGCAGGCACATCCGTACAGGATAGTTTCTCACTCTCGCAAAAAAAACAACAGGCAGTCATGGGGACTGCCGATAGAAGTGAAAACTATTAACTTAAAACTAATTGAAATAATAATAATTTTCTAATATATAAAAATAAAAAATATTATCGAACATCTAGGAATCGGTTTATCACGCTAGTAAGATAACCTTTAAACCACAATGATACTCATTTCATGACATAAAGGTTAAATATTAAAAATACAATTAAAAATAAATAATGCCATACTTTTAAATGCAAATATTGATATGAATATTGAAAATATTTGAAAATAAATTCTTTATTTTCATTATTCATTTATCTATATAAAACATTAAAGTGTTCAGTACTCACTTTTATATTGAACAGTAATCCTTTAATTAAACGATTACAATGTTTTCATATAGCTACAGATATACTATTAGCATGTCGGTGACGCGAACCTATAAGTTTTTCCCCTCCAAAAACGCTCAACGCGCCTAAAGAAGTTTTCATATAGCTATAGATATACTATTAGTATTAGCATGTCGGTGACGCGAACCTATAAGTTTTTCCCCTCCAAAAACGCTCAACGCGCCTAAAGAAGTTTTCACTTCAAAAATTACGTCTAAATAGTGACAATGTGCTGTTGCGTTTAGTCGGTGAGCGAGAGAGCTGTAAGTCCAAATTTCTTGGTGTGTTTAGTGTTTTCATTGGTAGGTAGCGGCTTAGCTGTGCCTTTGGTATAGCGAAGGTCCATGGGCGGCAGTAACACTTACCATCTGGTGTGCTGCTTGTTCGTTTGCCATTATAAGCAATAAATAAAATATCGTAAATGGCTAAGGGATATATAATATGGGATAGATATAACATCTTTGCAAGAAAAAAAAAACTCGTAATAAATGCTTATACGAACCCATCTGTCTGTAGTGGACCGGCGTGGTATAGATCAATTTCTTTCCTTATATGGAGAAGCTTTCCGTGTGGTGACGGAGTAAGAATACGATTCACCACCCCATATCTTACTCGTGGGTGATCGTACGAGATGATTAAGGGATATAAAACGCGTATAACATCTATGCAATAGAAGGAAAACTCGAAACAAAACCCTATACCAACACGTCTGACCAGTGTGGTATAGTAGGTCAATTTCCCCTTCAATTATGGAGGAGGCTCGACCCCAACATTGGGACACATATGAGCTAAGATGATATGGAGAAGCCTCGAGCCAAGTAGTGGGACGTATATAAGCCGAGATGATGCTGATGATAATGATCATACGTAAGTTGTTTAAACGGCTATATATTTTACGTTTTACGCAGATAAATTATATTCTTAATCCTTTACCATCATCTTAATGCTAAAATTAATTTTTTTTTTTGGTTCTGTTCGTCCATTCGGACAGGCAAAGGGATCAAAGCCCATACAGCCAAGTCTTATTTAATTATTTTTCATATATTGTTCATCATTTCTTCATATTGTGTAGCCTTAATAGTCATTGTCTGTCAGTAAGTCAAGTCGTTACCATTAATCGGGTGCTGATAACCTAATCAATGGTTTTCTTTGGGAATTTTGGCGAAATATGAAAATACACGTAAACCACTATTATACCATATTCACTACACTTCAGCACTTTAACTGTACCATATTGTATAAAATACCACCAAAATTATTCAATATAACACTACAAAACACTAAAAAAATGAATATAATACAAGAGCGTGACATGACATTTCCACATTCGCGCCAAAACTCTTCAAAATTAAAATTAATTAGTATAATGTTACCAGAGATTGAAATAAATTTTATATTATAAAACAAATGGTGAGAAAATGAGCGTGTTTGGAATACTGCCATTGTTTAAGCAAGAACGTAGATTTAGTCTAATCTATCTTAATGTATCTACGCAGTTATAACAAGATTTATACGATATAAAACTAGCAAACCCAATCCGTTTGTTTTTTTTTTTTGTAGAAGTTGATATATCGCAGCGCCTCCTGGTGGCGAGTTACATTAATTTGGATAGCATATAAACCTTCCCAGTGAAAAAATATATATACATACCAATTTTTATAATGATCAGTCAAATAATTTCTGAGTTTAGCGATGTCATATATACAAACGTCCTCTTATATAAATGTAGATAAATTTATAAATTGCTAAATACTCCTTGTGTGATGAAGAATCCTATCGATATTATATATGTGAAAGTTTGTGAAGATGTTTGAATATTTGTTACGCGTAAACCATTGAACAGATTAGAATGAAATTCAGCATACAGATAGACCATTTCCTGGATTAACACATAGAGGACTTTTATTCCGATAATGTATTCTCTTCGGAAAATTTGTTATTACATATTATATTGTGAAAGTCACTTTTGACACGGGTGCAGCCGCGGCCAGGGGCTAGTTATGATATATAATATATCATGTCATTATTTATTACTTGTCTCTAAGTATCTTAAAAATCGTCTCAGAGATTGCTAGGTGAATGTTCCGTAATATTTTCTTGGGAAATTCATAATATCGACTTGCAATAGTGAACTGTTCAAATCAAGTGTGGCAACAAAGGCATTATCTCCCTTGGGAAGGCTCTCAGTTGATGTCAATAGGCTGATGAATGGAAGTACTACTTAAATATTAACGTACCGTCGACGGTCCGAGCAAAATGCCTCATCATTAAAAAAAAAACTGTACCACTTAAAATCAAGCTTATAGGTAAGTACCTATATGATACTTGAACTTGCCAAAACTTGCCGTGTAGTGTGTACTTTGTAATTAGGATTGAGAACACGCTCACTCTCTTTAGAGGTCTGTAATTTGTAGGTAAAATACGTCTTGGGGATATTTGTTGTGATTATATTTTGAATATTGCTTCTTTATAGGTTTTAGTGGTTAAATATAAACATGTTTATAAGCTCTAAATGTCCTTATGAAGTCATGACCTATCCGCTGTCTATATGAATTATATTCTCGGGATAATTATAGTGTATCCATTACTAGTGAAATATCCGGGCATTTATCATCTCGTGAAAATTGTCTACTTGATTCTACACTTTTAAAACGTTTGTTTGGTGTTTCAGTCGTATAATCACACCGTATATCATTACAGCTTCAACTGTTACAATTAAAAACAAAATATTCTGTAATTAATATTTTAGTCTCTTGTAAGTTCCAAAAGACTGATAATGTATAAAGTTAAAGAAATCTGGATTAAACTAGTTATTTTAAGATATATATATATATATATATATATATATATATATATATATATATATATATATATATATATATATATATATATATATATATATATATAAACATTAAGAACTTATATTTAAAAAGAATAATTTAGACTTTTATAGTGGTCTATGAAGTGTTTGATTAGTTAAAATGGCTGAATGTTTTAGGTCATTTGCGATGGCCTTGCGGGCCACCGAAGACAAAGATCGGGTACCGGTGGCCCGCTCGCACGGCGAAAAGAGGAGTTTTGCATGGTGGGTCTATGATGTCACGCGCCGCCTCTTACGTCACCCCGGACCGATTTGGCAGGGCGAGACCACATCCATAGTCCACCGCAAAAAAAAGTCATTTGCGATAAAAGCGTTTCTTATTTAATGAATCGTCTTTAAAAAAATCAGAATCATACGTTTTTAATTTTAACTAAATTTAAGCTGTATTGTTGATATGATCATTATTATATATCATTATTGCAGTTATTACTTTGTTTTGATCTACATTTTCTATATATGTATTCAATAGTATCATTCAAACTCTATTCAGGTTAAAAGTACCTGTAACAGTAAACCATTCTCAACAAGTCACCAACTCAACAGCATCTCTGAAGTCATCGATGTCACACTTGTCTCGAACGCTGTCACCCAAATCGTTGATTTAACATTGTAACCGACTTTTGTCTGTATCATCTTTATTTATAATTCCATCTTGTTCCACATTAGAAACTTGTTTTATAGCCTTTACTAGTGGCGGTGGAATAATGGCGGTTTGCAGGTTTTTTTTTACTCAAGTAACGTATCAACGCAACCGGTTATAGTCATTGATATCTACAGTATATCATATTAAAGCAAGATAATTATTATTTTAAATTTCGCTATGTGGTTAGCGGCTAAGAATACTGCCAACCCTTACTTTGCTCGTGGGTGTCGTAAAAGACGACTAAGAGCCTTATAAAGACTTGGACCAACACTATCTGATGCCGTTTGGTCAACAATTACATTCCCAAGGACGGTTGACGTCTGACAGGCGGCCGGTCATAATACTATTGTCAATAACTTTTACAATATGTACTATGAAATAGAAGTACATATCGTATCGACCCCAATTAATTAAGATAAGAGTAGGAAAATGATGTATTATTATTTTAAATTGTTTTAACTATTTCTCTAATATATTATTTAGAATTATTGGCTATAATTAAAATCGAAATAGTACAGAAAATTAGTGTTATTATTTTAAAATTCTATTAATTCATTTTGCATTTGTGACTTCATGTGGACTACATATACATTAATATAATAAAAAAAAATCATTCAGCTTATTGGCGATTGATAGAAAACCTGTTTAACGGTAGAACGTTAAATGTTTCTGATGAACTTTTAACGTATGTTTGATAATTCAGACGTTATATAGTTTCGCATCTGATAGATAATAGATCAATATTAGTATTATACACAAATTGTACGACGTACGCGATTATTTGCTTGATTTCATCGTCAACGGTACAACTAACTGTTGCTGTTATATACCAATTAACATTATTGTACTTGAATTGTTTAGCTTTCTTATTATATTTGTTTTGGTAGTAATTGAATCTTGTTGACGGAATTACAAATTTCTTGAGTTTTATAAAAAAAATTAGTTTTATTGAGGTGTAAACGAAATCGATTCCATTAGTGAATGTAATTAATATTTAATTGGATTAACTGAGTAGGAAACAGATAAGTGAATGTATATATTTGACATCGTATTAAGCGGATGTCAGTTAAAGTTTAATAAAGATATGATTCGCCTAAATTGTTGACACACATCTATTTGTGAAGTGTCGTGAACGTTTTACGAAGTATAAAAATATGGTTGCACAGATGGTTGGCCAAAGTACCGACCTTTCATGCTGAGAACCCGGACGAGTTTGATCTCCACGCAGGGCAATACTTTCTGTGTTCCACAAATAAAGTTTTTGGGTCTGGTTGTAGCTTGTGACTATTCGTTGTATGTTTGTGAAGTTATCCTTTTTTAAATTTGTAATATTCTTTTTTAATTTGTTCAAGTTTTTTTAATGTTTTTAATTTGTTTGTTTTAACAAAAATTCTTACATTGTCTCTTTCTGATTGTAGTCAAATTCTGTTAGGAATATATATATATATATATATATATATATATATATATATATATATATATTTACCTCGATGCAGTATCTCAAATTTGACGTAAATGTACGAAGATATTGTGTCAAGCCGCTTTAAGAGTTTATTTAACCACAATAAATACGTATTTTCTATTTTGTTGTCTCGGGCTGGCTGGCTTATTAGTTTATCATTCATTACATAAGCATGCGATGGGACATTGTGAGGAGCTGGGTTTGAATTTTCGTTTGATTAAGACGATTTTTGTTATCTGAAATTATTTATGAAAAAAATTTCAATAAAGGAAGCTGAAGTTCATGAAAGACCATGCGTTCATTCATATTTAAGCCAGACTGAAATTCCAAAACTTACTTAGTAAAATGGCCATATGTTGAAGCTCAGCTTATTTATTTCGAGACAAATGCCTACAACTATATAAAAGTATACATTTTACACTACCAAAATACGAATAACTTACAAATGTTTTACAAACAAACAAACATATCATCACGCCATATCCCTTGCAGGGTAGGCAGAGAGAACACAGTGCCAGAGAACTCTATCTCTGCATACTTCACTCGCTTCCTCAACATTCATAATTCTCTTCATACACGCTCGCCGGTTTCGGAGACTCTTGACTCTACCTTCCTTCAGTACATGACCGATTTGGTCTAGGTAGGTTAGTCTCGGTCTCCCTCGGTACCTACATCCTTCCACTTTCGCATTGTGTATCTTCTTAACCAGGCGATCGTTCGGCATTCTTTCCACATGTCCGAACCATCGGAGCATTCCCTTTCGCATCTTTACACCAATACTCTCTTTCATACCTACTCGCTCTCTTACGTCGTCGTTACGAATGTTTTAACTTATAAATATAAATAATAATACTAGAAGAAAGTGTTTCTAATCATACAATTATCAAATCAAACAGTATTAGCATATAGAAATGGAGAGTTAAATGTCAACGAGACAGTAAGGGATGTTCTGTGAGAGGTTAACTCATAGTTTTGCATCCATTGATCGTTCACTTTCCATTACTTTGCATTGTAAAGGTTATTATTTTGCAATGGGTTTGTTGTTTGCGATTATATCGTTATGTTATCGTTTAGACAAGTATTTTCGCTGAATATATTTCGATGTATGTTATTATTATACACTAGCTTCAGTGAAACTCTCTTGTATTTGGTGACGCTATTTATATCATAGTGGTTTAAGTAGCAACTTAGAATGCCAATTGTCAGAGACTCTATCTTTAAGTAACACAGCTCTTTGTTTGATTGGTTTGTGTCTTGATGTTATTTGTGTTCGTTAATTCCTTATTGTATAATAGTAAATTATACAATTGCAAACACATTTAAATTAACAAGAATACTGCGTATTCATTTTTTTAAACTAGTCTCTTTCTGGTGTTGCCAGCAAGTCATTAGAGAATTTATGGTATTTTCTTCGTTACACAATCGACTATTTAAAACTTATTTAGACTTAACAATTACGTTTTAAGTGCAATATATTACATTATAACAGTGCTAGTCGCTTTTTTTCATATAACCAATTGCCAATAAAACAAAAATGACTTTGCAATATACATATATAACGGAGGGACTATATATTGTGTTGACCCCAAGTAATTAGGAGAAGAGCAGGATGATGATGATGTTTTAAAATAAGAAGTTATATATATTTGAAACCTTTAACTTTTCCGTGTGGTGACGGAGTAAGAATACAATTCACCACCCATGTCTTACCCATGTGGGATCGTAAGAGAACACTAAGGAATATAAAACACATATAACATCTATGCAGTGGAAAGAAACCTCGAAACAAAATCCTATATCAATACGTCTGACCAGCGTGGTATAGTAGATCAATTGCCCTGCCATTATGCAGGAGGCTCGAGCTCAGCAGTGGAACACATATGAGTTGAGATGATAATGATAATGATATTTGAAACCTCATAGCTTCCAGCGTACTCATTTCATCACGCGTGAATATAAAATTAGTCTAAGTCCCAATCACCGATCCTTCTTATCTTTTAATAATTCGAAGAAGACACGTGCTTCCGGAGCAGGATGTAAATTAATATTAAACAAGTGAACCACTTTGGTGTAAATCTCCAAATTAACTTTTAATAAGCTTTTAGTCGCAATTACTTATCCTCGTACCTTATTTAATTTGCGTCTATTCACGTGTCACAGTTAAATAAATTTAATTTGAACCTCAGCTGAGCCGGCAGATGTTTTCTGTTGAAATTTCATTGGGCTTGTCTGTTATACAATTATAGAAGTTTGTGAACATAATGCTTTATTTAATATTGAATTTCTATAGGAATTAGCTGATACTTATTTGCCAAAGTGAATGTGGGTGGAATATTTCACTAAATTCATTCCGTATTAGGTGTATATTTATATATACGTATGTATGCGATTGAACTTCTCCTAAACGGCTGCACCGATTTTCATAATTTTGATTTTGATTCAAGAATGGTTTAGATAATTGGATGTAGTAGATGGCGCTGCGAGTGTTTCCAAGGAACTCTATGTTTATTTTTATAGATTTGTACAAAACAGTCCTATAGCCCTATTGTACTTTAATGTATTGCCGTTATATTTTTATTTGTATATAACATCTCAAAGATATTTTTTTATTTTTAAATAGCAAGATGCAGTAAGGAAATCCTTGTATTGCGGGGATTTTAGAAACGCAGATAAATTACACCCAGACTCAAAACAACACTGTGAATTGCAGAAAGTATTAGGTTACATGTATTTTATATACCTAAATTAAAGTTATTGATTATATTTTCAAAAAATAAAAAAAGAAACTGGCGCCTATATGATAGTTTGAATTTAATCAGATGATTGATGCGCTAACACATAAAAAAGAAATTACTATCATGGCTACTGCATGCTGCATGCAGTCTGCAATGTAATCTCAATCTTTATGACCACCATAGATAATATTTATGGCATAATATCTTCCTTAGTGCATCCTGCATCGTAATTATAATTACAAAGATTCTCTGACAATAAAGCAGAGCTTCCGTTAGAAGATGTTAAAACAAATTGAAACTCGTTTATTATTTGACGTACTTGTACTTGCTCTTATTAAATGCGGTTATTATAATACAAAATTAACCGTTTATACAACTCGCTATTTACTTCTTTTAATTATTAAAAGAGTAATTGCATTTTTTTGTACTTATAATCATCATTACCTTGTTTTTATCCCAAATATTTGGGGTCGACTCAATATGTCTTTTTCTTCCATACAGTCCTATTTGATGTCATATCTGCATTCACTCCCTTTCTATCCATTTTTCCTTCGGTTGTGCTTAACCCATAAAACCTTTTTTGTACTTACAATCTGGATTAAATACATTAATATTATTATAATTAGGTCAAAATAAATTAGGTAGATAATAGAAAAACAATTCAAGACTTTTGTATTCGAAATCTTATTTCTAGATTTTAAGGTTTCCGAACCTCTCTTTCAGAGTCGGTAATGTCTAATTCAGAAACGCTAAGTACTGTTTAGTTTAGAAACTTTATTAATCCATATTTAATTTTAGTGCCACGTAATTAGAAGAAACCTTATTTTATAAAGTCTATTACTATTTTAAAAGTCGTGTGTCGTGTCTTACGCCAGTAGGTATGTTAAAATACAACAGACCATAATCTCTCAGCTCTGGCATCGTACTAAGTAAAATATAAAGGTAAAGGTAATGGATTTTACGATGCAGATCGCATTACTATTTACCATCAAACTGAATGTTGCTAGAAACTTCCTCATTTTAATTAATTAATCGTCCCGTAAAAGCTATTTGTTGGTAAATCAATTGGTAATAACGAAATAAATTCCATTTTCTAACTAATAAATCATCATTCATCATCATCATTCTCCTACTCTTATCCGAATTACTTAGGATCGATACAATATGTACTCTTCTTTCATAGTACATATTGTAAAAGTTATTGGCAATAGTTTTATGACCGGCCGCCTGCCGGACGTCAAACCTTGTGAATGTAATTGTTGACCAAACGGCATCAGATATAGTTGGCCTAGGTCGTTATAAGACTCTTAGTCGTCTTTTACGACATCCACGAGCAAAGTAAGTGTTGGTAGTATTCGTAGCCGGTACCACACAGCGAACTAATAAATATTTTACATAAATTTAACAAATTGCAGATATAAATATACATTTGTAAGGTTAATTAAACCTTTTGTGGATAAAATTTATAGCGATATCATGTTAAAAAACTACAAATTGAGACAATATTTAGAGTTTGACAATTACGCTTCTATTAACATTATTCGTTGGCATTTATTGCTATTGTTTAACGTCCTATAATAGTAGTTTTATTGTTCTCACATTAAACCGTCATGTAAAATTAGCAGTCGAATTAAAACTATTTTTACGGATTCTATCGCATTTGTAGTAGGTAGATATAAATTTCTGTAATAACGATGACTTGTTGGACGTGAAACACTTTAGTCCTCTCGTGACGAAACGTCGGCAAATTAAAAATCAAAATCAAACGCGATAGAATCCGCTTAAATAGTTTTATTTCAAATGTGTATTACTCGCGTAAACATCAGAAATCATTAAGTTAGATTAAAGATATTTACTTGGTACGCCATATTGATTTTATCTTTGTAACATATACAATTTAAGTTCGCATTCTTGGTTGGATGACTATTACAGTTTCTACGTTAGCGCAGGTGCATGTTTCGGAATGGAAGTGTGTTTTGAGCACCTGCCACGGTAAAATAAAGTTTGCTTAAGGACTTTACGTGCATATTTTCTGTTTTTAATTCAACAACCTATACTAAGGAAAATCATTGTATCATGAGGGATTCTATAAATATAAAATGATCGGACGTAATATCTAGATTTAGAACTATCACTTTTGATTACAAATAGAATTGTCTTGCATGGATTTGCTTATTTCATCATTAATCATCACGGTTCGTGTACGTCCAACAGTTGGGTTCGAGCCTCGTCCGTTAATAGGAGGGAAATTGATCTACTATACTATGCACTATATCCTTTAGTCGTCTTTAATGACAGCCATAGGCAAAAAAAGGTGTGGTAAATCGTATTCTTACTCCGTTATCACACAGATATTTAACTATTATATTAATAAATCGTAAAATATTCAAAAAGATAATTTCTGTTGTCACTGGGATACTTCATCCTTTTTTTGGCAGGCTATGGTCTGTACTCCCACCGAAGACAAAGATCGGGTACCGGTGGTCCGCTCGCACGGCGAAGAGAGAGGATTTTACGGTGGGTCTATGGGGTCACGCGCCGCCTTCTCCGTCACCCCGGACCGATTCGGCGGGGCGAGACGCACCCATAGCCTACCAATAAAAAAAAAAAAAAAAAAAAAAAGGCTATGGTCTGTACATACACCGTTCATGACGTCCTGGGATAAAAAAGGGAGGCGTGCAGCCCCATAATCCACCGTGTTCCCACCCCATGGCCATTGAACCGACTACTGGTGCTGCTTCGTCGATATCCCAAAACGTTATTTACCATGAACATAATCTATGCCGTTAGAAATACATAATATAAGATATTAGCCGTTTTTGTAAAAGCTATAAGCCTATGCGCAAAAGTTAAAATAATAACAACATGGAAAGATCTGCTGGATAGCGATTAGGTGATAAAGACCGGGTTCCGGTGGCCCGCTGGCACGGCGATGAAAGGTACATGTAGAAAAAAGATAGCTATTATAGTCCTTAAAATATAGCTTGATCTCTGTGACAGATAGCTACAAAACCGATGAATTAATTTTGAATATGCGTCATGTTTACAATTTTATTTTGTATCCGCCTATATTTTCATTCTTTACATGCCACTTATATCTCAACTGAATTATGAATATAAAAGTATGAATATTTACACCAAAACCTGTACCTTATATATTTTAAAATACTTACTAACCATTCTATAAAAATAAGAAGCTTACGCAAGTACAAGATCTTACTAGACTGAGAATAAGATAGAGATGGGGCAGTCGATAAACGTAAATCGATAACATTCTTATTAATTATTTATTAAACTAGTAAAACCAATACATTACCTATATAAACCACATGGTTAATTGTGTTAATTTAGTATTCGGACTTCAGTTATAATATTAATAAGACCATTTCTTTTATATTAAAAAGATAATTTTCTAGATCAAGCTATATTCTATAGACTTATAGAGTATTTAGTGATTTATTGTGAATGAAATTATATTAAATGGTACGCTCAGCGTTATTTTTCGTATCGTTGGCATTAAATGTTAATTAGGTAAATATACCTCATCTTGAGGAAGCTCGTACGCAACACTAAGACGTAAACAGAACAGAAGAATAATTAAAATACATGCGTTGATGGACTAGCATATTAAAGTATTCATAGCTTCAACTTTTAATCTGATGATTCCACTATGTTAATAGCTTAGTTCAGTACTTAGAATACTAATGAAATAGAATCAATGAATTCCTATGTAACAGCCCTAGAGTGGTACTTTCCTTCCTCGCACTCCAAGAATGTCAATTAACAATTACAAACAGCCGGCCGGCGCACGCGTCGATATTTGTTCTTAGTGTGAATGAAATGTGTTTGTCTTTTTGTTTGTAGAGTCATTCTCTAGCGTGTATATCTATGGCTAGAATACTATTAGACTTTATTATGCAAAATATATTTTTTTACGAAACTGTGGTCATTAATTATGGCAAATCTCAAAGGTTCGTCGATTTTGTGGGATTAGATAAGATGTCAGGATTTTGTTTTCGTCAAAGTCAAGAAATCGGTACCGTTGGTCCGCAGATGGTTTGGGCTTTGTGTGAACTTTTGATGAATATAAGGTGATATTTCTCCCGTGTGGCGACGGGATAGAATACAAGTGTCGCCACCCCTTGCTTGCCCGTGGGAGTCGTAAAAATCGGCTAAGGGTCCACCAGGAGAGAGGGCAGCAGCTCTCTCCTGGGATACGTATAACACCACACTGCGATCGCCAACCCGCCTGCCAAGCGTGGCGATTATGGCTCAAAACCCCTAATGATAAGCACAAATAAAAAAACGGCCCCCAGTCACGGCAGCTCCACTATCCTACGGGCTCATTGTGGTAGCGGGCCTGGTAGCGATGGAGTAGGGGGTGCTAAGAATCCCCGGCAGCGATCCGGTTACCAATCAAAACGACCCTTGGCCCTGGTAACACACAACATTCGGACACTCAGGACCGACGAAAGGGTCATCGAGCTGGAAGAGGAATTGAGCAAAATCCGCTGGGACATTGTAGGATTATCAGAAGTGCGAAGAGAGGGCGAGGGCACGATAATCCTCCGGTCTGGAAACTTGCTCTTCTACCGGGAGGGAGATAACCCGTCCCAAGGCGGTATAGGGTTTATCGTTCGCAGGTCTCTTGTAGGCAACGTGGAGAGGATCGAGAGTGTGTCGACAAGGGTAGCGTACCTTATACTCAGAATTACCAAACGGTATTCGTTGAAGGTCATACAGGTATACGCACCGACCTCGGCATACTCCGACGACGAGGTGGAGGCCTTTTACGAGGATATCTCGAAAGCTATACACGCATCCAAAACCCACTTCACGGTGGTTATGGGAGACTTTAACGCGAAACTAGGCAAAAGGAGTGATGATGAGTTGAGAGTGGGGAAACATGGATATGGACAGAGAAACCAGAGGGTCCAGAAACTGGCTGAATTTCTGGAGAAGGAAAGCCTCTTTATGATGAATTCCTTCTTCAGAAAGCAGCCACAAAGGAAATGGACCTGGATTAGCCCCGATGGTTCAACAAAAAACGAGATAGACTTCATCTTGTCGGACAAACGACATATATTTAATGATGTCTCAGTGATCAGCAGGATTAAAACTGGGAGCGATCACCGAATAGTACGAGGCTCATTAAATATCCATACGAAAGTCGAACGGTCACGCTTGATGAAGTCTACCCTCCGACCTACACCTGTCCAATACCAGAACCTCGAAAGCTTTCAACTCGAACTACACAATCACTTCCAATGTCTAGACGAGTGCGAATCTCCGAACGATATGAACAACAGGTTCGTGGAAACTGTCCACGCGGTTGGGTCGAAGTTTTTCAAGGCTCACCGCGCCAATAGACCTAAAAAACTTTCTGACCAGACTCTCAGGCTCATGGAGCGGAGAAAAGAAATGACAGTACAGTCTTCAGCCGATTGGTCCGAACACAGGCAGCTTAATAGGCAGATCTCCAGGTCTGTGCGTCGCGATATTCGCCAATTTAATACGCTCCGTGTTAAAGAAGCGATTGAGCGGAATCGTGGCTCAAAAGTGTTCGCACAAGATCTGTCTATTGGGCAAAGCCAATTGACTAAGCTGAAGACCGATGACGGCACTGTCATTTCATCCCAGGGTGAGATCTTGGGAGAGGTCGAAAGGTTCTATGGACAGTTATATAAATCATCCCGAAGTCCTGTTGTCGGCTTGGTCCAAGATCCCAGATCCAAGCTAACTCGGCACTATACCGAAGAAATCCCGGACATTAGCTTGTGCGAGATCAGAATGGCTCTCGAACAACTACGAAACGGTAAGGCACCGGGAGATGACGGAATTACGACAGAGCTACTGAAGGCAGGCGGTAAGCCGGTCTTAAAAGCCCTTCAAAAGCTATTTAATTCCATTATCCTCGGGGGCGACGTTCCAGAGTCGTGGACCGGGAGTGTGGTGGTGCTGTTCTTCAAGAAGGGCGACAAAGCTCTTCTAAAGAACTACAGACCCATCTCACTCTTGAGCCACGTCTACAAGTTGTTTTCGAGGGTCATTACCAATCGACTCACGTGCAAGCTTGATGACTTCCAGCCGCCCGAACAAGCTGGCTTCCGAAAAGGCTATAGCACCATAGACCATATTCTCACGCTTCGGCAGATTATCCAGAAGACCGAGGAGTACAATCGGCCTCTGTGTATAGCGTTTGTGGACTATGAGAAAGCCTTTGATTCAGTCGAAACTTGGGCGGTGCTGCAGTCCCTTCAGCGGTGCCAAATCGACCATCGTTATATAGAAGTGCTGAAGTGTTTGTATAGGAACGCCACAATGTCAGTCCGTATCCGGGATAAGAGTACGAAACCGATCCAGTTGCAGAAAGGCGTGAGACAGGGAGATGTCATCTCTCCGAAACTGTTCACCACTGCACTGGAAGATGTCTTCAAGCTCTTAGACTGGACCGGACTAGGTATTAACATTAACGGCGAATACATCACTCACCTTCGATTTGCATACGATATCGTCGTTATGGCAGAATCCATGGAGGACCTTGGCACCATGCTCAACGATCTCAGCAGGGTATCCCAACTGGTGGGGTTACGAATGAACATGGACAAGACGAAAGTCATGTCGAATGCCCATGTCATTCCTGTACCGGTCCTAGTTGGCAATGCGATGCGATTCTCGAAATTGTCGATCATTATGTTTACCTTGGACAAACAGTCCAGTTAGGTAGATCCAATTTCGAGAAAGAGGTCAGCCGACGAATCCAACTCGGTTGGGCAGCGTTCGGGAAACTTAAGAGGATCTTCTCGTCCAACATACCTCAGTGTCTGAAAACACAGGTCTACAACCAGTGTGTGTTACCAGTGATGACTTACGGCACGGAAACGTGGTCCCTAAATGTAGGCCTCATAACCAAGCTCAAAGTCGCTCAGCGTGCTATGGAGCGAGCTATGCTCGGGATTTCTCTGCGTGATAGAATCCGTAATACGGAAATCCGCAGAAGAACGGGTGTAACCGACATAGCACGAAGAATTAGCACGCTGAAGTGGCAATGGGCTGGCCACATCGCTCGAAGAACCGACAACCGCTGGGGAAAAAAGGTTCTAGAGTGGCGACCACGTACCGGACGACGCAGTGTAGGACGCCCCCCCACTAGGTGGACAGACGATCTAGTTAAAATTGCTGGGCGTCGATGGATGCAGACGGCACAGAACCGCACTCTGTGGTATACCATGAGGGAGGCCTATGTCCAGCAGTGGACGGCGATGGGCTGAAATGATGAAGGTGATATTTGAGTTTACTAATGCCATATATTAACTGTCAAAGACGTTAATGACGGCCAGGCTGAACTATTTCACATGGTCTACGAAGTTTCAGACATTTTGGAGAATATTATTTTATAAATTATCAAATATATGCTTCCTCGTCATTTCTCTTTTCTTTTACAATGAATTCAGTTAGGCATTTACGATTTCTTCTTAAGCCTATTTTCTTTTTTTACGATTCTTTCTTAAGCCTATTTGCTTACCAGTATTGATAACGGGCGTCCTCTATAAAGGAAGAGAAATTGTTTTGTTTTGAGTTTGTCATCTTTGCAGTGATATAGTCTTCTTATATTTCTTAGTTTTCTTTAACCCCAATTCCAATTTTCCAAATTCCAACCACGGAATGGATTTATTTATCACCTTTCAGCATCCCTATCTATCTGCCGTTCTTTTCGTTGTAATTTTTTTTTCTCTTTTGTCCACTTAAGTATTCGTACTTTCTTTTTATATTGGTATTATTTCGTTGAATTTAATCAATATTTGAAAATTATCAACCCTATTTTACGATAAAAGATAGCCAAAGTCAAGTTGCATGTATTGTATAAAAGATAATGAGTTTTCAAGAATACGCAGCTTTGCATTAGGCGTGTGCTTAGCGATGTTTATAAATAGCATTGATTAGTTTATTTAATTGGAAACTGTGATGCACGCTGATACTTGCAAAGTTTAGCTGTTTGCGTAACTGCTTATTAGTGTTTAGGGCTGTCTCTTACCTTATTAATACTATTTTATTTTTTGAGTCTATTTACTGAGTGTTGGTGGCTACGAGTACAACCAAACTTCACCACGCTCTTGGGTGTCGTGAAAGATGATTAAAATTATTACTCTTTGGGAATATAAATGTTGACCAGATGGCCTAAATTGAGATAACTTTAACTTTTTTTTAATCTCCAAAAGGTTAGAGCCTTATAATATTTTAATAATTGACAAATAAATGCTAATAGTGTTTAAATGGTAAAGCATTTTAGCTAACGTATAAATTTGGCATTGACTTGAGAAGTCCTAATCGATTGCCTGACGAGACATTTTATCACTCATTTTAGATTTCATCCCGTAGTTGCCTCGTACCGCAATCGCGTAAAAGAGCGGAAAAAATGTCATTTGACTTTTGGTCTGTCGTCACACGGATACAAGTGATCGTCTTATTGCTACATTACTGAAGTTTTTAATGTAATGTAGATGTGTTTTGCTTGTTGGTTGACATTTATTAGTCACGTCCGTATAACAATTTGGTGTTTTGTGTAGGATGACAATTTTGCGAATATATTGTGTCACCGTATAGAGCGAACTATTTCTGTAATTGCGTTGGTGTAGTCTTTAATAGGTTTCGTGATTACGTCACTGGCTTAAACGTTAGTTATAAAACCATTCTTTATTCCAATTTATTTAGAAATAAGAAAGAAAATCATTTATTTCGCTCTCGTTAAAAGCTAATATAAAATATACATAACTCAAGAAAATAACTTCTGACATAATATTATATTAACGAGAAATAGAAAAGGTTTATTTGCTCAGCTTGTTGTGTTTAATTTGTTCTTGTAAAATAGCATTGATGTTCTGCCAATATCTGAAATAGGATTATAAAATCGTCTCATCGTCTCAACTCATATATGTCCCACTGTTGGACTCGAGCCATCTCCATAATGGGAGGGAAATTGATCTACTATGCCGCGCTAGTCAGACGTGTTGGTATAGGGTTTCGTTTCAAGTTTTCGTTCTCTCGCTTGTTATATGCGATTTATATCCCTTAGTCGTCTCTTACGATCACCCACGGGTAAGATAAGGGGTGGTGAATTGTATTCTTACTCAGCCACCACATGGAAATTATGATATAGTATGGTTATTTTAATATATTTTTTATTATTTCTGATATCAGGATCGGCAAAAAATATTTTCTTCTATCACAGATAGAAGATTTAACAGACAGCAGCACTCTCCTGTATAATTTCCGTCCGCCTGCCGAGGGGTTTATAGCATAAGTACTTGAGGCACTTTGTGTCCAACAATAGCCTAATTAATAAATAGGTACTATCAATTAAAATATAATATCTACGTTATGGAAATTATAATTATGTAAGCTCCTTTAAGTATTAAAAACAAAACAAGGAACTACGTCATAAATCTTAGGTGGACGGAACGAAGATTAATTTGCTGACCATAGATACGCCGTCCGCAGGAGGACCCCAGCACTTTTTTATCAGATAGCCGATAGGGTATGTGACCCGAAAAAGTAAATATCGGACGGACCATCGACGTTAAAGAATCAGTACCGGTGGTCAGTCTAAATGGCGGGGTGTTTGCCGATCAAAATGCAATCAAAGTAAAAAGTATAATTCCTTGAGTCGTGGAGGACATTACAAACTTACAAACTCACGGAAACAAAGTACGTAGTAGGTACTATAATTAAGTCGGTATCTGAACCACTACGCCATCTATGTAGTCATTGTGGTAATTGTTTAGAAACCAAGATGGGCGTGCATCCTCATAGTAAATAACCAGTCAACATTGTTATTTTGTGCTCTTAGACGCTTTATTATTGATATTAAGTGTTTCATTTCGTCTAATGGACGTTCTATGGTCACCTACTTTCCGTTCAAATGACCGTACGCTTGCACCAATAGATCTAAGTAATGTGTGAATTAGGTTTTATTATCTGTGTCATATGCCTGTGTGTTTGTACGATTTTTATACATAGAATCTGAAATCAAGGACAGAATTTTCAGCGGGTGGATGTACCGGAGTTAGTACGTCACCCGCAGAGAGTCGCGTGAGGGCGAGGCCCCGGTTGCACTGTTGCTTATTGCCGAGGTGTCGATGGTGATGATACCTGAAGGGATAATCCGCTGGGCTGGTCACGGATGTCAAGGAAGCGGTACCAGTGGTCGACCTAATGGCGATGGGGAGGGTACGCGGTGGGTTATTGGGTCGCACGCTGCCCTTACGTCGTCCCAGATGGAATGGGCGGGGTGTGTCCATACTATACTATAGCTTGCCAAAAAGAAAGAAAGAAATTTTTGTAAGTCTACGAATCAATATTTAATAGAGCTATTTAAATTTTAAATTGGTATTGTAATTTGTAGATAGTACAGAAAATGCATAGGATTTGAACGCTTAATAATACTTGAATAATGCTACTGAAACTATTAGTGCGCCACCTGTGCATTCTATATAAAAATTGTGATATGTAGGAGCCTCATTTTGTTAGATTAATATAATAAATAATTTCTGTATCTTAACTACCTATATAGAGACATTAGACTATAACTTAGATTGAAAGATTGTAACGCATTTAATATACATATCGCTTGTCTGAAACAATAGTGACACAATTCAAAATAGCTAAATTTTTAGGCGGCTCAAAATAAGTATTTCCTTGTTTTCAGCTCGGTTCAGCAGGGATTCCAAATGCACGAACGTCAGCATAATTTTCTTAAGAAAGACGACGAAGAGTTGATAGGGAGAACTTATAATATTAATACCCCTCCACCACCAGCAATTTAAATATAATTTGGAAAATCCAAAAGCGCACGCCTCATAATTTTTATATTATTTATCATTTACTATTAGTCCATGCCATAAATGAAGGAAACAAATCCCATACAGCCATGGGTTTACAATGCTGCAAGCATTGTAAATGAACAGCTATGTTTACAACTACGTCGAGAATGGCACGAAATTTCAAAAGTATTTTATTTTCATTTTCATTTCATCATCATTCTCCTGCTCTTGTCCCAATTACTTGCAGTCGACGCAATATGTACCCCTATTCCTACATATTGCAAAGGTTGAAAGGCA
Organism: Lymantria monacha; assembly: GCA_905163515.2. Taxonomy (NCBI): domain Eukaryota; kingdom Metazoa; phylum Arthropoda; class Insecta; order Lepidoptera; family Erebidae; genus Lymantria; species Lymantria monacha. The sequence goes on from LR991084.1 coordinate 5,647,635, forward strand.
ATAGTTTTAGGATCGGTCGCCTGCCATACGTCAACTCTCCATGGGAATGTAATTGTTGAGCAAACGGCATCAGATGGAGTTGGCCCAGGTCGTTATAAAGCTCTTAGTCGTCTTTTACGACATCCACGAGCAAAGTAAGGGTTGGTAGTATTCGTAGCCGCTACCACACAAAGAAATTTTTAGTGTTGTTCTAAAGATTGTTTATTTAATTTGGGCATTTTCAAATAAAATATTATTGATACGTTTTTATGACAGTGCACTTAATAAAATAAAAAAAAAGTTGGAAAAAAAAGTGCGTGTGTCAGCTCCGACGCACGACTGGAGTTTACTCCTTAAGTACGATTATTAAAACAGGCGCAAAAAAAGCTCATTTGACCAAAAATAATATATATGTATATATATATATATATATATATATATATATTATTTACATTTATTACTACTTAACTGTTCAGTGAAGTATTATCTCACGTCAGAAAGAGAAAGGTGCGCAGAATAGGTTGCGCACCAAAGACGTAACGAGGTCATTCGATCACTAGATTTTACTCCTCAAATTTTTCTCATACCGGGCGCCTTATATGAAAATCGATTCTTAAGGAGTAAACTCCAAAAGTTCAAAAGTCTCTCTCTCTCTCTCTCTCCCTCTTCCTCTCTTTCTCTCTCTCTCTCTCTCTCTCCCTCTCTCTCTATCTCTCTCTCTCTCCCTCTTCCTCTCTCTTCTCTCTCTCTCTCTCTCTCTCCCGCTTTTTCTCTTTTGTTCTTACTCCATCACCACACGGATAACCCTCATGCGCTTTACACTTCAAAATAAATATGGCGAGTAACAGAAAAACGTTACAATATAAAATTTATCCCATTCGTCGATAAAAAAAGTCTCGAATTCAAACGAATTTTTTATTATTTTATTTGTCATTTACTATTTGTCAATGCTATAAATGAAAATGTAAAAAAATTTCGTGCCATTCTTGACCTAGTACTAAACATAGCTGTTCGTTTACAATAAGCTGTATGCAATCTATTTCCTTCGCCTGTCCCAAGGGACGGCCAAAAAATGTAAACGACCCAATTTTCATAAAGTATACATACACTAATGACTAAGCAGTTTAGTTTTTTATTCATCATCATCATTTCAGCCTGTTGCCGTCCACTGCTGAACGTAGGCCTCCCTCATTTTACGCCACAGAGTGCGGTCCTGTGCCGCCTGTATCCAACGACGCCCAGCAACCTTCACTATGTCGTCTGTCCACCTAGTGGGGGGGCGTCCCACACTGCGTCGTCCGGTACGTGGTCGCCACTCTAGAACCTTTCTTCCCCAGCGGTTGTCGGTTCTTCGAGCGATGTGGCCTGCCCATTGCCACTTCAGCGTGCTAATTCTTCGTGCTATGTCGGTTACACCCGTTCGTCTGCGGATTTCCGTATTTCGGATTCTATCTCGCAGAGAAATCCCGAGCATAGCCCGCTCCATAGCACGCTGAGCGACTTTGAGCCTGGTTATGAGGCCTACATTTGGGGACCACGTTTCCGTGCCGTAAGTCATCACTGGTAACACACACTGGTCATAGACCTGTGTTTTCAAACACTGAGGTATGTTGGATGAGAAGATCTTCTTAAGTTTCCCGAACGCTGCCCAACCGAGTTGGATTCGTCGGCTGACCTCTTTCTCGAAATTGGATCTACCTAACTGGACTGTTTGTCCAAGGTAAACATAATGATCGACAATTTCGAGAATCGCATTGCCAACTAGGACCGGTACAGGAATGACATGGGCATTTGACATGACTTTCGTCTTGTCCATGTTCATTCGTAAACCCACTAGTTGGGATACCCTGCTGAGATCGTTGAGCATGGTGCCCAAGTCCTCCATGGATTCTGCCATGACGACAATATCGTCTGCGAATCGAAGGTGAGTGATGTATTCGCCATTGATGTTGATGCCGAGTCCGGTCCAGTCTAAAAGCTTGAAGACATCTTCCAGTGCAGTGGTGAACAGTTTCGGAGAGATGACGTCTCCCTGTCTCACGCCTTTCTGCAACTGGATCGGTTTCGTACTCTTATCCCGAATACGGACTGACATTGTGGCGTTCCTATACAAACACTTCAGCACTTCGATGTAACGATGGTCGATTTGGCACCGCTGAAGGGACTGCAGCACCGCCCAAGTTTCGACTGAATCAAAGGCTTTCTCATAGTCCACAAACGCTATACACAGAGGCCGATTGTACTCCTCGGTCTTCTGGATAATCTGCCGAAGCGTGAGGATATGGTCTATGGTGCTATAGCCTTTTCGGAAGCCAGCTTGTTCGGGCGGCTGGAAGTCATCAAGCTTGCACGTGAGTCGATTGGTAATGACTCTCGAAAACAACTTGTAGACGTGGCTCAAGAGTGAGATGGGTCTGTAGTTCTTTAGAAGAGCTTTGTCGCCCTTCCTGAAGAAGAGCACCACCACACTCCTGGTCCACGACTCTGGAACGTCGCCCCCGAGGATAACGGAATTAAATAGCTTCTGAAGGGCTTTTAAGACCGGCTTGCCGCCTGCTTTCAGGAGCTCTTCCGTAATTCCGTCATCTCCCGGTGCCTTACCGTTTCTTAGTTGTTCGAGAGCCATTCTGATCTCGCACAAGCTAATGTCCGGGATTTCTTCGGTATAGTGCCGAGTTAGCTTGGATCTGGGATCTTGGACCAAGCCGACAACAGGATTTCGGGATGTTTTATATAACTGTCCATAGAACCTTTCGACCTCTCCCAAGATCTCACTTTGGGATGAAATGACAGTGCCGTCATCGGTCTTCAGCTTAGTCATTTGGCTTTGCCCAATAGACAGATCTTGTGCGAACACTTTTGAGCCACGATTCCGCTCTATCGCTTCTTTAATACGGAGCGTATTAAATTGGCGAATATCGCGACGCACAGACCTGGAGATCTGCCTATTTAGCTGCCTGTGTTTGGACCAATCGGCTGAAGACTGTACTGTCATTTCTTTTCTCCGCTCCATGAGCTTGAGAGTCTGGTCAGAAAGTTTTTTTGGTCTATTAGCGCGGTGAGCCTTGAAAAATTTTGACCCAACCGCGTGGACAGTTTCCACGAACCTGTTGTTTATATCGTTCGGAGATTCGCACTCTTCTAGACATTCGAAGCGATTGTGTAGTTCGAGTTGAAAGTTCTCGAGGTTCTGGTATTGGACAGGTGTAGGTCGGAGGGTAGACTTCATCAAGCGTGACCGTTCGACTTTTGTGTGGATATTTAATGTGCCTCGTACTATTCGGTGATCGCTCCCAGTTTTAATCCGGCTGATCACTGAGACATCATTAAATATATGTCGTTTGTCCGACAAGATGAAGTCTATCTCGTTTTTTGTTGAACCATCGGGGCTAATCCAGGTCCATTTCCTTTGTGGCTGCTTTCTGAAGAAGGAATTCATCATAAAGAGGCTTTCCTTCTCCAGAAATTCTATGGCTATATGCTATATGCTATTCTATGGTATGGCTTTCGAGATATCCTCGTAAAAGACCTCCACCTCGTCGTCGGAGTATGCCGAGGTCGGTGCGTATACCTGTATGACCTTCAACGAATACCGTTTGGTAATTCTGAGTATAAGGTATGCTACCCTTGCCGACACACTCTCGATCCTCTCCACGTTGCCTACGAGAGACCTCCGAACGATAAACCCTATACCACCTTGGGACGGGTGATCTCCCTCCCGGTAGAAGAGCAAGTTTCCAGAACGTAGGATTATCGTGCCCTCGCCCTCTCTTCGCACTTTGATAATCCTACAATGTCCCAGCGGATTTTGCTCAATTCCTCTTCCAACTCGATGACCTTCTCATCGGTCCTGAGTGTCCGAATGTTGTGTGTTACCAGGGCCAAAGGTCGTTTTGATTGGTAGCCGGATCGCTGCCGGAGATTCTTCGCACCCCCTACTCCATCGCTACCAGGCCCGCTACCACGATGAGCCTGTAGGATAGCGGAGCTGCCGTGACTGGGGGCCGTTTCTCTATTTGTGTTGCTCATAAGGGGTTATAGCCGTAATCGCCACGCTTGGCAGGCGGGTTGGCGATCGCAGTATGGTGTAATACGTTTCCCAGGAGAGAGCTGCTGCCCACTCTCCTGGTGAACCCTTAGTCGATTTTTACGACTCCCACGGGCAAGCAAGGGGTGGCGACACATGTATTCTATCCCGTCGCCACACGGGAGTTTTTTATTAATTGCAAATAAACGACAAAGAATTACCAAGCCATTTTCGAAAGAAAACAGCGCGTTGCGATTATGAAGCTTTTAAAAAAATAAATATTTTGATACATTAACTTTTACGGTCGTTATCCTGCCAGATACAAAATATTTTATCCGACGTCCTCGAATATTTTTTTTAATCAACTATTTTCTTACTTTAAACAAAATAATTGCTTTTTAAAAATATCAAATACGTTTAAACGAATGTTTTCTCTTGACATATGTATTATAATATTATCCTATAAGTGCAATGTGAGAAAAATACAATCATTTTTATGTTTGAAAAGTGCTTGATTTTCATATGTCGAGAGTAGAGCAAGACCTCGCTTCGAGGCGTGCAATAATGAAAATTGACATTTTTAAAGTTGTGTCACTATTCTTTCGGACCAGCGATATTTTAAGGTTTAAAAGATTCCCTTGTTGGCGTTATTGATTTTAAAATTTAATGGTGACAAAATTTAAATTTAATTGGCAATATTTCTTGAGGTATAATGCTTATGTTCGCAGCGCTATCAATATTCGGCAATGGGTCAGCGACCGTTATACGACGGTAGCTATAGCCCCTACTATTTGTTTAATATTATTTCTATTTAAAAAAGACTTCGTAATATTATCCAAAACGAAACAGAGTTTAAGTGACATGATATATTTACATTATTACTTAGGTAATTCTTAATTGACTCTTGAGACAATGCCAGGAAGAGTCTAATAGATACTGTAAAAATATTTTAGTAATATATTATATTATATTATTTAGTAATATTATATTTAGTAATATTTTCTTGTTTACTTAGTCTTTTGTATTATATTTGAATTTTATATTATATCTTTATTCGAGGGACACTGGGGTTATTGCTTACACTTACTAATACTTAAACATGTATTTACATAAGTCAATTAAAAATATACATATAAGCGAATCTGGTGAGTTTCTTGCCTAATATTCTCAGTAGCCGTTAAGTTCCAATCAATCATCCATCCAAAGTGTCTATTGTCAAAATTGTTCAACATTAAAAATTTATTCAATAAACTACTTATTGGATTAATTTTAAATGTTGAAAGTGACAATATTTAAGTGCCCTCGCAGGGTTTATATGTATGGAGTAAGACCACAAGTTACCTACAACTTTTTTCCTTTGTGGGTGTCGAAAAAGACGGCTAAAGTCTATGATGCAGATAAAATCTATGCTATGTGATGAATGAATTGATTCTCTAGAAGAGTTAACTTGATTTATTTACAAAAAAGTACATGCCATGCGCATATGAGAATGTAAACACATGCTGAAAAATATTTTATTTTATACCATACAAATTTGTATGAAAATATAAACATATGCTTTCAAATATCTTATGCTAGAAAACCAATTGTTTTCATTGTCGCAAAATAAAGGAAAATATAAAAACAGTTTATAGTTATATCCTTGTATTGTTATCCTAGCTATTCTATTATCTGTTAACCCAAAAAGTAATAGATTATGTTTTAGAATGATATTTACGTTTTACTTTATTCTCGTAGAATAGCCGATATGCCGATTTCCCACGAGTATTTGAAAATCAATTTCATTTTCGTTGCAAGCTGAATATGTAATATAAAATTTATATTCATTGTTTGTGTAAACATATATTTTTGCATTAGAAAATGAGTATATGTATGTTTTGATACATAAAAATCGATTTCATCATCTTGTGTTACTTACCTGACACGAATGTGTAATAATGGTTGCTATAAATTAATTATTGACCAAACAGCAAAGTTGGTACTTTCAACCGAGAACACATTTCAATATTTTTGTTATCTTTTGTTGGTTGCTTTTTTCCGTTGGTAGTTACCGCTTCTGAAACTACGCAATATCAGAGACATAGCTAAGTTGCTGCCTTGGAATTTTGCCTTCTGGTTCCCCGAGGAAATTGCACTAAGAAATTACTACTAGACGGATGTTGATTTTCTGTATGAGTGTGTTACTACCGCGGAAGAGCTGGCCTATTTATAGTTATTGACAGAAAAAATTCAGTAATATATATTTTTTTTAAATATAATCGTAGGTATTTCTTGCCAGATGAAAACTTTTTTTTTTTTTTTTTTTTTTTTTTTTTTATTGCTTATGGCGGCAAACGAGCAGACAGCACACCTGATGGTAAGTGTCACTGCCGCCCATGGACCTTTGCCAATGTATAGCTAGGCCGCTGCCTACCAATACAACCCTGAACCCACCCCAGTTAGGCTTCCGGCTCTCTCGCTCACCGAACGAAGCGCAATAGCACATTACTATTACTCAGACGTCGATCTTCTGCGAGAGTGTGGTACTACCCCGGACGGACCGGCCGGCGGCTGTAGACAGAGAACTGTCCACAGCGTGGTCCTACCACAATATTAGAAACTATTGAGATCACATCATCAATCATTACTTATTTAGGTCTCATTTGATAGGTAATTTGGCACACTATTTATAAGCTTCAGCGGCATAATATTAGCTGCCTATAGTTTGATAACGATACGGAATTCTGATTTCCCACGAGTATCACAAGATCAATTCAGTTTTTGTTGCTAATAAAATATACATAATAAAATTCAACCAATAAATATATTTAACATCAACATAAAATTGTGATTCTAATTTTATTAAAGCCTATTGCGGTCTTGATATGTATGCTGTTACAAGTAGTTACATTACTGCATTAGTATTATTTAATCGGATTATAGTAATTTATGCAAGATTAAAATATAGAGGTTCTATATTTTGTTGAAGAATGAACATTATCGTCAATATTAATGTAATTGTGTTGATTGTGAAGTTTCAATCACTTTCTGCTGATTGCTGTCTATATACTGTTTTGTTGGCTTAATATATAATTAGATGTAAAATTTAATTTATGAATAAGTTTGCACATCTTGCAATTACGTTTTCTTTAATTTAATAATGAATTGGAGTATACTCGTATTCGATCAGCGTGATAGAATATGGCACAAAGCTCTTACAATTTGATATGACACTTGTATTCAACAGTATGACAATAAAAAAAAAATATAACAAGATTATAAATAATGATTATTATTAGCACTTTATCCGGCTCAATTTATCGTAAAAATTTAGCTTCATAGTCATTATATCTCTAGTTCATCCGCTTTTCACATAAAATTTCGAATGCAAAATTCATTTCTGTATGATGACATTGATGACAGAGTAAAAATACAATTTACCACCCTCTTTTGTGCCCGTGGATGTCGCAGAAGACGAGTAAAGTATTAAATATACATATAACATGTATATAAGAGTAGGAAAACTTGAAATAAAACCCTATATCAAACTGCATGACCAGCGTGATAATTATATCACGCTTAATTTCCATCCTATTGTGGAGGAGGTGCAAACCCAACAGTTGGACGTGTGAACCGAGATAATGATGCAAAATTAAAAATATATAGTTGTCTATTTTTATCACGAAACCAAAATCATAGACGATGATAGTGACACGCAATACAGTATGAACTCACCATGATACAATCTTGTTGCTATCGAGCGAGACTTTAGTGAGAAATGATGGCAGTAGCTACGATGCGCCTGGCACATTACATGAGATGAAAATTTATGGCATAATTTAGCCGATAATGTATGTCAACCAGTCGAGTTAAGATATATTGTACTTGAATATTTTTATGAAAGTAGGTGATTGGTCATGCCGACATATTGTAAATTATTAATCGAACGTTTTTAAATAATACTAAATATAATTCTAGTGTTGTATTTTTTTTTAAACATTCCATCATGTTCTAATTTGAAAATATGTATTACAAAACTTGATTATTATTTAGTTTTTGTGATAGATATTTTCAAATTAAGAACCTAAAAGCTATACATATATAGATTCAATTCCATGACAACAAATACCAATAAATCTTTTCCACTGTTTATATGGGACTTGTATCCAAAATATCACGTTTATGCTGTCCTATGATTCTGGATCCTCGAAGTAATTTTTAATTATTCAAAGAATTAAAATGTACCACGTTTTATTTTTTTTGTTAATTATCATCATACTTACCTTTACATATAAATAGAGATTTGAAAAAAAATAATAATAATGTGATGTGTCGAAACTGCTGAGATGTAGTGAATATCATATAAAAGTGCTTTACAACGTTTTCGTTTTTCATCAAAATTCTCACAAGATACCATTAACAGTGTGGCCATAGATAGCATTGTTGATGGCGACAATTTGACTTACTGACAGACATGACTAATCTGAAGACACTAAAAACTTGAAGATAATTATAACTCGACACTGGCAACAATGGTTCATTTAAGTAGCTGATTGCCAATACATAAAAATAAGAAGAAGAAATAGAGATTTTGACATAAGAAGTGTCAAGATATTTTGTTCAAACTAAGCGTCGAAACTACTTAAATAGTTTTAACACAACTTTGTAAATATGTATTGCATTCATCATCTCAGCTCATATATTTCCATCTGTTGAGCTCGAGCCTCCTCTATAATGAGCGGGCAATTGACCTACTAGACCACGCTGGTTGGACATGTCAGTATAGGGTTTAGTTTCCAGTTTTTCTTCTCTTGCATAGATGTTATATGCGTTTTTATATTCCTTAGTCGTCTCTTATGATGACCCACGGGGTGGTGAATTGTATTCTTAGTCAGTCACTACACTTATGTCTCAATATATAAGGCTATCCTATTCGAATCATTGTAAACTTTAAAGTGAAAATTTGATTAAGAAAATTTTATATAAACTTTTTATACTTACGAAATAGGATCAGGCAGATAGTTTTTAAAGCTTTGTGTTATCGATATGGTAAGTGCAATAAAAGTAGGAATGTATCGGTTGTATAATTTCTTGGAAGTTGTTAGTCTCACCAGGTAATTGTAGTTATAATGAGGCTTGTAAAAATATATACATATACATAGTATATCGAACCATCATTTTCTGTAACAATGTTGCTGCGTGTACGTGGCTTCAGATTCCAACGAGACAGGCTAGGTAACTAGCAGTTTTTCTTATAATTTTCTAGATCATATGCATCACACACTAGCTGTGTGGTAGCGGCTTCGATTACTATCAACTCTTACTTTCTCTCGTGGACGTCGTAAAAGATGACTAAGAGCTTTATAACGATCTGCGCCAACTCCATCTGATGCGTTTGGTCAACAATTACATTTCCATGGAGGGTTCACGTCTGGTAGGCGGCCGGTCATAAAACTATTGCCAATAACTTTTACAATATGTACTATGAAAGAAGAGTACATATTGTATCGACCCCAAGTAATTGAGATAAGAGTAGGAGAATGATGATGCATCGCACATTAACATATGTATGTTGATATTATTACTATGCCAACAACAACGCTAAAAAAATTTGCGTAATTACGCAATAACAGCTATTTCGTTAAAGTCTTCGTCATCTGACGGAAGAATTTTACACAATACAGCAAAAACGAAAATTGCTAGATAAATATTAATTTCATGCGAATTTTCTATCTCGTCAGTTGTTATGACGACGTCGCTTGCGTAGGACGCTAAGTGCGCAATGCTTTATTGTTATTAGATTGTCCTTTTTTTCTGTTAACGCTGTGGAAATGCATTTACGCATTATCCGCCACTGGTGACTCCAGTCGGGTGATCTATGTGGGCCATTGGGCGACCGGAATACTCACTAAACCCACAGCGACCTCTTTTCTTTCTGCGCTTTTATGGGGTATGATGACGTTCAATCCCTGACACTTCAAATTATTAGATTGACCTGATATTATAGTCAAAAAATCATGATTTCTATTTACGTAACTTTATTGAGCTCATTTAGGAAAATACTGTACTGATTGACGTCAGTTCACACGTGTTAAAGACTTTATTTATATGGGTGTATAGATTTGCTAACAATCGAGGCTTAACGAAGTTTAAATTACTAAAGTTATGACCACACGTCAGTGAAAATAAAATATGCAATAGCCATACCAATATCCCTTACGAAATCATTCCCATGACACCCCAAGTTCATTTTTTATGAATAAAAAACATGTTATTTTGACTGTAATTTAGTCTTTTTTTTTTAAATGAACTTTAACGGACTTATCTAAGATAATAAGCGGAGTTTGTGTATAATATTTAGACAAAAAAAAATTAAACGAAACTAAAATTCCTCCCAAACCACCGGCATCAAATTAAATTATACGTATTCCATACGAACTAAGGCGTGGGAATGGTTTTTTTTAATGGGCAGCCGTGACCGCGATTTAATTTAATAACTTTGATATCACAAAAAAATTGAACTAATTGTATTATATATTCGCATTTTTTTTTATGATACCGTGATATCGTAAATGGCTGTACTGAGATTGATATCTTGTATAAAATTGCATTGCACTGCATTTGCCGTGGAAGTATTAAAAGGCTAAGAGAACACCAGGACTGTTGGTAGCAGTGCTCTCCTGAGAAGCTCATAATATTAACTGCGATCGTCAACGTACCTGCCAAGTGTGGTGATAATGTCATTATTCCTAATCTGTTGGGAGGCTAATGTCGTACAGTGAACGACAGAAGGCTGATGGATAGATAGATCATCATCATCATCACAACCCATATATGTCCCACTGTTGGGCTCGGGCCTCCTCCGTAGTGGGAGGGAAATTAACCTACTATACCGCGCTGGTATAGGGTTTTGTTTCGAGTTTTCCTTCTCTCGCATAGATGTTATATGCGTTTTATATCGCTTAGTCGTCTCGTACGTTCACCCACGGGTAAGATATGAGGTGGTGAATTGTATTCTTACTCCGTCACCACACGGAACAATATAAGATAGATACGAAAGAAAAATGTAAGATTTATTGATCTTTCTTATTACAGAGGAGGATCATAACCAACAATGACAATCTATCTATCTAATATCTTTAAACGAGCAATTCTTGTTTGTATATTTAATTTTTTTACAATCTCGGCAAAGGCACCAGCTATTTCTATGAAATTTAGTATGCAGGAGATTTCGGGAACGATAAATGGATCTAACTAGATTTCATCTATACAAAATATCGTTTTGTCAGTAATTTCAGCCAATGAAAAAAAATGTAATTAGAATATGAAAATATTTGGCCACTGAACAAAAATAGAACTAGCTCAGTTGAGATATCGAGCTTTCTAATCCAGACAGCCTCGGTTCGAACCTTGGCTTTTCTTATTGTATTATTTATCGTTTTTTTTTATATATATTTTTTCATTATTTTATCAATAATTTTTTAAATGTCTAAAAATATTTGTCAAAAAAAAACACTAAAAAGAAAAACAAATACTACTTTTAAAAATATGACAGCTGAAACCTAGAATTACAAATGAATCCTACGTTACTGACTTAAGATGACAGCTTACATTGTCGAGAGCTTTCGCTCGATCAGCGAAAATTAATGTCTGGTTCAGACCAGAAATTGCCATCCGTTACGCTCTGTGCGATTCTTGATTGGCATTTTGAGCATAATGGTATACAATTTTATATATAGTTGTCAATATAAACTAGAATATTGCGATTAGCGTCTGTGGGGTATAATTATACTTAGAGGCGTTGGTGCTTGATTTGTGATATTAAACTGTTATACTAAGTGACCGTTGGTGTGATTTAAATTGCCAAGGTTATTATATACTAAGTAGAAAATATACCTGACATCGGAACGTTTCATTTTATTTTTGCAATCCAATACGTCAGTCAATTGAATCCATTTTCATATTGGGCATATGACTTTCTACGAGAGACAGAATATTGCTATATTCGTCACAATTGATAAAATGGATATTATCCTTGCTGTTATATGTTTTTCAGAAGAGCTTTAGTGCTCATTTCCTTGGTGCCTGTGCCGGTTTTTATAACTGGCTGACGGTTTTTATAATTCTCTTTAATCACCGAACATGTTTTAATAGATACCGTATTATCTTTGAATATATGTTTTCATCTCAGTTCATATATGTCCCCTATATGTCCCCGTTGGGCTTGAGCCTCCTCCATAATGGAAGGGAAATTAAATTTATTATACCACGCTGGTCAAATGCATTGGTACAGGGTTTTGTTTTGAGTTTTCCTTCTCTTGTGTAGATGTTATATGAGTTTTTATATTCCTTAGCCGTCTCTCACGATCACCCATGGGTAAGATAGAGGGGGTGGTGAATTGTAATCTTATTCCGTCACCAAACGGCAATTTTAAACTGACTATTATAATGTATCTATATTTATTTTATAATATATGTTTTACTGACCATTGTTTATTTATAATATATATATGTATATATTAATTTATATCCTTGAGGTGTAATGTACTCAAATGTCGTCATAGAAGCTATGCTTTGACTATGCACCGATGACAATAACAGCTTATATGCTTGCTATTATAATCTATTTGCTTTAGTCTTTGGTGGTAAAATCCAATAACATTATGGCCTGATTTATTTTTTGAGGTCTAAGACTGCGTCATTGGTGGTCGCATATATATACTATTGGATCAATAAAACTGGCTTTCAACAATTAAAGGAAGATTAGTTTAACTTTCCATGAGCGCCTCCTATAATGAACTTCAATTATATTCTCAAGGAGGTCGAAAAAAGTTTCACTTAAATAATTGGTATTATTGATACAACAATTAATAAATTACTAAAAGTGTTTTATTTATTTCAATTAAAATATAAACGAGTTTTTCTGTCTATTAATAATAAATAATTGTTGTCCCAATTCCATTTTAAATTTTTTTGCTATTCATCATTATAACCAGTTGTCACAAATACAGGTTACTCTGTGCGGTACAGGTTGTAACTGCCTGCCTACTACGTTACGTTGTGTGATGCACGTGTAGGCCCGGCTGAATGAACAAGAATACCTTTGCCTTATTATTATTTAGTAACGATAACGGTTTATTCGTGATCTATGGCAGTTGGAAAAAGGTTTAACGCATCTTATAATGCATATATTTTTAATATTTATTGTCTGCGAGTTAAAATATACGTGGTTTAGTAACCTATTTTCTTGAAAATTAATATTGTGTGGGTTTATTTATTTTTATGCTATCTATTTTACTGTTATGTTTTTACTAACCTTTGTCGAATGTCCGAAACGAGTCTGAATCCAAAAACCTTATTGTAGGTAGGTTTTTTTTTTTGTGGGTTATCGTTTGACATCAGCTGGCGAGTACTTCCTCGTTATAACAAGTATTATTATAAATTCAAATCTTTATATGAATATTTGTAATTTTTAACGCATTAAATAATGAAATTTCGTTATAACTTGGATTAATATACTTATGTTTTATTCCAGGTAAGTTGACTATTCCTGTGAGTTGAATTATATAAGTAAGTAGTCCACGGCAGCATATCTGTGTATACAGTATACATCTATTAAATTTATATAACGGTATATAAGGAATGCTGAGATTTAAAAAAAATAAGAAAGATTTCAATAAAAAACTCATTGCAGTAAATGAGTTACGAATCGGTTATTAAGTCTCTTTGTCGAAATTACTTTCCATATTTATTGTGAGTTCATTATACTCTCACCGGTGGAATCTTCACGGAGTGGGTCAATGTGCCAACCTGCCAAGTATGCACTGGTGCATTTTCGCTAATAGCTTCGTCGGATGTGAACGACAAGTGTGCTAATTGTGGGGACACGATTGAGGAAGTATAAACTTTACTTGCATGCTTAACTCTTTCAAGGTATTTATGTTTTCTGTCTGGGAATGAACTTTATAGCTTTAACTTTATAGATAATGGCAGCCTTATTTTTTTTCTTTGCGGACTATTTTATGGTCATTTGATGCCCTCTGAGTTTTTGGCGATAACGTAAAGATATTGTGTGGTTGTTCTTAAATTATATGTATTTTAGTAATTTTGTTCGTGTTCTACGTAATAATCGCAGAACAGCATAATGATTTTTTTTTAATAACAAGATAACACCCAATACTATCTGGATCGCACGAAATATTGTCCTACGTAGGAATGTTACCCATGACACTGGCACGGTAGGTCGGTATCTCAGTTACTACGCTATCTGTACTGTTGTGAGTAAATAATTCTTATATCAACAGTCCTTTCCATATTTTTTTTAATTTGGTGCACCCGAGAGGAATCTTAGTTAGATTGCCAACGCTTAATACAAGATACAACTACTTGATCATACAACGTTTTAAAATGAAGTGGAATCTTGAGAAATTTATTCACTACTAGCAACAACGGCCTCATATTAGGAGCTGATCGCTAAAATAAAACAAGAAGGAGATCGAATCCCACCTGCTTATTTTGGGGCGACAGCGAGAACAACAGCAGGTTCTCTAAAAATAAAAAAAATAAAAAACACGTAATTAAACTTATATATGATGTAACTTCTGTTATGAAATATATTACCATACCCATATATTGTATGCGTCAAATTAAAAAAAAAGTATGAAGCTTTGGAAAGCAAGATTGAAATATTGATAAATATTAACTGTTAATTAACTGTCCTTTCGCTTAGAAATCTTGTACCCATGTGATTAAAAATCGATATGTACCGTTATCGATTAGGTAACTAGAGTTTTAATTGTATCGAGCGATTAATTGTTTAACGTGTTTGATATGTTTGTACGATGTCAGGTGGTATTATTTAACTAGATGGAATAGCTAACTAGTTATAAAACTATTGAAGGACAAAACCCGTTTCGCATTTTTTATATTTGGCTTAGCAATTAGTCTCAAATGGGTCCTGTGTGATAGCGGCCATGAATGCTACCAGACCTTACTTTGCTCATGGATATCGTAAATGACTAAGAGCTTTATATCGACCTGGGCTAATTTTACTTGATGCCGTTTGGGCAACAATTAGGGCAAAGAGGGCTGACGTCAGGCAGACGGTTGATTAGAAAACTATTGTCCATAAATTTTGCAATATGTACGAGTACCTACATATTGCGTCGACCCCAAGTAATTAGGATAAGAACAGGATAATTAGGTATTAGTCTCAACTCAATTATTTTCCATCAATCCGTTAGCCATTGATTTTCAATGTTGAATATGGGGTTTTAGTATACTAGATCAATTTCCCTCCCATTGTCAGAGATTCTAGTCTAGTAGTGAGTTGTATGTCAGCTGAGATGATAACTCTGTGGCGCATGTGTTTTATCGCTAACCAGTTACAGATATGCTACATATTGAATGAATTACGCACATAAAACTTTGTCGCACTAAATGTCAATACACCTCACGCAATGTCCGCTACTAGTGGTTCTCGCATTATTTTGATTTAAAATAGTTGATTGATACGTGTGATGTCCGAAAAAATGAGCCTCGGTTTTTATACCGAGTTTCTTTTGTAGTATTGTTAATTGGATGCACGATAATTGTTTGTGTGATAATTTAATTATTTCTGATGTTTGCCCGAGTGTTACTCTTTTTATGTAAAACAGCAATGGAGGACTATCAGTTCTCCAGTGACCATAAACACTGTAAAGTGTTCGAAACTTTGGGAAATTAATATTCATATACAAGCGCAATAGAATTCGTAGAAATAGTTTTTTCTCAAACATGCTTGGAAATTGGAGCATTATTTTGACAACCTTCTTCGAGATAAATCGTAAATTGCTGTACTGAGCGAGCAGCGGCCGGCAAAAAATGTATGAAAATCCATATCTGTCGTGTTTTAGCGGCCAAATAAATATATATGAAAATTCATATCTATCATGTATTTTAAAAATGGAACAGTTTGTTACTTTAAATTCTAGTAACCATATAGGCAACTTATCAGAGTTTTATATAAATTTCGAACTGGCTTGAAAAAGAAAGCTGTTTAATAATGAAAAAAAAAACAAATGAACCCTGTAGCACGTGACAAATGTTGTTTGTTGTTCGTCATGTATACAGTTTTACTATACTATATACTACTTAGTTTTAATTGCCGCACATTATTTGAGAAAAGCACTATACAAGCCTTGGCCACAACTAGGAATTGATGGTATTTACACGTTCGTCCATTAATACCTCTTTTGCTGGCCGCTGCAGTAATGTACTATATTCCCAATGTGTGATAATTGTTCTAAATTCTGGGTGTAACTCGTGTCCCTTAATTGTGACTGTTAACTTCATTTATTCATTATTGCGGAACATGTCTTCTTCTAATGTTACCTTTGCATTGTTAACTACGTTTGTGCTTAATCTTCTTCTGCTGAAGTCACATAAGTCCACTTGATTTAAGTGACTTCAGAAGAAGAAGAATGAATGGAGTTCCTGTATTATTGGGGCATTGTAGAAGTGTGGATATTGGTTCATCATCATCACAGCCCATAAATGTCCCACTGTTGGGCTCGGGGCTCCTCCGTAATGCGAGGGCAATTAACCTACTAGTTTTCCTTCTCTCGCATAGATGTTATATGCATTTTATATCCCTTAGTCGTCTCGTACGATCACCCACGGGTAAGATATGGGGTGGTGAATAGTATTCTTACCCCGTCACCACACGTATAGGATATTGTTTATGGGTACGTTTCTTTTTACTAGATAGTGGTGGCGGAACCGAATGAGAACAAGGTACTGTTAATTATATTACCCGCATTGGTGTTATGTTCTACTAAATAGTATGATAATGATTTCATTACTTTAGTTGTAGTTTAAGTGATGATTACCCATGCTGAGTGTAATGGGTTCAATTCCTAAGTATGACGAATCTCTATGCGATACACAAGTGTTTGTTCAGAGACTTCTTTTTATGATTCAATTATTATTTTTCTAAAGTCCCCGTGACGAAAGATTTTTTTAATTGTTTGATATTATCGTTTTATTTAAACACTTACGTCATCTCATAATATGAATAATGATATTAACACTAAAAACATCCACAATACGATAATGACCATTTCTTATCTCTGCAGTTGCTATGTAACGATTGTGCAGAACGATTGATAGTCGATATCCTATTGCTACTAAGATTTGCCTGATTTGCTAAAAATTATAGACCCTTAGCCGCTCCTTTATATATAGCTATAGCGTTATAGCCCAAAAACTATTTCAATAAATAAGCTATCTTACAATTAGATTTATTTTAAGATATAATAAGATTTATTTTGCTGTGGTAGCGGCTACTAATATTACCAATCAAAATAGTGGTTGTCGTAAAAAACGACTAAGAGCTATATATCGACTTGGGCCAATTCCAGCTGATGCCTTTTCGTCAACAATTACGTTCCCAAGGAGAGTTGACGCCAAGCAGATGGCTGTTCATAAAACTACTGACAATAACTTTGCTATTTGTACCATGGTAGAGGAGTAGATTTTGCATCTACCCCAAGTCATACAAAGAGATTCATTAGTATAAAAGTTCTTGTTCGAAGAAACAATTTCTTACGTTTTATAATGGGAATATAGATTGCGTGTCGCTTTTTGGATTAAAAAATATATTCACGCCTTAAAAGCGCTTAAGCTATAATTTCCTATAGTAGTGGTTGTCACAATTCGATGCCTCCCCAGACCTTGCGCGTTTCCTCTGCTTTGTCACGCGACGCGTACATCAATGATTGCAGTTATTCGCATACTAATTATTTTAATGTGGCGTAAACAGATGTGCGTGTGGTGACGGAACAAGAATACAATTCATCACCTTTTCTTATTCGTGGGTGTTGTAAAAGACGACTAACAGATGTGAAATGTAGATAATATCGAATGGAAGGATAATTCGACTTAAATTTCGTTATTAATCCATATGACTAGCGTTGAACAGTAGGTCAATTTCCCTTCAAAGTGGAGAGGCCCGAGCTCAACAGTGGGATGTATATAGGCCGAGAAGAAGAAGATAAACATATGCGTCCTATGATAGTGGCTGCAAATGTTATCAAAACTAGCATTGTTTAAGAGATAGTGGTAGGACCACGCTGTTGACAGTTTTATGTCTACAGCCGCGGGCCGGTCCGTTCGGGGGTAATAACACACTCTCGCAGAAGATCGTCGTCTGAGCAATAGCAATGTTCTGTTGCGCTTCGTTCAGTGAGTGAGAGAGCCGGTAGCCCAACTGGGTGGGTTTTGGGTTTATATTGGTAAACAGCGGCCTAGTTATACTCTTAGCATAGCAAAGGTGCATGGGCAGCAGTAACATTTGCCATCGGGTGTGCTGCTTACTCGTTTGCCACCAAAGGCAATAAAAAAAAGGGAGTCGTAAAGTCGTCGCGAGCCAAAGATTCCTACCTTAATTTGGCCCAAAAGCAAATCTCATGGACTCCATAAATTTGGTAATCTGGCACTGTATAAGTCTATCTGCGTCGACAGAGCCAACATTCCCCTTTTTTCTAAAGATGCGTATATGCATTTTTATAGCGCAATAAAAAGGGCGTAATTATATAATAATTAAATTAAAGAATATAATAACACTAGAATAACAAACAATGCCATTATTATTCAATTTGTTTAAGAATAGAATTAGCAGATACGAAGACACAACACCACACGAAATTAAATTGTTTGTCGATTTATAATTTTCATCATCACCTCAGCTCTTAATATGGTTACTCTTGTGCTCGAGCCTCCTCCATAATGGGAGGGAAATTGACCTACTATACCACGCTGGTCAGACGTGTTGGTATAGGTTTTTGTTTCGACTTTTTCTTCTCTCACATAGATGTTATATGCGTTTTATATCCTTTAGTCGTCTCTTACGATCACCCACGGGTAAGATAGGGGGTGGTGAATTGTATTCTTACTTCCTCACCACACGGAAGTTCAGTTTATAATTTTATTTCCTTTTAAATATAGAATATTTTATGTTTGGATATTTTCTTATCGAGCTATAAGAATGTAATTTGTGCATTTGGAAATGCAACATGGCACAGATTTTAAATAATACGGTTTATGTATATTTTTAGGTTAACGTTTAAATAAAATTATTTGAATTTTGTTTGATTTTGATTGAAACCCAAATTTGCTTTTTATATCTTCAGCAGAATCAGAAGTACAAGTTGTCTGTCAAAATTTTGCAGCCGTATATTCCATGCCTAAAACATTCTAATGTACTCGTAACTTAAAGTCATAAAAGAAATTATTGAAAAGTTTTTGGCACACATCATTCCATATAAAACCACATTGATATTCTTATGTGGCCGAATTACTTGATTGCGTGTTCATAGTGTATAAAGAGTACCTAATATGCTTAAAAGCATTCAAGGATGTAATCCCAAGAAATGTATAATAACTAATTCTTGACGATCGTGGTTGATGTTATTGGTTGTCTCATTAAGCCTTGCTACCCACTATTGTGGTGGTGCTGTACTGTATTTTTCTCTCATGCAACCATGAACTCTGAGAAGCGTTTGAAACTTCGGCAAAATAAACATTAGAAACAAACACGACAAAATCCGAAATAATATTTTTATTTCATGTAACCATTTTTCACAACAATATTTCAGTTTATAAAATCTCAGTCAAATACTCTGCCTTTCAAAGAGAAAATAAACAAACCTTTACAAAAAGTTCCCAATCAAAGGATGACTGCGCACATAGAGCGATAATAACACAAAGCGTCGGACTGACTTTGAAACAAGTGAAATTCTAACCTCTCCACACTCTGTCAATAAACGGACGGACAGTACCTACGCAGTACGAAAGCGAACACGAATCACTTTCATTTGTGTTTTGTGTGTAACGTTATAAAAAGATATTTTGCATCTATGTGGTACATCTTTTTTTGCTGTCAATTTTTTGGGCACCTTGAAAAGTTCAATGTTAGATTTGTTGTACACAAAAAGCTATAATATATTATTTATATTATTATAAAGCTGCAGAATTTGATGATAATTTTAGGTTTTACCTGCTGCTGTTTGCAACAATATTTTTGTATATAGCCTATTTAACGGTAAAGATTTTCAAGTTTGTAATACAATACGCTATAACAAATAGGAGCAAATTTGTGTCTTGTATGTTGATTTATACAACCCGTCGGAAATATCTGCGAACCTGGCTTAATGACGTCATGCAAACTAGAGAGATAGCAAAAAAAAATCGAGATGTTGAAAAAAAATACCAGATGTAAAATTAAAATATATTTTATCTATGTGTATCATTTTTTTTTACACTTTTAAACAACTTTTACATCAATATGTACTTTATAGCGTAAAAAAAAACACACACAGAAAAAGTAAAGAGCAGGAGAAAGTGGCGAAACTATTCTGGAAGATCCTTAACACCAGACATCGTTACGCTGTCAGTGTCGTACATTAGTTTATTAATATTTCACTGAACAGAAACAATAAACACGAATGAGATTATGAAAGCAAGAATAATACACGTGCGTCGGCGCTTGCTTATAGTATATTAATCTATGGCGCTTGCATTGGCAATGGTACTAGTTAGGCGACGGCGGGGCGATGCGTGGAAAAGCGAGAGGCGAAGCGCATTCCAGCCAGGTACGCAGATATTTCCGACGGGTTGTATATTAGATAGTACTTACTACCCGCTAAATCCGTCCGGGGCAACAGAAGAAGCGGCGCGCGACCCCATAGACCCGCCCTACATTTACCTCTCTACGTCGAGCGAGCGGGTCACCGGAACCCGGTCTTTGTCTTCGGTGGCCTGCTCGGCGGTTTACCCTCGCGGATATCCACTCGAGTCGATGGCTTCACGCGGTGGCCTAGCAGTGTAAGCAAAACTGAAAAATATAATAGTTATAATGGCCGCCATTCATTATACGCAAGTAGTCGACTATGTCAAGACAACTAAGATAATAAAACAAAATAGGAGAACAAAATATGCTGAATTTTACAATTAGCCTACTGCCTGATGTTAATTCTCTTTAGTAGAGTAGGTAATGGTTGACCATGCAGTACTAGATTGGTCCGTGTATGCGTAGAGGTCCTCGTCTTTTGCGACATCTAGAAGTAATGTAATGGTCGCAAGGATTTGTGGCCGCAACTACGCTGCATAAATTAGGTATTACTAAAATATATCGAAATCATATAGTAAGATTATACGTAGATAAAGTAGATACTTTTTAATGTTAGTATATAAGTTGTAGTTACATAAATCTTTATAGCTTCAACTGGATAGCAATCCCAATACAAAACCAGTTTTCTCTCAGATCTGTCCGGTGTCCATTAATCAGCGTTGTGTATAAAAACGATCTGTACATTACATATAATGTGCCAATTTATAAATTTACACCGATTGTATACCGGTACTCTTACTTTGACTGTATTTGAACGATACTAAATAGGTTTTACTGTGTAGTGACGGGGTAAGAATTACGCATTGCCTATCTTCTCTTTAGATATGGTAAAAGACCATTAAGAGCTATAATAAGTATAAAAATATATGCAAGAAAAGGAAAACTTAAATATAATTTCATACCAACCCATCTTATAAGCGTGGTGTAGTAAGTCGATTTTCCCTCTATTATTAAAGAGGCTTGACCTCAGCAGTGTGATTCTGCGATGATGATGAAAAGTGCATAAAATTGTTGTTATTAGTCTTTTTTTTTTTTTTTTTCGCAAGGTGGGATCATGGATGTGGTCGCGCCCCGGCAAATCGGCCCGGGGCGACGGAAGAGGCGGCGCGCAACCCCATGGACCCACCCTGCAAACACCTCTCTTCGCCGTGCCAGCGGAGCACCGGTACCCGATCTTTTTCTTCGGTGGCCCGCCCGGCGATATACCCTCTCGGTTGTTATGAGTCTGGGTGTAATTTCTGATCGTAATTATATATTTTTAATGTCTCTCCGCAATACAAGTAATATTTCCTTAGTCTTTAAAAAAACTTTAGTAGTTTAAGAATATTTCTTTTAAATACATATTTGGGAAAATAATATTTATTTCTTCATAAATAAATATATTTTACCTTTATTTATTACTTAGTCCCTAAATGGGAGATAGTATATCAATGATAATTTCATACGAATTCATTATGACAACAGCTATTATGCAGTTTTCCACGTGAGGACGGTGTAAGAATACAATTCAATAGAATAGGGGTGAGAATAGGGGGGGAATAGGGGGTGGCCCTATCTTACCCGTAGGTGATTGTAAGAGACGACCAAGGGATATAAAACACATATATAACATCTATGCAAGAGGAAGGAAAACTCGAAACAAAACCCTATATCAACACGTTCGACCAGCGTGGTATAGTAGGTCAATTGCCCTCCCACTGTGGAGGAGGCTCAAACCCAACAGTGGGACATATACAAGCTGAGATGATGATATTATGCAGTAGATTTTTCTATGAAAGAGTAACAAATAATCATATATTTCCACACATTTCTCGCGTTTACTATAATATTAACAGTAACACGCATGCAAACGCTTTCGCCGTGGCTTTGTTAAATTTTTCATGGCTATAAAACATAATCTTCTGTCTTTAAATAGATTGAAAAGTGTCCGAGATATATACGCATTGCGTAAGAACTTGTAACAAATATGATACAATTGATCACAAATGCGTTTAAAATGGCCATTACTGTAACATTATGTGGCTGATAGCGAAAGTGGAAACATTTATCACGCAAATGTATATCATTTAAATTACATCGTTGCGGGCCCTTAGGTACATTGTATACTCTTTTTTTTTTTGGTTATCGTTCTTCTTCTCAGCTTATATAAGTTCTACTGTTCGATATATTCATATCTCATCGCTCATCGTAATTGCAAGGGAAATTGTACTATAAGCCTGTTCTTACGATATTTCTGGCTAGAGCAAAAAGTATGTTTCATGTACGTCTATTCAGAATTTATGATAAGTTTGTTTTATTTTTACCTTCCTTTTTCACCTTTAAATCGATCATCCAAACCAACTTTAAATGTTTTCTGGTTTTCTTGAAAAATGCACATTGCATTTGAAGTTTATTCGAAGACCTATATTTCCTATTATGGTAAATATTTTTGTAGATTTTTAATAATCCTTGCTAATATTATAAATGCGAAAGTAACTCTGTCTGTCTGTCGCTCTTTCAGGCCAAAACTACTGAACCGATCTAAACGAAATTTGGTACACAGTTGGTCTAGAGCCTGACAAAGGACATAGGCTACTTTTTAATACAAAAAAGGGCTGTAAAAGGGGACAAAACGTTATAAAGAAGTATTGTAATTTTTAAAGCCAAAAACTTGAAACTTATTTTTAGGCTATTAATTAGATATAAATAAATATGACATTAAAATTTTGTAACGAATTTACCCTTAAGGGGTAAAATAAAAATAGGGGATGAAAAACTTTAGTAACCTTTTACGCGGGTGAAGCCGCGGGCAGAAGCTAGTTTTAAATAAAACTATTTTTACGGATTGTATCGAGTTTGTATTTGATTTTTAATTTCTCGACGTTTCGAATATTTTACCGAATTCATGGTCACGGGAAGACTCTGAACGCTGTAAAGTGGTCGAAAGGTCGAGAAATTAAAAATCAAGTACAAACGCGTTAGTATTTCCAAAAGTAGTTTTGTTTCAAATGTGTAAATATTGCCGTATTTATATATTTTTTTGTGATTACGGAGTGAGAATATAATCTACCACCCTTTTTCTTTATTCGTAAATATCGTAATATACGAATAAGCAGATAATATCACAGCAAGAGAAAGAAAAGTTGAAACTAAAATGACAAAATCTATGCCGAATTATTCAGCGTGTGATAGTACACTTTCCCTTCTATTGTCGAGAAGGCCCGTACCTAATACTGTAATTTATATGGCTGGAGAAGTAGAAATACTAAAAAGAAGAATAACTGCTGATTTTATATTATCGCTGTAACTGGTAATGAATTAGTATCGATAGATGTGGGTGAAAATTTAATAACTAATACCTACTGTAGCAGATATAAATCTCTGTAATAACGATGACTTGTTAGACGTGAGACACCTTAATCTTCCCGAGACTATGAGCGTCGTAAAGTGGTCGAAACGTCGGGAAATTAAAAATGAAATACAAACGTGATGGAATCTGTAAAAAATAAAATGATTCTCATTGCATCGGATCTGAATATAAAATTTTACACATAGAATCATTTTCTTTAAATATAGTTTTATTTCAATTAAAGTTAAATTATAATTTAGTTGTTTCCTTTGATAGTTTTCAAAAAAAAATCTGTAGCCACAACTATCGAATAATCTGATAACCTAATCATATTCGTAACTCGTACAATATTTATTCTTTTATTCGTATATGTATCCAGATCAGTTCATCAATTTAACGCTTCCAACATCCATAAATATAAGTAACTAGCTTCTGCCCGCAGCTTCGCCCGCGTAAAAGGTTACTTTCTTAAAGCTTTTCATGTCCTATTTTTATTTTAACCTTTATGTGTAAAATTTACAACATGTTAATTTCATATTTATTTATATCTAATCAATAGCCTAGAAATAAGTTAAAAATGACGATCCTTCCTTATAACTTGTCATCCCCCTTTACAACCCCTTTTTGTGCATTAAAAAGTAGCCTATGTCCTCTATCACACTCTAGTCTATCTGTGTACCAAATTTCATTTAGATCGGTTCAGTAGTATTGGCGTGAAAGAGCGACAGACAGACAGAGTTACTTTCGCATTTATAATATTAATAAGGATAAACAGTGAAATATATTTTTAGGCAAAAGTTAATAAATAAAATAACATTGGGTTTTTTCTGTTTCCGTTTGATAACTGTATGATAAATATATGCATTTAATAACAATTATTCATAACATATCAAATAATAGCGTAGAATAAGTTGATAGCAACGGTAATTCCCTCTGATTACTATTTTTAGTTAATACATTTAAATGGACATTAGAAGAGTTATTTGTCAAATGTTTTAGTTCCTTAAATATCGACTGCAAACTAGCAAACTACACAACTTGGAAAGAATCCTATATACTATACACAGAATTTCTATACTCACACAATGCCGAACTACTTCGCTTTCTTGGTTATTTTTTTTATTGCTTATGGTGGCAAACGAGCAAGCTGATGGTAAGTGTCACTGCTGCCCATTGACCTTTGCTATAGCTAGGCCGCTGCCTTCCATTACAAACCTCGAACCCACCCAGTTCCCAGTTGCCCCATCTCTATCTTATTCTCAGTCCAGTATGACCCTGTACTTGCGTAGGCATCATATTTTTATAAAATGGTTACTAAGTATTTTAAAACATATAAGGTACAAGTTTTGGTATAAATATTCATATTTTTATATTCATAATTCAGTTGAGATATAAGTGGCAGTAAAGAATGAAAATATAGGCGATACAAAATAAAATTGTAAACATGACGCGTATTCATAATTATTTCATCGGTTTTGTCGCTATCTGTCACATAGATCAAGCTATATTTTAAGGACTATAGGTGTAATACTCGTGTAAACATCGGAAATCATTATTGACTTTATTTCTAGATTACTTTAGACTTTAGTCGATTCTACAACGTATCACTATTCTACTACTCTTTCAGACTCTCTAACTCTTATCAATACATACTCGTATGCTGAAACTGTTCGGCAGAGACTGTAACACTTCGTTCAGTAAACTACTGCAGTTTTATCTCTTGAATTTTAGGGTAGGAAACACTGTTGCGTTCTTATGGAAAGGAGGTGATTTTATAGAAAATCTTCGTTTTCTATTTTTTTTTATTAATAAGTCCTATTTATATTCTAACTACGGATGGTTTAGTGATTACGAAATTGACTATGCTAAGTGTCGCGGGTTTGAATCCGTCTCCGGATAATACTTTGTGTGATTCATAAATTTTAATTCTGAGTCTGGATGTAATTTGTATTCGTTAATTATATGTTTATAAAATTACTCGCAATAGAAGGATTAGTTTCTCTGTATTTAAATCGTGGTATCGTGGACTGTTGATAACTTTCTGTCTACAGCCGCGGTTTGAACTGTCCAGGGTAGTATCACACTATCGCAGAAAATTGATCCTTAAGTAGTAGCAATGTGCTGCTGCGCTTCGTTTGGTGAGCGAGAGAGCCGGCAGCCCAACTTTCTGGGTGGGTTTGAGAGTTTCATTGGTAGGGTACAGCTAGGCCGTTGCCTAGCTGTACCCCTGGTATAGCAAAGTTCCATGGGCGGCAGTAACACTTACCATCAAGTGTGCTGCATACTCATTTGTAATACCATAAGCAATAAAAAATATATCATTCTGTTTTTTTTTTAATTTTTAATACAAAAGTTTTGGATATACATACATATATGTGTGTGTGTGGTAAGAAATTATTAAATCAATAATAAATATAATTGGTGCTGATATATAGAGCGAATAAGGGATATGATTACTGTCGCATTTTCACTACGTTTGCTCAGTTTATTTAGTATATAACTTCCATTAGCGTGACTAAATTTTCGTTTAACGTTCCATTTCATGTTGGCAATCTCTTGTAGATTTGAATGTATTACTTGTTTGCCGCTCATAATACGACGTCGCGGAATTACTTGAAAGCGTCCCAACTATGTTATTTTAAAATAATAATAAACAAACTGGTATTTGCAAATGAAAGTTAACCATTTGCTAAAATGTTACAATTTCACTTGTACTTTCCATTCGATTGTTTTCAAAAACATATTTTACAGATCAATTTGGTACTTTACGCACGCTATTACTTAGTATTGTGAGATAAAAGGTTCATTAAATCACTATACTGTTATTGGGCTTTGAAAATTGAGTTTGAACAAAATGATTTATATCAAATCGTAATAGGTTTTTGTTGCTGCTTTCTATACATACATTCTTAAGTCCTTCATAGTTACCTCTTAGATACAGACATGTTTAAAGAATAGCGAATTGAGTGGTTTTATTAAATGAAATTATCGTCGTTGATTTTAAGGTTTTGCCATCTGTTTTGTAGCTCTGTGGTAGCGGCTACGAATACTACCAACTTTTACTTTGCTAGTGAATGTAGTAAAAGACGATTAAGAGCCTTATAACGACTTGGGCCAACTCCATCTGATGCCGTTTGGTTCAACAATTACATTCCCAATTAGGGTTGATGTCTGGCAGGCGGCTGGTCATGAAACTATTGCCAATAACTTTTACAATATGTACTATGAAAGAAGAGTACATATTGTAACGACCCTAAGTAATTGGGGTAAGAGTAGGAGAATGATAATAATACCGTCTTTTTTTGCTAAAAATGTATTTGTTTTTACTTCATTCGATATCTATTGATGCCATCCCCATAAGTGAGTAGGTAGGTATAATGAAAAATTCTTACGCTTCATATACGAGTTGACGACAAGAGTGCTATTCTTCAATTATTTGGTGATTCTTCCAATGATTATTATGACTTTTATTGTACAAAATGTAGCGACAATTATATTCTTATCCCATCGCCACGCGGAAAAAAAATTATGTAGGTCTAAAACTAGCATAAAAATAAACTTTTGTCTAGAAATGAAAGTTAAAAGTGAGATTTGACAGTATCCCTAGCCCGAAGGCCGGTGTATATTAATTATATACTGTAATACATACAATGGAACTGAAGAAAGTCGTACTCACAAAACGAATTCGTAACATTACGTACCTATTATGCTTTCATTGATGTTAATAAAGGCATTCGATTACAAATGTACATTTGCAGTTGCTAAACGCAATCTCCATGACTTACACGTACAATTCATATTTGTATAGCTGCAAATTAATATGGTTCTGTCGTTCCTAAGATGGAATTGCCAGTAATAATTAAAACTTTCGACTGTCTGTATCGGTAATAAGATTCAGGGAGCGACAAAGAACCTTATCTCACCATCAACAATGAGTGAACTTTTAAATAATATATGCGCTCTATAACTGTGTCGTGTCTTTTTTTTGATATATTCATAGTAATAAAATCATTGCTTAATCAGTTTTGATAATTCATTTTACGTTTGACATTTTTCCTTGTAGATTTGCAATATCGAATAAACTGATTTGAATGTCAGTAAATGAAAGTGTCTTAATTTATCAAAGTTATATTTGAAGAATATTTAATCAAGTGGTCTCCGGCGCATTGCCATCGATCTTAAGCGTTGCCATTCAACGTGGCAATGCTGCTAGCAGTCTTGGCACGTCGCCAACTGGCAGCAGTTTATGTGAATGTGTTTAGACAAATATTAAATTTTAATCTTTTTTCTTTTAATTTTAATAAAGTTTTGTATGTATCGATAGAAAAAATCAAACAATCCTAACAATAAATCAATGGTCGTCTACAATGAGGAATTAAGTGAATTAACTTTGGGAATCGGTATATATGATAAATCTGAACGTCTCCTTGTCTATGTCCTCTTATTTACATATTTCTATCCGATTTACATATTTTTCATTATATTGCTTCTTATCTGGCCAGAATATTTATATTATGCTATATAAAACAATAGGACACTATTCTTGACTTGACTAGAACGAAACCAAAATAAAATTTATACATACATACATACATATCATCACGCCATATCCCTTGCAGGGTAGGCAGAGAGAACAGAGTGCCAGAGAACTCTATCTCTGCATACTTCACTCGCTTCCTCAACATTCATAATTCTCTTCATACACGCTCGCCGGTTTCGGAGACTCTTGACTCCACCTTCCTTCAGTACATGACCGATCTGGTCTAGGTAGGTTAGTCTCGGTCTCCCTCGGTACCTACATCCTTCCACTTTCGCATTGTATATCTTCTTAACCAGGCGTTCGTTCGGCATTCTTTCCACATGTCCGAACCATCGGAGCATTCCCTTTCGCATCTTTACACCAATACTCTCTTTCATACCTACTCGCTCTCTTACGTCGTCGTTACGAATGCGGTCGGTCAGCCTAACTCCACAGATTTTCCGCAGAGATCGCATTTCGACCGCATTAATTTTACTATCATACTCTTTTCTGCATACCCAACTCTCGCTTCCATACAGTAATGTTGGGACAAGCACTGCGTTATGTATTGCTACACGTGCCTTCTGGCTGAGGTGGTGGCTGCCGAGAAGTTGCCCCAACGCTCCGTTCACTCTATTTCCCGCATTCACTCTTCGCTCTATATCAGTGGTGTACCTTCCATCTCGGCTAAATCCACATCCAAGATATACAAATTCATCCACTTGCTCTAGTACATCATTACCTATTGTTACTCTTACATCTGTTCTGGTTTTATCTCTTTCAAAGACCATTATTTTGGTTTTGCTCACATTCACGCGTAGACCCCTTTTCTTACAATCTTCTGTCATTGTGTCGACTAGGGTCTGCAGGTCAATCGCTGACTGTGCCAGCAGGACTGCATCATCTGCATAAAGCAGAGCAGTGACCACTGAGTCGCCCATCTGGACTCCCACATTCATATCGTTCAACCTTTGGAGACATTTATCCAGATATATGATAAACAGCCTGGCTGACAGAACGCACCCCTGCTTAACGCCGATATTGACGTCAAACCAAGGCGACATTCCATCATCCAGCCGCACACAGGCTCTACAGCCCATGTAACTGGACTGCACAGCCTGTAGCAGTTTACCGTTAATACCATACTCCGGTAAAATGTCCCAAAGTTCCTTTCGTACAACCGTGTCAAATGCTCTCTCCAGATCCACAAAACTGCAGAAAACCCTCTGACCTAGAGCCAGATGCTTCTCCACAATGTTGCGCAGAGAGAACACTTGATCCATGCATCCCCTTCCACTCCTGAAACCTCCTTGTGTCTCACACAGTAAACCATCGGACACCATCCTCATTCTCCTTTCAATAATTTTTCCATACACTTTTGCTGCCAAACTGGTCAAGCTTATGGCTCTGTAATTTGCGCAGTCATAACGTGAACCCTTGTTTTTAAACAAAGGCACGATGACTGCGCTATTCCAGTCCCTGGGAACCATTCCCGAGCTCCAACATAAATTGAGGAGCAACAGGAACGCCTCCCAGACACAAGAGCCACCAAGCTTGATCATCTCGGCAGACACCATATCAATGCCCGCTGCCTTACCATTTTTCAAACTTCTTATCGCCCATTCAACTTCATCCATACTGATGCCATCGGAGGACGCCGTTGTCGAATGTTGATCTACTAAACCACATCCAACACCGGCGCCAACCGTAGCATCCGCATACATATCGCCAAAATATTCACTCCATCGGCTTAACACGTCTTGTGTTTGTGTAAGAATGTCTCCACCTTTAGACCTTATTTTATTCATTCTGAAGGCTGACCAACCACCCCGAGACTTCTTCACCTCCCTCCAAAAGAGTTTGGTGTTACCCTCGAAGTTTTTAGTCAGCCTATCTTCTGCACTCATACTTGCTCTATCACGTTTCTCTTTCACTAAGGCCTTGGTGTCATTCTTACATTGCCGATATATTTCTTTCTTCTGTTCAGTCATACTGTCATTCAGATTCAAAGAAGAGACATAGTCCAGCCACGCTTTCTTCTTTTGCTCTACGGAAGCTGCCACTTCCGCATCCCACCATGCATCACCATTTGTTTTTCTATGCTTCTTTGAACTTCCACATACTTCTTTCGCTGTATCTACCATACTCTCTTTCAATACTCTCCAGCATTCTTCAATGTCCGATTGCGGCTGGCTTGCCATCGTCAGCCGTTCTCGGACACCCTCTGCATACTTTTCTCTTACACACTCTTCTTGCAACCTTTCAACCTTTATTCTTTCAAGCCCTCCGAAGTGGACACGCTCTCGCCAGTGCCTCCACTTTCTGAACAGACCACTAAATCTCGCAATAACGAGATAGTGGTCCGTGTCGACTGACATAAAATTTATAATTTCATAAATTTAAAACATATATTATATGTTTATCTGTTTTCTCATAACTTCTAAATTACTTATCATATTTTATTAATAAATTACATATACATCATTCAGCCTTTCACCTTCTACTTCTGAACTGAGGTTTCCCACACAAGTAAGGGTATAATGCCGTAATTGCTACTTTAAACTCTTAGAGGTGGTAAAGCGTTTTCCAAGAGAGAGTTGCTGCCCGCTCTCCTGATGGATCCTCAGCTAATTTCTACGACTCCCACGAGCAAGGAAGAAGTGGTGATAATTGTATTCTTATCCCGTCATCACGAGGTGAATTACATGTTGTTAGAGGCTTATTGATCCTTAGGCTATGTGACATCATATTTAATGCAACATCGCGATCAGTAGACGATAGTGTACTGAATTTAAAATACTTTGTAGTTGAGTTTAGTCTTTTTTTCTTTCAAATGTAATCATTCCTAATAAACGTCGAGTGTAATCAATCATGATTTTCGTCTCTTAGAGGACGTCCATTAATCACGTGATCTTTTTTTTTAGTATTTTAACCCTCCCTCCCCCTTAGTGATACGTGGTGAGGTTTAAGACTATGACTAGACTATGTACCCCCTTCCCCCACCAACGTCTCGTAAATTTTTAGTACCTAGAAAGGAGTAGCCCACAACTCATTATACATAGATACATATCATCACGCCATATCATTTCATTTCATGCTCTTTTCTGCATACCGAACTCTCGCTTCCATATAGTAATGTTGGGACAAGCACTGCGTTATGTATTGCTACACGTGCCTTTTGGCTGAGGTGGTGGCTACCGATTAGTTGTCCCAACGCTCCGTTCACTCTATTTCCCGTATTCACTCTTCGCTCTATATCAGTGTTGTACTTTCTATCTCGGCTAAAACCACATCCAAGATATACAAATTCATCCACTTGCTCTAGTACATCATTACCTATTGTTACTCTTACATCTGTTCTGGCTTCATCTCTTTCAAAGACCATTATATTCTTGGTTTTTTGCTTTTTCATACTTCGCAAATAGGTCTTTATATAGATCATCTACCTTAAATGACTTCGTTAGTTGTCTGACAACGGCTTTTCAGTTTAGAAATCTTAGCGTTTGACGAAAAAATAAATACACGTGATATCTTACTACCAGCCAATTCCACTTGTGATATTTCGTGATATTTGTCAAGCCCCTCACCCCCTTTCAAACCTCACGTGATTAATAGACGGCCCCTTATGATATTCATGAAAAAAGAAGTAGTGCATTATATTCTTACGCTTTCTTATTATTTTGTTAATATATAAAAAAAAAACTTTCTTAAAAAATAACGATAATTAACAACCTTTTAAAATAGTCAATTATGTATATGAAGCAGAAAGAAAAATATAAGCACACTTATTATGTGTTCGTTTAGTCGTAAAAATGTCATTCATAAATGGTCATCTATACATTATCCGGTTGTTAAAAGGCATCTAATCGTGTTTAGTATAATTACACATAAAGAACATTAGCACGAGAACAATTTAATATGTTCCTGTCCACCCACGGTGACGTCGAAAATTTTGATAATTCTCTTATTTATTAGTATGGTGAACGATTAACAAAATTATAACGTATTAGCAATAGGTAAGTGTAGGATTTTGTACAAATTAAAATATATGTATATTTTTGTTAAAATAAATTAAAGTAAAAGCAAAGAATCCTTACTAATATTATAAATGCGAAAGTAACTGTCTGTCTGTCTGTCTGTCAGTCGCTCTTTCACGCCAAAACTACTGAACCGATTTATTATCTAAATTTGGTACACAGATGGTCTAGAGCCTGACAAAGGACATAGGCTACTTTTTAAAGCAAAAAAAAAGTGTTTGTGTGTCAGCTCCGACGCACGACTGGAGTTTACTCCTTAAGTACGATTACCAAAACAGGCGCAAAAAAAGCTCATTTGATTAAAAATAATATATATTTTTATTTACATTTATTAAAACTCTTCAGTAAAGTATTATCTCACGTCAGAAAGTGAAAGGTGCGCAGAATAGGTTGCGCACCAAAAACGTAACGAGGTCATTCAATCACTAGATTTTACTCCTCAATTTTTTCTCATACCGAGCGCCTTATATGAAAATCAATTCTTAAGGAGTAAACTCCAAAAATGTTGTAAAGGGGGATGAAAAGTTGTAAGGAAGTATTGTCATTTTTAAAGCCAGAAGCTCCAAAGGCTATTGATTAGATATAAATAAATATGACATTAAAATTTTGTAAAAAAAATATTCTTAAGGGGTAAAATAAAAATAGGGGATGGAAAACTTTAGGAAAGTAACTTTTTACACGGGCGAAGCCGCGGGCAGAAGCAAGTACGAAATAAATAAGTATAATCGAAAATGGACTTTGGTTTTGATGTAAACTTTTTATCTATTTATCTAAAGAAGATTCCTATGGAAGATACTGAGATTTAGCTACTCCTATTTAGTAATTGACCAAATATAGTCAAATTAGTTTGAATTTAGGCTAGACACAGGGGTAGCACGTAGCTTGGACTATAAATTTGGAGACGTGTAAGAGTTTTTTTGATGTTGTCGTGGCATTTTTAAATAGTCAAACTCTTTAAAAAAACAAAAAAAAAACTCAAAAAAATAATTATATAGACAACAGTTATTATGGTTTAATTAATATATTTTGGGCTCAATACGAATATTTAGTATTAAATTTTGTTTAATAAAGATTCAAAGAATAAATTAATTTAAAAAGTCAATATAATCTATACATATAATAAAAATGTAACGGATCGCTGTCTGTACATGGAAGATATATGAGAAAAAATCTTACTGGGACCTTTATCAACACTAATAGAACCCAAAACAATGATTTTTAATTTTTTTTCTGTTTATCTGTTTGTCTGTGTGTTTGTGCACGCTAATCTCAGAAACGTCATACCGTAAATAGTTAATTGGCAATATAATTTGTAGAATGAATAGAACTTTGAACAACCTTTTTCTTTAGTGACCGGCTATGGTATATAGACACACGCGCGCCGTACACGTACATCTACGTTGTGCACGCGGGTCACCGCAACCGGGTATCATCTCGAGTCGAAGCCCTCATGCAGTGAACCTCAATACCGGTACTCACGCTTACGCCGCCCAAAGCACCGACGGTAGAGCGTGTCAACCTAGAGTATTTTCTCTCGGACCCACCCTATTGCCTAATTCCGTTAGACAACTAACTCGCAGAAGGCGGCGATCGCATCCCAGTTTCTGACGCTGTTGATTATCGTCCTAGCGACAAACCTTTAACACCTTGCATTTCTTTTTCTATTTAACTCTGTCAGAGATGACTTCTGCGAGGACGAAGTCGCGGGCAAAAGCTAGTATACAATAAATTCTACAATAGCAATTACGATTTCATGATATTAACGGAGACCAATTAAAGCAAGTTGTGTTAAAAGTCTCGTGGGTATCGATACCATATCGGTCTTGCACTGCGGCCCACAATGAAACACAGTTTTCACCACTATTACTCTATATAGAAATCAAAAGTCCACTTTCGCTGTACAATAATTAATACGAATACAAAACGTTTCACTAATGAATAGATGTACAACATTGTTGATATATTGGTATATTGATTTGGTTTTTTTTTGATAGAGAAAACTAATTGGTCCGTCTGTTCGATATATGAGGTTATTTTTGAAATATATTTTATACGATTTAATCATATTCAGCTGTTTCAAATTAAACTCAATTGTCCTCGATTTATTTTATTTCGTTTTTTAGCAAAATGTTTTTACGGTTCTTTAACTACTTTCTTTTACTTATATATACATAAATATATAAATATCTATAGTAGCTGTGTGGTAGCGGCTTCGAATACTAACAACCCTTACTTTGCTCGTGGATGTCGTAAAAGAAGACTAGGAGACTTATAACGACCTAGGCCAACTCCATCTGATGCCGTTTGGTTAACAATTACATTCCCAAGGAGGGTTTGACGTCTGGCAGGCGGCCGGTCATAAAACTATTGCCAATAACTTCTACAATATGTACTATGAAAGAAGAGTACATATTGTACCGACCCCAAGTAATTGGGATAAGAGTAGGAGAATGATGATGATGATTATATAAATATCTGTAGATAATAGATTAAGTTCTATCTTAATATTTTAATGATTTCTGATGTTTACGCGGGTGTTACACATTTTAAAATAAAACTACTTTTACGGATTCTATCGCGTTTGTATTTATTTGACTGTTGTTGTGGTGACAGTAGGCCGCGACCATGATCACTGTAAAGTGTTCGAAACGTCGAGAAATTAAAAATCAAATACAAACGCGATAGAATCCGTAAAAGTAGTTTTATTTCAAATTAATATTTTAACATTAAATACAGCAAATAAGAACATAACGTGATTGTGTATAATGCTATTATAAAATAATATTTTCTCATATGTATTAAATTATCTGAATAATGCCAGTTAAAAACGATTATACGCCTTCTCTCGTAACCATACAGTCACCTACAATAGATATTACATACCATAACATTGCTATAATACTGGCCATAACTAGGTAGGTCATCAATCTGGCAATATATTCTTGATTATGGCAATATCCGGCCGTAATTGTCTATTGTGATGTCTGTTTAGAAAGGTTGGTGTTTCATTGTGAGAGGGTTTATTACAGTTCTTTACAAGCATTAGTTAGTACCCTTAAAACGATTGATATTCAATAATACTACTATTCTATACTTTATAGTAGTTAGTAGTAAATTTAAAAATGGTAGGGCTACACTGTTGACAGTTTTCTGTCTACAGTCGCTAGCCGGTCCGTCCACAGTCCACACTCTCGCAGAAAATCGATGTTTGAGCAATGGCAATGTGTGCTTCGTTCAGTAAGCGAGTGAGCCGGTAACCTAACTTTCTGGGTGAGTTTGGGGTTTTCATTGGTAGGCAGCGGTCTAGCTGTATCTCTGGTTATTGCAAAGGTCCATGTTAGAAAATAAAAAAAATAGTAACTTTGGTCGAAAAGTACTATTTGCTGGCATCATAAGAACTCCTGAGATAATAAAATTATGATCGATAATGTTAATATTATTATTGAAGTCCCTAGATTATATTTTCGAGATGGACATCTCGAAAATAAAATGATATCATTAAATATTTAAGTATTCCAAGTAAACGAAGCTGCTCACCCAACTAGTCTTAATCATCATCATCATTTTCCTACTCTTATCCCAACTATATGAGGTCGATACAATACGTACTCTTCTTTCATAGTACCTACATATTGTAAAAGTTATTGGCAAAAGTTTTATGACCGGCCGCCTGCCAGACGTCAACTCTCCTTGGGAATGTAATTGTTGACCAAACGGCATCACATGGAGTTGGCCCAGATCATTATAAGTCTTTTAGTCATCTTTTACGACATCTACGAGCAAAGTAAGGGTTGGTAGTATTCTTAGCAGCTACCACGCAGCATACACACAGCAACCTAACTAGTCTTCATATATTTAGGAATAGTATATTATGCAGATTAATTTCAGATGTGTCATTTTCTAATCGACCCATTTACGTTACAATGTCACGTTTAAATATCTTCTGAATGTGAGAGCAATTAAACTACTATAGCGCTATATTTTTGTTTAAAATCCTAAGGTCACCCTCAGTTTGAATAGTCTAGTTGACGTCTAGTCGGAAAGACGGCGCGTTCGGCCCCAAATTTTGTAATATTACACCTGATCGTCAACTAAGTGAACTAACAGAAGGACCCTTGTTACAATGTCAACCTTTCCTTACAGTCTTTAATGGCATATTTCGGTACTCAAATACAAAGGAGGATTATGATCCATTACATTTTTAATCCGAACAGACCGGATCGTAATCATACAGAGAATAAATTGGTGTTGATTGTATTTTGCAACTCAATTTATTTTAAAATGATTCTAATCACCCATATATATGAAAATAATTGGAGAACAATTAGCTTAGAGACTTACAGATATATGTACAGCTGGAGATCCCTAAGCCAATTATTCTAGCTAGAAAAAAACATGTTAATATAGAAATCTTAGTGTTATTCTAGTTCAAAAAATATTATTATAGGAATCTTAGTGTTATTGTTAGCTCTTTTTGTGTTAGTTTTTTTTCTGTTGATATATATTTTGTTGCATTACAATTCTTTTCGATTAGCAATTTAACTATTAATAGCTTTACAGAATTTATGGATAGATGAAAGTATTCAATGTGGAAGCAATTTGTTCTTGATAATAATAAGAGATTTATTTAATTTGGAACATATTTTTCTTTGATAAACCACCACGTTTACGCGACTTACTTGTTACCAATGTTTACGCGAATATTCATTTGAAATAAAACTACTTTTACGGATTCTGTCGCGTTTGTGTTTGATTTTTTTTAAATTTCCCGACGCGACGTTTTGAACACTTTACAGTGATCATGGTCACAGAAGGGCTGTCCTATTTCAAATAAAATATCAAGTTTTAAAAATAAACTTATATATAAACACTGCGGCTAGTAATTTGCAAAATTTTGTAAGTATAAAATCAATGGTATGGGCCACCGAAGACGGACGGGGTTCCGGTGGCCCACTCGCACGGCGAAAGAAAGGTACATGTAGGGCGGGTCTATAGGGTCGCGCACTCGCGTGCCGTTTCTTCTGTCGCCCCGTACGCATTTAGAGGGGTGTGACCAATCCATAGCCCATCTATAGTAGAAAATCATCAAATAATGCGTATTTGGATCGAGGTAGGCATTTTTTTTTAGTGTTTTTTGGGTAATGTATTTAGATATTAAAAAAATATTGATAAAATAATAAAAAATATTTATAAAATAAAAATCGTGAAAATAATAAAGAAGAGGATAGCCAAAGCTTGAAACGCAGCTATCAGGAGGAGTCTTTTAGTTTCGAAATGTGTTATTGTTATTCTTTTTGACAGAGACCAAATTTACCTTCATATTGTAATGATATTATATTATTTATAAAACCCGATTACGAAGTGAAAAATGATGTCACAAGCGGGATTCGAACCCGCGCCTATTGGGATTCCGGCCCAATCGTGCTGCCACTACACGTACACACTACACGTTAAGACGTAAATATGATACGAAGTGAAATTTGCATGTCCTACATTAAGTCACGGTGGTGTAGTGGCAGCACGATTGGGCCGGAATCCCAATAGGCGCGGGTTCGAATCCCGCTTGTGACATCATTTTTCACTTCGTAATCGGGTTTTATAAATAATTAAGCATATTAAATGCTAAATTTCAGTAATTTAGATATTATATTATATTTTTTACTCTGAAAACATTGAAAAGATACATTTTCTGTAGAAAAAATCTAGCAAGATCGATTTATCGTCCGCGAGACCTCTTGCATATTAAATTTCATGGAAATCACTTGTGCTGTTGCCGAGATTGTGAAAATATAGAAGAAATATACATATATATAATTTAGAAATATACAAGAATTGCTCGTTTAAAGATAAAAGATATGTAAAGCATATGTCTTAAGCAGTGATTAAATAGCGACATTGTATGTCATATCATGGGTTCGATCCCCACGTAAGAAGCTTTTCTTCAAATATGTTTATTTATTAACTATTGTTGTATGTGTGGTATTTTTGTCTGTTAATTATTTATTTGTAAACTTCCTCGCAACGCAATGATGTATTGTATTCCTTAGTCCTGAGTGTTTTCTATAAAAAATATATAAGTATTTTTTTCTATTAATCGGTTAGCTTTTTAGTGGTTTTAGATCGTATGATTTTATGAATATTTTTTATTACTAGTATTCTTAGTTCTAAAAGGATAGAGAGAGAGTAGTCGTTGAGTCTTATGCAACTCGATTCATTATTTTTGAAAATATTATACGAAATAAAACGTATTATTTATAATCCGACAACTAGCTAGACAGTTAGGTGCTAAACGTATAATAAAAAACACACACCATTGGCGCCTTATTTCCGCACGTATTAAAAAAAACTTGTCCGATTTACTTTTAAACATGAATAATTTGATTTATATATGTTTCATAGACAAATCTTAAAGCTGGTTAAGTAAAACCTAAACAGCTTTTACTTTACGTAAATGGTTATAGGAAATTTTAAATTAATCTTTGACGTGGGAGGCTACTTGCAATCGTTTATAATTTATTTAACGAATTAGAGAGATTTATCTATTCAACAGATCTTGTGTTATAATGTCGTGTAGTTACAATATTTTATATTTATGATATAATTTTGTTTTTGAATTGAAAAGTTATTTCAGTGGGCCTTGCTATTTGTGAATATCGAACGAGACTAAACCGTCACGCTCAAAGGTGTAACACTTGTTCGTGTGACATCGGCACTCGTCGACTATGAGAGCATTTTTAGATAACGATACAAATGAAGAAATTGTAAATTTACTAAATGACATTTGTTCCCGTTAACTATAATATATATATTATATATAATATATATATTAACTAAATAACGTTTATAAAATTCCCCGTAATATAAGCATTAGTTCATTAGTGAAGGATCTTGTCTTCAAATAAAAAAAATATTGATGTTGCTCATATGCAAGACCAAGACTTGCAGCAAGAGTCGCGCAGTGCTCCCTTAGACAGCATTTTACGACTCCTTTCGCAAAGGATGGTTTATTAACACTTTGTATTTTAAATACCAGTATATGAGTGAATAATTTGATGTTATTTTATATAGTCTCATAATAGATAGGTGTGATTATAGCCTCCCTCCCGCTAAGTAGTATGTACCTAATTATAGATAGATGTACATTTAGCGGCCCTAGATTAAGTAATGGCATTTAATTAATTGAGCTTTCATTTCTATGGCATATGCTCAAAAAGAAATGACTATGTTGTTCTAATAGCGAGAGTTGCAAGATTTGCGAGAGTCTTGCTGCAAGTCTCGGTCTTGCATTTGGGCAACACCATTGCCAATGTATTGGTTTACTCACTAAGCTATAGCTGCTCATTCAAATAGGTTAAGCTAATGTTAAAGAACGAATCGTAAATACATTTATTATACATCATAAATTCAATACAATTAAGGACTATTCAATAACATTTGAAAATTCACAAACAGTTATGAGCTTGCGTCACAAATAACAACGGAACAACAAGCGTCTTTATTTGTTGCACAACAATTTTTTTGCGAAGATCCGTTATTTAGGTTACAGTTGAATTTTATTTGCGTTAATAAATGCACTATTATACTTATTTTTAATCCGATAATTATGTAAAAACGTTAAAGAACTTTTATACTACAGGAAATTGTACTTTTTATATTCTTTAAATTGCAGATTATTTGGGGATGTGGGTCATATTTAATTACGTAACAATTCAATGTTTCGAAGAATACTTAAAATCGATTTTTGTCGATATAATAAAATTCTAGCAATGCTTAACCATAATACTTCATTGTGAAGGTTTCGAATAGATATGAATTCGAGTCTATGGTTATCCCCTTTGCGCTTCACAAATGAGTTTTATAAAATACTTAGCGTGTCGTCCTTGTATGTTAAAATTGGAGTACTCTGAGGAGGAGCCTATACATATAAAGGCACTGTTTATAATAAAACTTGAAATTAAGCTTTTTGCCAATATGATCTGGCCTAATTTAACATTTCTATTGTAAAAGAACCTCGAGGCTGAACCACATGTATTTCGCTATGTCTTCGGCTATGTTTTCCTTCCAGTCATCACATTGTTTTTTTTTGTTCTACACAACACACCAGCAATTTTTTGGTGAAAAAAACACCTTGGTGTTGCTTATAAAGTGCAAGCACTAATCAACTAATCCTTGTATTACCGAAGATTTTACAAATATGAATATTCTACAAATCTTGCGTGTACTGACGGAGTAAGATTACAATTCACCACCCCCTCTCATGCCCGTGGGTACGGGCATGAGAGGGGGTGGTGATAACACTACTCCAGACTGTTTTCTTAAAAAAGATTTTTTTTTTCAAATCGCTTTATTACTATCTGAGGTAAGCGGATTTAAACAAGTAAACAAATGAATTCGTAAATCATTATAAGATTGCGAAGATAAAAAAAATCACAGTAAGCAATTTATTCAGTACAGCACTAATCAATAGTCACAAGAGAAAGATCTTATCTTATACCTTTGTTGAACAAGTAATTCCTATGAGAAACTAAATCGCGAAAGCGTTATTTGCATCACCATTACAAGTAGAATTCAAAAAGTTTATAAAATGAAAAGATGAAAGATTTATGGTGTTGATAATTTAGTATGGATTAATGTTATAATTTCACCTTTCCCTTAGCTTGGCTTTGTTGCGCAACAAACGTGGGAAATTTACGCTAATGAGAGTTTGTACACGCTGCATCTGAAAGGAGGCGATTCGTAGTTTACTAGCTTGATAAATTTAAGTTTAGTTACAACGTAATAGTATCATAGTGCCCATCGTTATCCGTGTGGTGATGGAGTAAGAGAAGAAGGAAAACTCAACATAAAATTCTGTACCATCAACCCAACCCATCTGGCGTAGCATAGTAGGTCAATATCTCTGCATTATGAAGGAAAATCGAGCTTTGCAGCTGGACGTATGTGAGCTGAAATGATGACGGAATAAGAATACAGTTCATTAACCGTATCTTCTCCGTAAGTTATAAGACCTGAAGATTATAATATGCATATAAAATCTGAGGGCAAGAAAAGGCAAACAGGTGTGCCCAGCGTGGTATAGTATGTCAATTTCTTTTCGATTATGCAGGGAGCCTAGCATTGCGACGTATATGAGCTGAGATGATAATGATCCAAGCTCTTTGTTTGGTGACTAAATAATAATACATCACAAACCCTTCCTTCACCGTGGAAGCCGTGAAAACCAACTGAGTGATGATCAGAAAAATAGGTAGTGGCTGACTTCTAGGAAATTTATAGCCAACCCATTCAAAACGGTTTTTATTATTATGGCCGTCGAGACGCTGATAGGTTGATCCTAGATTTTTATGATTCTACTAGTACAGTGGCAAGAATATGTGATTGCCTATAGCAAGTCCTGTGATGAATATTAGATCGGTTACTTTACAGAAAATTTTA
Source organism: Lymantria monacha (assembly GCA_905163515.2). Lineage (NCBI taxonomy): Eukaryota > Metazoa > Arthropoda > Insecta > Lepidoptera > Erebidae > Lymantria > Lymantria monacha. The sequence goes on from LR991084.1 coordinate 5,689,608, forward strand.
GCATGTTTTCATGTTTTTTGTTTTTTGCTATACTAGTATGGCAAATGATTGAAGATGATTATATTTAAACATCATCATTATCCTCCTGTTAGTCCAATTATTTGTGGTCGACGCAATTTATACTCCTCTTCCATCATACATTGCAATCGTATATTGCCAATGTTATTGGCAGTAATTTTATGACCGGCCGCCTAACTGACGTCAACTCTTCTTCGAAATGTAATTGTTGACCAAACGACAACAGATAGAGTTGGCACAGGTCGATATTAAACCCTTAGTTACGTTTTACGACATCCACGAGCAAAGTAAGGGGTGGTATTATTTGTAGCAGCTACCAAACAGCAAGATAAAGATATTTAATATACGTAGGTATGTTAATATAATAATTGAAATAGACTGTAGATTTTTTTTAGGCACATTACATTTTGAAATCGTGCTTTAATAAAATTTTCCATCAGATAAATAACATATTTATCAAATCCTTTGTTGTACATTAAGAAATATATTTTTCTTACAATACCGTCATTACAAAAACGTTTACTATAAATAGAAGTATTTTCTTTTGACAAACCCTTTGATATCAGTGCATGGCCTGTTCAATTTGCAACTCGTATTGAATAACAAATGGGAGTAATTGGTTGTTATTGTGTCAGGTTTTGGCGCCATTATAATTGAGCTTTTGATACTTTGAATACAATTTTTTTTCATATTCTATTGTTAAGAGTCTGCTTTTCGTCTTGGATGTATGAGTTTTTAAGGGCTCAGTATCGGCTTATTGAACCATAAAATTTTCTTTACGGAGACCACGTACGACGCAGTGTAGGACGCCATCCCACTAGGTGGACAGACGACCTGGTAAGGGTTGCTGGGCGTCGTTGGATGCAAGCAGCACAGGACCGCACTCTGTGGTATAACATTGGGGAGGCCTACGTCCAGCAGTGGACGACGATAGGCTGAAATGATGATGAATGATGAAATTTTCTTTAAGCCACAAAGAGAAAGGTATCTCTCTAAATAACAAATTATGACAACTCAATGAAGTTGAATGTACGTTTATCTGTTACTTTAGGGGGAAGGCTATTGTCCTATATATTCTGTTTTCTGTTTCTGGCTCGATACTAATAACAGTGACAGGTAGACGCTTTAACTATTCACAGAATATTTAGTTTTATGTTCTTTTTAAATATAATTAATTAAAATAAAATAAATAATTAAGAGGCTCCCATACAATAAAAGAGGTTTTTTTATATATAATGGTACGGAACCCTTCGCGCGCTAGTACAACTCGCCTTTCTGAAACAGAAAGCAATGTTCTCAAAAGATAAAATAAATAACTCTAAAACTTTACTTAGAAAATATCTATATCGAGCGGTCTTATTAAAAATAACAGGAAATATTTTTATGATTTTGAATTAAAAAAAAAAAAATTTGAATTTAAAAAAATATACAATAACATTAACATAGTTAACCGAATTAGTTCAGCTGTTCTCAAGTGAGCAACCTTATCAACGAGCAGAAAACGCTTACCCGCCTACCAAGCGTGGTAATTATGACATTATCTCTTTTTGAGGAGATTTATATTCAGCAAAAAATCTGATATATATCGATCTCTGCGAAAAATCTGTGGAGTTAGGCTGACCGACCGCATTCGTAACGACGACGTAAGAGAACGAGTAGGTTTGAAAGAGAGTATTGGTGTAAAGATGCGAAAGGGAATGCTCCGATGGTTCGGACATGTGGAAAGAATGCCGAACGAACGTCTGGTTAAGAAGATATACAATGCGAAAGTGGATGTAGGTACCGAGGGAGACCGAGACTAACCTACCTAGACCAGATCGGTCAGGTACTGACGGAAGGTGGAGTCAAGAGTCTCCGAAACCGGCGAGCGTGTATGAAGAAAATTATGAATGTTGGGGAAGCGAGTGAAGTATGCAGACATAGAGTTCTCTGGCACTCTGTTCTCTCTGCCTACCCTGCAAGGGATATGGCGTGATGATATGTATGTATGTATGTATATTCAGCAAGGGTCGCTAAGCTGATAATGAAATGATATTTGGTAAGAGATGGTTGATATAACAACTCTGAGATAGATAGGTAGAAATTGATATATTATAGCATTGCAAAGGCATAAATAATTACGACCTCTAATTAATGTATCAGTGTCGCATTGACTCATAATAATAACCTATAAATATTTGCAATTTGCGCATTGCAACAACAATTATAGTGTAGGAAGCTGTCACGGACTCCTTGTATACGAAATTAGCTTGGCTTGCATCCAAAAATAATATAACCTTAGGATAATATTTGAATATATTTTCTTTCAAAGGTTTTTTTTAGGTCAGGGTTGTAATTAATAGATGTATCAATACTGAAATATTTATTTGTATTCATATTTATTTTTCATATGTAATACCTACTTGGTTAAGAAAAGTGTATTATGTAGCTTCATAATTGTAACATTTGTAACCAAAACCAATGAGCGAAATGTAAATATACCTATTTGCATAGGTAACCGAATCATGAAAGTTTCGAATTGTTTTGGAAAAAATCGGAGTCTGAAAGAGATGGAGAGCTTTACGATGTAGTATTTACTAAATTTTGACTTAAATTATTTGAAATTAAAGTCAAATAGTTATTTTGTATATATTTTTTAAATTAATTTAATAATTTAAAAAGTAAATTAATAATAAATAATTAATTTATATGCGAAAGTGGAAGGATGTAGGTACCGGGGGAGACCGAGACTAACCTACCTAGACCAGATCGGTCATCTACTGAGGGAAGGTGGAGTCAAGAGTCTTCGAAACCGGCGAGCGTGTATGAAGAGAATTATGATTGTTGAGGAAGCGAGTGAAGTATGCAAAGATAGAGTTCTCTGGCACTCTGTTCTCTCTGCCTACCCTGCAAGGGATATGGCGTGATGATATGTTTGTATGTATATAATAATTTCATATCCGTAACCGAAACTATTCGGAATTATCGAATAACCGAAATAATTTTATATAGGTAATCGTTTCCAAAATTGATTGAACGATATTCTAATAAGTGGTAGGAACTGTACCGTTGACAGTTTTCTATCTACAGCCACAGGCCGATCCGCCCAGGGTAGTACCGCACTCTCGCAGTAAATCGATTAGTGGCAATAGGCTACTGCGCTTCGTTCGGTGAGCGATAAAGCCGACAGCCCAACTTAGATGAGTTTTGGTTGGTCGGCAACAGCCTACCCTTCATATTACTAAGGTAGTATATTTACCATCAGATGTGCTGTTTGCTCGTTTGCATAAGCAATTAAAAAAATATTTTAAAGATATTAAAAATATAATCTATAATACTTACTTATCTAATTCACTAATGCATATGTACGAACCTTTTGAGATATCTGATGTATAAATAAACCAAAAAAAAAAAAAAAAATATCCTTGTAATTATACACAAAATTACAATGACACCTTTTAACCCATAAAACTCAAGTATAATGGTCATTGAACTTGAAGTATCGTTACTTAAAACACAGTCAAGATGCTAACGAAAAGAAAAAAAGAACTGTGACAATAGAAAAACAAAACAGAAGCTAATAAACTGTCGCACAGCACTGATAGGCATGGCGTTAAATTATTTTTAACGGTAGTGTTGTTATTTAGTCCGTAATAACCATATCGGTTGGGGCGTTAAAATGTTAAATAAACTATGTAACATTATCGCATTCTGTCTACGAGTTTCGTCTTATTTGTTTGTTATTTAAATATCAATGGACAGACAAAGTTAATAGTCAGGCTATCGTCTCAGTTCACCGAAGACAAAGATCGGGTACCGGTGGCCCGCTCGCACGGTGAAGAGAAGAGTTTGCATGGTGGGTCTATGGGGTCACGCGCCGTCTCTGCCGTCACCCCGGACCGATTTGGCGGGGCGAGACGAATCCATAGTCCGCCGAAAAAAAAAGGCAATCATCTCAGTCTCCTAAACTATAGGAGCGATTTGATTTTTACGCAAATATTACTCATTTGAAATAAAACTATTTTTACGGATTTTATTGCGTTTTTATTTGATTTTTGATTTCGCGAAATTTCGAAAACTTCACGGCGTTCATGGTCATAGGAGGACGGCCACCATAGTTCTCGCATGACCATGAATGTTGTAAAATATTTGAAACGTTTCAAAATTAAAAATCGAATACAAATGCGATAGAATCCGTAAAAATAGTTTTAATTTAAATGTGAAATATATATTTTAGGCTTTATAGTGAATCACTCCAGTATCCTTTAAACTAGGAGATGGAATTAGGCGCGCGCAAACCGCCTATGCCGTGTACCACTTATTATTGATAATTGACCTACGTTGTCTAATGGCCAGACAAGATTGTATAGAATTTTATTTTGAGTTCTTATTCTTTCAATAGTCAGGTATATCGCTCGTTAAACTGATAACTATAGTAAAGAACGGTTATCGAGTGAGGATTACGAGTCGGATCACCTCTAGTTGGAATGAAAATATAATAAAGGTCGCATTGAGCCCTTGAATATAGGTGCCACAGGACTGTTCTGAGTGGTCTCCTCCTGGAGAAACATACATACATATCATTACGCCATATCTCTTGCAGGGTAGGCAGAGAGAATAGAGTGCCAGAGAACTCTATCCTTGCATACTTCACTCGCTTTCTCAACATTCATAATTCTCTTCATACACGCTCGCCGGTTTCGGAGACTCTTGACTCCACCTTCCTTCAGTACATGACCGATCTGGTCTAGGTAGGTGAGTCTCGGTCTCCCTCGGTACCTACATCCTTCCACTTTCGCATTGTATATCTTCTTAACCAGACGTTCGTTCGGCATTCTTTCCACATGTCCGAACCATCGGAGCATTCCCTTTCGCATCTTTACACCAATACTCTCTTTCATAACTACTCGCTCTCTTACGTCGTCGTTACGAATGCGGTCGGTCAGCCTTACCCCACAGATTTTCCGTAGAGATCGCATTTCGACCGCATTAATTTTACTTTCATACTCTTTTCTGCATACCCAACTCTCGCTTCCATACAGTAGTGTTGGGACAAGCACTGCGTTATGTATTGCTACACGTGCCTTCTGGCTGAGGTGGTGGTTACCGAAAAGCTGCACCAACGCTCCGTTCACTCTATTGCCCGCATTCACTGTTCGCTCTATAAATATGCTGAGCAATATACGTTAACAGATAATATATGGATATTTATCTCCTACGTTTGGTGATAGAATAAGAATAGAATAGATGTAGAATTATCACCGTTATCAGTCATCTAAGTAAATAGAAGGAAAACTCGGAAACTTAAAAATTCATAATGACTTTTAATGTTTCCGCGAGTATTACACATTTGAAATAAAACTACTTTTACGGATTCTATCGCGTTTGTATTTGATTTATAATTTCCCGACGTTTCGAACACTTTACAGTGATCATGGTCACGGGAGGACTGAGGTGTCTTACGTCCAATATGTCATTGTTATTACAGAAATTTATTTATATCTACCCTATAAGATATTAAATTTTGACCCACATTTTATATACTTAAAAATTCATTTTTCAACATATAGAAGTTATTTTTAATAATTTCTATTTTCATTACTTGTTAAATGAATAAACGTCTCGTAAGAATGCAAATAGTATAAGAAATGGATACGGCAAAATTGACTCGTTTATTATATAACCGTTTAAGTTGATTTTGTGTTACCGAGTGCCGGCTGACGTTTTCAACGCGTTGGTATAACGCACTTGCGTATTGTCTTGCGTTGTCATGTTAGGACCCACTTGTATGTGTCAGTATGCAGTTTAAGTTATAAGTGATAACGATTTAAGACTTGTAACATTTATTAAAACGCCGTGTATACCTAAGACTAGTAATAAATAATTGTAAATTTTAAGTAACTCTCGACATTTTAAATCTCTAGTGAATAGAACTACTGGAAACAAATCCAATTAACCGACATTTTATGTACTTACGAATAGATAATTCAGGATTTCGACTCCTATTTTCGAGGTTTTTCATCTCAAGGGTACTTTTTTTTGGGACTAATCCCACCACACAATCCCATTATTGTATCTCCTGTAAAACAGGATTCACAATGGTCATTATAAATAACACCGAGGTTTGACCCTCAGGCAGTCCCGGCAGATGATTCTAATTGTCTTGCAAGAAATTTAATTAGAAAAGTTAAAGAGGATGAGTTGAAAAGAGTGATTCCATTTCCCTCCTAGGTAAAGCGAGAGACAGGTAACAATACGGATTAGTAAGCCAATCAATAAAAGGGTGTACAGTTACGATAAGCGCAGCAGTACAGCACCACGGATCCCGGATAATACACAAGTTATCTTATCACAAAGGTGTTTAAACTGTTAAATATCATATATTTGAAAGTATAGTATCCATCCATCCATCCATCCATCAGCCCGTAAACGTCCACTGTTGGACATAGGCCTCCCCACGAGAATGCCATCTATAACGGTCCTGTGCCACCTGCATCCAACGGTTTCCTGCGACCTCGATGAGGTCATCAGTCCACCGAGTGGGGGGGGTCGTCCTAGTATAATCTTTTATTAATTATAATAATCTCTGTGCAACTAACAAAAAAGACTACTAATGTGGTATTTATACGAGTACCTTTTTTTTTTTTTTTATTTTTTTTTATTTTATTGGTAGGCTATGGGTGCGTCTCGCCCCGCCGAATCGGTCCGGGGTGACGGAGTAGGCGGCGCGTGACCCCATAGACCCACCGTAAAATCCCCTCTCTTCGCCGTGCGAGCGGACCACCGGTACCCGATCTTTGTCTTCGGTGGATTTATACGAGTACCTAGGATAATCTAATAGTAGATGATCACGGTTGGATGGTGAGAACTATGTAAGCCACAGCCAAATCCTTTCAGTACATTTTGCTAAATCCATAATAACTTGGTAGAAGCTATCAAGTAAATAGCTGTATTGCTTTACTATGCGTAATATCGTTACCCTCTTGCCTTTGTTTATGATTGTAATCATGAAAACTGATTACATTATATTCTTGTTTCATAATTACTCGAACATCTTTCTTGGACGTATTCTATATTTGTCTAAGGTTTATTAAACTATAGTTGCAGTGGCAAAATCAGCGTTGTATTTTATGTAGCGTTAGCTGAGCTTTTGTCTTTTGGGCACTACTCCTTGGAATGTATACTACTAATATATTTTCGTAATATATATTTTATATTATATTAATATATAATTCACGGGAAGTATAATTAAAGGCTTCGTTCTATTAATATCTAGATGTCTGAGCTTAGCTCAGTACCTATTCTTTTTAGTTTTTGAAAATAAATTTAGATATTAAAAACATAATTGATAAAATAATGAAAAAAGAGATATCATAATTAAAATTAAAAACAAAGAATCGAACCGGACCTGTCTGCACCAGATCGTTTGATTTCCCAAATGAGTGCATTCATATTCTAATAGAACTAACCAAAAAAAAATAATATATATATATCTTTTCGTTGGCAGGAAACAGTAATGATATTTTCTATAAATGAGACTTATGTCAATTTATCACCCCCAACCCTGCATACTTAATTTCATGTAAATCGCTGATGCCGTTGCTAAGATTCTGAAAATATATAAATTTAAAAATATAGAGGAATTATTCGTTTAAATATATTAGATTAGAAATTTCCAATGCTGTTTCATCCTTCTTTGTCATTTACCTTTCTTTTATGGATATCTGAATGTAATATATGTGTCCTATAAATCATGATTTCTTTCTGCTTCTGCTTCCTATTAAAAACAATTAATAAATCAGACGTTACTTTCTTGCACCATTCCTAAAACTAAAGTTTAGCATCAGGAAGCTAGGCGAAACTACGCACAGATCTGTCCGTTTTGCCTTCATTTGCATAGAACTTTCTATTTCCGCTAGATGGAGCTACACATCGCCTGTTGCGCAAGCTAACTGAATGACTTGAGCTGGTCATAACTACTTATTGTTTTTTTGCGTAAACAATGCTTGTTACGGTCACATTCATATTGTTAATGATTTGCATTTATTTATATATTCTGTGTCTTAAGGCTCTCCCTTAAAGGAAAACAGCCCATTGTACGATTGGAAAACACTCATAATAGAGTTTTTTATATCTTTGGCAGACTAGCAATCAATCCGCCTCATATTAATTAATCACTGCAGCATGTGGACCTCGGTAACATCAGTGGTATAGTCAGATCGCTGTTTACAGTAAAACTGAAGTTTGGTTAATGAACGAACGCAGCAGCAGTGAATTACTGCTCCTCATACGTCAATTTTCTACGAGAGTGTGATATTATACTGGGCGAGCCGGCCATTTTATTACTGCAGACGGAAAACTATCAACAGCGTGGATCTGCTACTACAAAGATCACTATTACAATTCGTGATTTCTTACTAATTGATTATAAGGTCTACACAGGTTCTGTCTAACGACGTCCCGTCTCATACTGAATGCAGTGGTTTTATTTTCCTCTTTTTTATTGTTGTGAACAGGCTATGGTGTGATCACGCCTCATTCAATCCATCTGAAAACATCATTTAATTTTTAAAATAATAATATATTTATAATATTTAGTGTTTCAAATTATTTAATATGCTTAATTATTTATAAAAAAACCGATTACGAAGCGAAAAATGATACCACAAGTGGAATTCGAACCCACACCATCCGAATCAACCCAAATCCGTCTCAATCGTGCTGCCACTTACACCACCGTGTACTATTGTAGGACATACAAATCTTCTATCTATATTTAGTCTTCATCTTTTCGAATCCACTTGTACTACGTAAACAGCCACCTAGGAGTAGCAGGTATCAATGTTGGTGAGTTTTTATATCGAGTTATTCTTCTCTTGATGTAAACTGCATACATCCCTCAGTCGTTATTTACGCCATCCGCGAGAGATAAATAGAAGATGAAAAAAAATCTTACATACATACATACATATCATCACGCCATATCCCTTGCAGGGTAGGCAGAGAGAACAGAGTGCCAGAGAACTCTATCTTTGCATACTTCACTCGCTTCCTCAACATTCATAATTCTCTTCATACACGCTCGCCGGTTTAGGAGACTCTTGACTCCACCTTTCCACATGTCTGAACCATCGGAGCATTCCCTTTCGCATTTTTACACCAATACTCTCTTTCATACCTAAAAAATTCTTACTACGACGTTTTAGGTATGCAATATATTTTTATGAAGTTAATTTCAAATAATATAAGTAAATGTGTTTCCACCTTCATACAAAATTTCGCCTTCAATCACTCGTCTCTTGTATAAAACATAAGCGTCAGGGTTGTCAGCACTCAACTGGGAGTCTGGCAGATGTAAGTTATGTCCTATTGAATATTTATCAGCAGTGGCTTGTATATTGAGGTTTTGTGACGGCCCCGCAAATATTATGTGGGATTGTAACAGCGAATTCTGAATGCCTTAATACAATACTATTATCAAGGAGACACTAATAAATACTAATGCTTTTATTTCATCATCATCATTTCATTTCATATTCGTCACACTGTTGGGTATGATCTTTCTCTAGTAAAGGCCTTTCTTATGAACTCTTAGCTGATTTTTACGACTTCACGGGCAAATGAACAAACGTACACATAAAAATGATTTGTTCAGTAAGGTGGGAGGTCTTCAAAAATATTACGCTTGAATATAATTGGGCTTTTGCCGTGGACTACGAGTGGTTACTACTGACGGGGAGGGGTTTAAATAACGTAGTATAGGTGTTTTATTTTCGGAAAATATATTTAGATATTAAAAAAATAATTGATGAAAATGAATAGAATAGGGAAAAATTCAAGGCTCGCGACAGGGCTGTCTGGATCAAGCGACTGCTCAAATTCTCAATTGAGTTGTATTTATTCTTGATCAAAATGGCTACATTTGCCTCAATATGTAAATATATTTTGTCCTTACATGAAAACATCAAGAAAACTATATTTTCTGTAAATTAAACGTAGCTAGATCGATTTATCATCACCGAAACTTGCTGTATACTAAATTTCATGAGAATCGTTGAAGCAGGTATCGAGATTTTGAATATCTATACTGATAAATGGAGAGCCGGTTTATTTGTTCAGCTATACTGCAAAAACTATTGAACCGATCGGAATAATACTTATAACATAAGATGTAGTGTGTTTCGGAGAAAGTTTTAGTATATCATATGTTGGTGATTAGTGATTACTTATCCGGAAAAGGAGGGAAACGACAGGGGACCGCTAGTATGGAAATATACAAATTTAAAAATATACAAAACTTACTTGTTTTATAGTATTAGGTAACAATAACACTAAGTTATACTTGAACAATATACGAGTAAATTATTCATCGTTTTAGTTTGTCACAAGCCATCATAGTTGCAGTGAACTTCAGCGACCATTTCGACGGTACAATACACGACTTTGATGACGAGCCGACAATGTCAAACATTTGAACGTCCAAAACAAACATGCCCCATCACATATTATGAATGTTACTCAGTCTGAACAATCAACTTTTGTGATGCAAATTGTTTTAACTTATTCCTAAGTGATGTGGCGAAGTGACGTGTTGTAAATTGCAGTAGCTTGGGAGTTCACTCATGTAATAATAATGTATGGCAAAGGTTTTTGGAACGAAGTTCCTTATCGCGCGTTGTGAAAGGGGGCTAGACGGAAAAAATTCTTACGAAAAGTTGTCACGACACTTTTTGCTATAGTAAGCTATTGTAAGCTGTGCGGCGTCGCTCGTCGGCTCTCTTATAGAAAGCAAGCCAGATATTTTCATTTCTATTTCGCATTGAACAGTGTGGTGTCGCGACGATTTTTTTTATAGATAGAGTGATTCAAGAGGAAGGTTTATATGTATAATATATGCATAATGTACTAGAGAAACACTGATAATTTTAGAGGTTTCTAATGTGATGTCGTAAATAAACACATTATTTTGCGCTTACATTGCAAACGCTGGCTGAACCCTACGAAATAGATCAAAATAAAGTACTACAGTATTATACAGCTTAAAAAGGCCTACAAAAAAGTCCGCGATGGTATATATCTATCTCTTAAGGATAACATACTATATCCATTTTAATACTTTAAAAAATGTTCTATTATAAAACGGTAATTGAAAAGCTATTTACACAAATACTGTATTAATCCTTATCATTTTAAATACATTAGTTGGCTTGAGCATTTCATGAAGATATTTTTTTTCCTTCAGACCATGCAAATTAAATCAATACCTTAAGAGATATAGCAAAATCAAAATAATGCGCAACGAAATTATTTTCGCCCGTGACCGGGCCGCGTGGCCGGCTCGCGTTCGAGCTCGGGGCCGAAAAGTTTTGGTAGTCTAGTGGAATTGTATATCCTATTATTAATATTATAAACGTGAAAGTTTGTAATAATGTATGGATGTGAACATGTTTGTTGCTCTTTCACGTAAAAACTACTGAATGGATTTTGATGAAATTTATAGTAATATAGCTTGCACATCAGAATAACACATAGGCTATAATTTATAAAGATATTTTGCAAATTGGCTCAAATATAACGATAAAAATCGCTTGAGGCAGAAAAAAATTATATAATTAAAATAGAACTTCGTTCCATCCGGGTGTCCCTTGACACCTCCGGTTTTTTTCTTTTTTAAACTGAGAAGTTAAGTTTCGTGTTGTTGAAATAAAATTGTTTTTATGAATTTTAAAACGTTTGTTTTCCTTTAGTTGTGGTAGGAATATAATATACTGACCACACTGTTGATAGTTTTACGTCTTCAGCTACGGGCTGTCCAGTTATAAAAGTATTGCTAATAACGTTTGCAATATGTGGGATAGAGCAGTACATAGTGCGTCAACCACGAGTAATTGTATAGTAATTGGGATAAGAGCAGAATGATGATGACGATGATGATAAATAGACGACTCAGAACAATCATACGTGGATCCTTTAAAATTACTCGGTAACTATGGGTCTCATTTACGAAGTAACTAACCATTTTTTTAGTTACCCGTTATGATTTATTAACCTTAGGAACGAAGCCACAGTTAAAAACTAGTTTTTTTTAATGTTATAAAGTATGTCACTTACGTTGTTGGTACTTACGTGTAAGGCAATTCGATTAAATTAATCGAGAATGACATTCAATTGTTACACACATATGTAACGCATACAGCATGTTGTCAGATTTAGATTTTTAATCATATGTGAAGAAAAATCCTTTTATTTCATAAAAAAATAATGTATTGATTTTTTGACATTTGATAATTTTTACCCTCCTTCAGAATGTTAGAAAAAAATATTTATTTTACGTTAATATATACGGACTAGGGTAAGGTTTTACTTTAAGTTTGCCTTCTTTAACACAGATATTATATCCCTTAGTTGCCTTTTACGATACTTATAAGTAAGATAGGGAGTGGCGAATTGTAATTTTACTCCGTTACGGAATTTAATAATAATTTCTCGTAGTTTCATCTTGCAAATAACACATGGAATTGTCAAATGTCATCATCATCTCAGCTCATATATTGACCTACTATACCACGCTGGTCAGACGTGTTGGTATAGGATTTTGTTTCGAGTTTTCCTTCTTTTACATCGATGTTATATGCATTTTATATCCCTTAATCGTCTCTTACGATCACCCACGGTTAAGATAGGGGGTGGTGAATTATATTCTTACTCCATCACCACACGGAGGATTGTCAAATATATAAAGAGATAATGTCAAATTTCCGCGTAAAGATTGGATAATACTATTGTTGCCGCTACTTATATGTTCGTGGGTCTCCTTAGATCTCCCAGAGAACATATAACACTTTACACCATACTTTGATCGTCAACCGTTTGCCGAGCGTGGCGATTATAGTATAAACCCCTCTTATGATTAATTGCTCCATGTGGCGTTTATATAGGATGCATAAGTCCAGCTGTGGATGGCAAAGGTCTGAATAAAATTGAATACAATTATCATATTGAACTTTGAAGTATTCTCAATCTGGGGGCTTATTTAAATTCTTTTTTGAGAGTAATTTTAGGACTTTTGAGTAAACTGCGTTAAGATTTGAGCTCAAAAGCGGTCTGTTTCTTGTAAATAGAATTTATTCGCGAATCAGCGTTGCCGATTAAACGATCTTAAAAAGATACACTCTGTATATAATGTTTTGATCGTGCAATCCTATGACTGGCGACAAATCACATTAAGTGAGCACATCGAGTCAAACGCTCGTATTTACGAGTACGTATATTGCATTAGACGAATTGGGAACAAACACTGACTCTATATAACATATAGGTTATGTAATAATTTATTAAGAGTTTTGTTAAATTTTAATTTTCGTTTGATAATGGGTACTTATTCGGAACAGGGTGCCTAATCTTTAATTTCGATCTCATCGACATTCGAATTTAGACTTTTAGTACTTTCGAAAAATATGTAACACACACACTCTCGCAGAGTACTAACGTCAAAATTTAATTCATTGATCGCAATTAAAGCGTACCGAGGCTTAATCTTTAAGTTTGCTTTTAAAATTACTTGAGAATATATTCGAATATCGAGTAAATCTATATAAATTCCTGTCGATATTCGAATATTTCAGTGAACGATTTTTTTTTTTCATTTGAGTAAGTAATGTCAACTATAAGTCACAACCCAACAACAACAAAGATATTACTTCTCCATTTTAGGATGTAGTAATGAAAATATTTTTTATTTTTGAGTGTGGTGACGGAGTAAGAAAATAATTCACCACCCTCTTACCCGTGGGTGATCGCAAGAGACGACTAAGGGATACAAAACGCATATAACATCTATGCAAGAAACTGGAAACAAAACCATATACCAACAAGTCTGACCAGCGTGGCATAGTAGGCCAATTTCTTTCCCATTATGGAGGAGGCCCGCGCCCAGCAGTGGTACATATATAAGCTGAGATGATGATGAATGAAAAGAATTTAGCTAGATTTCTAAAGAAGGCAACAAGGCTATCTTTATAAATGTATTTACTTATCTATAAGCTATATTTGGGATGAAAATGAAAGCTTTTAGTTTAACAAAACCTAGATTTAATCAATCAAAACCCTAACCGTTCCAATAAATATGCAATAAGTTAACCCTTACAGTGCAGACTTTCTCTTCGTACCGTATAAGGGTCACAAAGACCGCGTGTTTCCTTGTAAGACAGTGACCGAGTGAACTTCGGTTAACTAGACAGTGAAGGGTTATCGGGCACCGGTCATCGCGATTGAAACTCTCACTATTAGAATACATGATTGGTTTGACCATAAATAGTTATTATTGTTATATTAACAAATTCTATATGTCGGTATGACCAATTGAGACATACAATCGGTGTAAACATCTTTTTATCAGGATGTTGTAAAACCTCACCTTTTATAAAGGATGTACCACATATCAGCTCACTTACATCCCACTATTAAGCTCGAACATTTTCCACAATAGGAAAGACATTGATTTACTATACCACGTAGATCAAATGGATTTGGTATATGGTTTTATTTTGAGTTTGCCTCCTCTTGCATAGATTTTATCTGCATGTTATATTCCATAGTCACGTGCTTCTGTGCGGTAGCGGCGACGAATACTACAAAACTTTACTTCGCTCGTGGACGTCATAAAAAACGAGAGTGTTTTTATATCGACCTGGGCCAATTCTAACTGATGCCGTTTGGTCAACAATTACATGCCCTAGGAGGTTTGACGTCGAGCAGGCGGCCGTTTATAAAACTATTGTCAGTAACTTTTGCATAATTTAAGATGGAAGAGGTGTACATATTGCGTCGACCCCAAGTAATTAGGATAAGAGCAGGAGAATGATGATATTCCTTAGTCATCCTTTACGACACCCATGGGCAATTGGAAAATTGCATTCTTACTCCGTCGCTACACGAATAAGGATGTAATTAAGTTGATATTTCATATATACATAAATGAAATAATACCCTATGCCGAAACTGTAATATATAATATTAGTTTGTAGTATAAAAGCAGGCTGGGATTACGCAGATACAGTAAGATATATGTATAGCAAAATGAAATCTTGTTTTGAGGGCAATTTCTAGAGAAATTCCCAGTAACTTGCTTGAAATTTGAAACTGTGTCTCTTTTTTGCGATTCATAAATGATTGTCCTCAGTTTTCTTTTTTGTGTTCCGTAATTGTATGTTTGTAAAGCAAGTACTCCGCGAAGTAAAGAAGGACAAAATCCTTAATGTGGGATGTTGTCCTTAAAAAACGACAATAGGTTCATCCATTCATCTCTTGTCTTAGAGCTACGCTGTTGCCAGTTTTCTATCTGCAGCTGCAGGCCGGTCCGTTCAGGGTAGTACCACACTCACGCAGAAAATCGACATCTAAGCAATGGCAATGTGTTGTTGCGTTTCGTTCGGTGAGCGAGAGAGTCGGTAGACCAACTTTTTCGGTGGGTTTGGGGTTTTTTATTGGTAGGTAGCGGTTTAGCTGTACCCCTGATATTGCAAAAGTCCATGGGAGTGAGTAACATCTTCATCATCATCATCACAACCCATACATATTCCACTGTTGGCTCGGACCTCCACCGTAATGGAAGGCAAATTAATATACTATATATACCACGCTGGTCAGACAGGGGGTGCCCTCGGGAACGGTCGCTTAACTGTTACGGGTTGAGAGCCCTCAGCGCTCACTCACAGTCCGGGTAAAGTTGTCATAGCCATCTGAGGCTAACAAGTAAGTCACACAAAAAAAAAAACGTGTTGGTATAGGGTTTTTACCGAGTTTTCCTTCTCTTGCATAGATGTTATATGCATTTTATATCCCTTAGTCGTCTTTTACGATCACCCACGGGCAAGATAGGGGATGGTGAATTGTATTCTTACTCCGTCACCACACGGATAGCGGGCGTCAGTACCATTTACCATTATATGTTTTGCTCGCTCGTTTGCCACCAAGAGATTAAAAAAATCCTCTATCTCTCTCAGCTATTAATCGTGAGACTTGAATTGAACTACTATACCACGCTGGTTAGACGGGTTGGTATATAATTTTATATCTAGCTATCCTCCTCTTGCGTGAGACCACTCTTTATTACTTGGGACTAAAGGGCGTGTGATGAAGAAATATTAATCTATCTTTGCACATCTGTTTGCTTGGCTTGTAATGAAAACGCCGTGAGACTGTTAAGAATATAAACAATTCATTTCGATAACGGAAAAATAAATCTCTTGTTTTACTAATGATGCTTATAGAGATCTAAATTTTTTTTTTGTTAATTTTCACCATTTGAAATGCTTATCGATATTATCGTTTGTAATTCATATATCCGATTTGTTACGGATAATCTGTCATTTTAAAATAAAACTATTTTCATGGATTTTGTCGCGGTTGTATTTGATTTTCAATTTCTCCACGTTTCGAATACACTTTACGGGAAGACTGACTATGGACCATGATGGCCTCGCTTAAACTACGTACATATACTCGCAAAATCATCATTAATCTGTTATTCTTAAATTTAATTTTCTCTGCCTACCCTGCAAGGGATATGGCGTGATGATATATATGTATGTATGTATGTAAATCTTCTTTGTTAAAGGATAAACCGAGTATGCTTTATTAAATTTCGATCATGATAACAAGTATCGTGAAATTATTTGTTTATTGTTTTATTAATTACTTTATAATGATTTTTAATGTAGAGTATTACATATTTGAAATAAAACTATTTTTACGGATTTTATCGCGTTTCCATTTGATTTTTATACCGGATATAATGTGGAGATAACATATATGCAGGAGAAGGAATACTCGAAATGAAACCCGTCTGACCTACCAGATCTATAGTAGATCAATTACTGATCTGCTTTGAAGGAGAATTTGCCTAGCTATGCGATGTACATAGAGGATTCGATCTTGGTCATATTTTAGTCCCGAAATTTTCGGGATCAAATTTAATGGATCCTGGGATTTTCGGGATTGATACATTGTTTTAAATTAGTCAATAAAAATGTGCGTGAGACGAAACGCACTTACCTTGATTGACGTTTTAACAGCCACCTTGTTTACACGGCTGATTTCACATAGAATACACATATTATTAATTGATTCATACTAAGTAATTTCATTTGTTTTTGTTAACGACCGGCTTATGCGTAAAAATGTGTAAAAATTTCGGCTTCACTTCGTGTAAGTATTGATATTTTTTTTTGTTAATTGGTGATAATCAAATTATTAAAAAGCAAAAATGCCTTAATGATTTAATTTTGTGGTTTAAATAAGTAATCTATAAAGCTTCTGGTCAATTTAATTAAAAATATAAGTACCCATAAACATAAGTAGAAAGAAGTTGATTTTTTGAAGTTTGTTGTTGGTTTCATAAATTATTTACAGAAGTGCCTAGTGTGTCTATTTTATAAGAAAGTTTATAAAAAAAGTATAATTTTGTTTAACCGCCTTTTTGGATATTTAAAACTTAAATATTCTATGTCCTCAAAAATTGATTTTGATATGTTTACTGAATTTTTGTTACCATTTTTCATTACCAATACAATCCCGGGATTATCCCGGGATCCCGGGATTAGAAAAATCAACCGGGATCGAATCCTCTAGATGTACATCAGCTAAGATGATAATGATGAAATTAATTGTACTTTTGTTTATGTTTAATTCACATTGTCGTCACACTTGGTCTGTCTGTGCTACGCAACCAGTTGCATTATCATATAGTACTACATTTACATACAATAACTGATCCACTATCGATGTGTTGCGATTCGTTGCGGTTGTATTACAAATTTACTAATCGTGATTTATTTTTGGAGTTTACTCCTTAAGAATGGATTTTCATATAAGGCGCCCGGTATGAGAAAAATTTGAGGAGTAAAATCTAGTGATCGAATGACCTCGTTACGTTTTTGGTGCGCAACCTATTCTGCGCACCTTTCACTTTCTGTCGTGAGATAATACTTCACTGAACAGTTTTAATAAATTTAAATAAATATATATATATATATATTATTTTTAGTCAAATGAGCTTTTTTTGCGTCTGTTGTGATAATCGTACTTAAGGCGTAAACTCCAGTAGTGCGTCGGAGCTGACACACACACTTTTTTATTTAAAAATTAAAAATCCTCATCATCATCATCATCTCAGCTCATACACGCCCAGTCGAGCCTCCTCCAAACGGGAGGGAAATTAATCTACTACACCACGCTGCGCTGGTCAGACGTGTTAGTATAGGATTACGTTTCAAGTTTTCCATCTCTTGCATAGATGTTATATGCATTTTGTATCCCTTAGATGCCTCTTACGATCACCAACGCGTAAGATAGGTTGTGGTGAATTGTATTCTTACTCCGTCACCACACGGAGAAAAAAAATTCCCACTAGGTGATATAATTAATCATTCTCCTACTCTTATCCCAATTACTTGAAGTCGACGAAATATGTATTCGTACATATTGCAATAGTTATTGGCAATAGTTTTATGACCAACCGCCTGTCTGATGATAACCCTCGTTGGCAATGTAATTGTTGACCAAATGGTATTTGATGGTGTTGGCCCAGGTCGATATAAATAGGAGAGGGTACTCCTCAGGGGTATTCCGTCGGGCCGACTACTGACGTCAAGTCACTCTGCTCTGGTGGTCGGCCCAACGACGAAGGTGACGTCACGGGTGGGTTACAGGTGTGCGTGCTTACGCCCCTCTGTCACCCCGGATGGAGTGGTGCGAGGAGTGCGCCGACCGTAGCCCACCCAAAAAAAAAAAAGGTCGATATAAATAGGTAATATAATATTATACAAAATTTAAAATAATAGGGTCTATGGACCCACGGTCAAAACGCTTTTTGGTTGACGTTTTCTATATAGTAATTATAGTTTATGTTATAAAAAATATCGATAAAATATATATAGAATCTCTATAAAAAAAAATTAGCCTATTATGGATTGCCATACAAGTGAGTCAATCTTCGTGTAGCGAACACTTCAGAGACTTTAAATAGAAAACATCAATAACGATTTAAAATTTATCGAATACAAATGCGAACCCAAGGTATCATGATTAATAATTTATATCAACTTATATACCTTTAGAATAACGTGTTTCAATATTTGCTACCAACTAGGTTTGTATGGAATAAGATTAGTTTAAATATAACCATTCTTTTTCAACCAATTTCACAAACATGCAATTTGTAATTAACAAAATTATAACTTGCAACTTCTAACGGACGCCTTCATCATTGTTTGGTTTAATTATTCTGTACAGAGAAAGGCTAGGAGAGCTCCACTCAGCCCGTGCGGTCATTAATCTTGTTTCTTCACCAGTTTAATGGTGTGTGAAGTTGCAGGAGTGGTTGCATTGAGAGGAGTATCGTTGGGCAACAGTCCACGAGCCTACAATGGTAGGGTCACGGTGGGTGAGTCCGATAGTTACGGGTGCATGGTGCTTTGAGTCTTGTGATGCAACGCTTGATAGGGCAAGGATGTTCTATTGTTGTTTTTTTGGTTAAAAGGTCGTTGGAATTAGAATTTAAAAAAAAAACACATCCTATGAGTTATTTCTATTAAGAAGATTTCATAATATGTGTAGTTTCAATATATATATATCTTCCTATTCTACCAATGGTAAGCGTTAAAGATATTTTTTATACACATTTCGTACAGATAATTTAATATTAAGCGAGTAGATATGACAGAGAGTATTGGTGTAAAGATGCGAAAGGGAATGATCCGATGGTTCGGACATGTGGAAAGAATGCCAAACGAACGTCTGGTTAAGAAGATATACAACGCGAAAGTGGAAGGATGTAGGTACCGGGGGAGACCGAGACTAACCTACCTAGACCAGATTGGTCACGTACTGAAGGAAGGTGGAGTCAAGAGTCTCCGAAACCGGCGAGCGTGTATGAAGAGAATTATGAATGTTGAGGGAGCGAGTGAAGTATGCAAAGATAGAGTTCTCTGGCACTCTGTTCTCTCTGCCTATCCTGCAAGGGATATGGTGTAATGATATGTATGTATGTATTATATTATTCAGATGTTTAAATGTCTAAAATGTACGTATGTGTACTATTGTAGATACTATTTTTACAATTACTAAGCTACCAAAACGCTTAAAATTCTGTTACAACCCATCAATCTCAATTTAGATATATGTACATATATTTATTTAATAGATAACTTTCATATAGTAAATAATAACAAAACAGTTATTTCAAATAGTGGTAGGACTACGCTGTTGACAATTTTCTGTCTACAGCCGCGGGTCGGTCTGTCCGGGGTGGTACCACACTCTCGCAGAAGATCGACGTCTAAGTAGTGGCAATGTGCTACTGTGCTTCGTTCTGTGAGCGAGAGAGCTGGAAGCCCAACTGGGTGTGTTTGGGGATTTTATTGGTAGGCAGCGGCTTAAGCTATACCCTTGGTATTGCAAAGGTCCATGGGCGGCAGTGACACTTACCATCAGGTGTACTGTTAGCACGTTTGCCACCATAAGCAATAAAAAAAAATATAATATCTCATTTTTAAGTTAAATAACCAATGAGTTTAATATATTTATATTCTAGCTGGCTGTTCCAGCAGTTTTGATTGTAATAATATTAACTTTATTAATGTTAATATTATTGTCAATACGACTATTTTTATTATCTTAGAAGTTGTTATGACAACGGTGACTGTACAAAATGCTTGACAGTCTTTGTTATAAAATTTTCTCCGAATTTACCAACATATATACACTGATTCGTCTTCATCATCATCATCATCATGACAGCCCATAAATGTCTCACTGTTGGGCTCGAACCTCCTCCATAATGGGAGGGAAATGACCTACTATACCACGCTGGTCAGACGTGTTGGTATAGGGTTTTGTTTACAGTTTTCCTTCTCTTACATATATGTTATATATTATGCGGTTTATATCCCTTAGTCGTCTCGTACGATCACCCACGGGTAAGATATGGGGTGGTGAATTGTATTCTTACTCCGTCACCACACGGAAAAAGATAATTTGTATTATTCATTTGTAACTACATTATTCAATACACAGACTACACAATAAGCTTTTTTGGAATTAAAGATTAAAAAAAAAATATTATTAGTTTCTAAAATGATCAACAATTTATTAATAAAAAAAAAAATCTTCAGTTTTACAATAGTAATACAAATAAACAATATATGAATTTAAATCAAAGGGCGTTGTATATAGTTATTTATTTTCTTGCAAAAACTCGCATTGAAATTACTAATAATTAATTCTTACAAAAAATTATGTAGCTTATATTACGTGTACATATTGCAACGTTTAAGTCGCTCGAGTTTATTTCGAATTCGAAGTATTATTATGTAGGTGTGTTGTGCTACGCAACAGTAGCGCTTCTAACAGTAGCTATGCACATAATCATATTTAATGACTTAATTCAATTTGTTCGTTAAACGTGAATAATTTGACATTGCGTTATTTTTTTATTCTTGTACTATATAATAAACGAGCAGTTTGATACGAAAATATTCGTTTTTTTTATTTTGTTTATTTATTGCTTATAATTCGGGAAAATTGTTTCTATAATATTATTGGTTAGAAATTTTTGAACGGAGGCTAATAATAAGTAGGGGAAAGGCTTTTTATTAAAAACAATATTCTGCTCTAAGGAAATAATATCTGCATTGCAGGTGACTTTTCAAACATGCAATGATCAGTCATAAATTACATTCAGACACAGAACAATAATTTGTAGATAATACAAAATATTGTCCTGGGTAGGAATCGAACCCACGACATTGGCACGGTAGGTTTTCTTAATCACTACGCCATCTATGGAAGCTGTTTCTGTTCACTGAGTATTCCAATGGGTACACGAATTAAACTACCAGGGAAGCATAAATGCAAGTAGTTAGTAGCGACTTCGACTTATACCAAATATCTTTTGTTACAGTTGGTAGTGAACCTCGCGCTGGTGATTTATCATGCGCTGGACTATACGCACGCGGAGGACGAGGAGCGACTCATCTCGCCCGACCTCGAGGGACTCATCACTGAGATGACAGCATGTGACACCACAGGTAAATAATATCAGGAATCCATGTACATACTGATGGAGTTAAAAATCATGTTCATTGTTATCTAATAGTTATCGTATTGAAACAATATGAAGTGGTCGGCCGAAATTAACTGCGTTCGGCTATCCATCTCCTAGGTGTGGTGATTGTGCCACTGACGACAAGATCTGGGTACCGGTGGCCCGCCCATATGGCGTTGAGAGGTATGTCCACCGTCACCGTTTTACCACCGTATCACTCGACACCGCAGCAGGGTTCATCTATTTCACCTGGAAACGATACAGTCCCCGATTGTACGTTTTCAGCGATCATTTCTCCCACGTACGTGCAAGATCTGGAATGAACGACCTGCTGCTGTGTTTATTGCCTGCTTCTTCAAACGAGGTTTAAGGAGAGTACTTTCTTCACGGTAGGCAACGGCCTAGCTGTGCCCTTGGTGTTGTTAAGGTCCATGTGCAGCAGTATCACTTACCATCAGGTGTGCTGCTTGCTCCTTTGCCACCACCGGCAAAAAAAAAATGTGTACCACAGAGCTTACTCAAACGTAACAGCTCAGTCTCAATTAATACTCACAAAATAATGTGGACAGCGAGCCAAAAGAAATATTCACTTCAATAATTCAAGTTTAAATTTTATATGTAAAGTATATTATGATTGCTGGAAGTCGTGGGATGCGGGCGGCACAGGACCGCACTTTGTGGTGAAATGTGAGGGAGGCCTACGTTCAGCAGTGGATTACAAAAAGCTGAATAAAATAATGATATTAGGTCATAAAATGTTGGTATATATTTGATTACCTCGCAACTGAGACCGCGAAATATTATTAAGTTCAAATATTGCAAAATATTACTCTATTTTTTTTTAGGCAATAATAGGTTGCTATAATGAGATACTTGTTAAAATTATTCGAGGTATCCGGATTCTATTAACAACAAAGTTTCTCAATAAATCCATTATCGGCAATTCACAATGAACTATTTTTATAACCGCACTCAATTACCGCGTAATAGATCGTTTATAACCACGAGAGGTTTGCTAAAGTAAATTCATCTTGCGAAGTCGCTACAGTAAAGTTTTCTCTGTGAACTTTCACTCTATTGACCTTTTTATGGCGTC
This sequence comes from Lymantria monacha, assembly GCA_905163515.2. Lineage (NCBI taxonomy): Eukaryota > Metazoa > Arthropoda > Insecta > Lepidoptera > Erebidae > Lymantria > Lymantria monacha. The sequence goes on from LR991084.1 coordinate 5,712,806, forward strand.
ATGTATAAGTATTTAAGCAAAATACATTTGCTTCTGTTCATATACATTAGTACAAATACTACAAGATTATTTGCTTAATATATCATAGTATAAATGTGCTGTGTGGTAGCAGCTACTAATAATACCAACTCTTACCTTGCTCGTGGATGTCGTAAAAGACGACTAAGAGCCTTATAACGACCTGAACCAACTCCATCTGATGCCGTTTGGTCAACAATTACATTCACAAGGAGGGTTGACGTCTGGCAGGCGGCCGGTCATAAAACTATTGTCAATAACTTTTACAACATGTACTATGAAAGAAGAGTACATATTGTATCGACTCCAAGTAATTGGGATAAGAGTAGGAGAACGATATTATATTTCAAATACATATATCTAGCGCCAGACTAAGCTCTTTTGGGGTCTCGGGGCGACAATGCCAAATAGGCGTATCATCCAGTTAAGTGTACAAAGTGCAGAAAAATATGGTTTGTGATTGATATTAAGATGAAATAAAACTATTTTTACGGATTCTATCGCATTTGTATTTGGTTTTTAATTGCCCGACGTTTCGAACACTTTACAACGTTCATGATCACGGGAGAACTACCAGTTCTCCCGTGATCATGATGGACTGAGGTATTCGAAACATCGGAAAATTCAAAATCAAATGTAAACGCAGTGGAATCTACAAAATAGTTTCATTTTGAAAAATAGTTTTATTTCAAATGTGTAATAATCTCGTAAAGATCAGAGATAATAAAGTAATTTTGATATCATCATAAGGATATCACAGTTTTAGTAATCATTACCATGCAAGAATATTATTATAAACTATTAAAGCATTAGAATTCTAAAGTAGAGCGAATTACCATCTGAATATATTTGCATTGTGCTGGTAGCTGGGAATACCCCACCCATGACGTACATTGAAGCCTCGGTCTGTCGGCTGGCCCTCACGGGCCACCAGCCACTGATTGTAGCATCAGTCTATCTCGCTCCATCGCGCGACAACGGGAGCAACCCTCTACTAGAAAGCGATTTACAAGCGCTACTAAACCTCGGCGACGCCGTGCTCATAGCAGGCGATCTAAACGCCAAGAGTAAGTCGTGGAATAGCCACACCAACAACGCCAGAGGCAGGGCCCTGGAGACTTACGCCACCCGGCTTGGTTTCGATATCATAGCGCCTATTGAACCAACGCATTACCCCTACAACGTCGAGCACAGGCCCGACGTGTTAGACATAGCCCTTCTTAAGAACATAAACCTACGTTTAAGTTCGATAGAAGTACTTCACGAGCTTAACTCGGATCACCGTCCGGTGATAGTAGAACTCTCCCCGCGCTATGGCCCCTCAGGCCCAAACCCTCCCACCACAAAAGTGTGTACGGACTGGAATCAACTGAAGGACAAACTTCAGTCCTCCTCGTCAGTACACCTAGATCAAATCCCCACCAATTTAAACTCCCAAGAGGACGTCACGTCCGCGATCGATTCCTTAACAAATCACGTACAATCACTAGTTAGTGATTGTTCACGGACGGTGCCAGACACGAGCGATCGTTTATGGCGCCTACCCGCTGACGTACGTGATCTGCTAAGGCAAAAGAACGCAGCAATTCGAGCCTATGACCGCTTCCCCTGTGAAGACAACCGCATTCGAATGCGGTCACTGCAGAGGGCGGTCAAACAGGCCGTCCAAGAAGTTCGGCAAAACAGATGGGATGCCACGCTAAGCGAGCTTGAGCCGTCTCACCTCGCCTACTGGCAACTAGCCCGTTCATTCAAAAAGGACACAGTGTCCACTATGCCTCCACTCACCCGCCCTAACCAACTGCCAGCGTTCGAGGACGAAGAAAAGTCTGAATGCTTGGCAGCTAGCCTTGAGCAGCAATGTACGTCGAACACTCAAAACATAGACGCGCGACACACCGAACTAGTTAATAGCGAGGTGGAGCGTTGTACATCGCGTACACCCACCAATACCGACACACCCGACGACCCCCCCCCGCCAGTAACAACTGACGAGGTGGGAACGATTGTCAAGGCCCTCCTCCCTAGGAAATCCCCAGGTTCGGATGGCATTACAAACAGAGTAATTAAACTCTTCCCCCTCTCATTACTCGTTATATTAACAACTATAATTAACGCCGCATTAGCTAACCGTATCTTTCCATCTCAATGGAAACAAGCCGTGGTAATTGGTATACACAAACCCGGCAAGAAGCGTACCGAACCTTCCTCGTACCGCCCTATTAGTTTACTTAATAGTTTCGCTAAAATATACGAACGCGTAATTCTTAGCCGCCTAAGAACATACGCAGAGGCTAACGCCCTTATCCCGCCGATTCAATTCGGCTTTCGCACGCAACACTCTTGCGTACAGCAAGTACATCGAATAGTCGAGTATGCCAGTGTTAAGCTACAACATAGCTATTTCACTGGTATGCTGCTATTCGATGTAGAAAAAGCGTTTGATAAAGTCTGGCATAATGGCCTTATTTTCAAGTTATTAAAGTTAGGTATCCCCCGTTATTTAGTTATAATAGTTAGGGACTTTCTAACCGACCGTAGCTTCCGCTACAGGGTAGAAGGTACCCTCTCCGCACCGCATTCATTAAAAGCCGGCGTCCCCCAGGGATCGGTGCTCTCACCAATTTTGTTCACGCTGTTCACCAGCGATATCCCTCAGCTTAAGAATGTGCAAACTGCACTATTCGCCGACGACACTGCTATCTTCTATGCAGGTCGTTCTATAGAGACAGTGATCAGTAATCTCCAACGAGCGGCTACCGCCCTAGATAAATGGTCTAGGAAGTGGAGAATTACTATCAACCCCATAAAAAGCCAAGCGATCATGTTCCACCGGTGGACGGATCGCCTACACCCAATGGCTTCCTTCCCTCCAATAACAATGTCCGACCAGTCCATCCCATGGACGAAACAGGTCAAATACCTCGGCGTCACCCTTGACAATCGTCTGTCCTTCGGTCCTCACATAAAGCGAGTTCGCGCGCGCGCAGCTTTAGTGTTAGGACGCCTTCACAGCTTGCTGCATGCCAAAGCCAAGCTATCACTTAGTAGTAAAGTTAGATTATACACCGCTTGCGTACGTCCCATCATGACGTACGCTAGTGTTGTGTTTACACAAGCGAAACCCTTTCGGTTACACCGTTTGCAAACATTACAGAATAGGTTCATGCGCCGTGCGACGGGAGCACCGTGGTATATGCGCAATGTGGATCTTCACATAGATCTCGGCCTGCCGACCATCCGGCAGTACATGAAGCAGTGCTCTCGCCGCTACTTCGACTCTGCCGCCACTCACCCTAATCCCATAGTGGTTAGGGCGTCTAGTTATACCCCTTCAAAAATTTCCGCGATCCGCCAACCGCGATTAATACTCGACGAACCCGACGACATAATCACGCTCGCCCAAACGGAGGCATACACAGCCCGCGCGGCCCTGACAAATAATTATCCACGATTCCGTCCTCGCCGTCGAGGTCGGAAGTCGTGTCGCGTTCAAATCATAAACGTGGGAGAACCCACTTTGCCAGCGACCCCCCGAGCCGAGGTCCGTACCCCACAGGGGGTGCCCTCGGGAACGGTCGCTTAACTTTTACGGGTTGAGAGCCCTCAGCGCTCACCCACAGTCCGCGTAAAGTTGTCATAGCCATCTGAGGCTAACAACTAAGACACACAAAAAAAAAAAAAAAAAAATAGCTGGGAAACAGTTTGTAAACGATTTGGATCTTAGACGTTTCTAAATTCTAAGGTGTATCTTGCGATCGCGATCGCGATCGGCTTCCCTCGGTTACCGCATCCATACATCAGCCTATTAGTATTAACTCGTTTATAAGCAAGGATGTAAAGTTGTAATCTCCACGCTGAGCAGGCAGATTGGATATCACAATTAATGTTATAAGGTTCGCTGAAGAGCGCTGTCGCTCATTCTTTTAGTAATCCAACAGCTTGTTATTATGACTACCACAGTCATTTAAGGGTTGTATTCTTAACCTGTCACCACATAGGAAAGTCAAATATTTTTCACCATCATCTCAGTTCATATACGCCCCACTGCTGGGCTTAGTCTGCTCCCCAATAGGGGTGAAATTTATATAAGCTCGCTTTATTTCGAGTTTTACTTCTCTTGCATAAATGTTTTATTATCCTTTAGTCGTCTTTTACGATACCCACGTGCCAGATAGGGGTGGTTAATTGTATTTTTACTTCGTCATCACAGGGAAAATATTTTTAGTCCCGAAGGTTTGTCTATTGCCATATTTAATTTAGCTAATTTTGGCTGATCCAGGTACAAAGTATGATTGGAATTCACATGCTTACAACAGATCAATTCGGCGCAAAATTATCGTTATTGTCATTCTATACGTTCATCTCTTCTAAGTACCTACATATCTAATTTTAATTCAATCGGCCGTAAGAGTAACCTAACTTATTACGCGTATTTATTATGGCTTTCAACTCTTTAAATATTACATAATACAATTATTTCACAGTTTCAACATTTAAAGAATTAACATGCTATTTTGTTAAGTGCTACTAAGTAAACATGTATTTCTCATTAGAGGCAAACATTTAAATTGTTTCAAAGTATTAAAAAAGTCTCGCGTAGCGACGAAATGAAAATAATAATATATTTATTGCCACCTAGCCAAACTTATCGGTGGAAACTGTGAAAATTGCTGGACGGTATATGAGACAAATTTTCCGTATGGTGACGGAGTAAGAATACAATTCACCACCCCCTATTGAACCCGTGAGTGATCGTAAAAGACGACTAAGGGAAATAAAACGCATATAACATCTATACAAGAGAAGGACACCTCGAAACTAAACCCTATACCAACACGTCTGACCAGCGTGGTATAGTGGGTCAATTTCCATACCATTGTGGAGGAGGCTCAAGCCCAACAGTGGGACATTTGTGGGCTGAGATGATGATGATGATGAGACAAATGGGCGCCAGGCGCTCTCCTGGTTATGATAACTGCAATAGTCAACCCTCCTGCCATGCGTAGCGGTTATAGTATTTTTATATTATTATCCCTCTTCGTGATATCTATTAGTTTTGATAGTCTGATCTATGAATGAATGATTTAGATTGTTTTAAATTGTACATACATACATATCATAGCACCATATCCCTTGCAGGGTAGGCAGAGAGAACAAAAAAGAACAAACAAAAAAGAGTTTAAAATTGTAATTGGAATTATTCATTATCATCATTCAGCCTACCGCCATTTACTGTAGTCGTCATATTAATAAAATTTGTAATTCTTCAGCTTATCCACTACTAGGCATGAATCTCCTCCATATTGAGCGTGAAGTCGATCTACAATTGCCTTTTCTTATTGCATTGTGTGGTAGCGGCTACGAATACTACCATCCCTTACTCTGCTCGTGGATGTCGTGAAAGACGACTAAGAGCCGTATGACGACCTAGGCCAACTTCATCTGATGCCATTGTCAACAAATACATTCCCAAGGAGGGTTGACGTCTGGCAGGTGGCCGGTCATAAAATTATTGCCAATAACTTTTATAATATGTACTATGAAAGAAGAGTACGTATTGTATCGATCCCAAGTAATTGGGATAAGAGTAAGAGAATTATGCATTTCCTTTCCTTATAGCAATTTTATCGTTACGTTCCAGAGTTATTTTTTAAAACAGTAGTAAGCAAGAAACAGTAAAACAATCTTACCCGACCGGGACCGATACGAAAAATAAGTACATCAAAATAAAGTAATTAACATTGCCTATTGAATCAAACGTGAATGTAATTACGTTGCGTGAGTGAATGTGCTACCACATTCATTACTATATTAGTTGTCGACGCGCTTAGATGTTCATTAGACTCGCACATTTAGCCGCATGGCATTTATATTATGAGGTAGCTCTAGCGTCAAATTGATATATGGAGGAAGAAAAAAGTATATATTTTAAATTAAGTTAAAAATATATTAAAATCTATACTAATGAAGGGAATTTGCCTACATTTATTAATATAATAAGAATGATTTAAGAATATTGAAAAATTTGCGAATAATTTCAATGTTTAAATCTCCAAGATTTATTATCTATTTGGTTGCAATTTTTTTTTAATCTCTAAGGGAAATAGTAGAAGACAGTCTTCCCGTGATCATGATCACTGAAAAGTGATCGAAGCGTCGGGAAATTAAAAATCAAATACAAACGCGATAGAATCCGTAAAAGTAGTTTTATTTCAAATGTGTAATATTCGCGTAAACAGAAATCATTAGAGAAGTAGTTAGGTTAGGTTAGGAGTAAGTAGTAGGAAATATCACAGTCTCTTTACAATAGTTATTATACATCATAATTTCAATTCATATTGTTCTATTACTGGGCTCGATCCTCCTCCAAAATGGGCGGGAAATTAACTTAATATAACGATTTTCCTTACAGGTTTTTTAGGTTTTATTTTTACCTTTCTCTTAATTATAAATATTAATTGAAAATAAAACACACGTAAATTAATAATCTATTATGGCAATATTGGAGGCAAATCTTAAATACTTCCAATTAAATTAAACCACCGTTTGCGTCCTATATGCGAAGGGCTCAGAAGTTTATTTCAATTATTTATATCTCTCCGTGCACGAATTATAATCCTAAACGCATGGCTTATACAATCAATGTGCACTGAAGCGTAGAAATTTCAATAAAAATAAACCTCTCACAATAAACTCCATAATAAATAATGATTTCCATGCATGATTTTCCATCATCAATTCGTTCTAAAGCAAACAAATCGTAGTTTTTCTTTTAAATTGAAAAATGTTCGCCGCGAACGTGCGTGTGAAAGATGGCATCTAACATTTTAATGACAGGAATTTTGACAGCAATGATTGATTCACGTAACGGCCTTCTTTTATTCCGTGAATTTAATAGCTTGTGCATGTGTGGTCTTGATGCCAATCAGTTTATAACATTTATAAGGTTCAAATTACTGAAATTTAACGTTTAATATGCTTGATTATTCTGCGTCTATATTCTGTACAATGTGTAAACAATGTCGGGTAGATGGCACACATCTCCTTACGAAAATATAATACGAGGCGAGAATTGAATGTCCTACAATATAGTTCACGGTGGTGTAAGCCGTAACACGATTGGAACGGATTTCCAATAGGTGTGGGTTCGAATCCCACTTGTGACAATCATTTTTCGCTCGTAATGGAGTTTTTATAAATTTATAAACTGTCATAGCAGCTTCACTTGCGGCGACAAAGTACCTTTATAATGTTGTTTTGTTTAAATGTCAGCGGTGTTCTACGGTATTAATTATAATAAAAAATTACTACTATCTGCTTTACATCAATTACCTATTTTGTTATCTCAGCAGTTGGTATACCACGGAGACTGTGCCGAACTCGTTATCTAAATTTGTTTGATTATTAATAGATGCTACTCTGTTTCTATTTATAGTAGCGTAATGTATAATAGCCTAAAACTTTTCTTGATAATTAGGTTATCTTACATAAAAGGATTTTTTTGGAAGTATGCAAGGATAGACATCTCTGGTACTCTGTTGTCTCTGCCTACCCTGCAAGGGATATGGCGTGATGATATGTATGTATGTATGTATTTTTTTGGAAACCAAGTTGTACTTCAGATTAGCGCATTCAAACAAACAAACAAATTTTTCAGTTTTATAATAGTAGATATATTTATAGGTCTCTAAATGTCAGCCTCATAAAAAGTTGAAAGTCGCTCAGCGTGCTATGGAGAGGGCTATGCTCGGTATGTCTCTACGTGATAAAATTGGTAATACGAAAATCCGTAGAAGAACAGGTGTAAGTGGTAACCAATATAGCCCGAAGGATTACTACTTTGAAGTGATAATGGGCAGACTACATAGCTTGTCGAACCAAAAAATTAGGTAAAGCTTTTTCAGTGGCGAATACGAAACATCCGACGCAGCGTGGGACTACCCTCTTAGACTGATGACATCATAAAAGTCATAGAAAGCCCATGAATGCACCTGTATTCAAGAGCTTCAAGCACAGGACTGTTCTGAGTGGTATTCTTGTGAGGAGGTCTATATCCAACAGTAGACGTCTACGGGCTTTACGGGATTACAGATATATAATATAATTATATTCATAGTTATATGAGAACTTTCTTCTATTACAAATGTTCGTTTTGTTTTTATTTTATCGTGCATGGAGGTCAGGTTTAATTATCTTTTTTGTTTGTCGTTTATGTTCTGCGTGTGCTTTTACTTATGTTTATACTTCGTGTACTGTAAGTGATGTTAAGGTGATGGCGGATAGATCACTTGCTTATTCTGTACTCGCAAATTTCCGTAGTACCCGTTCCCGTCTCAATGCAGGAATAAAATATAGCCTAAGTTTGAAATAAAACATTTTTTTACGAATTCTTACGAGTTTGTATTTGATTTTTAATTTGTCGATGTTTCAAATACTTTGCAGCGTTCATTGTCAGATGAGCACTGTCAGTTGTGCGACAGAATCTGTAAATATAGTTTTATTTCAAATGAGTAATGATCGCGTAAACATCAGAGTTTTCCGTGTGGTGACGGAGTAAGAATACAATTTACCACCCCCTATCTTACCCGTGGGTGATCGTAAGAGACGATTAAGGGATATACAATGCATATAATATCTATACAAGAGAAGGAAAAACCTATACCAACACGTCTGACCAGCGCGGTATAGTAGGTTAATTTCCTTCTCATTACGGAGGAGATCCGAAGCCAACAGTGGGACATATATGGATTGTGATGATGATGATGAAACATCAGAGTTCATTATAGTATGTCACTCGCTTTCCATTGGTGAAAGTTTTTTAAAATCGTTTCACTGATTTAGGCGTGAAATCGTAACAAACAAACTTATATACGTATTTATAATATTTAGTTAGAATTAGTATTTGTAGTTTTTCAATACCATACGCCCTTCTAAATAATACATCTTTATTATAGCGGATTGTTTGTATCCAACAAATAACAGCCTGACATTTAGAACAATTATTTGAAACCCCACAAAGAACTGTCCTACGTAAGAATTGAACTTATACCTACCTATTATACTACCTACTATTAAGTACGGTATGAGAGCTATACCACTTGTAGTCTTATTTAGTAAATTAAATTCACTACTATTTCTTGCTGTGTGGAGGCGACTACGAATACTTCCAGTGCTTACCTTGCTCGTGCAAGTCGAAGGTCTATATACTCTATATCTAGTAGTAGACGGCAGATGGCTTCATAATATTAATGACGTGAAATGTATTAAGTGCAACCCAAAAATTAGCCGTATAGTAAAATAGTTCTACGCATTAAGGTTACGTTTTTTTTAAGCAAACGGAAACGCAGAACATTTAATGTAAAACGGCCATTAATATTAGATTGCAATCGTTTCGCGTGATCTGTATGGGAACTACAATGACAATGAATGAATGTCTTCTCTAACATTCACAGCGCATTCTAGCGCCAACAACGGTACAACTTCCGACCATTTTGACTGTTGATTAGTCAGCGTTTCTCAAAATGGAGTGTAAATATCGCCCCATAGGGTGTCATGGTTATTTGCATTATGGTCCGTAATAGGTTTATATGGTATTAGATGAGAACCTGATTCAGTTTATGCTTTATGTTATAGTTAACAAGCTAGTAGCTTAGCACGAAACATCTGATATTTGTATTATTTTCATTGCGTAAAGTTATAAGTGACAGTTATTATTTATCATCTGGTGGGCTGCTTATCCGCTATCAAAGTGAATAAAAACTTATAATTTGGACACGTAAAATGTCGCTGCATCTGTTGTTAAATTTTAATTCTCATATTCCAATGTTCCTTCAATAAAAGCATTATATTTGTAAGAATGTACTTATCCATTTTGTAATAATATATTGTCCGAATGAGGGCAGGTGAATAATAAGTGGTAATTGCCGCTTATAGGTTTCAACAATACTAGAAGCATAACTCGATCGCTACTTATTCATATAATATATCTCTTAAAATCTAATTTAAGGAAGGGTATGTCATATCTTTCGGTATATATTTCGAGATAGTAACTAGTTTATTCCGAAACCACACTTTTACTCTGATAGTACTTCCATACTAATATGGAAAAACTCAAGTGATTCACACTTGATTTTTTTCTATATTAGTAGTACCCGCTGCTTTACCCGGTTTTATTCTAGATGACTGTGTTTTATGTTAGACCTCAAGTAATATATCGCTAATCTGCATTAGATTCCTTGTAGAAATTTTGGCTTGTAGAATTTTTTTTGGGGTATTTATATATGGATATAAACATATTACAAAAAATCTAAAATTATTTGGCCTCTGTTGCTCTTATAAACACTTATTAGTGTTTCTTACAATATACTAAAATCGGCCAGTTACAATTTTATTTTTTTTATGATATAAATTATCAATAGCTTATGATTTTTTAAAGATAAATTTATTAGGTAAGAATTGCAATTAAATAAGAATATATAAGACTATTCTTTAACTTTGAGAACTTCTGATTTACCTGTATTGAACCTGTTACCAAGAATACTGACACTGTTCACACTTAATTAGTAAATTTTATTCTAATCTCCCTTTTACTCGTGATGTAATCAATTGTATTTGAATTAAGATCTCTTTTTTTGTGCTAAATATTTGGTATCTTTTGATTTGGTAGTTATTAACACTGTATAGATTGTAGAGAAATGTATTGAATAATAAAAATACATAGAAATATTCTGTCCTATTCATCCTTTCTATGTGGTGACCGTTTACATAATATACAATGCAATAAAATGGTAACGACATCTCTAACAAAATAAGCATTTGAAGATCAGCTGAACCTTCACAAGTTCACTTGATATAGTTTATATATAAGTTAGTTAGTTTTATATATAAATATGTAATATTGTACTGTAATCTTAACATTCATGTTAATCCTATCCTATGCAAATTCATCTCGTTTCACACGCCTCATATAATTTGCATATACAGATATTATCGTGTAATACACGATTCGTTATTAGTTTTCACTTTCTATAGCACAGTCCGGACCAACTTATCTTGTAAGTACAGGCTTGGCGATGCTTAGGACTTATTGGATGTTAGTAAGATATCGTAGACCTTTGCTCTTACAACTACACTGTCGCCTCGAAGTCTTCTGTTAAGCATATGCTTCCTTAACGTGGAGAGGATCGTAATTGCTACACTTGATAGGCGTTTTGGTAATCTCGATTGATGCTTGCGGTCTGCTTTAAGACAACTCACTCAATTTAGCTAACATTGAGTGAGTTGTGATAGCTATCCTAGTAGTTAATTGTAGATCGGGTGCCGTTATGAGATATAGTCTAGACCAGGGGTCACCCAAAAATTAAAATTTATAAATGTTTAAAGTTTTTAAAGAGCCACAATATTTTTTTTGGCAACAATAATTTATGCCAAATGCTCGTTAATTTCCCCGTGTGGCGACGGGAATAGAATATAAAGGTCGTCACCCCTTACTTGCCCGTGGGAGTCGTAAAAATCGGCTAAGGGTCTCACCGGGAGATTGGGCAGCGGCTATCTCCCGGGAAACTTAATAACATCTACCGCGATCGCCAATCCGCTCGCCAAGCGTGGCGATTATGGCATTATTACCCCCCCAAAATAAATATGGAAAATGCACAAAAAGTCACGGCCCCCAGTCACGGCAGTTCCGCTGTTCCACGGGCTCATTTTGGTAGCGGGCCTGTTGGTGGCGGGGCAGGGGGTGCTAGGAATCTCCGGCCGCGATCCGGCTACCAAAAAAATCGACCCTTGGCCCTGGTAACACACAACGTTCGGACGCTTAGGACCGACGAGAGGGTCATCGAACTGAAAGAGGAATTGAGCAAAATACGATGGGACATTGTAGGATTATCAGAAGTGCGAAGAGAGGGGGAGGGCACGATAATCCTCCGGTCTGGAAATTTGCTCTTCTACCGGGAGGGAGATCACCCATCCCAAGGCGGTGTAGGGTTTATCGTTCGTAAGTCTCTCGTAGAGAACGTGGAGAGGATCGAAAGTGTGTCAACAAGGGTAGCGTACCTTATACTCAGAATTACCAAACGGTATTCGTTGAAGGTCATACAGGTTTACGCACCGACTTCGACATACTCCGACGACGTAGTGGAGGCCTTATACGAGGATATCTCGAAAGCCATCCACACGTCCAAAACCCACTTCACGGTAGTTATGGGAGACTTCAACGCAAAACTAGGCAAAAGGACAGACGATGAGTTGATAGTGGGGCAATATGGATTTGGACAGAGAAACCAAAGGGGCCAAAAACTGGCCGACTTTTTGGAGAAGGAAGGCCTCTTCATGATGAATTCCTTCTTCAAGAAACGGCCACAAAGGAAGTGGACTTGGATTAGCCCTGATGGATCCACTAAAAATGAGATAGACTTCATCTTGACGGACAAACGACAAATATTCAATGATGTCTCTGTGATCAGCAGGATTAAAACTGGGAGTGATCACCGCATGGTTCGAGGCACATTGAATCTTCGTACGAAAGTCGAGCGGTCCCGCTTGATGAAGTCTACACTCCGACCTACACCTGTCCAATACCAGAACCCCGATAGCTTTCAACTCGAATTACATAATCGCTTCCAATGCCTGGAAGAGTGCGAATCTTCGAACGATATGAACAACAGGTTCGTGGAAACTGTCCACGCGGTCGGGTCAAAATTCTTTAAGGCCCATCGCGCTACTAGAACAAAAAAGCTTTCTGACCAGACTCTTCAACTCATGGAGAGGAGAAAGGAAATGACGGTACAGTCTTCAGCCGATTGGTCCGAACTCAGGCAGCTTAATAGACAAATCTCTAAATCTATGCGACGCGATATTCGCCGATTCAATACACTGCGTATTGAAGAGGCGATAGAGCGAAATCGAGGCTCCAAAGTGTTCGCACGAGATTTGTCTATTGGGCAGAGCCAAATGACTAAGCTGAAGATCGATGACGGTACTGTCATTTCATCCCAGAGTGAAATCTTGGGAGAGGTCGAAAGGTTCTATGGGCAGTTGTACAAATCATCCCTGAATCCTGTTGTCAGCTTGGTCCAAGACCCCAGATCCAAGCTAACTCGGCACTATACCGAAGAAATCCCGGACGTCAGCTTGTACGAGATCAGAATGGCTCTAAAACAATTAAAGAACGGAAAGGCACCGGGAGATGACGGAATTACCACAGAGCTCCTGAGGGCAGGCGGCAAGCCAGTTTTAAAAGCCCTACAGAAGCTGTTTAATTCTGTCATTCTCGGGGGCGACGTTCCAGAGTCGTGGACCAGGAGTGTGGTGGTGCTGTTTTTCAAGAAGGGCGATAAAACGCTCTTAAAGAATTACAGACCCATCTCACTCCTGAGCCACGTGTACAAATTGTTTTCAAGAGTCATTACGAACCGACTCGCGCGCAAGCTAGACGACTTCCAGCCGCCCGAACAAGCCGGTTTCCGAAAAGGTTATAGTACCATAGACCACATCCACACGCTACGCCAGATTATACAGAAGACCGAGGAGTATAATCGGCCTCTGTGTCTAGCGTTTGTGGACTATGAGAAAGCCTTTGATTCTGTCGAAACTTGGGCAGTGCTGCAGTCCCTTCAGAGGTGCCAAATTGACTATCGATATATCGAAGTGCTGAAGTGTTTGTATAAAGACGCTACTATGTCAGTCCGCATCCAGGATAAGAGTACGAAACCGATCCAGCTGCAGAAAGGCGTGAGACAGGGAGACGTTATCTCTCCGAAACTGTTCACCACTGCGCTGGAAGATGTCTTCAAGCTCTTAGACTGGACCGGACTCGGCATCAACATCAATGGCGAATACATCACTCACCTTCGATTCGCAGATGATATCGTAGTCATGGCAGAATCCCTGGAGGACCTTAGCACCATGCTCAATGACCTCAGCAAGGTCTCCCAACTAGTAGGGCTGCAAATGAACATGGACAAGACGAAAATCATGTCTAATGCCCATGTCATTTCTGTACCGGTCCTGGTTGGGAATGCGATTCTCGAAGTTGTCGATCACTATGTTTACCTAGGACAAACAGTTCAATTAGGTAGATCCAATTTCGAGAAAGAGGTCAGCCGACGAATCCAACTCGGCTGGGCAGCGTTCGGGAAACTTAGGAGGATCTTCTCGTCTAATATTCCGCAGTGTCTGAAAACAAAGGTTTATAACCAGTGTGTGTTACCAGCGATGACTTACGGCACTGAAACGTGGTCTCTAAATGTCGGCCTCATAACAAGGCTCAAAGTCGCTCAGCGTGCTATGGAGAGGGCTATGCTCGGTATTTCTCTACGTGATAAAATCCGAAATACGGAAATCCGTAGAAGAACGGGTGTAACCGACATAGCCCTAAGGATTAGCACGTTGAAGTGGCAATGGGCAGGCCACATCGCTCGACGAACCGACAACCGTTGGGGAAAAAAGGTTCTCGAGTGGCGACCACGAATCGGACGACGCAGCGTAGGACGACCCCCCACTCGGTGGACTGATGACCTCATCAAGGTCGCAGGAAACCGCTGGATGCAGGTGGCACAGGACCGTTATAGATGGCATTCTCGTGGGGAGGCCTATGTCCAACAGTGGACGTTTACAGGCTGATGGATGGATGGATGGATGCTCGTTAATTAACTCAGAATCATTTTTAAAGGTTTTCTTTATAATTTTTTTTTTTTTGCATATAGAACTAAAGAGCCGAAATTTCACATCCAAGGAACCGCATATGGCTCGCGAGCCGCAGGTTGCCGACCCCTGGTCTAGAGTCCATAGTCTAGCCATAGTATTTTGTATTATTTTTTGAAAACAAAACATTAAATGAATAATGGTTCGCAGGGCCTAAAAATCACACTAGAATCAGTACTTGCTAAACATTTTGTATACAATATTATTTAGAAGTTAAAAATGACGAGACCGCTGATTTATGTACGTGCCGGGTCATCTCAGCCGCGTTGCGATCTAGTGGTAGATTAGTAGATTAATTAAAAAAAATGTATAATTGACAATATATATAAGGCTTTTACATAATCATTGATTTGATGTTATATGTTACATCAGAAGGCTTCTTCTGTGTACACTCTTGGTTTCCATAGCCTGTTCTTACACGTCCGACGCTAAAGTATGATAATGTATTATTTTCATATCTTTATCCAAAAATATAAAGATGTACAACTTTTTTTATTGCTTACGTTGGCAAACAAGTAAGCAGCACACCTGATGGTAAGTGTTACTGCTGTTCATGGACCTTTGTAATACCAGAGGCACAACAACGCCGCTGTCTACTAACCAAAACCCACCTATAAATTTGGGTATCGAGCTCTCACGCTCACCGAAAGAAACGCTACAGCATATTGCCACTGCTCAGGCGTCGATTTTCTACGAGAGTGGTTACTAACCCGGAACCAGCCCGCGGCTATAGACAGAGAACTATCAACACTGTAGTTCTACTACTACTAAAATATTACAGTTCGTTCCGGTTGTCTTCTATCTGTCTCTTAAACTCTCACGGACGCACTCAATCTAAATTATCTTGTCATATTGTCTGATTTTCCGTTACGCAGACAGTATTTGTAAACACTGCTTCGTAATCAAGTTGTAATTTCACCATTTATTTACGGCTTCCTGCAATTGGTATCCTATACGTAAAGACGTGGATGAATTTATCGCCTTTTAATAGCTATCGGTGGAAAGTGCAACGTTTTACATAGGCCGTAATTTTACGCCAATCACATTGTAAGCACCTGTCTTAGATTTTAATGTCAACATTTACTTGTTTCTATCTTACTTAATATATAATATCTACCGAATCGAATATAGTATCTACTTAATAAGATTATAATCTGTACAATGTGTAAACAATGTCGGGTAGATGGCACATGTGTCCTTTAAAGACAAAAATATAATACGAGGCAAAGATTGAATGTCATATTTGCGATCCGACAACCGCGACTAATACTCGAGGAAACCGACGACATTATCATGCTCGCTCAGACGGAGGCATACACAGCCCGCGCGGCCCTGACATGTAAATATCCACGATTCCGCCCTCGCCGCCGGGAACGGAAATCGTGTCGCGTTAAAATCTTAAAAGTAGGAGAACCCACTTTGCCAGTGACTCTCTGAGCCGAGGTCCGTACCCCACAGGGGGTGCTCTCGGGATCGGTCACTTAACTTTATCGGGTTGAGAGCCCTCAGCGCTCACCCACAGTCCGGGTTGTCCGGCAGTTGTCATAGTCATCTGAGGCTAATAACTAAGTCATTCACGTTGGTGTAAGTGGTAGCACGATTGGAACGCATTTCCAATAGGTGTGGGTTCGCATCCCATATGTGACAATCATTTTTCGCTCGTAATCAAATTTTTATAAGAATATAGTATACAGCTTCCCTATAAGTTATAAAAGGATAGTATTTAACTATTTTAATGACATTAAATTGATAAGTTCTTATTTCAATATATACGCCCTATTGGGCATGCCAATCGGTCTGACCAGCTATCACTACGCCATCTGTGCAGTCATTGACCTACCAGGTCAATGACTGCACATATGGCGTAGTGATTAAGATAACGACCTACCGTGCCAGTGCCGCGGGGTCGATTGCCACGCAGGACACATGGCGTTGTTCTGAGTCTGGGTGTAATTTGTCTAAAAAAAACTGGACCGAGGAGGTTTGAACCCAGCTGTGATGAAGATGATAATGATTTGAATAACTTCTGATTGAAAAATCTACAAATTCGATTAATATCGAATAAGCATTGTCGATTAGTCAACGTTTTTTGATCGCAAGTTCACGACCGTCTGTTTTCGGCATGTAACTGTTTATTTACAAGTGGGCGATCGATTTGAATCGCATCGAAAGTATCGATTGGGTCGAGAGATGAGACATGTAAATCGGCTAGTGGGTCACATCGGACAGGTGAATAACAGGGTACAATGGATGATATGACTGATCGGATGCTGGGCCATTGTTCTGGTGTATTTTTAACTTGTGAGTTTGTCTTATACGATGACATTATCTTTATTGATCTGACGTGTTGTGATCGATAGTATTTGTATCGAACTAATTTTGTCTTTCTATTCTTTAAAATTGTCTTATCAAATATTTATGGAGACTTTCTCGATGAGATGACATTGTTTGATTTGATGAGATTGTTTAGGTAGTAACTGAAATGCCACTGAAGACAAAGATCGGGTACCGGTGGCCCGCTCGCACGGCGAAGAGAGGTGTTTGCAGGGTGGGTCCAGGGGGTTGCGCGCCGCCTCTTCTGTTGCCCTGTACCGATTTGTCGAGGCGCGACCACATCCATGGTCCACCTTGCAAAGAGAAAAAAAAACGGTAGTAACTGCAATGTTTCCTAAAGTTCCTATAAGCGTTTCAACTATAGTTATTGTGAGTTTTCGGCAAGTATCCTTAATATTGTAACAAATACGACAGGTTCGTTTTTAAGATCACTTGTATGAGATAAGAGATTGTAGATATATTTTTAAAAAAGTAACGAGGCCATTGTAACTTATGGCCTACAAATGGTGTGGTGGTTAAGATACCAATTCCCTATACCAAGTGTCGCGGGTTAAATTTCCACGCAGGATAATATTTTTTGGGATCCATAAGTTATTGTTCTGAGTCTAGGCGTAATTTGAGTCCGTAGAATGTATATTTCTTAAATACCCCGCGACACAAGGATTATCTCGTGGGATTCTCTCGTATTCAACCCAATCATAATCATTCTCCTACTCTTATCCGGCCGATGACCGGCCACCTGCCAGTCGTCCACCCTCTTTGAGAATGTAATTGTTGATCAAACGGCATCAGATAAATTTGAAATAAAACTACTTTTACGGATTCTATCGCGTTTGTATTTGATGTTTAATTTCCCGACGTTTCGAACACTTTACAGTGACCATGGTCACGGGAGGACAGGTCAGTCCTCCCGTACAAACGCGATAGAATCCGTAAAAGTAGTTTTATTTCAAATGTGTAATACTCGCGTAAACATTAGAAGTTATTATGGCATCAGATAAAGTTGGCTCAGTTCGTTATAAGGCTCTTAGTCGCCTTTTACGACATCCACGAGCAAAGTAAGGGTTTGTAGTATTCGTAGTCGCTACCACACAGCTTCGTGGTGCTCCTAATATTGTCAATAAAAATATCTAAACCATTTCGTGCCTAAAATATTTTCATAGTATCGAGAGCTTATTCTCAATTAGTAGGTTACAAGTTACAATGTTTTATTCAAGCGTAATTATTAGACAATGCTAGCGACCACAAGGCCGCCGCAAAAACATCACGACAAAAACTTTCATTTGTGTTTCTTTCTCCGCCTTTTTATTATTATGCAGATCTTTGGAACAATGTGCACGATATTCTCACGACAGCCTTTTTTGTGTGATACTGTTTTAGATTTTCAAATCTAGCCAACCATTTTATGATTATTCGGCCTCATTGTGGGCTATTTATTATTTGAATGTGTGAGTTTTGTACGCATAAAATTTTCTTTAGGATATTCTATGAGCATTGATGTCGAGAAAACAGTAATGGTGGCCAAATTGGTGATGAGTTGGTGATACAATAGTTTATGGACTACACATCGCCCTTACGTCGCCCTAGATAGGTTGTGTAAGATATTTCCATACTAAAATCTGACAAAAATGTCTATATAGAAAAATTGTGCAATAGTAGCCAAGTGGTGCAAGTGAAAACATATTCGAAGTTTTTTTTTATGAAAGCAAGCTTAAGCTCACTTCAAACATTTGATATTGTTAGAGTATTAAATCTGTATAATATGTAAACATTGTCGGGTAGATGGCACACGAATGAAAATATAATACGACCCGAAAATGGAATGTCATACAACAGTTCACGCTAGTGTTAGTGTAGGCACGATTAGAACGAATTACCAATAGGTGTGGGTTCGAATCGGTTAAGATATGGAATATGAGTGTAACAATAATTTTTCGCTCGTAATCAAGTTTTTATTAATAATCAAGCATGTTGAATGCTAAATTTTAGTAATTTAAAAAACCTGATATTAATTTATTATTTATTGTTATTTGTTCATTTTATACTAAACATAATTCTATAAATAAAAAATAACAAAAATATGAATTAATTATAAAAAGAAATTACCTAATTTGTCTTGAAATAATTAAAAAAAAAAACAAATTTACACATACATATGTGCCAATGAAGAGATGAATGAAGAGATTAATCCTTGTTTTACATTTTTCTATTAATAAGATTTGCAATGTTTTCGTCAACTGTGAGCAAGTTAGTAGATAGGTAACGTTTCTATTATAATGAAATTATCATTTGCCTGCTTTTATCACAATTATTTTGATCAACGCAATATGTACTCGTACATATTGCAAATCAGTCGCCTTCCTGTCGCCTACCCTTCTTGGGAATGTAATGATTGACCAAACGGCATTAGGTGAAGTTAGTCCAGGATCGATATAAAGCTCTTTAGTTGTCTTTTACGAATCCACGAGCAAACTAATGCTTGTATTTGTAGCCGCTAACACATAGCACTCAATGTATCCCATAATGAAAATATGTATAAAATTTAAACTGAATTCTGTCTGCTCATTAATATCATGTTCGACATGTTATGTCTATCAAAAGAGTTTGATTACAATCGAAACTTAAAACTATTAACTTTCAAAACTTGCCGCTTTTAAGTTTTTTATATTACATGATAACTTGAATGATTTTCAAATATAATATCATTGATATTACCGACTCAATGTTGAATTATTGTTAACTAAGCAAATCATTATAGAAATGCTTTTTGAAAATATTTCTAAAAAAATAAAAAGGTGCTATGGCGCAACGGCTTCGAAGTACTACCGACCTTTACCTTCCCCGTGGATGTCGTAAAAGACGACTAAGAGCTTTATATCGACTTGGCCCAACGCCAGCTGATACTGTTTGATCAATATTTACTTTGTCAAGAAGAATTGATATCAGACAGGCGGCCGGTCATAAACTATTGCCAACAACTTTGCAGTTTGTATGATGGTAGAGGAGTACATATTGCCTCGACTACAAGTAATTGGGATAAGAGCAGGAGAATGTTGTAGTAAGGAAAATATCCTACTAATATAATAAACATGCAAGTTTGTGATGATTTTGGGATATTTGTCGTTGAATCACGCGTAAAACAGTTGAACAGTTTCGGATGAAAATTAGCAAGTAGATAGACCATTACCTAGATTAAAACATAGTATAGTTTTATCCCGATAATGGGTTCCTTTGATGTAACAGTTCAATTTACTCTAGTTCGAGTAACTTTTTACGTTAACTAAGCTGCTGGTGGAACTTAGTAGAGAATAAATTATAAAATATATGAATTTTCTTGTTAGACAATTCTCTTATTGATGTTCATTAACCTAGATTATTATAGTCATACATAAGTTTATAGTCATACATAAGTTGAATGAAGTATTACGGTAACTATTCCATTACAATCCGGAACTGGTCATAATATCATATCCACAATGTTAGCAATAGTTTTACGTTCAAAAATTCTTATGTTACATTACTAAGGCTATGAGAATTTTTCACTATGTTTCGTACGAACGAGACAAATAAATAGAGGCGATTTCGCGCCACATTCTCTATGGTCAATTACTATTTGTTTCTCTAGTGATATTTATGACAAGTAATTTTAATCTTTGTTATTATTACTTTAGAGTTTGATGTTGAGATTTTATTAATATGTTGAAGTGGCAGGTAATTTAATTGCTCGCCGTGTACGATGGGCAATCTGCATTTTATATGCCCATCATTTGAGTCGGAAACGGGAATGTAATTGATGATGCGTTTATTTTTTTTTTCTATTTACTGATATTTGCCCTAGTTGGTAGTGTTGATTAGAATAACAAATAGTCAGATGTGTGATTCGTAATTGTTTTAATGCAATTGTTAATTTTCGAAATAGTTTTATATGAGTGTTTACTGTTTACTAAATATTTAATTAATTTTATTTTCTACCTCGTTTTTCTTCTTTTCGTCGTATCATCAAAAAGAGAAGGAAATTGGCTTACTATTCTAAACTAATTATACAGGACGATATATTGTACTGTATTATGTTTTCTTGTCCTTGTACTTATATTATCTTACGTGCCTTAGTCATATTATAGTCTATTGCCCGCCGATAAGAAAGGAATAGCGACCCATTGTATCTCCCTAAAAAAAAGTAATTGTTGTATTATAATGACTTATTATTTTCTTTAAATTATACTGTTAATTTATCTTATGTTACTATATTACTTTTTATTTTTTGTAATCTAGATGATCGAGCGTAGATCAGTAATTTTGTTTTTTTGGTAATTTGTTTTTCTAGAAAATACATTATATTAAATGTTACGGAGAAAATAATAATATAATATACAATATATATAAAATTGTTACGGAGTTTCGGAGTATTAAGATTTAATTACATACTGTTGAAATATGTATATCTTTATATCCTGTTGATAGCATTGGCTAAATTTACCTTCATTTTCACTCTAATTATATTATTTTTTTCATTGGCTGAAAACACTGTTAAAACGAGATTTTCACGAAATCACTCGCATAACGAGTACATAAAGATTTTGCACCATCTGCCATCATCGCTCATCTTGTAAGTGATACGAGCACTATTTAAGTCATTGATCGCCAATCTCCTCCTACTCCATGTTACTTATCTCTCGCGAAAAACTACACGACATTGTTCTCGCCGAGGGCCGTACATTATTAACCATACTATATCGTGTTTAAAATATTGTCTTATGATGTCTCGATAAACCATCGTCGCATCAAATTTATACGTTTAGCAAATTTCTTTTTTGCTTTTCTATTTATGAATATTTTATTTTAAAACAAAGACGTTTTATAATATGGATGAAATAAAAATATTTTTACGGATTTTGTCGCAGTTATCGGTTATATACGCCGACGATACACTCGTCACAGCCCGGGGTGGGACGCTGCAGGAGGCGGCACGCCTGGCAACTCTTGGCACCGAGGAGATTGTCAGGCGGATCGAGGCGCTGGGGCTAAGGGTGGCCCTGGATAAAACGGAGGCCTTATTATTTCATGGGCCCCGCACCAGTCCACCCACCGACGCCTCGATCACCGTCAATTCGGTTCCCATCAGCATCCGGGCCCATATGAGGTACCTGGGCCTGGTGCTCGACGGGCGATGGTGGTTCCGGGAGCATTTCCGTCGGCTTGCTCCACGGCTTGTCGGCGCGGCGTCCGCCCTATCCTGGCTTATGCCGAATGTGGCCGGACCCAGCGCTACGTGCCGACTGCTGTACACGGGGGTGGTCCGGTCGATGGCCCTGTACGGCGCACCCGTGTGGGTGGGGTCCCTGACCGTCCGACTTAGGGCTCTGCTGTGGCGGCCACAGCGGGCCATGGCGGTCAGGGCCATACGTGGGTACCGCACGGTGGCGACGGAGGCAGCATGCCTGTTGGCCGGAACACCCGCGTGGGACTTGGAGGCGGAGATGCTCGCCGGACAGTACCAGCGGGTGTCAGTGACGCGGGCAGGGGGCGGCACCGTCTCGCTTAGTGAGGTGGCCGCCTGGCGGGGCGACGCCCGCCGTGACGTTATTGCCCGTTGGGCAATCCGGCTGGAAAGGCCTCGGTTCGGTGTTCGGACCATCGAGGCCTTCCGGCCGGTGCTGATGGAGTGGTTGGGTCGACAGCACGGGGTCCTTCCTTCCGACTGGTGCAGGTCTTGACGGGGCATGGTTGCTTCGGCAAGTACCTGCACACGGTCGTGAGGAGGGAGAGGACACCGTCCTGCCACCACTGCGATTGCGACGAGGACACGGCGCAGCACACGCTCGAGGTCTGTGTGGCCTGGGCAGAGCAGCGCCGTGAACTCGTCGCGATCATCGGTGCCGACCTGGCGCTGCCGACCATCGCTAAGGCGATGCTCGACAGCGTCAGGAACTGGGACGCGGTTGCCGCCTTCTGCGAGACAGTTGTCTCGCGGAAGGAGGCGGCGGGGCGACTCCGAGAGGAAATCCTCTTCGGTGAGACGCTCCGCCGCCGGCGCCTGGGACGGCGTAGGCGCGAGTATCTGCGCCTAATGCCGCCCTAGCCGAGGCCGCGGATGACTGGACCGGGGAATAGTCCTTCACCCGCAGAGACGCAGACCGCGTGAGGGCGACGCTCCGGCAGTTAGCTGGGGCGTCGACGGGGGATGGTACCCGAAAGGGTAACCCGCCAGGCTGGCCACGGAAGGCAAGGAAGCGGTACCAGTGGCCGGCCCAATGGCGATGGGGAGGGAATAAGGTAGGTTATGGGGCCACGCGCTCCCCTTCCGTCGCCCCGGACGGTGCGGGCGACGTGTGACCAGGCCATAGCCTACCAAAAAAAAAAAAAAGTTATCGGTTATATCAAATACGAAATTTCAATAATGAAATTTTGGAAAAAAGAAACGTTGGTATGAAACTATAAACCAACGTTTGAAATAATACTATTTTACATATTCCCGAAGTTTCGAACATTTTTGCCGGGCGGGCCACCGAAGTTAAAAATCGGGTCCCGGTGACCCGCTCGCACGGCGAAGAGAGAGGAGTTTTACGGTGGGTCTATGGGGTCACGCGCCGCCTTCTCCGTCACCCCGGACCGATTTGGCGGGGCGAGACTAATCCATAGTCCACCAAAAAAAAAAAAGTTTCGAACATTTTACAACGTTCGTGGTCATGGGAGTACATGACCGTTGTAAAGTGTTCAAAATGTCGGCAAATTTTAAATCAAATACAAACACGATAGAAACCGTAAAAATAATTTTATTTCAAATGTATAATCCTCGCGTAATGATCAGAAAATAATTTATACTGTTACGTTTCGTATCTACACTTTTCAATGTTTTTATATAATTGACATTAAAAGTGCAGAAACGCGATAAAATCCTTAAAAATAGCTTTATTTCACATATGTTAGACTTGCGTAAAAATCAGAAATCTTTCACTGTAATTTTTAATAATTTATTACTTAGGATAGTTTTCAAATAGATATAAACAAACGCTTAATTCGTACTAATATTTTACGGCGCAAAATAAAATTGGCTTAGCTATGTTAAATAATATGTAAGCAAATAAATTGTCGACAAGGAGAAAATTTATAACAGTTTACTAAACGATGGTAATAATACTAACGCTAAACAAACCGCCTTTCTTTACAGAAATTCAATATTATATATACTCGCTGAAACTTTCTCGTATATTTCTACTTCCAACTGTCCTTTGTTCCCCTGTGTCCATATATCGTAATCACTATCAGATTCGCACCCGCAAACGTCATGGTTCTATTTGTCCATTTTGAGTCGAGACTTGCCCCAACATGAAATTGATTTTGGTTAGTTATATGTATTATTTATGTGTGGGGCACCGTACTTTAAGTAGTTTTGAGGAAAATTCTTGAAAAATAATTATCTAATCCGCTCTGTGGTGACTGTTTGGCATTATAAAGTTTCGTCACTCTTTACTATTCTGATTTTTAAAACTAGTTTGAGTGACCATTCCAGAGATTAGCCAACAGCGTTCTCTAGGGAAACTCTTAACACCAACATACTTATCAAGTGTCTTGATTATGGAATTGTCCTTCCTACCATTGCAGAAGTCTATGTTTTACAGGACACTTTAATAATGAAAGATGAAATAATAAAATCATATATGCATGCATATCTTTTTTTATAAATATCGGCTTGGTTTTAATAGGTTTATAATCCATGCACATATATTTTTTCCTAGAATTATTATATTATATATTAGTCTTTATATTTTAAAAAAATAACCAGAAACAGCAAGCTTTTTATTTGTATTTAAAAAAAATATCGAAACAGCAACACACACAAGATTTTAATACACCTGAAAAAATATTTTAAAGGAAAACTTGCATGCGATCCCTTAAGCACACTCTAGGTCTAGCACATCCAGTAATATCAGTAACTTAAAGTCTCACAACGAGCAGTCACATACTTACCTTTGGACCGTTTACTTCAGTATACACCATCTTTTTCGTGTACATTACGATACACCATTACTTTTCTTGTCCATAAATATCGTAATAGATGATTAAAAGTATTATGAAAATAATACTACATTAATCCGCCTTACCAGCGTGGTATGATAAAGTAATGCGCCCACCTATTTTGGAAGAGGCTCGAATCCCGCATTGGCAGGTATACTTAATAATTTTAATGCTTACATAATAAACACAATTCATTGAAAATATCTAGTAGGTATTCGTCCTGATCTTAATTTAATTTTATGGTCACCCCACTGTATACCGTTACTATGTTTAGAAGTACCTAGCACTACATAATTTTCTCACTATTGAGTGGTGACTGGGTTCGATGAAAGTGTTTATTTAAATTGCATTTAAATTAAAAGCTTGCATTTACTAAGGATTCTGATAAGTACTCATATTTAAATGTGACCATAGACTAGACTAGGTACTAATTGTAATCTGTGACTATGTATATAGAATTTTTATTTACAATCTATGTAATAAAAATATTAAAAAAAAATTATAACATTTAAATTTCGTGGAATTTATGTAAAATGGCATTTTTACCAATACTTTAGTTTCTTTTATATGCAATATGTTCAAAAAATGTTTCGCGTTTGGCAGAGTAGCAAGCGCAAAAAAAAAAGAATTAAAACATAAAAATAGTTTTCATTTGTCGCAAACGGCGTAATGTTTCAGATACCGATATACACTTCAAAGTATTGTGCGTTCGATTCCCACGTAGAACAATACCTTTGCGAACCATAAATTGCTGAATGTAATTTAATTCCAATATATATAAATATTAATTAATTCCTTAATGCAAAAAAAACAAGGCATTCATGAGAACTGCTGACAGAAGTGAAAACTTTTCATAGCATTAATACTACGTGCCTGTGCTTGGGAGCTACCGACTCACTCTTTTTCTTTCTTTTAATTTCTACCTTTGTGTATCTTTCTTTCTCTTGCGTTGGAATATTGGACGCTACTCGTTGCTAAGGCTAACACTCGCGCTGGCCTGTAACAGGTATACTACGCGCATGCATACGAGTGCCAATGCGTTAAATGTTTAACGCAACTTTGTTGGAAGTCACTTTAGAACTTTCACTTCAAAAATTATATGGCAAGTATCTTACCCGCAATGAACGTAAACCTATAACATAATTTTAACGTATAAAATATTTTTACGTTTGTGACAATCCAACGTCTCATTAGTACAGTAATTGTTTTCTGTCGGAAAAATCGCTTAAACTTTTAAACAGTTGTATTTCAAAAGGAAATGTTGGAATGTTCCAGAGAAAATTAATTTATGTTGAACGAGTTTGAAGGTTGTCTTGAGTATTTTATACGTTATTATTAAAACGTTATAGTAATAGTATTGTAAGCTTTCTTTTCTTTTTATGTGACTTAGTTGATAGCCGCAGATGGCTATAACAACTTTGCCCCTAAAGGGGGTGAGCGCTAAGGGCTCCCAGCCTGATGTATTACAAGTTTATTATTTTTAATGTTTTCTATTTTAAAATAATATGAAACTATAAATAATAAATAATTATGTTTACTCATTTTGTAATTTTTTCATATTGTTCCGTCAAAATATTACGAGATGGCGTTAAAAGCCAACGTTACCTATAATATAAAAATTTTGAGAGCCCTCAGCGCTCACCCACAGTCCGGTTAAAGTTGTCATAGCCATCTGAAGCTTACAACTAAATCACACAAAAAAATAATAATATACAAATCCTTAACTAGTAAAATACTAAATCAGTTCGGTTGCAGTGCTATCCATTATTAGTTAACGCTCAAATCTTAGAAATTCCCATCCAACTGCATAATGTTCTCTAAGCAACACAACGACATCCGTAAATGGAAAATTGAATCAATACAGTTTCCTCTACAACTAGTTTATTATAATTTATGCAAGTATATCATTGCGAGTTGATGTTTCCGCGTCTTTCAATTCATTTGCATAATATGTTTTCAGCAATTTGTGGTTATACAATATCATTTCTGGCCCGGCTTCATTTAAAGCAGTGCTGTAGGTCTGTGCTAATACTTATTTTAACCTTCTTTGTGAATTAAAACTATTTTTTTACGGATTCTAGCGCGTTTGTATTTGATTTTTAATTTCCCGACGTTTTGAACACTTTACAGCGTTCATGGTTACGGGAAAACTGGTCCTCCCATAAAAATAGTTTTATTTCGAATGTATAATACACGCGTAATCATCAGAAATCATTATGTTAACCTTTGTTGGTTTATTTTAGCCTTTAAGGAGTATTTTTTCTAGCATAGCCACTTAGAGCGTTTTGAAAAGCGTTTTTTTTATTTATTGATTTTTGGTGTCAAACGAGCAAGCAGCACACCTGACGGTAAGTGTTACTGCCGCCCATGGACCTTTGCTATACTAGGAGTATAGCTAGGCCGCTGTCTGCCAATATAAACCCCAAACCCACCCAGTTGGGCTTCCAGCTCTCTCGCTCACTGAACGAAGCGCAACAGCAAATTGCCATTACTCATACGTCGATCTTCTGCGAGAGTGTGGTACTACCCCGGACGGACCAGCCCTCGGCTGTAGACAGAAAATGGTCAACAGCGTGGTCCTACCACTATTGATTGATTGAGTGTATGAATAAAGACGTATATGTATTTAAAAATGGTAATTAAGTATATCGAAATAGAAATAAGTAATCACGATCGTTTGGTCCAATATCGTACAATGCTTAGTATTGATTTGGGAACGCGTCAATTATTCATCGCCGTATAATCGGACGAGTCAGTTATCGGCCTCTTTTCAATAATCATTAGACACCGATTAATCGATTAAAACAGCCGATTAATTTGAGTCTACGTTCATCGTTAACGTGTGTGAAATTGTAGGGAATTAGGCAAAGGAATGTTGTGTTTTTTTGGTAATCTATTCATTATTCCTTTACTAAATATACTTCTAACTGAATCTTTATGTACATACCTTTTTATTTGTTTGTGGCGGGCTATGGTCTGGTGACACCCAGCTAAATCTGTCCGGGGTGACAGAAGAAGTGGATAGATCCGGCCTGGAATGTACCTCTTTCGGAGAGCGAGCGAGTCACCGGAACCCGGTCTTTGTCTTCGGTGGCTTATGTACATGATTGAACATCATTGCAATAGAAGAAAAATCTAAATGTTGTAATAGTTATGCCACGGCGATCATACGAATATAAACAACGTGGCATATTATATAAATTTTCTCACATTATGGAGAAAAATTATGAATGATACTGCATCATGCAGTTATTATGGGAGTTTCATCATTCACCTGCTCTCATCCCAATTACTTTGGGTCTACAATATCGGACTCGCATATGTTGCAAATTTATTGGCAATAGCTTTAAGTTTTATGACCGACCGACGTCAAGTCGCCTTGGGAATGCAATTGTTGACCAAACGGCATTAGGTGAAGTTGGCTCTGGTCGATATAAAGCTCTTTTAGTGGTTTTTTACAAAAACCACTAGCAAAATAAGGGTTGGTAGTTTTCGTAGCTGCTACCACACATCAAGTATGGCAGAAATTTCATAAATAGAAAAATAACAACTCACAGATATAATACATAGAAATATTAATTACTCGCTCGGTAAGAATGGTACTTCTATTTCCAAGTTGAACAGTACATTATGGTATTTATTTATTGTATACAAAACCACGGGGCAACCCTATTTCTTAGTAATGATTGATCAATTAATATTTTGCTTCGTGCTTTATTTGCGCTGTTCACATAGTGGTATTAATTGCTATCGTTTGCTCAATTATTTTGTTAGTAATTTAATTAATTGATTCGATACATAACCTAGATTTTAAAAATATTTCTAATGAATCCTCTTAGTTAATAATTATTTTTATAAATTAAAGCTTACGCTATTGAATAGTTATTTCTACCATTGATAATTTCTGAGACAATAATATTAAAAGTCGATCGCCATGTGTGATAGGTTAAAATACAATCGCCTTACGGCAAGTTATCATAGAAATCCGATCGATTAATCGGACCACTAGTAAAGTGGGTAATAGTGCTCTCCTGAAAAACTTATAACCCCAACTGTTTTTTCCCAATCCCTTTGTTAAGTGTTGTGAATGGCATAAGCAATATAAGCATATCGTCGTTTTTCCGATTCCACTATGATACATTTATTTGACTTGCCTTGAAATCGAACTTATAACACTTGGCGCTAATGTTATACTATATCGCCTTTGCACCATAATTATGTACAGTCAAGTATAAATTAAACCGTTTATAATATAATTAATTGAAAATTAACTTCACTATGATTTTCTATGCGTCAGTTACCAGGATCACATAACACCAAAACGGTGTCGTCATAATTGGCGCCACGCCAGTCCCTCTCGAATAAATCGACGCGTGCCAAGTTGTCCGAGCTATCAAAGTACCAGGCTGCCAGACGTCTGCAGAGTTTGCGTCATGTATTCGCGTTTATTTATTACTTGATATTAGCTCACCGCAAAATTCTTGAGTCAGCTATGACGCTCTTATATTATGGTGTCCATGGTATGTCTATGATTATTTATACCAATCCAGTTCAGTTTTAGAAAAAATGCAGAGTATTTTTTGATTTTAAAAGTCAGTTCTCCGTTAGCTTTTTTCGTTAAATTGATTACTTGAACTCACAATGTAGAAATTCGTTAACAATTTCTGGTTCGTACAGTTTCAATTTTCTTTTTCATTTGTCATTTTTCTCTTAAACCCATATTTCTTAGTGTCGACTCTACATCATTTTTCATAATAACATAAAAAGTCCTCTTCAGAGTAGTTTTAAATTATTATACGTGACTGGATAAGTAGCTTTTTTTTTTTGGGTGGATTACGGTCGGCTCACTCCTCGCACCACTCCGTCCGGGGCGAGAGAGGGGCGTAAGCACGCACACCCTTAACCCACCCGTGACGTCGCCTTCGTCGCTGGGCCGACCACCGGAGCAGAGTGACTTGACGTCAATGGTCGGCCCGACGGAATACCCCTTGAGGAGTACCCTCTCCTCGACTGACGTCCCCCCCTCGGGTAGGATGTCGGTCTTTCCTCACACGGTCGGCCTCTCGGCGGGTGACGGACTAATTCCTCGATCCAGTCACCCGCGGCCTTGGCTAGGGCGGCATCAGGCCCAGGTAATTGCGCCTGCGCCGCCCCAGTCGCCGGCGGCGGCTCGTGTCGTCGAGGAGACGCTCCTCGCGTACGCGCTCCGCCGCCTCCTTCCGCGAGACTACTGCCTCGCAGAAGGTTGCGACCCGCGTCCCAGTTCCTGAGGCTGTCGAGCATCGCCCTGGCGATGGTCGGCAGCGTCAGGTCAGAACCGATGATTGCGACGAGTTCACGACGCTGCTCTGCCCAAGCGGCACAAACCTCGAGCGTATGCTGCGCCGTGCCCTCATCGCAATCGCAGTGGTGGTAGGACGGTGTACTCTCCCTCCTGACGACCGTGTGCAGGTATTTGGTGAGGCATCCATGCCCCGTCAAAACCTGCAACAGTCGGAAGGAGAGCACCCCGTGCCGCCGTTTTAGCCACTGCATCAGCACCGGCCGGAAGGCCTCCACGGTCCGCACACCGAACCGAGGCTTCTCCAGCCGGACTGCCCAACGGGCAATGACGTCACGGCGGGTACTGGATAATAGGGGTGTCTACTTTGAAAAAACATCGATGTTTTTTTCGATTCGATAAATCGAAACTGTACATCGATGTCTTTCGATGTATCGGATGAAAAAAACATCGAGTACTTTTTCTAAAGTCCTATCAAAAGTGTTACTTCTAAAAAAAAAAAAAAAAGGTCTTTTTTGTGGCATTTATACCTATTCCAATCCCTTATAAAACTGACTTCTAAAAAAAAGGTCCTTTTTGTGGCATTTATACCTATTCCACAGTCCCTTATCAAACAGATTTCTAAAAAAAAAAAAAGGTCTTTTTTGTGGCATTTACTGGTTATCATCGTTTCAATGTTTTATGAAAAAACATCGATACATCGAGTATTTCGATAGCTCTTCAAAACATCGGATCGATTCGATGTATCGCATTGTAAACATCGATGTTTTCGATGCATCGATGTATATCGAATATCCCTACTGGATAAGTACCTGAGGGGACGTCCATTAATCACGTGATCTTTTTTTCTAGCATTTTTAACCCCCCAGACCCCCTGACCACCACTACCACCAGACCTTTGGTGATACGTGGTAAGGTTTAAGACTATGAATGTTTAGGACTTTGTGATTTTTGTCAAACCCCTCCAAACCTCACGTGATTAATGGACGGCCCCTAAACTGCTATATTTAAATAGATAAAAAGTAAATTTCGTTACAATGATAGGTATTTTGTATAATAATGAAAGCTTATAATTTTTAAATAAATTTGATCGATATTTAATATCATAACATATTACTGATTCAATAAAACAGTTTAGTGATATTTTTAGAGCTAATAAGGAAATGGCTTGATTGTTATAATTAAATTAATTGAATAATAAAAATATGATCTACTCGATTAGGATAAGCAGAGGCATCATTTCTAACCAACAGAGCCTCATAAACTCGCGCAGGTATAATATAACAAAATTCTAATGTACATATTCAAGAATTGTAACTAAGAATAATATATATTATATAATCAGTAAAAGATTTTATTAATAAATAACCTTTCCTTCATCCATCATCCATCCATCAGCCCGTAAACGTCCACTGTTGGACATAGGCCTCCCCACGAGAATGCCATTTGCAACGGTCCTGTGCCACCTGCATCCAACGGTTTCCTGCGACCTTGATGAGGTCATCAGGCCACCGACTGGGGGGTCGTCCTACGCGGCGTCGTTCGATTCGTGGTCGCCACTCGAGAACCTTTCTTCCCCAACGGTTGTCGGTTCGTCGAGCGATGTGGCCTGCCCATTGCCACTTCAACGTGCTAATTCTTCGGGCTATGTCGGTTACACCCGTTCTTCTATAGATTTCCGTATTCCGGATTTTATCACGTAGAGAAATACCGAGCATAGCCCTCTCCATATCACGCTGAGCGACTTTGAGCCTTTTTATGAGGCCGACATTCAGAGACCACGTTTCAATTCCGTAAGTCATCGCTGGTAACACACACTAGTTATAAACCTTTGTGTTCAGACACTGCTGAATATTAGACGAGAAGATCCTCCTAAGTTTCCCGAACGCTGCCCAGCCGAGTTGGATTCGTCGGCTGACCTCTTTCTCGAAATTGGATCTACCTAATTGGACTGTTTGTCCTAGGTAATCATAGTGATCGATAACTTCGAGAATCGCATTCCCAACCAGGACCGGTACAGAAATGACATGGGCATTAGACATGATTTTAGTCTTGTTCATGATCATTTGCAGCCCTACTAGTTGGGAGGCCTTGCTGAGGTCATTGAGCATGGTGCCAAGGTCCTCCAGGGATTCTGCCATGACTACGATAGCCTTTTATAACCTTTCCTTATATTATACATACATACATATCATCACGCCATATCCCTCGCAGGGTAGGCAGAGAGAACAGAGTGCCAGAGAACTCTATCCTTGCATACTTCACTCGCTTCCTCAACATTCATAATTCTCTTCATACACCCTCGCCGGTTTCGGAGACTCTTGACTCCACCTTCCTTCAGTACATGACCCATCTAGTCTAGGTAGGTGAGTCTCGGTCTCCCCCGGTACCTACATCCTTCCACTTTCGCATTGTATATCTTCTTAACCAGACGTTCGTTCGGCATTCTTTCCACATGTCCGAACCATCGGAGCATTCCCTTTCGCATCTTTACACCAATACTCTCTTTCATACCTACTCGCTCTCTTACGTCATCGTTACGAATGCGGTCGGTCAGCCTAACTCCACAGATTTTCCGCATAGATCGCATTTCGACCGCATTAATTTTACTATCATACTCTTTTCTGCATACCCAACTATCGCTTCCATACAGTAATGTTGGGACAAGCACTGCGTTATGTATTGCTACACGTGCCTTCTGGCTGAGGTAGTGGCTGCTGAGAAGTTGCCCCAACGCTCCGTTCACTCTATTTCCCGCATTCACTCTTCGCTCTATATCAGTGGTGTACCTTCCATCTCGGCTAAATCCACATCCAAGATATACAAATTCATCCACTTGCTCTAGTACATCATTACCTATTGTTACTCTTACATCTGTTCTGGTTTCATCTCTTTCAAAGACCATTATTTTGGTTTTGCTCACATTCACGCGTAGACCCCTTTATTCCCTCCTTATATTATCATATTTAATATACATAAAATTAAGTAATATCCTAAGCAAGTTAAACAATTTTAATATTAAATAGTGCAACTAATCTATAGTTATCAAATTCTGTCGGGCGTCCCGAGACTCACACGTTTTTTTTTCTTTTTGATGCAGTTATCTAAAACAAACAAAGTGACCTCATTCCTAAATGAATCGCATCAATCAAATTATATTTAGATTTCAGTTAGTTTGAATAATTGCCACTTAAATCTTCCATTGTTTCGTTCATTGGTTAGGAAATGATAATTACAAAAATCATTTCCCCTTTATAGAGGATGTTAGTTTATGTCATCATTACTTGGCAAATTGCCGGTGGACGTTTTAAAATAATAAGTAATGCCAACAAATGTGCTGTGTGCTAGCGGCTACGAATATTATCAACCATTTCGAGCAAACTCATGGACGTCATAAAATACGACTAAGAGGTTTATATCAATTTAGGCCAATTCCATCTGATGCCGTTTGGTCAACAATTGCAACCCAACCCAAGCAGAGTTGACGTCAAGCAGGCGGCCGGACATATAACTATTGCCAATAACTTTTGCAATATGTATGATGGAGGAGGAAGTACATATTGCCTCGATCTCAAGTAATTAGTATAGAGCTAGAGAATGCTGATGATGATGACAAATAATTGCTATGTAGCCCTGTGTGGGATTCAAATCTACGATACTTGGCACGGTAGATCAGTAACTTAACGCTTACGTTATCTGTGCAGTTGAATAGATGCGAGTTATATGTGGTAATCATTTTTATACTCGCAATTAAGTTATAATAATTCTGTAATAAATATCATCATCATCATATCAGCTCATATATGTCCGACTGTTGGGCTGGAGCCTCCTCCATAATGGGAGAGTAACTGAACTAATATACCATGCTGGTCAGAAGTATTGGTATAGGATTTTATATCGAGTTTTCCTTATCTTGCATAGATGTTGTATGCATTTTATATCCCTTATTCGTCTCTTGCAATCACCCACGGGTAAAATAAGGGGTGGTGAATTGTATTCTTACTCTGTAACCACACGGACTAATAAATATAATCATTCTAAAATGTAACCAGCTGTATATATATATTATGATTTTTACCATTGGCAGGAGCCGTCGTCCGTCACCTATGACTGATCAGTATCATCAATTCTCCTTTTATTTATTACACCTCTATATTTTTGACCGTTGAAATAGTAATTACTTCATTTAAAACATGAGTGTTTTGTTAATGAAAATAAAAACTACCTGATGATTGTTCGACACACTAACCTGTTCTGAATGTAAAATAATTAAAAAGTTAATGAAAATAATTGAAATGTAAAATTTAAATTCAACTATCGAGCTTACTTTATAAACGTTTTTAATTTTGAAACAACAATTTGCATTTAATATAATAAAAAGTAAAATAAAAGGAAATTTCTTTAAATCTTAGTCCCACATAGTGGGTCCAATTGTCAATATAAACCATTCTTGAATCCACTTCAAAACACACAAAAAATCCTCAAAAACGATCCAGCCATTTAGTAGTAGTTCAGTTACATAAACAAGTACAAAAGGCATATTTAAAGATGTTCTATTACCACTGGTTAAGGGATACACCCAAATTGGGCGTCTTACAGAGGGTTTTACTGATCCCTTACACTATATAGGAATTACAGATAGCCCTTAAATTATATTTTTTATATATATTTTTTAAATAAAACGTTTTGTACGGATTCTATAGCGTTTATATTTGAATTATAATTTCCTGACTATTCCGAACACTTTACAGCGTTTGTGGTCACAGGAGGACCTCCAGTCCTCTCGTCCTTAATGTATTAAAAATCAAATACAGACGCGATAGAATCCGTAAAAATAGTTATATTTACAATGCGTACAACTCGCGTAAATATCGAAAACTATTATTTTTTTTTTTGTTTATTATTTTGTTAATTATTTTATAGACATCGGTCATCCAGATATTAATATTTGCCTCCTTATATCTATCATAATTATTAAGTTGACATTCCAATCCATCATTTTCTTCAAAGTTAACCATTATAAAATTATTATCATATAAGATTAGGTTCCCACGTGACGATGCAATAGGACCATTAGTTGGGGGGGACACTCGTTTAAGGGCATATAACCACCCACGTGGTTCCCAATTAAAATTACGTTATACAGATAAATCGTGATATCATAATGTACAATAAGTGGTATTAAAGGTAGGGTTGTCCGAAAAAATAATAACGTTATTAATCTGACTTCTATGACTGCAGATGGCGTAGTTGTTTAAACATTGATCTACTGTGCTAGGTGTCGTACATTCGATTCCCATTTAGGACAATATGCGATCTATTTATTATTGTTCTAATTCTGAGTGTAATTTTTGTTTGTTAATTATGTATTTGTAAATTCCACTTGCATTACAATATATATTATTTCTTTAGCTGTAATAGGGAAATAACCCATGGCTTTAAAAAAAAAGCTTTTTATTACGTAGGACTAAGGATTGTTTTCTTGTTTGGGTGTTAAAATTTCAGCAGATCCCTTAGAAAATAAAAGCGTGAAAGTACCAATGGAGCAATGAGACGGATTGTAGTTCGCAAAAATGAATTTGGTGTTATTAAATAACTTCAGTTAACAGCTAGCAGAGGGGCCAATGACTGAGAATTAGATAAGCCAATAGCAATTAGAAATCAATCAACACCGGCCACTAAATTATTAATCAAGCTTCTGGATTAACGAGGGGTTAGTGGCGCTACAAATCGCAAATTATGTTGCTTCATTGAAAGATTATAAGCCAAGTTAAATTCATTAACTCTCTCTCAAGCTTATTTTTTATTAAAAAAATCAACATCCGTACAAAGGAATAAAGCCTTGTATCGCTGAGGATTTTATAAACATGCAAATAATGAATACAAATTATATTATACTTAGATTAACAATTATTTATGTATCGCGAAATGGATCTTGCGTGATATCAAACTCACGACACTCGACACAGTACTCTTTTGCTTATGGTGACAAATAAGCAAGTAGCACGCCTGTTGGTAAGTGTTACTGCCGCTCCTGGACCTTTGCAATACAAGGGATACAGGTAGATCGCTGCCTACCAACCTAAACCCACCCAGAAAGTTAGACTTTCGGCTCTCTCGCTTACCAAACGATGCGCTCGCAGCATACATACAGCAAACGCTCAAACGTCGATTTTTTTTCTGTGAGAATGTGGTACTACTCCCGAATGTATCTGCCCGTAGACCGGTCCATAGTTGTAAACGGAAAACTTTCAACAGTCTGGTCATATCATTACTAAACTAATATGATAGACCGATATTTAAGCTACTACGTTACCTGTGTATTTATTTTAAAATTATCTTCTTGCACTGTGTATTCTAGTATGTTAGATATAATTAATTAATCTCGTTTGGTATTTACTTCACAAAATTATTTAATTAGTCATAATCGATAATCCAAATTAATGTCTGGTCTGTGATTCTAGTTTAGTATTTAAAGTTATTTTTGTTTTTCTAAGTACCATTTCCATTTGTGTTAAAGAAAGATGTAGCATTTTATACGCACATGAAGCTCACTTTAGTGACGGATTAAGAAAATGATCTAAATGTCGAATAAAGCCTCAGACTTTCTAAATTCAATTATTGTTTTAATTCAAGAGTATAAATTTCACGAATGTGAACCCTATATGAGCCTAAACAAATTGTACTGACCGTTGAGTCATTGAGCCGTGACCAATGTTAAGAGCTGGCCGATAATAGGTCAACGGCGCCGCAATGTGCAAATATAATCGCCTGCGCAACATCATTAATTCATTACGCATTGACGCTATCGATTTTGTGCTATGGATATGTCGATATTTTATCGATAGATGTCGATATTGTTGCAATTATCGATAAACGTTGACAGGAGTTTTTGGTGGGAAATTAAAAATGACATGTGGCGCTTTGGAATTTTATACAATGTTTTAGTAATTTTGTTGGTATTTTATGTAATGTAATACAGAAAGAATGCTAATGTGTGGTGAATATTATATAACAGGGGTTTACATTTATTTTTATGTTCTGTCTAAATCCCCAGAGGAATCGATCTGACTTACTGACAGTCAGTGACTATGATTAAGTTACTTAATGTATAGAAATAAAATCAATGAATTTTATAATTTGATTTAAACTGGTGACTTCGTCGCCAACATATTAATAAAATTAAAAAATAACGGTGACAGATTTTCTTTTCTCTTTCTTTTTCGGATAATTACTCTTTGGATTAATTATTCACTTGGTGATGATTCATTAACATTTGAAATAATCTTTGGCATTTCATATCCGCAGTGGATCCGTTTAACTTTATTGCATGAATAAATATTATTATTTATATATTCTTTTTCATAATGAGTGCGAAATGGTTCTACTATAAACCGTTGATCTAAGGACTTTACAATTTGTTTCAAGTTGAGCGCTTGCTCCACATTTAAATGTTATACCTGCCAACAAATCTGTACAATGTTTACTCTTCTCTCTCTTGCTCTAAATTGACATAAAGATTTTAATCCGCTTTTAAAACACCCACAATTCGTGTATAGTTTAAAATATATATTTATGACCTTTACCATACCATTTTCACTTGAGCAACAAAGGAGCTTACGTATTATCTACCATCATATTTCACCTAAGAAATCCCTTTATATTATAAATTTCACCTTCAAATTTAACATACATAAATTGTAAATGCTTAGTCAGCATAAACTATTTCGCTTCGTCGTAAGATAACGTAAAGTATAATCGATGTCACCATTATCCTTTGTTTTGAAACAATATTGAATTATGATAGAATTTCTAAACATGTATTTTAAGCAGTAGTTGTATTTAAAGACAATACTTATACGATACAAATTGCACAGATAGTGGTTGAGATACCGACCAGCCAAGTAGAGGTTTGATTCCCATGCAGGATAATAACTTTGTTAATAATTAATTCATCATCATCATAGCCCATATATGTCCCACTGTTGGGCTCGGGCCTCCTCCGTAATGGGAGGGAAATTAACCTACTATACCGCGTTGGTTAGGCGTGTTGGTATAGGCTTTTGTTTCGAGTTTTCATTCTCTTGCATAGATGTTATATGCCTTTTATATCCCTTAGTCGTCTCGTACGATCACCCACGGGTAAGATAGGTTAGTGGTGAATTGTATTCTTACCCCGTCACCACACGGATAAGAAATTAAACAATACTTACATGATACAGATTGCATAGTGGTTGAGATACCGACCGGCCAAGCGGAGGGTTGATTCCCATACAGAACAATAACTTTGTTAATAATTAATTGTATCCGCCTAAATGTACCAACGTTTATTTATTGTCTTTTTATTTTATTCCTGTACCCATAGGTACACATATGGTGTACAATAAAGAGTTATTATTAATATTAATAACTTGTGTGATCCACAGGATGTTGTTCTAAGTCTGAGTGTAGTTAGTCAATTTTTTTTTATATTGATTTTTTATTAGTAATTGTGTAATTCTTTTGCAGATGATGATGAAGAAATCAGTGTATTATCAGAAGGTTCAGAGACTTCAGAAGGTGGACGTGCCGATACGGACGATGAGGGTATCGAGCGAGATTCGGAGCCTGCGCCGAGAAGACGTCGAAGACGTAGGCGGTTCATGCTCAAGGATGTTGTCGAGGTAAGTGTAAAATTTACGGAATATAAAAAAAACTATAGACCATTATAAATTATCGATGTGCTTTTTGACAAATGACAAATGATAGATTACACATACAAACATATCATCACGCAAGCAGTAAGCAGAGAGAAAAGAGTGCCAGAGAACTCTATCCTTGCATACTTCACTCGCTTCCTCAACATTCATAATTCTCTTCATACACGCTCGCCGGTTTCAGAGGCTCTTGATTCCACCTTCCTTTAGTACGTGACCAATCTGGTCTCGGTAGGTTAGTCTCGGTTTCTCCCGGTACCTACATCCTTTCACTTTCGCATTGTATATCTTCTTCCAGACGTTCGTTCGGCATTCTTTCCACATGTCTGAACCATCGGAGCATTCCCTTTCGCATCTTTACACCAATACTCTCTTTCATACCTACTCGCTCTCTTACGTCGTCGTTACGAATGCGGTCGGTCAGCCTAACTCCACAGATTTTCCGTAGAGATCGCATTTAGACCGCATTAATTTTACTTTCAATGTTGATATTATTATTAATATCGATGACGACGTCTTCAGGATGAACTAGTCTTTAAAATTAATAGCATTAAATATATTCTTCAACCCATCCGTGTGGTGACGGAATAATAAAAATACAATTCACCACCCCTTATATTACCCGTTGGTGATCGTAAGAGACGACTAAGGGATATGAAGTGCATATAACATCTATGCAAGAGAATGAAACTGGAAACAAAACCATATACCAACAAGTCTGACCAGCGTGGTATATTAGGTGAATTTCCCTCCCATTATGGAGAAGGCTCGAACTCAACAGTGGGACATATATGAGCTGAGGTGATGCTAGTATTCAAAATTAATAACATGAACTGGTTTTCAAAAAGAATACTGTTACTGGTGTCTATCAAATTAATAGCAATAAGTATAGCACTCCACGCAAGTGAATCTGCTGGCACAGCTAGTTACGTACATAAACTAACTTCAAATCTGATTTCAAGTAACTTGGAGGTATAAGTCATTAGTCATTTTATAAAAGCGCTCTGCGTGAGGTCTTTTGATTGATTAATTTGCTCTAGTTTTAAGTAGAAACGGTACATTATGAACAACATAAAATACATTACCTGTATCCGTATTATTATATCCAAATGTATGATATTTTTTTTTAAGGCACCACAGTTACATACAACAGCATGCATATATACATTCTAAGGTATACACAACTAAGGCATAAATGCTTGTTCAGCGGGAGACTTTACAAATATAAATTTAACGGACTTAAATAACAACCAGACAATATTTTTCGGATCGTACAAAACCACAGTAACTGTAACTATATATGTAGATCCAGAACACGTATTCTTGTAGGCTCGTTTTTGGGCATGAGACTACTTTACATTGGATGAGAAATTGGCTTAGCGCTGTGTTAGTGGTTACGAATAATACCACCCTTACTTCACATTTGGATATCGTAAAATACGACTAAGAGCTTTATATCGGCCCGTCCTAACTTCACCTGATGCCGTTTGGTCAACAATTACAATCCTAAGGAGGATTAACATCAGGCAGGCGGCCGGTCATAAAACTTTTGCCAATAACTTTTGCAGTATGTACGATGGAATAGGAATAAATATTGCATCGATCCCTACTGTGACTTAAACAACTTTATTGTTTTACACCATAGCGTCAGTTAAACTTTAAAAAAAAAATTATGGTGTAGACAAAAATCAGTTATATTAACTATCAGTTATATCAAAGACTGTTAATAAGCAAATTTATCATAACTTGTGTAAACCTAATAAATACCACTTATACTGGGCATAGAGCTACATAATTACAATTATAGAAGTAAATATCGGAAAATCTAAGTAATTAATATTGAGTTGCAAAGTTTTGAGAATACCCAATAATAGAGGTATTTCAACGCATAAGTGTCGGGATCTAATTGTAATTATTAAAAAAAGAATTTTAACACATTTTTAAGGCCCACTTATCTATGTTTCACTGTAAGTAATTATTTTATACGATATCCTATACATAGAAGTCTATTGACAATATTAAAGTATAATATTATACATATTATTTTTAAAGATTTCAAGTGATAAAGCCGAGGGAACCTAAGCAAGTTCCATTGAACCCATAATAATATATCTGATATTTGTTTTTTAGTTCACACTGTCGACTTTCACGAAGTTTATTGAATGGAACGAGCTTTATCGAATAAGACTGGGTGTTCAATCTTTACGACTTGGACGACATCACTATGAATTGTATTAGATAGATGTTACTGGATTAGATAAGGGACGTCATGCATTATAACGACCATACACACACTTCAATTAAATTAGAACATATAAATTTTGTATGAGTGCCAACAAATAGATAGAATAATAAGTTTGGATAAATGTAGTAAGCTGGTTGTTACAAAGAATTAATGTATTTTATGGTTTGTTTTTTTTTAAACACGAACTTGCTTGCTTTCTTACTAAGGAAATAATCCTTGTATTGCGGGGGACTTTTTAAACATATAATTAACGCAAACAAATTACACCCAGACTCAGAAAATCAGTTTGTGTATTGCAGAAAGTATTAACACTCGGCACTGGCATGGAAGGTCGGCATTTCAACCACTACGCTATCTGTGCAGTTGCAGATGAATAAATGCATCTATTAAAAATAAAAATGGCACACGATGGAAGTAAAATGATACAGTATTATCGACAGTTAGGTGTGCATAATTTTTAGTTTATGTTGCTGTGTGGTAGCGGCTGCGAATACTACCAACCCTTACTTTGCTCTTGGATTTCGTAAAAGACGATTATGAGCCTCATAATGACCTGGGCCAACTCCATCTGATGCCGTTTGGTCAACAATTACATTCCCAAAGATGGTTGACGTCTGGCAGGCGGCCGCTCATAAAACTATTGCCAATAACTTTGCAATATGTATCTACTATGAAAGAAGAGTAATTGTATCAACCCCAAGTAATTGGGATAAGAGTAGGAGAACGACGAACGGTTGCGTGTGTTTAATTTTTCTTTATAATTTGTCTTTATTATTTTGTTATTGCAATAAAGAATATGAAATGTAAGAGTCACTGCATTTCTCTTAAAAAAATATTAAATATTAGGAAATACGCACATAAGCTAGATAAATAAACATTTTAATTATTCATTAATTACTTTTGAATGGCCTAGATTATGTTTATCTATTTATTTAGTTGCATAAAAGTATGAAAGCGATAAAAGCATGTCTCACTTCTCTCCAATACTTGAAAGTAAGAGAGATTTCTCCCTTTTTACGCGATACATTGTTCACTCTCATTGCAGCAAATAATTTCAAAGCTCTCCCATAAAAAAATCACTTCAAAAACTTTAACTGTAAAATAAAAATGCATAAAGATTTTCTAATCGAATTAATTAGTACCTATATACAAATTTATAAGTATTATTAACTGATAATACTAAGATCATCTGAATGTATACCGCGCAATTAATCGTCCCATGTCATCATCATCTCAACCAACATCAACAACAACAAGTCCCACTCCTCAACAATGGGAGGGAAATTAATCTACTATACCCCGCTGGTCAGATTTGTTAGCGTAGGGTTTTATATCAAGTCTTACATTTCATATTATTGTCTTAATCGTCTTTTACGACACCCACGGATAAAAAAGGGGTGGTGAATTGTATTCTTACTCCTTCACCAAACGGAAAATCTACAATAACATATGGGAGTTTGTTATTTGAACATATTTATCTAATAAAATAATATTGCTCCATTAAAGTTGACATTATGTTGAAATCCCGCATGAACCCTGTACTTTAAGAGGCTACAGTATCGACTATTGCATCACTTATAATGGTGCGATGTCATATGCTTTCTCTCGGGTACGTATTAGGAAGTTGTTAGCGGATAACCTACGCTTTATAGGCTTATGATGGACTTGTTAAGTGAATACGATGGCATAAGGGTCTGGGTGCACTTGTGCGGTGTATCGACAACCTGTAGAGAAAAATATCGTTTTGAGTTTGAAAGGTTTTGCTTCCATCTTATTAATGTATTTAGAAAAAGTAATCTATTGTTGCTCCTATGATTACGGAGTAAGAATACAATTTACAACCTCCTTTCTTGATTATCAATATCTTCAAAGAGGGCCAAGTGATATGATATGCAAATAGCATCTACGCAAGACAGGAAAATCTTACCAACCCGTCGGACCAGCGTGGTATAGTAGATCAATTTCCCTCTTAACTCCAACTTCAATCTGTTTTACTTTTGTGATACAGTGATGCGTGCGCATCTTATATGCGGTCAACTTCAACCTGTTACTTTTTTGTTACAGTAATACGCGCGTATCTTAAAATTTCACTCTCGTCATTTTTTCATAACGTGTCTAAATAAGTATAACTTCAAAAAATACGTAATAACATGTTAGCTTCTGGAAAAAAATCAACGAACTTGTAAGTTTTAAGTCCTCCTCCTTATAATGTCATCATTTAATATCTTGGCTAGAAGAAATGCTATTTCAACATGGCTTTAATTGCATATACCTATATAGTATGTATTTAGAACATACGTATGACGTATTTTAATGTAGGTCTAAAACGTCGTCTGAAATGTACTGGGCTCGAGGCTCCTACATATTGGAAAGTAAACCTATAGTTATATTTTGAGTTATCCTTCTTTTTCAGTGATGTTATATATTTTGTCTTTTGTCTACAATTATATACAAGAAAGTAAGGTTTGGTGATTATTATATTCTTACTTTGTCATTACACGAATATTATGTATTACACATCAGTTAGTTGAGACCCTAAAGCTTTATAATTTGTATGTAATAAGATAAGTGTTGATCTCCAATATCTATGCGTTGTTTATGGACGCTACAGATATAATAGTCGTTAGATGGTAATTATACGGTTTAGTGGTCAAGGGACCCGTTGGGTTGTATTATGAAATTGTATTATGATATCATGAAGTAACTTTACCGTAATGGGTATTGCATTAAATTGTTTAATTATTTTTTTAAATAAAATATCTATTTACTTAACGTTTTAAAATTCGATTTCTCTTTTTTTTTATTTTAAGTGAAAAAAAATGTTGTCTGGTTTGGTTTAATGGCATCAACGAGCGCGTATTTTGGTAGTTTAGGTTCGTTTCTGAGTTGAGCTACAAGTGTAAACGAGGTTGTTTTTTTTAAATTCTAAATATATTGTTGTGTGGTAGATATGTGTTCCACTTTGTTTAAGCCTTTCGGTTATATGCATACATCATCATCATTCGCCCGCTCTTTATCTCTATTACTTGGGGTTATCAAAATATGTATTCGTACATACTGTAAAAGTTATTGGCAATAGTTTTCTGATCGGCCGCCTCTCTGAAGTCTATTCACCTTGAGAATGTAATTGTTGAACAAACGGCATCAGGTGGAGTTCGCCTAGATCGATATAAAGTACTTAGTCGTCTTTTACGACATCCAAGACGAAAGTAAGTATTGGTAATATTCGTAGCCGCTATCACACAGCATCATATAAATGTA
Organism: Lymantria monacha; assembly: GCA_905163515.2. Taxonomy (NCBI): domain Eukaryota; kingdom Metazoa; phylum Arthropoda; class Insecta; order Lepidoptera; family Erebidae; genus Lymantria; species Lymantria monacha. The sequence continues at coordinate 5,757,363 of LR991084.1, forward strand.
TAATAAAATAAATGAATTCCTATTAGAGTAAAATTTCCGTGTGGTGAACCATTTTTTTCTCATAGGAATCGTAATAATTGTTTGAATGATCACGAGAATGGGCAGTAACCTGTCATGGGAAACTTAAAATACCACCTGCTATCATCATGCCACCAGCCATGCGTGACAATCATTGAAATTATTTCTCCCTTATTTCCATCAATATTCTCATAGACTCATGGAGAAATAATAATAACCAAAATTTTAATAAAAATAAAATTGATTTCAACTTGTAACTAGTGGACTAAATTGAAATGAGACCATTGCCAACTTTCCAATAAAAAAAAATCATCAAATCTCAGTCGAAAGTTCTGATGTAACAAACATAAAAAAAATACAGTCGAATTGAGAACTTCTTCCTTTTTTAGAAGTCGATTTAAAATATCATCATCATCATCATCTCGGCCCATATATGTCCTACTGTTGGACTTGAGTCTCCTCCATATCGGGAGGGAATTTGACCTACTATACCATATTGGTCAGACGTGTTGGTAGAGGGTCTTGTTTTTAAAATTTCCTTCTCTTGCATAGATGTTATATGCGTTTTATATCCCTTATTCGTATCTTACGGTAAGATAAGGGTGGTGAATTGTATTCTTACTCCGTCTCCACACGGAAAAAAAAATATAAATAAAGTTATTCTATTCCAATCTTGGTTTATTCTATATTTGCTTATAGATGTGTCTGTTAACATTTAATTGAGCTGAATAATTCAAGGCGTGTATAACTTAATAAAATATGCAATATGCAGTAAAAATATATATGTTGTGAAAATTGAAAGCCAATGTGCAATCTTTACGGACGGTAAATTTCACACTAACGATAACATTTCAAAATTGTAATATAGTTATGAGTATGCCGCGGCACCCATCCAATTGCCTTAGCGGAATATCAAGTAATTAGAAGTCATCAGGGCGAAGTGTTGCCCGGTTTTATTTTATTTTCTTATATTATATTTTATCATTTCACGCTTAATGAGTAAATCTTTGGGAAAATAATAAAGATTTTTTTTTAAAATACTATGTTGTTTTTTATTCATTTTAAATACTTAAGAACCATAATTTTAAATACATTTTTCCTCTGTAATAGTGAAAAATAGGTAAAATGTTTTTTTCGTTACAAAATTAGGTAATTAGCGTGTGCCAACCTTTAAAAACGTTTATCAAAGTAGACACCGTTGATAGGTTACAAACCTAATAAATCTTAATAAATATGTATAATGATTTTCACTAAAGATTATATGAGTTGACTGTATACATGGTGTAGGGATTTATATGCTGATTCAAGAGCCACAGGTTTGATTCCCACAAAAGATCATACTTTGTGCGATCCACAAACTATTAAACCCAGATTCACGTTGTAATTTATATCCGCTAATGTTTGTCAAATTAAGCAATATGAGGATTATTTCCTAAGCGTAAGATGTCGTTTAAAAAAATATATATAGTTAAATTGCAAATACATATCTATAATTAACATTTTTTTTATAAAAAATGTGCAAAGGGTTCGCACGGGTCCCTCTAATCTCCATTTAAATTTTGATCAAGTTTATAAGGAACAAGTTATGTTCAATCTCGTATAATTTTGATGAGATGTCGGTTATATGCAAATGTGTATAATAATCTGCTTCTACTTGCGTTATATTATTATAGCCTATGCAATAATAACTGATATATTTGAACTATAAAATAATCCCATTAAATTCTTTATTTAACACCATTAATACTGTTCCAAAATGTGTTTTTAAAATTGGTAACACAAAATTTATATATCATAAATATTGTTATTGCCAGTCTAATAAGTTATTTGTAAGCTATTCGATGTTTTTGTTGCTGGTAATAATATTTTTTTATAATGCTATCATTATCATCAGCCTGCTCTTATCGTAATTGCTTGCGATCGAAGCAATATGTATTCTGTTTCCATCATATATGATATATATATTGAAAAGGTTTGAGCTATAGTTTTCTAACCGGCCGCTTGTTTGACGTCAACCTTCTAGAAGAATGTAATTGTTGACTAGAGAGGGGGGGGGGGGTATGGGGGCTGTTGGACAGACGTCAATGTAAAGCGTTTAGTCGTCTGTTTTGACACTCATTAGCTATTATCGCTACCAAATACAAAGAATGATATTGTCTCGTGGTTCAAAAGTCATCACACCAGTGCTAATACTTACTAACCCATATTGCATACAATTTTATAGAAAAAAAGGTATAATAAAAAAATTAAAATAATAGACAAACCCTTCAAGCTTCTTGCCTTTTTACCAGATCAGAACACGATCGCCACTGAAAAGTTCTGATCTGTTAGTATTTTATTGGATTAATTTACACATACATACATATCATCACGCCATATCCCTTGCAGGGTAGGCAGAGAGAACAGAGTGCATCATTGCATCATTGTATGTTTGTATGGATTAATTTATTATTTAAATATTATAGGGTTAATACATAACAGTTGATTTTGAATGTGGAAAATATAAACTACATTCTTAGAATAAAGCTAAGCTCTCAATGAGTTTCTAAGTTCAAAGTCTTGTGTATGTTTTGTATTCTACTGCGACATTGAATACTTAACATGATACATTTGTAATCATTGTATACATAATATATAACATTATGTATTTATGTGTGGCGTAATGCCAAAAGCCACATATTTTCTCACGCGACTTAATAATCCCTACTAATATATAAATGTGAATGTAAGTTTGTTTGTTACGCTTTCATGCTAAAACTACTCAACCGATCATCATGAAACATTGTACACATATTTTTGGAGGTATTAAAAGTAACATAGGATACTTTTTATTAAAAAAAAAACAAATTTTTTATATGAAAAATACAAAAATTGTTTGTCAAAAAATCTCAAAATCTAGCTTCTTTAACGCCATCTAGCAGTCCAGTAATGAAGTTCCAACCCTGAGTATTGTAATACCGTTGCACTGTATTACCGACGGTCAAAAATAAAAATAGGGGACCAAAAACTTTAGGAAAGTAACCTTTTACGCGGGCGAAGCCGCGGGCAGAAGCTAGTACATAATATTTCTTAGAAGAAGACTGAAAATAACCTGTATATTAACGAATTAAATATAAAATGTGTCACCAATTATTCTTCTACCCGCGGGTGACTACAAATAAATCTATAACCTCGTGTTGTAATGGTCCTATACTTTGGACTATGGAAATCGTAAAAATTAGCTAAGGAATCACCGAGAGAATGGACAGCATTAATCTCTAGAAAAATTTATAACACCTTCGATCGCCAACTCGCTTGCCAAACATAGCGAATAAAGCCTTATCTCCCCTTTGTTCGACCGTGTATAATCGGTAAGCTGATATTGATGGATGACTTGCATTAATGTATACTTAAATACATAGGCATTTTTGTTTTGGTAGACTATGGTCTGGACACACGCCGTCCATTGCGTCCGGGGCGACGGATGGGCAGCTCGTGGCCCATAACCGTGTTCCCTCCCCATCGCCATTGGGTTGGCCACTGGTACCGCTTTCTTGACATCCCTGGCAATACATTTTTGTGACAGGCTATGGTATAGTCACATCCCGCTCAATCCATCCGGGGCAACGGCAGGGACGGCGCACGACTCCATAATCTGTCCTACAAGTATCTTTCAACACCGTGCGAACGGGCCACCAGTTCCCGGTCTTTGTCTTTGGTGGAAAACAACTAACTTACCTAACAGACGCTGTTTTTTTTTTACAAATCTATAAAATGTATATAAACTTAATTTGGTATTTTTAGCATCAGAGCTACTCTCAGCTTATTTGCACATTTCATCATATCATCATCGTCCTGTCAGCTTCTATACATCCCACTGTTGGGCTAGAGCCTTCTCCCATTAGGAGGACTGACCATACTATACCAGTCAGACGAGATTCTTGCATAAATGTTATATGCATATCATATCCCTTAGCTGTCTTTCACGATATCCACGGGAAGTGTATTCTTACTCCATCACTACACATACAATACATTTATACACTATTTAAACAGGTTTTGTGAGAATAATTACAATGAAGATTAGTTAACGATGATTTTGGTTCCATCCGTTCATTAACAAGTAGCGATAATGCCGTGATTGTCATAATTGACAAGTTCCTTGGCGTTCGTAGTTATGTTGTATTATGAGTTGCCCACGAGAGCGCTGTAATCAGGAAAGTGTTCCTGGTTCTCCCTTGGACAGTTTTTACTAAGCCCACGGGAAAGCATTGTTGGCACTCTGTTTCTAATCTGTTTCTACAAAGCCAAACTAGTGATGTTAGATATTGACACTCAAAACCGGTTCAAAGGATATTACTATTCAGACTTCAACAAAATGTGATTAACCTATCATTTCATAAGAAGTTATCTATCAGTTCGCCCCACTGTAGAACATAGACCTCCCCACGAGAATAGCACTCAATCTGGCTCTATGCCACTTGCATCCAATAACTCCCTGTGACTTTTAAGATGTCATCAGTCCATCCAATGAGGATTAGGACAAGAGAGGTTGTTTTACGCTGCGTCATGCGCTACCATTTGAAAACCGGTCTTACCCGACCGTTCGACAAGCGATTTGGTCTGCCCATTAGCATTCCAACGTGAAAAGAAGACGAAGAATCATCATCATCATCATCATCACAGCCCATAAATGTCCCACTGTTGGGCTCGGGCCTCCTCCGCAGTGGGAGGGAAATTATCCTACTATACCGCGCTGGTCAGACGTGTTGGTCTTGACCAAAACCCTAGGGTTTTGTTTCGAGTTTCCCTTCTCTCGCATAGATGTTATATGCATTTTATATCCCTTAGTCGTCTCGTACGATTGCCCACGAGTAAGATATGGGGTGATGAATAGTATTCTACTCCGTCACCACACGGAGACGAAGAATACTATGTAGTAATTAATAACTTTACATTGTTATAAACTATCTTCCCATTTGTAATACCGCAGGCAGCAGGTGCAAGCGAAGCTATAAATTAAGCACTTATACGTACATATTTTAATATGTGGCATAATGTCCACTGATAATAAATTATTTAGCGTGAAATGTATTATCTTTTATGAGATAGTACCTGAATGATAACATTATGTTGGAGAATTAATTATTTTTGACTGGTACTTATTTTTTATCTGTTACTAATTATGACTACATATATGACTACGTAATAAGAGAACACTATCTTTAGAGGACGCTATCCTTTAGTTACCTGTGATTGTAATACTAATCGGTTGAATGTATCTAACCGCCAACTTGCTCACTAAGCGTAGTACATACATACATACATATCATCACGCCATATCCCTTGCAGGGTAGGCAGAGAGAACAGAGTGCCAGAGAACTCTATCTCTGCATACTTCACTCGCTTCCTCAACATTCATAATTCTCTTCATACACGCTCGCCGGTTTCGGAGACTCTTGACTCCACCTTCCTTTAGTACATGACCGATCTGGTCTAGGTAGGTTAGTGTCGGTCTCCCTCGGTACCTACATCCTTCCACTTTCGCATTGTATATCTTCTTAACCAGACGTTCGTTCGGCATTCTTTCCACATGTCCGAACCATCGGAGCATGCCCTTTCGCATCTTTACACCAATACTCTCTTTCATACCTACTCGCTCTCTTACGTCGTCGTTACGAATGTGGTCGGTCAGCCTAACTCCACAGATTTTCCGCAGAGATCGCATTTCGACCGCATTAATTTTACTTTCATACTCTTTTCTGCATACCCAACTCTTGCTTCCATACAGTAATGTTGGGACAAGCACTGCGTTATGTATTGCTACACGTGCCTTCTGGCTGAGGTGGTGGCTGGCGAGAAGTTGCCCCAACGCTCCGTTCACTCTATTGCCCGCATTCACTCTTCGCTCTATATCAGTGGTGTACCTTCCATCTCGGCTAAATCCACATCCAAGATATACAAATTCATCCACTTGCTCTAGTATATCATTACCTATTGTTACTCTTACATCTGTTATGGCTTCGTCTCTTTCAAAGACCATTATTTTGGTTTTGCTCACATTCACGCATAGACCTAAGTTCACCGTAGACCTAAGCGTAGTGATTATGCCAATTCTATAGACCCTACTACATTCTAAGATAATTTAATATTTTGAGACTACTTCGGCAGCGAACGGTATTGGGAGGGTATAGAAGAGTAATAAATAGTACCTACTCTTTTTTTCGTATGGTGACAGAGGTTTAGTACAATTCACTACTGCACGGCATACAGCAATGGGCAGGCCACATCGCTCGACGAACCGACAACCGTTGGGGAAGAAAGATACTCGAGTGGCGACCACGAATCGTACGACGCAGCGTAGGACGACCCCCACTAGGTGGACTGACGACATTATCAAGGTCGCAGGAAACCGTTGGATGTAGGTCGCGCGGGACCGTTGTGAAGGGCATTTTCGTGGGGAGGCCTATATCCAGCAATGGACGTTTACGGGCTGATAGATGGATGGATAGTAAACTGTTATTCGTTTTTCCTGTCAGACCAGTGTACTATAGTAGGTCAATTGCTCTTCTATTGCAGAGGCGGCTCGACCCCAACATTTAGACTTATATAAGCTGAGAGGAAATAGTAGATGGAATAGTTATAAGCGAAATTATCATTTACAAGAGTAAAAAACGTTAATATTTCTATTTCGATCGATCGGAGCTGGAGATTAGGCGCATAGATATTTTAAATAAAATTCCCATTTAAAGCGCTCTAAATTGACGCTGGCTTAATATTTGTGAGAACGGATATAAAGAACTTCATCATTTTTCTACGTCACATATATATCCACGCATTTAATTGATAAGTCTGTGTGAGTTGATGTAATAAGAAAAAATGTATTCGCGAACAACGGTAGCAATTTCCCCTTTCTCAGTTATCTTTGTGGGTTGAGTCGAGTGAAATGGGTCAGCAGAGCGACCTCGTCAATAATAAATGTCTAGAACATTGTACGTACTCACACTTCTTTGGATCGTTCCGCAGAGCACTTTAATGCTCACTGACGGCCCGGAGCGGTTAATTTACGGCTGGTATCTTTTCTTTACGGTTGAACCAGTTGTAATGTTGCCAATAAAATATGTTAGTTGCGCTATTGGGAGTTTATTTATGTGTTTATATAGAAAAGATACGTAGGCAAGTATTCCATTAATTTATCGGTATATCTATTTTCTCTATGACTTAGGGAACACGGACAGGTCCTGGGGTGTAACGTCATAATGGTTATAAATTTTCCATTTTCTCGGTGAACCCCTTAACCTTAACATTACTCTCATGATCAAGTGAAGGGTAAGCAAACTAGTTATCACACTCCCAGGTGTTATATCATCATTGGCCACCGAAGACAAAGATCGGGTACCGGTGGTCCGCTCGCACGGCGAAGAGAGGTGTTTGCAGGGTGGGTCCATGGGGTTGCGCGCCGCCTCTTCCGTCGCCCCGGGCCGATTTGCCGGGGCGCGACCACATCCATGGTCCCACCTTGCGGAAAAAAAAAAAAAAAGGTGTTATATCTTCATCACCATCTCAGCTCATATATGTCCCACTGTTGAGCTTGAGCCTCCTCCGTAATGAAAAGGAAGTTGACCTACTATACCACGCTGGTGACGAGTATTGGGATAGGGTTTTGTTTTGAGTTTTACTTCTATTTCATGAATGTTATACGCGTTTTATATCCCTTAGTCGTCTTACGATCACCCACAGGTAAGATAGGAGGTGGTAAACTGTGTTCTTACTCTGTCACCACACGAATAAAGGTAGGTATTAGATAGTCAATATAATATTGAGATAGGATAGTTATAAATTCTTCATAGTTTTTTTTCGATATATGCAAATGTAAACAAGATATTATAACCGATAATATCAAAAATTACTTTGTTATTAGCTAATTTTCGCATTGTCCGGTGTAATATTTTAGTTAGGCAGAAAGAAAATTTGGTATTCGGTAATAACTAAAGTAGTGAATAAAGTATATATGACTTACCTTTGTATCATGACTTACCTTTGAGTGTCCTAAGTAGGTTTTCAAAACAGGGCATTTTTCCACGACTCATAAAAGATTGTTCCTACTTTGAGTATAATTTATGCTAATAAATATATAATTATAAAGATCCCCATTGCATAAGTATTTAGAGAAACCCTCATCTTAGGCATTATCTCAGAGATTAATCCAAATTAAAAATGTATCAAACATTTATAGAAATCTCAGAACACTTTCTGAAATAAAATATTTATTTTTATATTTGATTTTTAATTGTTCGATGTTTCGAACGCTTTACAGCGTTTATGGTCACTAGAGCACATGATCCTTCGTGGTAAAGAACCACATGGTAAAGTGTTCGTCGAGAAATTAAGAATCAAATACAAACGAGATAGAATCCGTAAAGACAGTTTTATTTCAAATGTATAAACATCAGAAATCTAACTAGCTAAACTTTTTCTAATGCCAAATGGAAACCATCTAGTCTTTTATATTTTCTGGAAAGCTTTTTTGTTTAATAAAAAGGCATGCAAATTTTATTTTGTATAGCAAAGGCCAAATTCTTCTATGGTTGTTAGTTCTATATCAAGCATTTACGAAACATAACGGCAATAACGAATTCATTTTAAAAGACATAAGATACCCTGACAGTGGCTCAATGAGCTACTATCCTTTGTTTGGCTTTAAGACTATGATTCAATGTGTGTCAAGGCCGCTATGCTCGGGGGCAGGGGAGGAACACGAACAATTTCGTAAGAAGGCTTTGTGTGCGATAGACAACATAATAATCGCCCACATACCATCGTCTATTGACACCTCTTATCTAAATAGAATAAATAATGAGTAGTTACTAATTTATAGAAGTACTATACGGTAGTTTGTTTACGTACAATTAAACAAAAACTTAGAATAATACATACATACATACATACATATCATCACGCCATATCCCTTGCAGGGTAGGCAGAGAGAACAGAGTGCCAGAGAACTATCCTTGCATACTTCATTCGCTTACTCAACATTCATAATTCTCTCCATATACGCTCGCCGGTTTCGGAGACTCCTGACTCCACCTTCCTTCAGTACGTGACTAATATGGTGTAGGTAGGTTAGTCTCGGTCTCCCCCGGTATTTACACACAATATTTATTGTGAATAGTTCCATGAACCGCCGCCTGCCTAACATCAATCTTAGTTGGGAGTGCCGTTGTTGACCAGACGTCATCAAATGGAGTTGGCTCAGGTCGATGTAAACGTCTTAGTAGTCTTTTACGGTATCCATGAGCAATGTTAGGGTTGGTAGCACTCGTATCTGCCACCATACAGCCTGCACGGCTATAGACAGAGAGTTATAATTTCTTATTCAGTAATTGTGTTCTTTTTTTTTCCAGCGATGTGTTTGGCATTGCGGTGGAGGTGGGCGCTGCGCAAGAGACGCGGCCGCCGCTCATTATCGTGCGGTGTGTCGCGCGCTGGTCGCCGAAGCGCTGGAACTCGCCTCCTTCCTCGCCAGGGTACGTGTCGGAGGTGCCAGGGACATGGGCGCTGCGGAAGACTCGGCCACGCACTTAGATACACTGCAATTTTCTGATTGGGTAAGTTGTTTTGATTACTTTATAAATTACAGGTAAACACATTCTCGTGTGGTGATCGATTAAACATATGGATATGCCAACACACCTTACTTTTCTATGGGAGTCATACAACTGCCTAAAAGTCACTAAGAGAATTGTTATTAGCATCCTCCTTTATTATACAAGCTATAACAAACCCTGTACATATTTCTCGGGCCGGCGGAAGGGATGACGTTCAACCCTATAACCCGCCGTACTGTTGTACCTATCCATCGTCATTAGAATGGACTACCTAATCCGAACCCTTATCTTCGTTGGTTAACTTATCTTTGGTGGAATAGCATCTTCCTAGGTAACGTATAACATCAATTATGAAAGCCAAACTGTCAAATTGAGTGACTGTCGGTAAGTATGAAAATATATGGGCTCCTCCTTTGATGAGCTATGTCCAACGCTGGACAGGGCTGATGGATTGAAGCACATATTGAACATAGAACATCCATATATATTCAAAATGTGCTTCAAAGTTACCTTCGCATACCTTACAATACTTACCTTAAAATATAAAACTGTAATGAAATTCGACAAAACATACCGTTTTGTCGAATTTCATTACAGTTTTATATTTTTTTCTTAAATATCGACATCTTTTTATCCTTTGCTATATTTCTTTATCGTTTTCAATTATAGTCAAACCGAAGGATTTGGAGAGCATTGCAAGTATGTTAAATTAAAACAAAAATAATGCTTTATAGTACTGCTTTTAAAAATGTTAAAAAAAATAAGCAGCTGTAAATTATTCTATATAGATGTCCGGCCGTTGAGATAAAGCATTTGACAGATAACCCAAAAAACAATGTATTGAAATTATTTTTTTTACAATAAGTTCTAATAAATAATATAATTAATTATATTTTATTTTATGTTTTAATTCAGAATTATGCTGTCAGACTCAGACATATATTCTCAGCGGCTGGACTGTACCTAACTGTTTATGCATGAAACTAGATTTTATCGTATAATTTTGACAAAATTTAATAAGAAACCATTGTTGTCATTTAAATAGCCATTACTTTTATTAAAATGCCAAAAATGGTATATAAATTCGTATCTACTATAAGTGAACGTTATAAAATTTTAAGTAATTTTCTTATCAATGTACGAAATGGCCAATTAAATGTTAATAATGTATTTGTAAATATTTTATGGAACAAATAAATAAGAATTTGTGTCGTGCAAAGGCACTGAATTAGTATTCTACGTACTAGTACGTAGACATTTAGTTGATGCCCGATTCGTAATAAAAACTAACTTAGCGCCTATCGTAAAAGTTATAGCAACCGAACATATCCACTAATAATGTTTGTTGTATTTCAGGCGCGGTTTTGGATGCAAGTAATTGGTGAATTAAGAATGGGTGTTAAATTAAAGAAGGTGAACTATTCTAGAACGCCTATAGAGTATGAATTAACGCCATATGAAATTCTAATGGATGATATACGGTCTAGGAGGTATACGCTTAAAAAAGTCGACGGTGCGATACCACAGAGGTAAGATTGAACTTTTTATTGACTATTTTGAACTTTTTATTAACTATGGACCACGGTGTTGACAGTTTTCTGTCTACAGCCGCGGCTCGATCCGTCTGGGGTAGTAGCACACTCGCCACCGAAGTCAAAAATCGGGTACCGGTGACCCGCTCGCACGGCGAAGAGAGAGGATTTTACGGTGGGTCTGTGGGGTTACGCGCCGCCTTTCCGTCACCCCGGACCGATTCGGCGGGGCGAGACGCATCCATAGCTCATCAATATAAAAAAAAAAGGGGTAGTACCACACACTCGCAGAAGATCGACGTCTGAGTAATGGCAATGTGCTATTACGCTTCGTTGGGCGAGCGAGAGAGCCGGAGGCTCAACTGGGTGGGTTTGAGGATTTTATTGGTAGGCAGCGGCCTAAGCTATACCCTTGGTATTGCAAAGGTCCATGGGTGGCAGTGACACTTACCATCACCTGATGGTAAGTGTCACTGCCACCGTGCTGCTTGCTCGTTTGCCACCATAAGCAATAAAAAAAATTAACATTTAAAATTTTATTGATATTTAATAATTAAATTAATAATAATAATATATTCTGTGTCATGATGGAGTAATAATAAAATTCATCAAACGTTTCTCTCCCGCTGTTATCGTTTAAAACAGGAAGACTCATATGAATCAGAATCATACAGCTGAATGACTTAATTTATGAAATTAAATGTTTTGTTTATTTTCAGTGTGAAGAAAGATGCTCATGCCATGATACTCGAATTTATTAGAAGTAGACCGCCACTTAAGAAAGTAAGTACACGTTTTAATACAGGATATACTAAATTCTTTGGTTCACTAATGTATGTGTGCGATTATTTCTAAGGTCTTACGTTCAAATTAAGATTCAAATAAAAAAAAAAAAATATTATATGTAAACTCTGCTAGGCATAGCATTATATTGTTTTCTTCAAAATAAAACCCTTTGCTTAATGGCTTGAACTGGGTTGTAGGTTAGATTAGTTACTGTCATATTGTGGAATTAAATCGTGGTCAAGAGTAGAAAATATATATATGAGGTTAAGTTCGAGATGAATGAACAACTGTTTGTTTTTTTGTTAGGCCTCAGATCGTAAGCTGCCCCCTCCACGCCGGGAAGTCACTCCGAGAGAAAGACTTCTTGCATCAATACAAGTTGGTAGACAGTTACGACCTACACCCTACTCGAGGCGACTTGGTAAGTTCTTATTTTTATTTTAATAATTATTATTTTCTTAAAAGGATTTTTTATTATGTACAAAAGTCAAGTGATAAGACTACCATTTCTGACTAGCCGCCACCACCATTTATAAGACTATAAAGGAGGACGTAAGAAGTCCTTTTTTCTCTCAGCCTTTGTACGTCCCTTTATTGGGCACAGGCGTCCTCTAGATTAAAAGATCCGTTAAAAGAGTCAGTGTAAGATTAATACCGATAGATATCGTCGCGCCCCTTTGGGAGATAACGAAGTAAGGTTATAATGTACTAGCGCCACTTACTTTTCTCTGGCTGATCGTAAAAGATGACTCAGAGACGCAAGCGGTTAAAATTACAGCAAAAGAAATAAACCTTGAAATAAAACGTTATAAATAACTCTTCTGTCCAGCCTGGTATAATATATTAATTTCCTTTCTCAAGGCATACTTCGTCCAGCGTGAAATGTATATCCGCTGTAATAATGATGATGTTATTGTCCCTTCCTACTTTTATTTCCTTATCCATCCTATATCCTTATTCCTCACTTATTTGTTTCAGGTCTTCCTTTAATAAGTAACTCCTCATCTAAAGCACTAATTTTATAGAATTTATATTAACTTTTTATGGGAATCACTACCTATGTATAATGTTTTTGTAATTGTTTAACTATGTAACTTAAAACCAGTAAATTATTGCTATATTCTAGTTAAATTTATTTAATTTATAATATATTTTTTGTTATAAATTAGCATTAATAAGACTTGATAACCTACCTACCTACCTACTAAAAAATAATAGCAACTCGCTAATATATTAAATATTAGCGAGTTGCTATTATTTTTTAGTAGGCGTTAATGGAAAATATAACACTTAGGTTTACTTTTAAGATTTTTATTGCTTATGGTGCCAAACGGGGAAGCAGCACACCTGATGGTGTCACTGCCACTAATGGACCTTTGCAATGAGGGTATAGCTAGGCCGCTGCCTATCAATACAAACCCCAAACCCACCCAGTTGGGGTGCCGGCTCTTTCGCTAATCGAACGAAGTGCAACAGCACATTGCCATTACCCAAACGTCGATCTTCTGTGAGAATGTGGTTCTACCCCGGAAGGACCGGCCCGCGGCTGTAGACAGAGAACCGTGAATAGCATGGTCCTAGCAATAATAAAAACCTACCACTAAGAAGATATATAATTGATACATAATCATCATCTCAGCTTATATGCATCCCAATGCTGGGATCAAATTTCCTCCACAATAGAAAATACATACATACATATATACATATCATCACGCCATATCCCTTGCAGGGTAGGCAGAGAGAACAGAGTGCCAGAGAACTCTATCTTTGCATACTTTATTTCTCTTCCTCAACATTCATAATTCTCTTCATACACGCTCGGTTTCGGAGACTCTTGACTTCACCTTCCTTCAGTACATGACTGATCTGGTCAAGGTAGGTTAGTCACGGTCTCCCCCGGTACCTACATCCTTCCATACATACATACATATCATCACGCCATATCCCTTGCAGGGTAGGCAGAGAGAACAGAGTGCCAGAGAACTCTATCCTTGCATACTTCACTCGCTTCCTAAACTTTCATAATTCTTTATAAAATCCGATTACGAAATGAAAAATGATGTCGCAAGCGGGATTCGAACCCGCGCCTATTGGGATTCCGGCCCAATCGTGCTGCCACTACACTACCGCGACTAATTATAGGACATGCAAATTTCATTTCGTATTGTATTTACGTCTTAAGGTGACGGTGTGCTATCTACCCGACAATGTTTACACATTGTTATAGGCTTAATACTTCAAACTTTACAGTTAGAATTGTATTAAACGATGACACAACCTTGTTATTTAAATTACTGAAATTTAGCATTTAATATGCTTAATTATTTATAAAATCCGATTACGAAATGAAAAATGATGTCGCAAGCGGGATTCGAACCCGCGCCTATTGGGATTCCGGCCCAATCGTGCTGCGTGAAATGAAATTTGCATGTCCTACAATTAGTCGCGGTAGTGTAGTGGCAGCACGATTGGGCCGGAATCCCAATAGGCGCGGGTTAGAATCCCGCTTGCGACATCATTTTTCATTTCGTAATCGGATTTCATAATTCTCTTCATACAGGCTCGCCGGTTTCGGAGACTCTCGACTCCACCTTCCTTCAGTAGTTTTCCATCCTTCCACTTTCGCATTGTATATCTTCTTAACCAGACGTTCGTTCGGCATTCTTTCCACATGTCCGAACCATCGGAGCATTCCGTTTCGCATCTTTACAGCAATACTCTCTTTCATACCTACTCGCTCTCTTACGTCGTCGTTGCGAATGCGGTCGTTCAGCCTAACTCCACAGATTTTCCGCAGAGATCGCATTTCGACCGCATTCATTTTACTTTCATACTCTTCTCTGCATACCCAACTCTCGCTTCCATACAGTAATATTGGGACAAGCACTGCGTTATGTATTGCTACACGTGCCTTCTGGCTGAGGTGGTGGCTACCAAGAAGTTGCCCTAACGCTCTGTTCACTCTATTTCCCGCATTCACTCTTCGCTCTATATCAGTGGTGTACCTTCCATCTCGGCTAAATCCACATCCAAGATATACAAATTCATCCACTCGCTCTATCTAGTACATCATTACCTATTGTTACTATTACATCTGTTCTGGCTTCATCTCTTTCAAAGACCATTATTTTGGTTAGCTGACATTCACACGTAGACCCCCTAGACAATAGAAAATAATAGTGGCAAAATTTAATGTAAATGTTTCGTATCGAAAAATAGTGGGAGGAATGCTGAAATCTAAAGTTATAATTAGGAATACGAAAAATAAATAAGAAAATAAATGATTCATTGTTGAATCCGTATTTGTTGGAATATTTTAGTCTCTTGTCCGGTCGAAAGATGTCATTAGCGTTTCCTGAAGATTCTTTAAACAAACTCTCTGTAGCAAGCTCAGAAGTCACTTTAATCTACGAAATAGGTCCAATAGCTATTATTTAGTAATAAAATGAGATAGTGAAATATGAATTATAGCTCTCCTTACTCTTATGGAGATAAAACCGTGTGTAAAAAAAATAAAAAAGTAAGTTAAAATTCCTTTCACACTAAGCAATTGCATCATAATCATCTCGTACGCAAGATGTGTTCCTATGCTCTGCTCCAGTTTCGAAACTTATCTACAAACAATGGAGCGATTAACTTTTGTACTATAGATAGCAAGTTATTTTAGTTTTAATGAATAGTAAATTTGAGGAAACTGGAATATTTAAAACTTAGGAAGTTCTAACAATTATTGCGGGTCAAATCTGTAGGAAACACCCACGATATTTTATATAATCAATCTAATTTATCAAGGTGAATCTTGTTCTCTTAACAGATAAATGTTGGAAACATTCTTATCAATTTAAACATTTCTTTTCCATTATGTAGTCTACTGACTAATATTTATGATTACTTCCTCTTACATAGATCGCAATATAATATTTTGTAGTTTATCGTCATCTCAGCTCATATATGTCCCACTGTTGGGCTCGGGCCTCCTCCGTAATGGGAGGGAAATTAAGTTACTATACCGCGCTGGTGAGTCGTGTTGGTCTATGGTTTTGTTTCGAGTTTTTCTTCTCTTGCATAGATGTTATATACGTTTTATATCCCTTAGTCGTCTCGTACGATCACACACGGGTAAGATATGGGGTGGTGAATTGTATTCTTACTCCGTCACCACACGGAAAATAATAATAGTAATATAATACATTATATATATAGACTACAAAATATTATGGTGCGGTCTATATAAGGGGAAGTAATCATAAATATTAACATACCTAAAGCAAAATAACTACGAGATTAAACTGCGTTTCAAAATATGGACATTGATTTCTGAAATATTAATACATACATACATATCATCACGCCATATCCCTTGCAGGGTAGGCAGAGAGAACAGAGTGCCAGAGAACTCTATCTCTGCATACTTCACTCGCTTCCTCAACATTCATAATTCTCTTCATACACGCTCGCCGGTTTCGGAGACTCTTGAATCCACCTTCCTTCAGTACATGACCGATCTGGTCTAGGTAGGTTAGTCTCGGTCTCCCTCGGTACCTACATCCTTCCACTTTCGCATGTAATATTAATCTATTAGGTATATATAAATTGATAGCAGCAAAACTAATCACTTTTATTAGCTTACACAAATCCCACTGCTGGGCTCAAGCCTCCTCTACAATGGGAAGAAAATTGTTGAAAAAACTATACCACGTTTTGAGACGGTTTGATATAGGTTTTATATCGAATTTTCATCTCTTGTTGTTGTTATATGTATATCATATCCCTTAGTCCTCTTTTATGACACCCATGGACAAGAAAGGGAGTGGTGGGTCAGTAAACTAAGAATCTAATTGTCTTATTAATGAATTATTTTTAGTTTTTATTTTTTTTAATGTATTACTTATTTGAAGGTGCTGAGTGCAGGAATATTTTTTATCTGAATTGAAAATTCTCTATTTGACAACTTTTTTAGCGGGAAAAGTATTAAAAAGAAATCTATAGAAGCGTAAAAATAGTAGCAGGGGGTATATTTGTAAATAATAGCCACTTATATAAATAAATACGACATAATTTAAATCAATGCAATTTCATCATTCTGATTAGAAGTTAGAACTAAGTTAGAAGTGATTTGAAAATTTCAAGCGAAGGAATTCGCCTGCACGTCTATTATATGGTAGAAATAATTAGGCCTCAAATGACCTTGAAGTCTTTTCTTTAAAATGTTCGCTAATAAGTTCATTAACTTGTTATTTTTAAAGTTTAAAGTGATGATATGCGTGCTAAATGGCTATTAATTCTTACAGTGTTACATTAAGTACTTAGCATTATCTTTTAGAATTTATATTGAGTAAACAGCAGTGAATTAGACTTGAAAACGAAGTAACAATATGTTCTGTAATTTGCGAGATGAGTCTGTATATGACGTTAAGAAATAATATCCATACATCGTCTTAATTTTATCAGTATAGGACCGAATTCAAACTACGTATTTCCAAACGAATCTAATTATTTTTTTGCATTTTAATTTACTTATTAATAATTACTTCAACCATAAAGATAAACAGCACACTCGCATACCTTTAAAAGATATGTGAAATTTATTCTTTAGACTAAATGATATCTTCTCTTCTACACCGGAATTCGATCTTTGTCTTCTTACCGAAGACGAGATTGAATTCCGGTGGCCCACTCGCACGGCGAAGATAGGAGCATTGCAGGGTGGGTCTATGGGGTCCGCGCGCCGCCTCTTCCATCGCCCGATTTGAAGGGGCGCGACAACACCATAGCACACCGCAAAAGAAGTCGGTTTGATATGAACGTGCTCTATAATGAGCAAGAAAATAAGTAGTTAAACCTTAATCGGAGGGGATGACATAAATTTTTATTTTGAGTTTTCCTTACCTTGTGATGTTATCCACTTCATCCTTTACTATTCAACTTTTACATCGCTCACGGTAAAGGAACGGTGATGAATAGTATTTTTTCTCCGCACCACCTTCTCAGCACCACCTTTGACTATTTGAGTACTTGCGTGTTTAACCACTAGGTTTAGTGATTAGAACTATTTGTGGCGTGAAGCGAGATATATGACTCTTTCTTGTCAATCCTGATTTCGGTAGATAGTGAAAATACTATTTGAAATATTAAATTTTGATGAGTTATGCATTTCATGTTGCTAAATAATATTGCTTTCTTCTTCATTGAAATTACCCAAGAATTTTGTATACCTTAACTATTGGCAAATAGGGTATATTTTTGTTTGATGCGAATTGGCGCCTTTCTGTCTTTACTGAAAGATATCTAGACGTCTAGGTCAGTGGGAGCTTGATTATCGACCTGCACCTACATTTATCTTACGTAAGAGATACCTCTAGTTATATAAGTGTGCGCAGTACTTTATAGATTGCAGATAGATTAAAAATATTTTAAAAAACATTATTAAAAAGTTATTATTACAATCTAGCTATTATGTCATAAGTGAGCACTGAATCTCAATAGCCGTTAGTTTTGTTACTTCAAAATTACAATAATTCTTTTTTTGATATTTTAAAAATCTTAGGCTGAATGATATTCTTGTTCAAGCTTAATAGCAAAAAAAATTGTGTGTGTCAATTCGAACATTTTATCATCTAGTATTCGATTATGTTCAAAAGATAACGTTACTCAACGCTCTAGTTTTCTTTTCATGGTGCGTCTTTCGATATCTATATTTTTTGCTGAAACTAAATGCAATAATGAAAATTGAATAAGACATTCCTTACTGATAAAAAGTAAATTAGAAATTGTATTACAAAATTGGTAGCTCTACTTTATTGGTCAGTGGTTCAAAAACTTGTTCCCCTATTAAACCTCGTTTAAAATATATCTTATTTTTTATTCTATAGATATTTGAACATAATACATGAAAAGTTTCAAGAATTGTTTAAATCTTTATTTATTATCGTGTGATTAGTTTTAAATATTTTATATATTAATTAAAAGCCATTGTAAATATTATCGCGAAAAAGTTTGTGAAGAATAATTTAATGATGATTGATAATTACGTATATTTCATAAGAAATTAAATATATTTATATTATTTATTATAAATGAAGATCAGTCCCTTCATCGCTCATGATTTTGTAATAATAATGTTCATTAAATAGACAAAAATACATCGTGAGAAAAGTGTAGAAAATCTCAACTATATCATAGTAACTAAAATGAGACGTTCATAGTTTATAGTATCTGAAACATCTTATTATCAAAAATAAAAATATGATAAGAATATTTTGTTTACTTCTAATTTAATTTAAATTTTAAAATATATGATATATATTTTTAGACAGTACTTGAATTCTAATTAATTATAATATTTTGTGTTATCTAACCATCTAAATGTTTATCATAAACATTAGTCTAAGGATTTAATAGATCAAATAGTTCACTTACAAATATTTATTAAGAAAACCCACAAGATTGAGAACCACGTGCCTAAAGCAAGACATGTAACCTCCATTTCTTAGCGCAGTCTGTACCGGATTTTATAGACGCGCGGTAGTGTGTGGCCGCTCTTATAGAAAAATATATATTCATTCTAAAAATGGAATGGTAGTGTCAAAAGTTTTTTTTTTATCTGATCTTTGAAAAGGTATAGGAAACGATGTTATAATTAGATTATAGTGCCTATGCGGCTTCCCATTACACATATCCACGTTTTTTTCCCACTAACAGGATTTTAAGTTATATCAGTGCAGTCCACAACAGAGTTACAGGAAAATCAGTGGAGTGCAGTGTTGTTATATTTTTGACAATACCTACCTCGTTAAGATATCGAGCTATTATCTAGTTGGATTTTGAGTGAGTTTTGGAACTTTGTAAAAGTGATTACTATTTTAAAATGGGAGTATTTATTACAAGCACCTTGGCTATGGATATCACTCGTAAGTATTTTAAAATACCACTAATTTTTATTTTCTTTAAACTTAATACCAAAATCTTGCATCAGACTGTAAATTCGCAAGTGGTTATTTTATATGGTAGTCCAAGAAATAGGTCAAACGCAAGCCTGTACTCCAATTTGTATGTTGGAGTCGTCCCATTAAGCCTTCGTTTGACGAGTTTTTCTTAGCTGAACCGGTCACTTGTCTGACATCAATTCGCTTGGGGAATGTACATAATTGCTGACCAAGCGATACTAGATCAGTTCAGGCTAGATCAATGTAGAGTTCTGAGAAGCCGATACAATATCTTCGATCACTGTTTAGATTGGTAATATATAACCATCGTCACTCCACATATTATCGACTGTATTCAAAAATAAGTTGCATCAAGCAATAAATATAAATTTCGCCATTCGAATTTTGTCATTAACAATTTTCAATAAAAATACGTCATCATATTATATCCTTATGAACTAAACAACGAGTTTTTATTGCAAAACTTGGTAAACCCTCCTTTTTATGAAACAAAAAACTAGTTATTGCAATGTTGTCACTCTTATAGTTATTGCAGTTAAATCAAAAAACAAAGTACTTCGTATTTTAACATTTTATTGGTACTGTAGCAGTTTCTATGGTCTATGTATTTTCTAGCTGTTTATAATGCCAAAGGTTTGAATTCTAGATCGTTCAAAAGATTTTCCGTATTTTTTTTTAAAAGACTGCAATAGATATATGTGTTAAGAGGTCTGATTATAAAGTACTATATTTCTAACTTAGAGTAGCGAACTTCTACTTATGTCTGCTCCCTGTATATAGTAAAACAATATTATTATTTAGCAAGGGACCTTACAGAAAAGAGTATTGTGACTCACTTATGAAATTTTAAGTTTTATAATTTATCTCTTTATTATCCGTTAAGTATTAAAATCAGTTTGCAGTCTTAAATTAGTTTTTTTTTATATTACTGTTATAAACTTTTCTAACAGCAGTTCTATTTCTTTTTTGTATAACCGAATAAAGTATCATATGTCAAATGAAATTTACTAGATATAACTCTCCTCAGCCCTCAAAAAAAAAGTATTTTGAGGGCTTTTTTGTATACCGATTAGCCTGAGTAATTACACAATTTAGCCTGTAATAAATTTAATGCTCGCTTCGCCTCTTTATGGTCCAATATCCAGAGTGTTGAGAACAGGCCTCCTTCGGATGAGGGAAATTCAACTGCTATGGTATGGTGCTACGGGTTGATATATCGAATATCGCTTCTCTTGTAATGTTCTTATTTGCCTACATCCCTTAAAGTTATTATTAATAATCATTTATACGAAATTAGGATAATTACGGTATATAAAGGCGTAACACTAATCTCAAAATAGAACAGTAAAAAAAATAAAAAAGTACGGATACTTTGAAATAATAGTATTTTTATAGATTTCATGGCGTTTGTGTTTGATTTTTACATGCATACCTATCATCACGCCATATCCCTTGCAGGGTAGACAGAGAGAACAGAGTGCCAGAGAACTGTATCCTTGCATACTTCACTCGCTTCCTCAACATTCATAATTCTCTTCATACACTCGCCAGTTTCGGAGACTCTTGATTCCACCTTCCTTCATTCAGTACGTGACCAATCTGGTCTAGGTAGGTTAGTCTCGGTCTGCCCCGGTACCTACATCCTTCCACTTCCGCATTGTATATCTTCGATTTTTACGTTTTTAAATACTTCAAACACTTTTCAGAGATCAACGATATAAGATACAAATTCGACAAAATCCGTAAAAATAGTTTTATTTCAAATCTGTAATAGTTTAAACAAGAAACTTGAAACCATGATTAAAATTTAATTCATAATAATGTTTTTTTTTATATTATTTCTACTAGCGAAGTGTGTAACAGTAAGTACCTACGTTGGACCATGAGAAAACAGTTGCCAAGTATACAGAATGGAATTACGACACAACTTCCCAAGCTTATGGTGTTCCGTAATCAACATACACTGTGATTATTTATAAAGCAATATTCGTATATATTTTTCTTGAATATGTATTTACTTATTTATTTATCGAGTCTTTCTTCATAAGAGAAGTAAAAAATCTCTAGAATAACGATTAAAAAAAAACACAAAGCAGTCTCGAGGACTGCCGACAGAAGTGAAAACTTAAAACTATTTAAAAAAAATACAAAAAAATAAAAAGGGAGTATTTATGGGTGTGACCATACAATAAATACACATATTAAGTATATTATATTATTCACTTATTATATTATTACTGCCTCTTCTACGGTTTATTCTCTATCCGTCTTACGAATTTTCGATCAGGTCCTGACGCGAGTTTAACATTTTTTACCCATCCCAAAATAGTGTACAATGCCGCTAAAGAAGTTACACTAAAGAACTTAAAATCCCCAAAAAAATGTCTACATATTAAGAAAAACATTAAAAAGAGATTATATTCATATAAAAATTTTATTTTTTTATATTAGTTAATGTGGCGTGCGTGACTTTTGTAGAGCAAGATGTATTTAAATGACGTGAATGAAACACTTGAATCGTTATCAGTCGTCATCTCTATGTGAGAGCGTAAATCTTGATTATCAGGGCGATACATATACCTACTATTGTTATGTGTTGTTTGCGTAAATACTCGATATATAGGTTACTGTGCAACTTAGCTGAAAGCCGTGCGTCTCTCTCCATAAACATTTGGTCTAATATGTGGAGATTGCAGAGAAAATATCTCACGTTTAGCCAGCGTTTGCAATAGCATAAGAATATGATTTTTACGTCACATTACAAATCTTTTATATTTTTATATTCTTCTTTGTACATTTCTTCATTATAATACATGTAATATTATAAATATAAACCTTCCTCTTAAATCACATTGTCTATTGACGAGCCGCCTTAAAATCCCTTACGTAATTTAAAAGATCTAAGCGTAGACTAGCGAGTGGCGGCGCGGCGCTTTTGTTTTATACTATGTATAGATGCCAATTTCCTCAATCTTGTTTTCATAGCTAAAGGATTTTTTAATAAAACTTATTGCTCGTGATATATTACAAAAATAAAATTAACGAATACAAGTTACACGCATTTTGTAGATCGCGCAAGGTTCCTCTTTATATTACGTTACGTAGGTAGTTTTTAGGCTATTAAGATGATACTAAAATGCCTTAAATTTTAAATGAAAATATCATTAATTTAACAAATTCATAATATTAAATATGTATGATTAAACTGTTGGAAAAGCAATATGTCACGGATCATTAAGTACGAAACTAATTTCGTTTCATCAGAAAAGTGAGAACAAATTGTTTAGTTAAACTTTCCAGCCTGCTCTGTTTCACAGACAATCGTGGTGAATTATTTATTATCAACCGCATTTTTCATTTATCACACTTATTATATCGGTGTCATGCTTTTTAATCTATCTAAATAATATTTTCTCAAAGATGCTTGAAAATTTGAGCATTATTTTGACAACCTTCTTCGAGATAAATCGATATTGCTGTACTGACCAAATACATGCGAGCAGCGCTCGACAAAAAATGAATGAAAATCCATATCTGTCGTGTTTTAGCGGCCAAATAAATATATATGTAAATTCATATCTATCGTGTCTTTTAAAAATGAAACGATTTGTTACTTCAAAATATGGTAACGAAATAGGCAACTTATCAGAGTTTAACAATTTAAATTTCGAACTAGCTTGAAAAAGAAACTTGTTTGATGATGAAAAAAAAAACAAATGAACCGTTTAGCATGTAAAAAATGTTGTTCGTTGTTCGTCATGTATACAGTTCTACTTAGTAGGTACTACTTAATTTTAATTTCCGCGCATTATTTGAGAAAAGCACTATACAAGCCTTGGACACAACTAGGAATTGATGGACTTACGTATGTGTGCCTCGGCCCACATTTACACGTTCGTCCATCAATCCCTGTTTTGCTGGCCGTTGCAGTAATGTACTATTACAGCGTAGTTACGAAGTAGGAATATAAAAATTTCCTTCTTTTCTTCACAATCATCATCTTAGCTTCATATATGTCTCATTACTGTGCTCGAAACGCCTTCAAAATAAGAGATAAATTGATGCTATACCACATTAGTCAGCCGGGTTGGTATAGAATTTTAATTCGAGTGTTCTTTTTCTTGCATAAATGTTATACGCATATTATGTCCCTAAAGGGTCTCTTACGATATCCCTGGGTAAGTCTGGAGGAGAGGTAACGGGGTGTTGTATTGCATTCTTACTCCCACGTAAACAGTACTACTTTTCTTTTGGGTGACAAATGGAAGTTAAGGAATAACTTCATCGAAATTCCTAAATAAATCCTTATGACATATTTTCGAGCCAATATGGTATGCTAATATAGGCCTATTTCACTTCCATTATGGAGGACGTTCGTACCCTATAATTGGACATATATGGACTGTAACGAAATATTATGCTTGACTGATTAAATTAATAAGTCCTGTTTTTCTTCAGAATGAAAATTACTTAGATGATAGATCCTCTTACTTAGTGTGAATGATTTCATAAGGCTATTAGTTGCCTTTTCCGTGTGGTGACGGAGTAAGAATACTATTCACCACCCCATATGTTACCCGTGGGTGATCGTACGAGACGACTAAGGGATATAAAACGCATATAACATCTATGCGAGAGAAGGAAAACTCGAAACAAAACCCTATACCAACACGTTTGACCAGCGCGGTATTGTAGGTTAATTTCCCTGCCATTACGGAGGAGGCCCGAGCCCAAGAGTGGGACATTTATGGGCTGTGATGATGGTGATGATGATTAGTTGCGAACAACATTTTTAAAAATTAAACTATTTTTAGGATTTTATCATGTTAGTATTTGATTTTAACTTGCCCGATGTTTCGAACACTTCAAACGCTGATAAGTCCGCGATAAAATCCGTCATTTTTTATTTCATACGTATATTACTCGCACAAATAGATATACTACAAATTCATATTACTGAAGAATTTTTGCTCAAACTAATTACTATACAGGCCTATTCAGTCTTTGATTGCAAATTTATTTCGCCAGCTCGACGTAGTATTTTTTTTTATAGCCAATCCACATAAATGAATCAATACTTATATCGCAGAGGACTTTATAATTAATAAATAAAAACAACATGCAAACTTAGAAGAAATTTATGCATAGCAATTAAAAACGAAAAAATAAATATTTGTGCATTAAAAACGTAAGACATATTTAAAAATGAAAATACACTTTTAATTAATTACTCTACCCTTTTACCTTGATCGATATAGAATGATATAGGCAAAAAGTTCAGAGTCACTTTGATCAAGCCACTGCTGCTTATTCTAAAGCCAGGCGATCGTGTATCTGACGGGAAATTAATGAGAAATTGGATCGTTAATTTTCTTTTCACCCCTATTTGAACTCGCCTCCCGTTGAAATAGAAGTCAAAGCGCAATTTATTGAAACTGCTAGTCAGCTTAGCTATATTTTTTATTGAAAGTTAGGGAAAAGTATTAGAATTCTGATCCACAGCCTTTTTCAGTGAGAAATAGCAAAAAAAACTCTATGCTATTCAAAAGAATAATCAAAATATTTCCTTTTTATATAGATGTTTTACTTCTATAAAGACCGTATATTTATACGGTCTTTGCCATCCAATTTTTTTTGACGTAGGCTATAGTATGGTCACACCTTGCCCAATCCTTACGGGGGAGTCTGCCGTACATGTACCTTTAAGCACCATGTAGGTGAGCCACCGGTTTTTATTTTTTAAATTTATTTAAACACGATTATAAATACAGTTTTTATCAAATACAATTAGTTGTTTTAATGTATTTAGTCTTTCTGCATTCAATTTCGTCGCATATGTCTGTAAAGAGTTCATATTTTCTCACCATCTATAATGTCCTATTAGAGCACGCTCTACATGATGAGGGACTAGCAAAACTTCATTTTCTATGGATTTTGTAATAGACTATTAAATATCATAAGAAAATAACATTATTGCAAGAGACGGAATATTCAACACGTCAGCGTTATATAAGTAAAAAGCAAATTCTGCACCTAAGGCGCACTAATCTCATACTCAGAGTAGTGGGCATGAGAATATTTCGCGTCGTGTATGTGTTATACATAGTATATGATTCTTTCCATCCATCCCATTACCTAGAAAAATGCTAAAATATATTAAAAATTGATCAAAGTATTTTTTAGCTCAGTGATATGTTAGAACTGGGGATAGATCCGCCACATACAGTAAAGCGATGACAGCGTAGGAATGCAAGATGTCATCTTCATTGTCCGCTAGTGTAGCCATAGCAACTATAAGGAATAAGCAAATTACATTATTATAAAACGGACTATTTGACACAAAATCCTGTGAAGATCCGTCTTATCAAAATGTTCGGCAAATCTCAGGTCCATCCAATAGCGTGACAAATACTGCACAGATGGCGTAGTGGTTAAGGTACCAACCTTCCGCGCCCGTACCGTGGATGCCCACGCAGGACCATACTTTTTTTTTTCAAAGTTTTTCTGTAATTTATCTGCGTTAAATACATGTTTGTAATTTCCCACACAATACAAGGATTATTTCTTTAGTGCAGGATGGTGTCTTCCATAAAAAAAATATGTAGGGTCTAAAAAAGCTAAGCATATTTTTTAAAGAACTTGTGTGATATTATGATTACATATTACTACATACTTCGTTATAAATTTTGTTAATCAACATTAATACAGAATACGTACGTGACCAATCAAACATATCTGACTATTTAATATGCGCTCAACAATTTTGTCCATCGTGCAATAAAAAAGAAAAAAGAAATTACTCATCATTTATATTGTGTAATCGAGTTTATGTAATTTGTAATTGACTCTGGCCGTGTTCTACATTTAATTTAATTGTTAGACATGTGTACTTTTTTTTCGTAACTAATTTGTATAATTCAAATCTAGAATGCTGAATTAGAACGAGCTCCTATGAACGTATGACCTTATATTGGTTCTTAAAAGGAGTTTAAAAAAAATCAAAATGGCGGGCTTTTAATTTTTTAAGACTGAACTGTATATAAATTATCCGAAAAACGTCCGTGTATTATTGAACTAAGAATATAATATGGTTACATTTCATTTCTTCTTCTCGCAATGGTATCGTAAAAATCGTTTGTAGTATTTAAGCAGATAACATCACTGCAGGAGAAGGATACTTCGAAATGAACCTCAAATTATTTGTAAGTGTCAACGTAAATTAAAATAACTATATTGAAAGTACATATGATTAAACTCTCAGTGACTCGCGAGAATAAACACAGCGTCTTTTGCGGACAAACATTTAGAAATACTATAGATTGAGTCCATAGTTAAAAGCCAATAAGATGTTTCATTATGAAGCAGACATCTTTAAACATCATATAATGGTAAATTCATACATGTAGACGATATAAGTTAATTTATAAAATTAATGTGATAGTATTATTATAATCTTTAAAGTTATATGAAACACAATTTTCACAAACCAAATGTACGAGATTTTATAATATAACTAGCGGACCCGTCAAACTTCGTTCCGCCTAACAGTGTACGAAAAGTAAAAATCCCACAACTTGATCGCAGCGCCACCTACCAGGTCCAATTGTGGTCAAATATAAACCATTCTCAAACCCATTTGAACACGCACAAAAATTTTCAACAAAATCCGTCCAGCCGTTTAGGAGGATTTCACTGTCAACACACGTACAGAAGAATTATATACAGGGTGTCCCAAAATTCAACGATAAGCCGGCACCAGCAGGTGGACCTACATATGACTACTCGAGAACAAAAAAGAAAAAAATTCTACCTTGATTTTTTTTTTCATTACGACAAAAAAACCGATTTCTTTAAAAATCGACATCTTTTATTATATTATTAAGTGCCATTGCTACAATTTTACAAGTAATTCTGTGTTTTTTTTTGTATTGGTAAGGTAAGTACTACTATCGATCACA
Source organism: Lymantria monacha (assembly GCA_905163515.2). Classification (NCBI taxonomy): domain Eukaryota; kingdom Metazoa; phylum Arthropoda; class Insecta; order Lepidoptera; family Erebidae; genus Lymantria; species Lymantria monacha. Next base: position 5,785,196 of record LR991084.1, read on the forward strand.
ACCATTAAAAATTCCAGAATATCTATAGTTTTTACACAAAAATCAACCAAAACTATGTTTTTTTCATAAATTTTGTAAGATTTTGACTTTCAGCTCACTTTCACTCATCACAGTGAAAAAAAAAAGTATGGACACTACTGTGGCAAATAGTATTAAAAATTGGCGCAACTAACTACAATTCTAAAATGGTATAACATTCTAGGCAAACTAGCCACAAAAATATACTTAGGTGTACTATTTCAAAATAACAACCATACTTCGAAAATTGTTAGTGTTGATAGTAATCACTTTTACTATGTAGCCCAAATGTTTATGTTGCAAGTTCTCAGAATTTGAATGAGACATGTGCGTAGTCCATAAGATAACATAAGTTAGACAGAGATAGAGAGATTATACGTTAGAGGGAGATAGATAGATGCTAATTGTTTAGTAACATTAATGCAGGTAGAGAAGTAATTAATGTCCTCAGCAGCACAGCAAGTCAGTACGCTCTACTTCTTTGTTTACTGCACACCGTTCTGTTTTAATTAAAGTGGCTCTGATACTAACGACTTTGGATTGAATTAAGTGACCTGGAAATTGACCTGACTTGGCATTATTTTAGACTGTGATTTTGTGTTTTTTTAAAGAAGTTTTGCCTTATTTTCAAGTGTTTAGCATTCATTATGCCGCTACCATATACAGCGTTAGAATACGCTAATATGCACCTAATTTATGGAGAATGCCGATGCAATGCCAACGCTGCTAGCAGATTATATCGAGCAAGGTACCCTACTCTTCAAAGGTATCCGGATTATCGCGTATTTATTAACGTGCATCAAGCATTTTCGGAGGGTCGTATACCATCTGACAGGAGAAACGCTGGAAGACCTAGATCGGAACACGATGAAGAAGTTCTCAAAGAAATAGAAAGCGATACAACTACCTCTGTACGTGGCATACAAGTAGCAACGGGAATTCCAAAAAGTACTGCGCATAGAATTTTAAAACGTCACCAGTTTCATCCATATCATTACAGGCGCGTGCAGGCGTTATTACCGCGGGACTATCCACTGCGGGTCGCATTTTGCCGTGTAATGCTGCAAAAACACAGGGAAGATCCCCAATTCTTAGACAAAGTTTTATGGTCGGATGAAACAACCTGCAAGAAAGATGGCTATTTAAATCTTCACAATCTTCATAGCTGGAACAATGAAAATCCGCACCTGGTGAGAGAAGACAAATCCCAATATCAATTTAAGGTTAACCTATGGACGGGCATAATAAATGGAAAAGTGATAGGGCCCTTTGAGTTACAAGGAAACATAGATGGCAATAGCTATTTGAACTTCTTACAAAATGAGTTACCAGGATTATTAGAAGACGTGCCCTTAAGTGATTTGCAAAACATGTGGTTTCAAAACGATGGTTGCCCAGCTCACTATGCCCGCCCTGTGCGAGAGTACTTAGACCAAGAGTACCCAGGGCGTTGGATCGGGCGACTTGGTCCTATCTTATGGCCACCCCGTTCACCCGATCTAAATCCCCTGGATTTTTTCTATTGGGGTTGTCTAAAGGACAGAGTCTACTCAAAACCCATTGCAACCTTGGACGAGCTTCGCCAAAAAATAATTCAGGCTGTGGATCACATGAACAGAATCAGATATGCAAGAAAAATAAAACGTTCATTTTTAAGGCGATGTCGTGCCTGCATTACTGCCAATGGCAAACAATTCGAACATTTATTGTAATTTTAATAATATAGTAAATTCTAATCTCTCTATATCTATCTCTTTCTAACTTATGTTATCTTATGGACTACGCACATGTCTCATTCAAATTCTGAGAACTTGCAACAAAAACATTTTGGCTACATAGTAGAAGTGATTACTATCAACACTAACAATTTTCGAAGTATGGTTGTTATTTTGAAATAGTACACCTAAGTATATTTTTGTGGCTAGTTTGCCTAGAATGTTATACCATTTTAGAATTGTAGTTAGTTGCGCCAATTTTTAATACTATTTGCCACAGTAGTGTCCATACTTTTTTTTTTCACTGTGATGAGTGAAAGTGAGCTGAAAGTCAAAATCTTACAAAATTTATGAAAAAAACATAGTTTTGGTTGATTTTTGTGTAAAAACTATAGATATTCTGGAATTTTTAATGGTTGTGATCGATAGTAGTACTACTTACCTTGCCAATACAAAAAAAATCACAGAATTACTTGTAAAATTGTAGCAATGGCACTTAATAATATAATAAAAGATGACGATTTTTAAAGAAATCGGTTTTTTTGTCGTAATGAAAAAAAAAATCAAGGTAGAATTTTTTTCTTTTTTGTTCTCGAGTAGTCATATGTAGGTCCATCTGCTGGTGCCGGCTTATCGTTGAATTTTGGGACACCCTGTATATATAAAGATATAAACTTACTAAATAATAAGATTAATTACAGCTATCCACAATTACGTGTAAATTTTACATAGAAGAGACTTTTTACTAGGTTATGTATGATACATTTACCAAGTAGTAAAAATATCAAGTAGGCAACGTTTACACGGTACTATAATGATTGCAACTTGCTGTTATTGATACGGCGAATATTATATAATATGTACCTACATTGCAATATTATCGAAAACCTTGACTGATATTTTCTTAATCTACTTACTATATTTGGTCGTATATCATAATTATTGCATATAGTTTGCAATTTTATTAAGTATTATATTTTAATTAAAATTTCGTAATACGCATTATACAAGAAGATCGACTTCGCTTAAATATTAAAAAAAAAGTTACATTATAATTGTTTCATAAACTCACGAACTTAAGTTCAACCAAAATTAGCGAAAATGATTTCTTAGTAATCTTTGTGTGTGCAAAAAGGAGGTCATATTTTGTTTTTTTTATTTTTTTAACCGCCCAATAAATTATAAGTGAAATTCGAAAATCAATTTTCTGTACTGTCGTACAAGATTTAACAAAGCCAAGAAATACGCCTCTTATATGTGGAGGATTTTTTTTATTTTTCCACTTTAGGTAATTAATTGTTGTATTAGCATTAGTAATACCCGTTATGTGAAAATTATAACTATTGCAGTTTACGAGATATAGCCTGTTGATAGACGATAAAAGGATGAAACGAAGGATAAAGTACGTTTAGTATGAGTGTGGCCAAAATTTGGGTATGGAGCTCGAACAATATCTGTCAATTTTCATCAGAAAAACTATTTTCTCTTTTTTAATTATTTGTTTTTACAACTTAACTAAGTTCGTAACTTCCGTATAATTTTTTTTGTCTGTCTTTATAATATTTAGGACTATAATCTATCATATTATTGAGTATTTTTGGATTTTAGATATCTATCCAAGCATCCATCCACTTGTCCTTCCCATATTACCGCCCTTCCTTAGTTGTCCAGTTTGTGCAGCAAGAATCCTACGAGATACTACTAATTTTACTATTGAAAAAAATCTATTGATATTACCGCATGCTAATTTTTTGGGTTATATTGGTTACTACTATTATTTAACGAATTACTATGCTTCGGTTACTAACTCGTAGTAAAATACTACACATAGCCTTTTTCTCATAGTATATAGTTTTTATCTCCATAATACAATATACGTCATTGAGCTTATTTAGAAAGACAATATTTGATACCACGTTGCCTTTACTATAATTTATCGTTGAACAACACTGTGGTCATAGCCCTTTATTTATTACCCAAGAAGTTCTTCCTAAAACTTCTCGCCAGTTAATTGACTTTAACTTCTCGGTTGACCTCTATCAAATTGAATTTATTTCACTTGGCTGTAGCCTGTAATGATAATTTATGCTATCCAAATATCGACTTACAACTCGCAGTTGCATAGCCAGTAAAAAAGGGGGTATTTCCTAAAATAGCAGATATGATGAGAGATGCTGAAGAAGAAAAACTATTGCTATATTTACATGAATAGTTATAAAGTAAGAATATACACACCTCATTTATGATTTTTTAAACAATATATCTGTTTTCTGGTCGGACCTTACTCAAACCGTCGGTGCGATGGACGAGTGAGAGGCTCAGGGCTATTAACTGCTTTATTACTTCCCCCTGTCAATTGAACGGGCTACCTCAACTAATTGCTTAACTTTGAGCTTTATTTACGTCTAAATGAATAAATACATACAATGAACACAATGATGTATATCTTATATGTAGTAAAATGATAAATGACGAAATGTATCTCTACAATTTGATATCGGTTGGTATATAAAGGTCTGTTATCTTTTTGTCGTTTCCTATCTTCGTAATTTCAAGAGTTGATTGATTTGATTCAAGTAACACAATAAATGTTCGTTCGTTCCCTAAGTATTTGATATACAAGAAATATGTGTCATGAATGTAAAAAATACTTTTGCAAATAATATAAAAATAAGCCGTTATTTTAAAAGTAACCATTCAAAGATAAACGAATCAATTCCATATTCGAAGGAGGTCAAACAACTAATTTTTTCTACTCTCACACAGACTATATACATTTTTTAAATATCTAATGGAACAGGGTCGCTTTTTTTATTCTCTTTTTTTGACTTAGGAACACGTTCGTCTCAAACTTTTATTTTTTATTCTACATCAGTAGGTCGTGACCGCAAGTACCTTTCCCGCGTCATCTTACGAAACTAGACGCACAAATAATGTCTGTGCATTTTAACTGTATAAGAGATAGATAGCAAACGTGAGACACGATGTAACTAAGTCACGCCGGTTTTGCAACAGAATAGTGCGAAGGACGTTCTTTTATGTACGTAATTATTGGTTTTATATGTATTAGTTTATTAGCTGTACAGTGCTTTGTGGTGGCGGCTACAGCTACTACCAACCCTTACATTGCCTTCTTGGGTGTCGATTTTTTTTTACGGCGGGCTACGGCTGCTAAATCCGTCCGGGACGACAGATGAAGTAGCGCGCGACCCCATAAACCCGCCCCGCAGTGTACCTCTCCACGCCGTGCGAGTGGGCTTTTGGCTTCTTCCTTTTTTTGTGCCTTTACTTCGACCTGGGCCAACTCCAGCTGATCTCGTCTAGTCAAGAATTACATTCCCAAAAATGGTTGACGATAGGCCAGCGGCCGGTTATAAAACTATAACTCATACTGCTACATAGAAAACTAAGACCCCTTAATAATGGTAGGACCACGCTGTGGATAGTTCTCTGTCTACAGCCGCGGGCCGGTCCGTCCGGGGTAGTACCACTCTCTCGCAGAAGATCGACGTCAGAGTAATGGCAATGTGCTACTGCGCTTCGTTCGGTGAGCGAGAGAGCCGGCATCCCAACTGGGGTGGGTTTGTATTGGTAGGCAGCGGCTTAGCCTTTGGTATTGCAAAGGTCCATGGGCGGCAATGACACCATCAGGTGTGCTGCCTGCTCGTTTGCCACCATAAGAAATAAAAAAAAACTAAATAAAACTAAATAGCCAATAAAATTTGCAATATGTATGATGGAAAAGGAGTAGATATATTGCATCGACCTCAAGTAATTGGGATGAGAGCAGAATGATGATGAGTCGATTATTTTTACAATAAGCCAGTCCACATTCTTGTTTTATTTATTTAATATCTGGATGGCTTATCACGGTATTTTTTTTCGTAAATATATTTAAATAATGAAAGAATAGTTAATAAAATCTAAAAAGGGATTGAACACTAAGAAAACGATATTTTCTATAAATGAAATCTAGTTAGATTGATTTAACACTCCCTCTTGAATACTAAATTTCAAGAAAATCACTGGTGACGTTGCTGAGATTGTAAAAATATAGGTATATACAAATATAAGAATATACAGGAATTACTCATTTAAAGATATAGATATTATGACGGGTCTAGACCCCTAGATATTATGACGGGTCTATATTCTTCAAAGCTAGCTTTGAAGAATATATTTAGTCGGTGTATGTAATTAAAGAGGTTTTCAGAAGTTAAGTAGTTTTGGAGCGTAAAACAGAGGCCAAATATCTTTTTATATGTACATTTGTGGTATCATTTGTATGATTTTTGAAGAATAACCTTCAAGATCAATCACTGTGCCCTTTCACCAAAATTAACAATAATTATCGTGGCTTCCTCAATATAATACGAATATGAAATAAGTTATTGACGACCAACAAATTGCATAATACTAGCTAAGCCAATAAACGCTCTTCTGTACAAATCTAAATAAAATAAAAATGGAATTCTTTGAAATCTAAAGTCCAATTGCTAATCTAAATCTTTCTTGAATCCCTCTCAACACACACAAAAAAGACCATTAAAATCTAGTCTAGTCTAGAGGCAGAAGTGCCGTCGCATCACACGTACATAAATGTATTGATAATATAATTTCTTTAGTGGTAGGACCACGCTGTTGACAGTTTTCTGTCTACAGCCGCGGGCCGGTCCGTGCGGGGTAGTACCATACTCTCGCAGAAGATCGACGTCTGAGCAATAGCAATATGCTGTGGCACTGCGTTCGGTGAGCGAGAGATCCGGAAGCTTAACTAAGTGGTGGTGGTCATCAGGGGCGGCTCTAGCAAATGTAGCGCCCGGGTGCAAGCAATCACCTGGCGCCCTCTTGTATCAAACTTCGTGAACAAAATGGAATAGGTTGATAGTTACAACACGTTAGACTAAATTTCGAATCTCGCTGAAATGCGCTGTGCCATGCTTAGTCTCGTTGTTTTGACACAAAACCAGGTAAACACGATCGGATTATGAAGGTACAGTAAGCATGGCGACAAGGCAACCCTTGGGTAGGTACCCAAACCTGTCAAATAACGCACCCACTACGTTTATAAATGGTTAGGCACACGCTGCGTACGGTGCACCCGCTCCGTGCGGAGCGTTACAGTGGAGGCTCTATGTGTCCCGAGTGGCTCTCGGTGCCACCTAACACCCGGCGCCCGGGTGCACCGCACCCTCTGCACTATAGGTAAAGCCGGCCCTGGTGGTCATTATATTCTTAATCCATGATGATCTTATTCTTATCTCGTAGTCACTAATCAAACACTGTCCCCTAAATATAGTATAGAAAGATCCAGAAGAGTGTTTTTCTTTCTATTATATCTTTGGCAATCTATTATATCATCCTTATCGTTCTTATCTTTGAATATGTACATAAGTGCACTATACTACTACAATAATGCATATTGTTTAGGAATTGTCTGGAATGCTACTTATTGAATAAGCCTTTACTTCTAATAAATTTATCTTAGTACTAGCTTCTGCCAGCGGCTTCACCTGCGTAAAAGGTTACTTTCCTAAAGTTTTCATCCCCTAATTTTATTTTACCCTTTAAGGGTAATTTTTTTACAAAATGTTAATGTCATATTTATTTATATTTAATCAATAGCCTGAAAGTAAGTTTCAAGCTTCTGGCTTTAAAAATGATGACACCTTCTTACAAATTTTCATACCCGTTTACAACCCTTTTTTTTGCATTAAAAAGTAGCCTATGTCCTTTATCAGGCTCTAGACTGTCTGTGTACCAAATTTCATTTAGATCAGTTCAGTAGTTTTGGCGCGAAAGAGCGACAGACAGACAGAGTTACTTTCGCATTTATAATATTAGTAAGGATTATTTATTAAACCTATGTTAACTACTTCTTGGCCACCGAAGACAAAGATCGAGTACCGGTGGCCCGCTCGCACGGCGAAGATAGGTGCTTGCAGGGTGGGTCCATGGGGTTGCGCGCCGCCTCTTCTTGTCACCCCGGACCGATTTGTCGGGGCGCGACCACATCCATGGTCCACCTTGCAAAAAAAAAAAATGTTAACTACTTCTTTCGCACAATGTGAAATCTCCATCTCTATTAGTCTTTAAAATAATATAACAAAATAAACATCCTCTGTAGTCAAAATCTTAACCGTTTTACATTTTAGATGTTTAATATTGTCTGCCTTTTTACCCGACTGCAAAGGAGTGGTATTGTGTTTAACAGTCTATGTATGTATGTATGTTTGTATGTTCCTTTGAAGCACTATATATACCAAACGCCTGGGCCGATTTTTATGATTCGCACGTCAATCGATTCCTCTTAATCCGGCGAGTGTCACTAAAGATATGACGTTATTGAAAATTTAATATGGCGACTACTGGACGCCATATTGTTAAAATTAAAAAAAAATAAGTCAACAAACTATATCGAGTGGGGTATCGTTAAATAGGTATTTAAAAATCATTTTTAGTTTTCTCTCAACATTTTTCGATTTGACTGGGCGTTTAGGATCTATATCGATTTAAAGTTTCGTAACAACCTTTCTCACATATAGGTTTTTTAGACAGTAGAAATCTACGATGAAAAGACGAAAAATTCATATAACTGGATGTAGATGGATATATACTGAAGTGTCTAGTAGGTATGTCCAATATACCATAGGTAGTCCTACCTAAAGTATCTAATGTCTGACGCGGTCGCCCATCTCCAATTTATAACGATTTAGTACTCAACTTCAGTCGAAAAACTATATATAGTTAGGTACTTACCTACTTATTAATAAATAAGATAACTATAGCTACTTAGGTATTTATAACTAAAAAGTATAAAATAAAAAAAAATATTAAAAAAATCAAAAAACCCGACTGCGTAAAAAGTCACCAAAACTACGTACATAAAAAAAAACTGAAAAGAATGGTGGTCTAGAATTCCATAATATATTATTGAATAAATACTATTGCAGAAAATGAAATATATTTTAATAATAGAACATGACAACTGAACAGTCGGGATCCATTGAAAAATTAGATTTGCTGTCGAATAAAGGATGACGTAGTTTTGGTGACTTTCTACGCAGTCGGGTTTTTTTATTTTTTTAATCATTTTTTTTTCTTGTTTTTTTAATGTGTTGTTGTAAAACAATTTAATTTGTTTTATTCTTGACTAAGGTCTAGTAGTAACTAATACCTTCCTTTTTGATCTTTATATTATTTTTTTTAAAGTGCATTGTTACTACGTCATCATTCATATTTGGTAAGGTATTTTAGTGCAACTAAGTAAATATAATAGGGGGGCATAGTCCGGAGCGTGCTCGTTCGCGTCCCCTGCCAGTCTAATTAGACTGCTAATCCGGCTCGAAATGCGTACCGCAATGCGGGTTAGGGCGTCCCCCGGAGGCGACGCGTACCGACCCGCCCCCGTCGGTACGAACATCGGCAGTTGCGGCGATGGGGGCCGCCACCCATCACGCCTTGCCCAGTTAGGCGAGTCGAGGAGAACGGAGTGCCGGGTGGGCACGTGGAATGTAAGAGGTTGTGTGGAAGGTAAGTTGCACGAGCTGATATCCGTCATGGCGGACAAACAGCTAGACGTGCTCTGTGTAACAGAGACCAAGCGAAGGGGCAGCGACGCCTGCGATCTTCCTGGTGGCGGGATGGCTCTGTGGTCTGGTGTACCACAAAGCGATCGAGCCAGCATGGGGGTAGGAGTGCTGTTGTCCTCTCGCTTGGCCTCAGGTGTGAAGGATTACGGAATGTATGATCCCAGACTTCTCTGGGTCCGTATAAAACTAGGTGTCACCAAGGTATTCATGGTTGTAGCATATGCTCCCGTAGGATCCTCGGTGGCATCAGACCTAGAGAAGTTTTGGGATAATGTTAGGGAAGTTCTGGATATGGCAGAAACCAGTGAACGCGTGATTGTATGCGGAGATTTGAACGGATGGGTGGGGACCAAGCGTCCCGACTATGAGGACGTACTTGGTCCATTTGGTGATAAGAGAGTGAACGACGCAGGTAGGCTCATAGCGGATGTATGCATGGAGAGAAACCTTATTGTGTCAAACACATTTTTCCAACATAAGGACATCCATATGTATACATGGAGAAGGAATGAACAGAAAAGCATAATAGATTTAATTTTGGTAGACAGTCGCCTCCGAAGCAAAATATTGGACGCAAGAGCCTACAGGGGCCCCACAGTCGATACGGACCACTATCTCGTTATTGCGAGATTTAGTGGTCTGTTCAGAAAGTGGAGGCACTGGCGAGAGCGTGTCCACTTCGGAGGGCTTGAAAGAATAAAGGTTGAAAGGTTGCAAGAAGAGTGTGTAAGAGAAAAGTATGCAGAGGGTGTCCGAGAACGGCTGACGATGGCAAGCCAGCCGCAATCGGACATTGAAGAATGCTGGAGAGTATTGAAAGAGAGTATGGTAGATACAGCGAAAGAAGTATGTGGAAGTTCAAAGAAGCATAGAAAAACAAATGGTGATGCATGGTGGGATGCGGAAGTGGCAGCTTCCGTAGAGCAAAAGAAGAAAGCGTGGCTGGACTATGTCTCTTCTTTGAATCTGAATGACAGTATGACTGAACAGAAGAAAGAAATATATCGGCAATGTAAGAATGACACCAAGGCCTTAGTGAAAGAGAAACGTGATAGAGCAAGTATGAGTGCAGAAGATAGGCTGACTAAAAACTTCGAGGGTAACACCAAACTCTTTTGGAGGGAGGTGAAGAAGTCTCGGGGTGGTTGGTCAGCCTTCAGAATGAATAAAATAAGGTCTAAAGGTGGCGACATTCTTACACAAACACAAGACGTGTTAAGCCGATGGAGTGAATATTTTGGCGATATGTATGCGGATGCTACGGTTGGCGCCGGTGTTGGATGTGGTTTAGTAGATCAACATTCGACAACGGCGTCCTCCGATGGCATCAGTATGGATGAAGTTGAATGGGCGATAAGAAGTTTGAAAAATGGTAAGGCAGCGGGCATTGATATGGTGTCTGCCGAGATGATCAAGCTCGGTGGCTCTTGTGTCTGGGAGGCGTTCCTGTTGCTCCTCAATTTATGTTGGAGCTCGGGAATGGTTCCCAGGGACTGGAATAGCGCAGTCATCGTGCCTTTGTTTAAAAACAAGGGTTCACGTTATGACTGCGCAAATTACAGAGCCATAAGCTTGACCAGTTTGGCAGCAAAAGTGTATGGAAAAATTATTGAAAGGAGAATGAGGATGGTGTCCGATGGTTTACTGTGTGAGACACAAGGAGGTTTCAGGAGTGGAAGGGGATGCATGGATCAAGTGTTCTCTCTGCGCAACATTGTGGAGAAGCATCTGGCTCTAGGTCAGAGGGTTTTCTGCAGTTTTGTGGATCTGGAGAGAGCATTTGACACGGTTGTACGAAAGGAACTTTGGGACATTTTACCGGAGTATGGTATTAACGGTAAACTGCTACAGGCTGTGCAGTCCAGTTACATGGGCTGTAGAGCCTGTGTGCGGCTGGATGATGGAATGTCGCCTTGGTTTGACGTCAATATCGGCGTTAAGCAGGGGTGCGTTCTGTCAGCCAGGCTGTTTATCATATATCTGGATAAATGTCTCCAAAGGTTGAACGATATGAATGTGGGAGTCCAGATGGGCGACTCAGTGGTCAATGCTCTGCTTTATGCAGATGATGCAGTCCTGCTGGCACAGTCAGCGACTGACCTGCAGACCCTAGTCGACACAATGACAGAAGATTGTAAGAAAAGGGGTCTACGCGTGAATGTGAGCAAAACCAAAATAATGGTCTTTGAAAGAGATAAAACCAGAACAGATGTAAGAGTAACAATAGGTAATGATGTACTAGAGCAAGTGGATGAATTTGTATATCTTGGATGTGGATTTAGCCGAGATGGAAGGTACACCACTGATATAGAGCGAAGAGTGAATGCGGGAAATAGAGTGAACGGAGCGTTGGGGCAACTTTTCGGCAGCCACCACCTCAGCCAGAAGGCACGTGTAGCAATACATAACGCAGTGCTTGTCCCAACATTACTGTATGGAAGCGAGAGTTGGGTATGCAGAAAAGAGTATGATAGTAAAATTAATGCGGTCGAAATGCGATCTCTGCGAAAAATCTGTGGAGTTAGGCTGACCGACCGCATTCGTAACGACGACGTAAGAGAGCGAGTAGGTATGAAAGAGAGTATTGGTGTAAAGATGCGAAAGGGAATGCTCCGATGGTTCGGACATGTGGAAAGAATGCCGAACGAACGCCTGGTTAAAAAGATATACAATGCGAAAGTGGAAGGATGTAGGTACCGAGGGAGACCGAGACTAACCTACCTAGACCAGATCGGTCATGTACTGAAGGAAGGTGGAGTCAAGAGTCTCCGAAACCGGCGAGCGTGTATGAAGAGAATTATGAATGTTGAGGAAGCGAGTGAAGTATGCAGAGATAGAGTTCTCTGGCACTCTGTTCTCTCTGCCTACCCTGCAAGGGATATGGCGTGATGATATGTATGTATGTATGTATGTAAGTAAAAATATTTCATAATTTGCCTACCACGTAAGTCAGAACAAAACAGACAAGTTGACATGTATACTTTTGTTACGATTTTTCCTTTCTCTGTAATGTAGACATTTTGTCTGCTTGACTCTTACTCCATTATTCGCATCTCACCGTGTTCTGAAAGTAGAATGCGTCAGTGACATTATTGCATATAATTAACCAGTCTTCAGTATATTTGTACATAAATATATTCTGTTTGAAATTTTCATTGACCTTGATGACGTCAAGTATTCATTATTTCAAAGAACATCTGTGTACAAAGCAAATATATCCGCAAACCTTGGTTTCCAGTCTGCTATTTAGAGGAGGCATTGAGATAAGAAACTGGGCTACACGCTTGTTATTCTAGAGAAATAAAGTTGTGGTAGGTACATTAAAAGCAAAAATTATGCAGAGGCGGTAGTGAACGGTATTTATTTTTATGTGACATACACTTTTATTAGTATTTTAGCCTCCTTTTACATTATATTGTTCTTATTGTAACTAATGTATGGAGTCTAGTAATAGGTAAATAAATACATTGTTCTGTAAAATATTTTAAAAATCTATACAAGAATCCAGCGATTGACGTAAAGGTAAGATACGAGTAAAACTAATGCTTAATAGATTCGTTTGAAGCAGTGCTTAACAATTATTCAAATATAATTCTTCTTTATAATTCTTCATATTGTAGTCAACTCTACGTGCATTTCTTTTTCTTCCCCAAAAAAAAGCGTTGAATTGCTTCTTATAAGCAGAGAGATGAATTAAGGATAGAACAAACCCAACTCTCTTCCTGGGCCTGAGTTATCGTGGATAACGATGCGGTCCTTGTGAAATGTCTATCGGAAAGGATTGCATAGTTGCCGTAATGTTTAAGATACCAATCTAACACATTAGTGGCGTGAGTTCGATTCCCACGCAGAAGAATAATTTTTGCGATCCATAAATTCTATTGTAAAAGTCCTTCGCAGCACAACAACTATTTCCTTACTGTAGAGTTGTATTTAAAAAAAAAATGCTAGGTAATATTTTAATGGCGGGGTGCGACGTCCATAGCCCACCGCAAAAAAAAAAAAGAAAAAAAAAAAAGGTAATATTTTAATCCTTAATATGTACCTATCTAGTAGGTTTTACTTCATTTACATTGGCTTTACTGTGAAGTATTAACTCCTTAGATAAAAATATACTAACTAAATTACGTTTTTCGGTGTGGTGACGGAGTAAGAATACAATTCACCACCCCATATCTTATCCATGGGTGATCGTACGAGACGACTAAGGGATATAAAACGCATATAACATCTATGCAAGAGAAGGAAAACTCGAAACAAAACCCTATACCAACACGTCTGACCAGCGTGGTATAGTAGGTCAATTTCCCTCCCATCATGGAGGAGGCTCGGGCCCAACAGTGGGACATATATGAGCTGAACTAAATTACGTAGTTATTAAGAAATTTCGTAATTATCGTAAGCAACGATAAAATTTCAGATGTGTATTAAATATTTTTACTGACAAGATTTATTCTATACATTAATATAGCTTTTGATAGTTAAGATTGTAAAACTAAGTTATAAATAATACTATATTGTATTATCAGGGTCGTTGTTGAGGTCTTCAACAGAAAGCTTCGTTGCGGGTCAAGGAAACATCACTTGGAACTCTGCCAATTTAACGCGTGCACGATTGGAACTAGCTCAATCTTGCAAAATATTTAACAATTTTTGTTCTTGCTTACAAGAATTTATCAACAAATTTGTCTCAGCTTTTTTTTATTCATGTTATAAACGTTGAGAAGTAGTTACGCTAAATAGAAATGCAGTTTAGTAGTAGTGCAGTGACCTGCAGGCATAGCCTACCAAAAAAAAAAATATACAACAAAATAATCTCGAATAAAAAACATCTAAGATTAAAAAGATACATAAAAATAGTCTATGATTTTTGTGGCATATTATATCGTCATGACGTTAGTTCTCTAGCATTTGGTGTAAAAATCATAAAAACAAATAAAATTAATATATCTATCTATCAGCGTATCTTCGTCCATTGCTTTCCAGCATATAATGTTATAAGATACGCCTCACCAATACCATAATCGCCCTGTTTAAGAATTGCTTTGACGATCGCAAGTCGCAACTAGCGTTAGAAATTATACACCATGGAAATATATGTACATTTATACTTGTATACCATTGTGGGAAATTCCACTCTACCAAGATTTTCTTAGTTCCGTATAGGTAAAAACGGTAATTACGTTCAAATAGTTACACTGTTCTTTGCTGTATATCTTGAAAACATTTATTTCTGTTATGAGTGTTATACAAATCAAATTCTAGAATATATAAAACTCATCATCATCATAGCTCATAAATGTCCCACTATTGGGCTCACGGGTAAGATATGGGGTGGTGAATAGTATTCTTACTCCATCACCACACGGAATAATATAAAACTCATAAAACCCATAATATCCAATAACGAAAAAGGTATTTATTAAGTTATTAAATCCATACATATAACTGTTTGAGTCATAAAAACTATCAAGTAAAATTCTATAAGTAACTTTCGTTAATGCTAATAGTAGGTATAGATATTTATTACGTACAATTTTTATATATAGTAAATATTTGAATAAAACTTCAATTGTTTTTACGAATTTTATTGCGTTTGTATTTGATTTTTATTTTGCCGACGTTTGGAGAACTTTCCCGACATTTCAAACAATTTAGAGAGTTCATGGTCACGGGAATCCTCTCGATTAAATCCGTATAAAATAGATTTATTTAAAATGTGTAATACTCGTGTAAACATTAAAATTAACAACATACTATACCGCGCTCGGCAGACGTGTTGGTATAGGGTTTTGTTTCGAGTTTTCCTTTTCTCGCATAGATGTTATACGCGTTTTATATCCCTTAGTCGTCTCGTACGATCACCCACGGGTAAGATATGGGGTGGTGAATAGTATTCTTACTCCGTCACCACGCGGAGGATTCATTATATGGTGAATAACTTTCTCATGTAGTTGACAGTTTAAAAATACAATATGTTACTATGTTTAATTTTCCCGTAAGAGTCGCAAAAAAAAACCCTAATAAGTGCATAATAACATTCTTTGTCCGAAAACTTATGACCAATATCTTATAACTATTACCCAACCACCAAATAAGAATGGTGATTACGGTATTAATCTCTTTGAGGGCTAGGTCTTTGAGGTCTGATAAGGCTATCTATATCCAATATTGGACGTCGATAAGCTGATGGAAATATCTACCAAGGTCATCAAAATGTATAATATAATTTCGGACCTCATTTACAGTAATAAAATAAGTTACTTTATATCATAATGCATCTTCCAATGTTGAAAAATGCGACAAAGCCTTACAGTCACCACTTAACATATTTTTTTTTCGGCGCCGGTGCATCACCGATCACCGTTAAACTCTCGCATACCAATGACATCATCAGATTTATCTTGTTTATGTTGAAATGTTTTCTTTGATCGATAAAAGGAAAGATTCTGTCTGTTGCAATATAATTCATAACAATTACTTGTTGGCTGTGAAATCACAGGTCTTGTTTTTATTTTATTCAAATACTCAGTATAATCCGTGAGGTGACGGGAATAAGAACACATTTCATCATATCCTCTCTTGCCTGTGGCTGTTGTAAAAGGCGACTAAGGTATGTCTTAATATTATATTAATATTCATAATATATATATGCAAGAGAAGGATAATTCGAAATAAAACCTTATACCAAACTGTCTTACCAAAGTGGTATAGTTGGTCAATTTCCCTTCCACTGTAGAAGAGGCTCGAGTTTTGCAGTGGTACATATAAAAGCTGAGATGATGAAGTTACTGAATAATAAATAATTATTTATTTATTTATGACAAAGCGATATATTATCTATAAAATGTATAAATCTGTATGTCTCATATTATTTGGCTTTTTAATGATTTCTGATTTTTACACGAGTGTTTACACATGTGACATTATAATATTACGAAATAAAACTATTTTTTACAGATGAAATCGCGTTTATACTTGATCGTATGTAAATTTCGAGACGTTTCGAAAATTATCAGCGTCGATTCCTAATATATGACATCTATAAGCCTACTATTGTGTCATGAGAATGGATACTATCCCGTTCCCATACCATACTTATATAAGGCTTTATTTCGAATTTTCCTTCTCTTGCATAGATGTTATCTATAGATCTTATCCTGTAGTCGTTTTTTAGGGTACCCACGGGCAAGAGAAAGGATAGAGAATTCTATTCTTGCTCCGTTACCAAACAAATAATACTTATGATATTATTATATATAATTTTTTTTTTTTTTTTTTTTATTATGAGTATGTTATTCCATAGACTTTTTGTCCATGCTCTTTTTATGTTTAATTTAATTGTTATGGTGGATTGTTTATAAAATTAATGTTTTTGAAGTGTGGCTTTATTACATTTAGATAAAGCTTGAAGAGCGCAATTCATGTGTCATAGATGTTGAGCGACAACATGTCTTTTAGGGTTTCTTCTTGGCGCTGGTGGTCTTGTTGTTGGTGAAACCCTTGTATTTGTAGATGTTTCTGCCCTCTGTGATGTTGTGATGATGATAATGATGTCTGTGACGTTTTATTTTATGATTTGTTTAATTTGGAAGTCTATGTCTAGGTTGATGGTAATTGACTCCACTCCATTAAAAATTTGTCTGCATTGACTTTAACAGTAAGCTTACCGCAAATTTTACTCGGCGAAGAGAACCGGCGTTTCCAAGAATTATTTGTACAGGTTGTCGAGGTCAGCGAAGCAACCTCTTACCGAGACTGCTCTAGTAGAGACGTTGCCTTGTTATTGAAGTATGCGGCACCTTTCGAAGAATTATCGCCTCCAAACCGGTATTGAATGTTGCACATTGGGTATTTACGCTTCATTGCATCTTCGTTAGTGCTACTGACTAAAATTTTATTTAGCATCTATTTTGAGATTTTCGCCACTGTCTAGTCATATTTGTCTTAATGACTAAACTGTCGCCAAAGACGTAAATAATCATATACGAATTACTTACATAAATAATAGTTAAAACTTAGCCCGACTTAGCATCGTGTCCGGGATGAATAGTATTTAACTTAACTTCGACTGATGTAAATGGCAGTTGATGTTGCTGGCGGCGAGTGTGTGGTGATTCAACTTGCTATTTTATCACAGAGACTCATCATTCTCCTACTCTTATCCCAATTACTTGGGGTCGATACAGTATACATGAACACTTCTTTCATAGTACATATAGTAAAAGTTATTGGCAATAGTTTTATTACCGGCGGCCTGCCAGACGTCAACCTACCTTGGGAATGTAATTGTTGACCAAACGGGATGATATAGAGTTGAACCAGGTCGTTATAAAGCTCTTAGTCGTCTTTTATGATATCCACGAACAAAGTAAGGGTTGGTAGTATTCGTAGCCGCTACCACACTGCTTTTATCAAAGAGACTGTCATGCTTTTTCTTTTTTTTTTTCACTTTCTATAAGTCATTGTTGTATAGGAATCTTTTAACATTTAAAAAGATGGCAACTATATTACGCTGGTCAGACTGTTTGTTATAGTGAATTGTATATATACTTAATCATTATGCGGAGATTATTCATTTACAAAAACAATAATAAAATTTGAAATAACTGCCATCACGATATTCTCACTTAAATTTAATCGTATTCGTTATCACGATATATCGCGTTTGTATAATGATAATAATTATTTAATAACTTCTTGTACAATTATGCGGTTATGAGTAGGTTATAAATAGTTCTGTCTGTGAGATCGTATTGTTTACATTAGTTTGTAGATCAGTTAGAAACCATTCAAGTAATCCTACTAGGATAGTAGGATTAATATTATAAATATGAAAGTTTGTGATAATGTGTGGATGTTTGTTACTCAATCACGCGTAATTTTGATGAAAAATTGGTATTCAAATAGATCATTTCCTGGATTAACACACAAGATATTTTTGTCTTAGTAATGTGTTCCCTGGAATAATTTAGTGATAAACTTTTATATTATGAGTTACTTTTTACACGTGGCTTCATGAAAATGCTAGTTTATATAATATAAAATAAAAAATGTATCTATGTTCCTTATAGACTTTGAAACCATAGAACCGATGTGCTCCAAATCGATTTTATTAGAAAAGCAATAACGCGAAGATCATTTAAACATAAAATACATTAGAAATCCGTAGATATGATGCTACGATTGCTTCCAGGAATTCTATTCTTATTTTATTTGAATTTTTACAGAACATTTGTTCATTGGAAAAAATTATAGGCTTACAATATAGTAGATTCAAAATACTAAGATGAAGCATAAAATTTCTTGAACACGTTAAAAATTGGGCTTCAAATCACTCAAATAGCGAAATCTTGGAACGAATTTTTAAAATTATGAAGTTCTATGTCCACTTACTTTGCGTGTTACAGAATGGTAACAAGTCAGGTGAATTACCTTTAAGTACCGAAGTAATTTGATTTTTGCCGACCAATAAGATGTGCGTGATATAAGATAAAATGACCATCGGTTTCAAGTATTTTTTAGCTAGCCAGCTGCGATTCGTATGCTACATGTGTATGTTCAGTTTATAATAAACCTTAGGTATATTTGTGTCGTGCTTTTTAGCTGTTAGCCGCAGATGGCTTTCACAGCTTTACCCAGACTAAGGGCTCTCAACCCGGATTTTGGTATTGTCATTACATTCACTATTTTTATTTTTGATGCTTGACTTGAGACTGACTATTTTTTAAGGCCATATATCTAATTATGTTGAAAAATGGTATAAAATGCTTGTTAGTTTCGGATTTAATGCTTAATTTTATTTGACGTTAATTTGAATATCGTTAAACAGTCTTCTACTTATATATCGGCAGACTGTTACGACAAAATCCAGCTACATGAAAATTAAAATAGTTTGATTAAAAATGCTGAACGATACTGCGGTTGGTCATACTTTTAACTTTATAGAGACAGGGATTAATTTGCTGCGGAAGGATTTTACAGGTTTAACAGAATTATGTCTGTATTTTCACACAATATGAATTTATTCCTACATAGACTGCTATTTACTTTACTAAACTTTTTCACATACAATCAAAATGCTGTGTTCGACTCACACTTACTGTGTAAAATATAAATTCAATTTCCAGGCTAAAAATGCAAAGACCACCGAAGACAAAGATCGAGTACCGGTGGCCCGCTCCCACGGCGAAGAGAGAGGATTTTACGGTGGGTCTATGGGGTCACGCGCCGCTTTCTCCGTCACCCCGGACCGATTTGGCGGGGCGAGACGCACCCATAGCCCACCAATAAAAAAATAAAAAAATAAAAGGCTAAAAATGCAAAACGCCTTTGTCGCGCAAAAAGATGAGGGCCCAATATTGAACCTTGTGACATACCATACTAAAATTACGCTTTATTAAAAACATATTATTGATATTGAGTAATTTCTATTAAAATTATTGTTACGTTTCTTACTCGTACTTTCTTACTTAGAATAAGCTAGTAAACTTAGCTTATATGTCTTACAGAAAAGTTGCAGAAGATTTGTAGATGAACGTTTAAAATTTCACAGAAATAGGAAGCAGTCTAAAATTGCAATCTGCTATATAAATTCTTAGTATTATTCTTAGAGCAATCTTTTATAACATTTCAGATTACTGCCTCGTTATCATATTTATAGAATGTAAATTTGTGTTGATATATAAAAAGTCACGATTGGTCAGCAAATGCCAGCTGTCTTGTACAAGGCTACCCACCACTCTCGCGGAAGCATGATTGTTGCAGTTTGATTATTAACTCAGATATATTGTGAAAGGTTCAATCGCAATGTTGTCGCAACCCTATGACTTGTATTATAATAGGCATAAAATTATATTTTCATAACACACAATACTAGACTGCCAAATCTAATAAAAATTTTGTTATTAATAAACGACTTCTATCTGTCTTTCCTTTTAGGAATCATTTATTATACCATATATTTCAAGTATATTGCTGTGCGGCCACCGAAGACAAAGATCGGGTACCGGTGGCCCGCTCGCACGGCGAAGACAGGTGTTTGCAGGGTGGGTCCTTGGCGTTGCGTGCCGCCTCTTCTGTCGCCCCGGACGGTTTGTCGGGGCGCGACTACATCCGTCCACCTTGCGGAGAAAAAAAAAAGTGTATTGCTGTGTGGTAGCAGCTAAGAATACTACCAACCTTTACTTTGCTCATGGATGTCGTAAAAGACGACTAAGAGCCTTATACCGACCTGGACCAACGCTACCTGATGTTATTTGGTCAACAATTACATTTCCAAGGAGGGTTGATGTCAGGCAGGCGGCCGATCATAAAACTATTATTGCCAATAACCTTTGCAATATGTAGGAAGAGGGGTAGATACATATGGCGTCGACCCCAAGTAATTGATACAAGAGCAGGAGAATGATGATGATAATATTTCAAGTATTTTGTTTCCAGACTAAAACTTATTCCAATACTTATACTTACAACTTATACTTAATACTTATAACTTATATCAAAGTACAATACACGCTGAACTGCATTTGCGTTCGAGTAATGAATTGACACAGATGACGTAGTGTTTAAGATACCGACCTATCGTGGCAGTGTCGTTGGCTTGGTTCCTACTTAGTACAACACTTCTCGTGATCCACAAATTATTATTCTAAGTCTGGGGTGTAATTTGTGTCTGTTGTATTAAATTTTTGTAGAGTTACCTGTAATACAAGGATTGTTTCTTTAGTGCCGGGTGTCATATCATTCTAAAAATTTTTCATTTATTACAATACGTTAAAAGAACTTTCAGGGAATACTATTTACAGCAATAAAATCTTTAAACTTTATAGTATTCTTTGTATATTTTAGAATGATTTGCTTACATGTCAGTCTATTAACCTGACAATGAATTTTTTTATTGCATTAAGTATTTCGCGATATTCATTACATCAATATTAATATCGTTTGTATTAATTTGTGACACAAATGATTTGATTTGCATAAATTATTACACATTTTACGTTGTTCATATATCGTAATTGCCCATATTTCAAATAGAAATTTTGTCATTAACATTTTATAACCTACAAATACATAAAAAGGTTTTCACTTGATTGTAGGTACAATTGTACATTAAAGGGGTATATTACTTATTATCAATATTAAAATAAAGGTAAGGCTTTTTACAGTTTAATATCAACAACTTCATAAGTAACTACATTATATAAATAAACCTGATGACCTTGTACGAGTACTTAAGCGAGCACCTAAAATTGAACGTCAACTACTGTAGAAAGACGACAAAGCAATTTTAACGAATATAATTGTTTCCATAAAAATATTGATAATTATAAATTATTGATCAGCATTAATTATATTATATATTCCGTCACCACACTGATATATTTCCGTGTGGTGACGGAGAAAGAATACAGTTCACCATCTCTTTCTCTTGTCCGTGGGATCTTAAAAGACGATTAAAGGATATAATATGCATATGACATCAGTGCAGCAGAAGGAAAACTTGAAATAAATTACTGTAGCTATCAACACGTTTAACCAACATGGTACAGTAGGTCAATTTACCTCCCATTATATGTAGAGGAGGTTCGAGCCCAATAGTGGAACATATGTGGGCTTAGATGATAAATAATAAAATATTAAAAGATATATTACGTACATTACTCTTTCTCTTATATAAACTTATCTTTAATAAGACCTAAACCTCATCCGCATAGTTAGTTCAAAATGTTCCCACATCAGCATACTATTGAGAATTTGAGAACAATGCTCTTTTCTATTTACATAACCCAATATGCTTATGTAAAATGCTGCTAGGTAATTTATCAAATCAACACCTGATCTACATTTATGGTTTTCAAGGTGATGTAATCTTCATTCTGCAGCAATTATTTCAGGTAACTTTGTGACATTATCGGCTATCCACTTTCTGACAAAATCCAATAATGTTGACGGTCGGTCCGTCCAAAGTAACACGCTCTCGCAGAAAACGTCTGAGCAGTGTTGTTGCGCTCTGTTCGGTGAAGAAGAGAGTCAAAATCCCAACTTGGGTAGGTTTGGTTAGTAGGCAGCGGCCTAACGGTACCACTGATATTGTAAATGTCCAAGAGTAGCAATAACACTTATTATGTGCTGCTTGTTCGCTTATCATAAGCATTAAAAACAAATCCACAAAATATCGTATCACTTATTCCAAATGTATGCCACTGCAAATTTCATTTATAGTAACTATTTTCAGTTTAAACTCCGTCCGTCTATATTCATCGCTAACTCTTGTTCGCTCGCGTATATTTTATTACCAAAACTCTCTTGAATTAGAAGATTTTAGCCTAATACAAGTTATAATCATCGCAAAAAGATATATCTATGTTAATACTTAGTCTATATAATTTCTGAATCATGTAGGATTTCACTTAACCTATCATATGTATGTATGTGATTTTAAAAAAATTCTTTTAGTTTTATAAATATAGATTACCCATTAAGTTATTAATTATTGTGTTACTCAAAAAATGTCAGCAATATAAATATATATACTAATTCTCATTCTGCACATTTTCTAAGCTATATCTATAATGCTCTTATATATGGTAGCACTTACGTATAATATGTATATTATTTCAAAAGATATCTGCCTTATAAAATATATACTATAATATGGACAATTTCACCAATCACTTATTGCATTATTTCGTTTTATTATAAATTTAAATTTATTTTCGAAACTAATTTAGTTACTGTTTACATCATTTCTATATTTTAAATTAAAGTATTCCTTTCGTTAGGTTAGTCGGCCAACTATCTATTATAAATTACAAAATAGAACTCACTTCATTGAAACTCTACGCAAGTTTAAATTTAAAATATTGTAAAGGATTTTTATTATAATGAGTATATCTTAGGAAATATAATGAAATAAAATATCCTAAAATGCAAAGATCTTTGTAATTATTGTAAATGAGAACTCGTTGCGAATAATTAACAAGAAATATAATAATTAATTTTCGTAACAGGTTAATAAAAAGGAAAATTTGATTTTTAGCACTTTAAAACTGCAGTTGCGAATGAGTGTATGAAATAGAGGAGTACCAAAAACAATATTGCAAACAGGATTTAAATACTGCGGACCTATATGTCTATTCTTACATTATATAATTGTCTAATTTTAATATTTCTTTAAATAATTTATATCGAAGTAATAAAAGAGGAAATAGAGAACATTTAAAAATTCATTATATATTTGTGTGAAATGAAAAAAGTAATGGCGTCTCTTAGCGCGGGAAAGTACGAAAAGTTATTCTAAACCATTAAACTATGTAATTTTGATGACGTAATTATAAAAATAATTAATAACTATTTTTTTAATAACCTTTCTTCCTTCCTTAACACATTTAGCAAATTAATGTATTCAATAAATAACTGTCTATAAATGCGATGTCATAAATTGAACCGGTTTCCAAACGCAGTTGTATTCAAATGAAGATTTGCATAAATTTCACTGATGATAATAAATTTACATGTATTTCATATAGTTGCATATAAATACATTGTTTTTTAAAATTTTGTAATTGATTTTAAATACTTGAAATGCATGCTATTCGACACGAATACTGCCATTTACATTTTCTGTAAACTATGTCGGGTAGACGGCACACGTCTACTTAAAAAGACGAAAATATAATACGATCCAAGAATTGAATGTCCTACAATAGTTCACGGTGGTGTAAATGACAGCACGATTGGAATGGATTTCCAATAGGCATGGGTTCGAATCCCACTTGTGACAATCAATTTTTGCTCGTAATCGGGTTTTTATAAACAATTAAGAATTCAAGTATTCACAAATGGCTTTTCCAGTAGTTCGGTCAGCTAAAATCCCGTATAATGATGCGTCTATGCTTTGGAATTTGAACTTTATCCTCTTGTGTAACTTTAAATATTTTTAAAGAGATATCATTTCAATGAAAAGTATGTACTTAATAATTTGTTAGAAAATATATGAGTTAACAGTAAATATTGAGTGTAAGAAGTATTAGTAAGTGGCACAATTATCGAGATGTTGCCGATGAATGTTTACAATTTGATGTATAACGGTGTTTGTTCACGTAACGGGTTTTACTCAATAATGTTTTTTTGATAAAATGTTTATCGACATTCGTGATGCATACACTTTGTAAATTAGTTTTTTATTATTTTCATTGTTAACTCTTTGGTATAATATTAGCATTTCTTCTCATACTATAAGCTATATTATATTGTAAATGTTGAGGAAAGTTTTAAGTATGAATGTTAAAGGCTTTAAGGGTAAAATAAGACTAAAGAAAAGGTGGATGGATTGCGTGAAGCATGACTGGACAGACAGAGAGTGACTACAGAGATGACGCCTGATAAGCTCTATGGAAAAAGAGGATATATTGCGTCGAACCCAAGTAACTGGGATAAGAGCAAGATAATGATTTATTTCGTAGACCACCCGATGGTAATTGTTAATTATCGCTCAAGGATATTCTTGATTATAGGAGGATATACTTAAACCTACTACCTATTATAAAGATCTCTCTTAAGCTTTCTCGCTCAACAAATGAAGCACAGTAGCGAACTATTGTTATTTAAATGACAATTTTCTACAAGAATGTTATACTTACCCGGAAGAGTTCCCCGTTTCATTTATACAATAAAAAAATCTGTCACGAATGTGGCCCTACAATTATAATACACTATGATACCCTGGTTCACACGTATGTAATAATTTGATGATAATAATAATAATAATATAAATGTTATACGAATGTTGTCGAAATGTTTTACTCGGTCGGAGTAAGAATACAATTCACCTAATCTTACCCGTGGGTGATCGTAAAAGACTAAGGGATATAAAGCGCTTATAAGATCTATGCAAGACAAGGAAAGCCCCAAACAAAACTCTACACCAACACGTCTGACCTGCTTGATATAGTAAGTCAGACTCTCCCATTATGGAGGACTCTCAGGCCGAACAGTGGGACACGTATGAGCTGATATGAAGAGGATGAAATGTTATACGAGATTGACGATTTGCCGTATAGTGATAAAATAAGAATACAATTCATCATTCCTCTATCTTGTCTGTAATTGTTTTAAGGGATATAATATGCAGATAAAATCGCTGCAAGAGATGGAAATATCCGAAATATAACCCTTTTATACAGGATGTTGAACTGTATTCTTACTCCGTAACCACGCGGATAATTTTAATTATGCCATTAATACATTAAAATCAAAAATGGATCATCGTTTTCTCTTTAAGATTTATTTCAATCTCATATATTAGCTAGTTATAATTGAACCCGTGTCTAAAGAAATCGTGTCATCCTATTTTTATTTTATTTTTTATTTCATTGTTTTCGAACAAAATTTGATTTACTTGTCTGTCGTATTGCAGCGTTTATAATTTAAATATGTACTATATATAAACTAATGGTAAAAGCCATTTAGTTATTAATTAATTTAATTACATATTAATTTTATACTTAATCTATCCATAACTAACATATTTTAAAAAGTTTCTCTTCTTATTTTGATTACACATTTTTTTTTTGGCTTTTCACCAATTCAATTGAGAATGGCAACTACAACGGGATATTACATTGCAAAAAGATTTGGCGAAGATAAGAGTTTTTGCCAAAACCAGCGGCTAACAGATACCGTAGATTTTGCCTGCAAAAAAAAAAGTTCGATACTTTGCAATTATAAAAATTTGAATTATAGTCCTTAAAATATAGCTTAATCTCTGTGACAGATAGTGACAAAACCGATGAAGTAATTATGAATACGCGTCATGTTCACAATTTTATTTTGTATCGCTTGTATTTTCATTCTTTACATGCCACTTAATTCAGTTGAGATACAACTGAATTATGAATATAAAAATATGAATATTTACACAAAAATTTGTACCTCATATGTTTTAAAATACTGAGTAACCATTTTATAAAAATATGATGCTTGCGCAAATACAAGGTCATACTGGACTGAGAATAAGATAGAGATGGGACATTCGATAAACGTAAATCGATAACATTCTTATTAATTATTTATAAAACATGTAAAAATAATACATTACCTATACCTATAAACCACATGGTTACTCTATAAAATAAGTAAATTGTGTTCATTTAATATTCAGAAATCAGTTATAATATTAATAAGACCATTTCTTTTAAATTAAAATGATACTTTCTTTTATAAAATAAACATGATTATTTGTGAAATAATCTGTAATCAAGAACTCATCATCAACCTACAGGAATGAGCCAGCGATGATGATAATATTGACGATGAACTTGGATGTACTTCGTTCGAATAATAAAAGGAATTAATTAACAGCTTTAATTTAAATTAAATAAAATTCATTAATTTAAATTCAATAAGATTTTCATAGATTGTTTTAAATTTATAATCGATTCGTCCATTCATTTGATTGAAATTCAATAACATTTTCATACATTGTTTTTCAATTGCAGTAGCAAATAACTTTAAAAAATAAGGAATTATATCGACAAAAATTCGGACTGCATCGTAAGCGTGCGGCACTAGTGAGAATTGTCACAGAGATCATGCTATATTTTATAGACTATAAGAATAAATTTTGTACGTAGTGATGACACTTAATTTCTTGCTTTTATTAACTTGCCCGTCGACATTATAAATCTACTAAAAATGAATTTTTTATTTAACATTTGCACAATTTTTAATTTTTTTATAATATATTTAACAAAAATGGTAATTATTATTATCCCAAGTCACGAGTTTCAGGCGTAAAAAATATATATATGCAATAAAATAGCGCAATGGCTACCCGATACGCTTACCAACGTAAAAAAGGTAATTTTGCTTACTAAGTTTTTTAATTAAAATCTAAACATAAAATCTTATCTAGTGTTACATATTAGGTCCGGTTTCATTAAAAACCCTCCACACGTTTATAATAGTTGTGCTAAAACAACATTCCTGCAAACGTATACCGTATCTCAAGGTTCCCTTCACGCGGTCGATCAAGGCTGACTATTGTCCTACTCTTCTTAACTCAATTCCTATTGAATCAAGATTATATATTATTGCCAAGCTTTTTTAACAGTGTTGCCAATTACGACATTAGTAATCCACACGTCTACGTGATTAGTTTTTGTTATTGTGTTAACGAGGCCGCACTTGATCCTATATTCAACGAAGGTACAGGTAATAAGAAGGTTATTCACACACCCTCACAATTAATAATGGATATATTTTGGATGGATGGATTAAAAATTTTTTTGGAATAAGAAAAGCTTTGCTTAATTCACCTCTGCTTAATCTTTCAGAGACAGAGACGAGAGACTAAGTAAAAATAAGTTACTCTTTAAAAATAAAGTTTTATACATACACGCTATTTTAAATAATTGCAAGTAATTACATGTTCATTACGGTACATCTTATACTTGGGAAATCGTAACATAATTCCTTTCTGTAGACTTGGCAACGTTTTTCCAAGTTCTGGGTTCGCTATAAATAAATAAAAGGCTCGCATCTTTCTTCGAAAGTTTTATTTTTTTAAATAGTCAGTGTAGCGTAATTTTAAATGATTTTAAATTATTCCTTGCACTAGAGATTTTATTTGTGCTGTCGAGAAAATTACGAATATAAAATTGATTAGTACAATTTAAACGAAACACAGAATAATTTTATGTGAAGCGGCTATATTTGCCCTGAAATTGAATCTACTGTTTCGTTGATTTTACTGTGCAGTCAGTCAAAACAAAATTATTCGCATCGTGGTAACTAAAGTAAGGCAGCGATTCAAATAAAGAACCCTCTAAGGGCTATTGCGCATGCGTGGACTGGACTCAACCCTCACGTTTCTACTTTCCAATATGGCGCCGACTGCCACAAGTTAAGCACGCGTTATATACCTACTTATGAGTCAAATGATACATATTCCCTATATGTAATTAAAAAAAAACGTCGCGTTTAAATTTTTAGTGTAATTAGAACTGAACTATGATTTAGTGAAAATTGTATTTTGTGTTGTGTTTGGTTTTGACGCAGTGAGATCAGATGTTTGACCAGGTTAAAAATGTAAAGGTTGATCCCAGGTCAATGCTAATTGTAGGGTTGATACGTCAATTATTCAGCCAATCTCTTTTCAGCATTAAGCGAATAAAAACATAACAAGAACATAAAATTAGAATCAAATTTTCTTAAAGATATAATTAATGTATTTAGTATTTTAAATATTATTCATTATTACTTATGTTTTTAATGATCTTTAAATTTATATATTGCTTTTTAGTTTCGTACTAACTCCGCAAAGATTCCATTTTAATTTTTTATAGTATAAATATTAAATAAATAATTTCCCGCGGTTATCATTTCTAATTGAATGAATGAATAGAAGCATAGAAATAATCGTTTCTATTTTGAAAATTAACGCGTGTGCTTGTTACCAAGTTACAACAAGCAGTCAAACTGCGTCGGTCGAAAGTATCGCCAGCGGCTTTGCTGCTGGGTACAAGGCCAGTCTCTGGGCTGGTCGAGCCAGTCAGAAGCCCTGAGGAGCCAGCATTAGACGTCGCACAAGATAAAGCTTACTGGGGGAGTGTTGCTACAGCTATGACGAGTAATGTTAAAATTTTTAAAATAACTGGACGATATTATTTAAGCTATTCGTGTGACTTCACTAGTAATAATCATATCAAAAACGTGTGGTGTGCTAATTTGCCTCATACAGAAACCCACGTTTTATAGGAGCTGGCATATATCCTGTATAGAAAATAACCTATATTATTAGATGTTTTAATATCATACTTATTATTTTAAATGTGGTGACGGAGTAAGTGAAATTTATCAAAGGAAGGAGTAATTTCCCATGGATGTTCTAAAAGAAGATGTAAAAGGAATTTAACTTGATAACATCACTGCTAAAGAAGTCAAACTTGAACCAAAATTCTATGCTAACCCATCCAGCAGGCGTGTGATTATAGGACGCTTTCCCTTCTATAATTGGGGAAACTGATGGACACACTAATAGAGTGGAACGCGTGTGACCTGAAGATGAAGATGATTTTATAATTTAAATAAGATAAACACTGAGAGTGATCCAACATAATTCATAAAAATATGAATTTATTATATTTATGTTATGACCTTTAAAAAGTTATGATGTTCACGATAAAATTATAGCATAGATCTTAATTTTTGCACTTCCAGATACGAATTTTATTTGCGACTAGTTGAAAAATTTTAAAACGTACATTAGTGTCATTCGTTCTGAGTCATTCGTTCCTTAGCGTTTGCAAAGGAAATAAAAATGCAATATAAACACATCCTTTGCATGAGTAGACAGTTAAACGTTTTTAAACGATTTATGAAGTGAATGTTGCTACTTTCATGATTATATAAAATACCAAAGAAATTTAGATAATGAACTTGGTGGCCTGGATACGAATAATATGTCTTTTTGTATTACCAGTGGTGCTTGATTATCTATTTAGCCATTACCTACCTATATTGAAATTGCGGGTGCTATCTTTATTTGACTGTTGTGAAATAATTATGCGATAAAGGCGTTTAATTTTGTTCTTTAATTATTTATTTTTTTGCAAATATACATTTTATATCTCTATGTGTAGAGACTGAATGAGCAATATTGCGTCAGTCTTTCAGATAACATATATATTATGTACATGTACATATTAACTTTCACCCGCGACTTCGTTCGCGTGCCTATGTGACAAAAAGGTAGCCTATATCCTTTCCCAGACTCCACTCCAAAATAACTTAGAGAACAGGAATTTCGCCGACTTATTTGACATTATGCCCAAATTTCATAACATCTTTATAACATATAAAGATCGTTCTGATTATTCTATATTACTGAAAAGTTTCATCAATATCCATTCTGTACTTTTTGCATAAAAGAGTAACTAACATCCATACAAATTTGCGCATTTATAAAAACACTTACTTCGTCATCCTATAGATAAACTTTGGAATATATTCATAAATTATTTTCAGATTTTCAATAGTTCTCTTAATATGCCTATATCAAATATTACTATAACATTTAAGGCCATGCTAGGTTAGGCCATGTATAAGGAAACAGTATAAAAATCAATATAAGTTAACGTATCCACAATCAGACGGCGCCAAGGGTTGTTTTAAACATGCCACATTGATTTATATGTGGCAACCGTAGAGACTATAATGACTCTAAAATATAATTTTTAGTGGTACTTCATGGATACTTGGAAAACAACATATTTGAAACGTTTGATTTATTTTAATACATTGGTATTAAAAAATCAAGCGTTTTTAGTCTAATCTATATTCTATCCGTGTGGTGACGGAGTAAGAATACAATTTACAAACCTCTATCTTACCCGTGGATGATCGTAAGAGATGACTAAGAGATATAAAACACATAACATCTATGTAAGAAAAGGAAAACTCGAAACAAAACCGTATACCAACACGTCTGACCAGCGTAGTATAGTAGGTTTATTTCCCTCCCATTGTGGAGGAGGCTCGAGCCCAACAGTGGGATATATATATAACTGAGATTATGACGTGATTGATTTTATCTAGAATACGAATTTAATTATTAAAATAATCTTAGTAATAATATAATTTTAAATTAATTAGATTTACAAGCGAAAAATGATTGTCACATGTGAGATTTGAACCTATATCTACGGGAAATCCATTACAATCGTCTTACCAATTAGACCATCGTGGACCTACGTATAATATCCAAATTTAGATTAGATTATTTTAGATTTTTACAACATTATACCGATTGAATACTCGGCATTTCGTAGTCGCCACCACATAGCAAAACATACACGTCAATAAAAGAAACATAATACCGTGCTTGGCAGTCAACTTGGGATTATAAAGTACCCAGAAGACTGTTGGTGATCCCTCAGCCGGCTGTTACAACTCCCACGTCACAGGAGCTAATAAAATCGCATTTATAATAATAGAATATAAAGTTTGAAAACGTGGGTGTATCAAATCGCCATCTTTATAAATATAAAGGCCTAATACTAATATATAAAGGCCAAAGCACCCGAAGTTTCCGTTGAAAGGTTAAACAACGGTATTCCCAGAAGCGCTGCCCGTTCGCAACTTGCGTCGCGCGGGATTGAAATGTCGAAGTTCACATCCATTTACGTCAAACATTTCGTTTACATTACCGAGAAACTGAAGCCTTGTTAATAAAATACGCATCTCGTTAGATTGTCCATTTTAATAATACGACGTCTGAAAAAGATTAATAGCGACATTTCTTGTTATTTGATAATATTAAAGCGTTTTTATTAAATACATTTTTTTTTTATAAATTAGGTACGATTTTTAGGGATTCTATTGCGTTTGTATTTGATTTTTAATTTCCCGACGTTTGGAACACTCTACTGCGTTCATGGTCATGGAAGAACGCCTGTAAAGTCTGTTGTAAAGTGTTCGAAACGTCGGGAAATTAAAAATCAAATACAAACGCGATAGAATCCGTAAAAATTGTTTTATTTCAAATGTATAAAACTCGCGTAAATATCAAACCTCATAAAATACATTATGTACAATTTTTAAAAAGTAATTTACTACTAGTTCTGCTGATGCCATTGAAGTAAATATCTGGAATTAATATTATATTTCTATTCCCTCCTCTATTCTCAGTTCGTATAAGCTTACTGCTGGAATCGGCAATTCTATAATATAATACAACGAAAATTTGCGTACTAAACTACTCTGATCAGACGAGTTGCATTTTATTTTGTGTGGTCCTACTCTTGCACTATTTTAATATGAATATTACATCCCTTAGCCACTTGTTACGACTTCACGAACGAGATAGTGAGGTTGGTGAATTGTATACCTACTCCGTTAACACACGGTTAGAACATGGATACCTTTACTTACATCAGTTCAGATAATTTACTTAGTGGTAACTTGCGAAATCAGATAATTTACTTAGTGGTAACTTAAATAATTTACTTAGTGGTAACTTACGAAATCCACTTTAAACTTTAAATGTGCTCTATGTAACCGCATTAACTGTTAACTATTTCATTACTAACTAGTTTAGTTAACTAGATTTGTAATTGCCTCATTCTGTAACTTTACAAAATGTCGCAGCTTTTAAAGGCACGTTTAATTAAGTAACAGAAAGAAAAAATCAAGACAACATGGTATAGTACGTTAGTTTAACTTAATTGTGTAAGGAGTTTGTGCCCTACAGTGGGATATACGAGTCCAAAAGGATTATATCCGTTTATTTTATTTGCTGTGGGTCAGCGGCTACGAATACTACCAGCTCTTGCTTTGCTCGTGGATATCGTAAAATACTACTAAGAGCTTATGCTTAGCTTTAGCTTTAGCTTATACCGTTCTGGGTCAACTCCACCTGATGCCGCCTGGTGAACAATTACATTATCAAAGAGGGTTGACTTTAGTCTGGCGGCTGGTTATAAAACTATTACCAATAACTTGCAATATATACGATGGAAGAAAAGTACATATTCTTACGACCCCAAGTAATTGGAATAAAAGCACGATAACAATGACTTATATCGACTTATTACATAATGCACACAGCACCAAGTCACCTGTTTTTTTTTGTGATTTAGTTGTTGCTCCGATGGTTCGGACATGTGGAAAGAATGCCGAACGAACGCCTGGTTAAGAAGATATACAATGCGAAAGTGGAAGGATGTAGGTACTGAGGGAGACCGAGACTAACCTACCTAGACCAGATCGGTCATGTACTGAAGGAAGGTGGAGTCAAGAGTCTCCGAAACCGGCGAGCGTGTATGAAGAGAATTATGAATGTTTAGGAAGCGAGTGAAGTATGCAGAGATAGAGTTCTCTGGCACTCTGTTCTCTCTGCCTACCCTGCAAGGAATATGGCGTGATGATATGTATGTATGTAGTTGTTAGCCTCAGATGGCTATGACAACTTTACCCGGAATGTGGGTGAGCGCTGAGAGCTCTCAACTCCCTGCCTATCTATTAGTATTTTAAACATGCGAATATTTTTACAAATCCAAGGCGATTGAGCTATTATTTTGGCTTTAAATTTGTTACTTATTGTAGCGTGGTGCGTGTCTAAGCCATCACTGACATTTGTAATGTTGGATGACCACTTTGACCTCACGGTTTTATTGCGTCAAATCAATGGTTAGAATGTAACACATATTTCGACATCATCTCTATTGTTTTCATTATGAAAAAATCAAAAGCCTTGAATGTGGTAGAATTTAAAGTTGTTTAAAAGATTGAATAAGAAACCTACACCTTTTAAAGTTAAAATAACTCTTGATGGTTATATAAATTCGACTAACGCAATTGATTCATTTCCGTGTGGTGTCGGAGTAAGAATACAATACATCACCCTCTATTTTACTCATGGATGTGGTAAAAGACAACTAAGGGACTAAATATACATATAACATTTATACAAGAGAAGGAAAACTTAATATAAAAACCTATACCAACCCGTCTGACTAGCGTGTATTAGGATAATTTCCTTCCTACCATGCTGGAGGCTTAGCCCTGGTACCCAGTAGTGGCTCCTATCATGGTGGAGGCTCGAGCCCAATAATGGGTCCTATATGAGCTAAGATGATGACGATGATTAAATTAGCGCGTCTATAAATATTAATTATTTGGATATATATTAAATGAATATTGTAAAATTAAGATAATTCAATTATTCAGCAGAAAATTGGTAAACATTATTTTAAATGGAAGATCAGTTGCCAACTATTTCAGCTTATATCTTCTTTTCTAACTCCCTAGCCTACAATAAATGTATAGCTGATAACTAATAGTTATTAATAATTTATTTTTAATGATTAAAGAAATAATAAAGCTATAAAGATTATTGCATAAACAATTATTCTAAAGAGACATGTAATTTCCTTACGCTTGAAAAATAGGCTATTTACATACAACTATGTACTACTAATAACAAATTCTAAATTGACAATTCGATTTTTACGTATTCTATCACGTTTGTATTTGATTTTTAATTTCCCGACGTTTCGAACATTGGCGTTCATAGACTTGGATGCGTTCTCACGTGACGATAGGCGCTGTAAAGTGTTCGAAACGTCTAGAAATTAAAAATTAAATACAAACGCGATAGAATCTGTATAAATAGTACCTATTCTTAAAATTTGTAAAACTCTCGTAAACATCAGAAAACGAATTGACTAGTTAAAATTTTCGGCAAACGTAATTATTGTCGCAGTACCTTGAACAATTGAGTAGATTATTCTACAAATATATATTGTTTAAATACGTTATTTATTTATAGACGTGTGAGAGATAAGGTGGTTTAATTAAAATGATCTAGAAGCAACAAGTTTATTCGTCATTTCGAATTTCATTATAGTGAAGTCAACAACAATTCTATGATAACCCATATACTACTCGTATTTCAATTAGAGAGATAAACTATTATCATTTTAATAAAATTTATTCTCGCATTTACATTTATTCTCGTATTAAATAGAAAATTTTCAACGTTCTGCATATTTTTCTTAATATTATTTATTACAAGAACCTTTTAAGTTGTCTAGAAACAACGGTTGGTTTAATAAATTTAAAAGAAGGATTGCGGATTTTGTACTTAGAAATATTGATAATCCCTTGGGCAATTTACGCAGCTTTTATTTTCAAAGTATGTACTTGTTAGTTCTTCTTTGATGATTACTCTTTCTTCAATGTTTGTTATTTGTTTTCATAGATCCATCAATTTATCGACTTTCAATATTGAAAGTAACTTTCTCTACAATGGCGGATAATAATATGACAATGGCTTGGCAGGTGACTATCGTAGTATCTGTTACAAGTTTCCTAGGGGAGCGCTGCTGCCCTTAGCCAATTTTTTCATTCACACGAGAAAGGGGTAATGAGACATTGTATTTTTAATTCAACTTCATAAAAAGCTATCCCTTTTCTTTTGTTTTTTTTTTTGCGGTGGGCTATGGACGTCGCACCACGCCAAATCGGTCCGGGGTGACGCAAGAGGCGGCGCGCAACCTCATTGACCCACCCTGCGAGCACCTCTTCTTCGCCGTGCGAGCGGGCCACCGGTACCCGATCTTTGTCTTCGGTGGCCCGCTCGGCGGCATGCCCTCTCGATGAGGTGAGGACGACACCTCGACAGTTTTCGCCGTCGAGGTATCGTCCTCACGCGGTGGCCTCGCGTCCGGGATCCACTGAAAAATTAGATTTGCTGTCGAATAATGGATCGCGAATGTTCAGTTGTCATGTTCTATTATTAAAATATATTTTATTTTCTGCAATAGTATTTATTCAATAATATATTATGGAATTCTAGACCACCGAACATCTAAGTGCTTGTTTTTTTCTTTTCAGTTTTTTTATTATGTACGTAGTTTTGGTTACTTTTTACGCAGTTGGGTTTTTTGATTTTTTTAATTATATTAAGCATTTGTAACGAGGCTCGTCCACAATAGAAGAAAAATTGACTACTATATTTTGATGACCAGAGAGGTTATAGATGTTTATTTCTAGCCTTACTTCTTTATTTTATGATACCTACGATAAAAATAAACTTCTCCCTGTGTTAGTACACAGAACTTTAAATTATACATACATACATATCATCACGCCATATCCCTTGCAGGGTAGGCAGAGAGAACAGAGTGCCAGAGAACTCTATCTCTGCATACTTCACTCGCTTCCTCAACATTCATAATTCTCTTCATACACGCTCGCCGGTTTCGGAGACTCTTGACTCCACCTTCCTTCAGTACATGACCGATCTGGTCTAGGTAGGTTAGTCTCGGTCTCCCTCGGTACCTACATCCTTCCACTTTCGCATTGTATATCTTCTTAACCAGGCGTTCGTTCGGCATTCTTTCCACATGTCCGAACCATCGGAGCATTCCCTTATCCCCATCCCCAACTTTAAATTATAATTTGAAATAAAACTATTTTTACGGATTCTATCGCGTTTGTATTTGATTGTTAATTATTTCCCGACGTTTTCACAAACTCTTTATAGCGTTTATGATTACGCAAGGTCATGGGAGTCCTCCCGGGACCCTGAGCGCTGTAAAGCGTTCCGTAAAAATATTTTTATTATACATTTAAAATGTGTTATACTCGCGTAAACATCCGAAATCATTATTTTAATTATAATATTTAAATTACTGAAATTTTTAGCATTTAATATGCTTAATTATTTATAAATACCCAATACGAAACGAAAAATGATGTCACAAGCGGGGTTCGAACCCGCACCTATTGGGAATCCGGTAAGTAATGTATTGTAAGTGGCAGCACGGTTTGGCCGGATTCCCAATAGGTGCGGGTTCGAACCCCGCTTGTGACATCATTTTTCGTTTCGTATTGGGTATTTATCAATTATAATATTTATCAAAAACGTTCACCTTCTAGTGGTTATTCATCTATTTATTTACTTTGAAAGATTCACACTTGGTATAATAGTATCTATTGATGAGCTTATAGCCCCCAAACTTCCACTTTAGATGAAAGCGTGAGTGGTATGACCGTAAATACTTATCAGTTACTAGACCGACTAATTCGCTTTATAGGGAATCTCTTCAGAAGTGTAATATTTAGTAAATTGCGAATAATTGGCGTAAAGCATACTCAAATTGTTTATACACGTCTTAAGTATTTGTGAATCGTATTCGCTACGCTCAACATAGGTCATAACAACCGCTACGCTATAAGTGTAATCGTTGATCATTAACCTTAAAAAAATATTTGCATGCGAAACGTTTTTTTTTACTTTAATTGAAATAACGTATTCTTGTGCTTAAAGGCTGTATATAGCAGCTATTTTAATAGATAGATTTTTTTAAAGACACCACCTCGCACCAAGGAAATAATCCTTGTATTGCGGGGGGCTTTACAAACATGTAATTAACGCAGACAAATTACACCCAGACTCATAACAACACTTTGTAGATCGCACAATGTATTGTCCTTGTCATTGGGAATCGAACCCTTGGCACTGGCACAGAAGGTCGGTATCTGTGCAGCTGTGCAGTCGATAGATATTACATACATATCCATTACGCCATGTCCTTTGCAGGGTAGGCAGAGAGAAC
Source organism: Lymantria monacha (assembly GCA_905163515.2). Lineage (NCBI taxonomy): Eukaryota > Metazoa > Arthropoda > Insecta > Lepidoptera > Erebidae > Lymantria > Lymantria monacha. The sequence continues at coordinate 5,822,651 of LR991084.1, forward strand.
AGAGTGCCAGAGAACTCTATCCTTGCATACTTCACTCGCTTCCTTATTATTCATAATTCTCTTCATACACGCTCGCCGTTTTTGGTGACTCTTGACTTCACCTTCCTTCAGTAGGTACATGACCGATCTGGTCTAGGTAGGTTAGTCTCGGTCTCCCCCGGTACCTACATCCTTCCACTTTCGCATTGTATATCTTCTTAACCAGACGTTAGTGCGGCATTCTTTCCACATGTCCGAAGCTTTTTTTTTGTGTGTCTTTTTAGCTGTTAGCCGCAGATGGCTTTGACAGTTTTACGCGGACCATGGGTGAGCGCTGAGGGCTCTCAACCCGAAATGTCCGAACCATTAATAGATAATAATTAATAATAGATATTAATTAATTTTACACGGTAACTATTTGTTATTGTTCAGAAAAGTAATAGAATCTGATAATAGTATATAGGTATATCTGATATTATACGTTATATAAAATGTATGGGCCCACGCTTCATACAAATCTGAATTGTCTTCGTAATGGCTTCAGAGTCGGATATTTGACAATAGCCATTAGGCTAACTAATCCCAACTTTGGATAGCCATTGTAGGTACCTATATTTTAGTTAAATTGAACAGTTGGAATAAACACAAATGACGTTGCTGAAACTTAAGCACACCCTACTTAATTTACGTAGGCACATCTTGGTGTTAATCCGTGTTTAAGCGGCCTCATTTATGCTATTTACGTCTCATATAATATGTACTTGAAGGAATCAGTGCAAAACAGGAGAAATCAGTGGAAAGAAGAATTTACTAGATTTTTGTTTTATAAGTGGGAGGGGAGTTCTCTTAATTTTTTTTATTTTTTCGATAAAAACCTAATGCTGTAATGAATAGGAGCCGCGCAGTGATCATGAATGTTATCAATTTTATATACGAGGTAAGTTAATGAGTTACTAAGCTATGACCGTTGTCATAATAACTGTTGAAATTCTAAATACGTATTAAAGTTTTATTGAGATATTATCTGCAGATGCGAATTGTAATTACTTACACCCACAAATATTTAAAATACAGACGCGTACTTAAAATAAAAACCGGCATGATCTATGATGCCAGATCTGTAAGAACAACTAATCATATATAGATGCCTACCTACTTATCCATACTGTAAAACAGTAACAGTCAAAAATATCGCTGTGATAGTATTGTTTCAAGATCTCCTATTTATTCTTATCCAATTATCATTCTCCTACTCTTATCCCAATTACTTGGGGTCGATACAATATATACTCTTCTTTCATAGTACATATTGTAAAAGTTATTGACAATAGTTTTATAACCGACCGCCTGACAGACGTCCACCCTCCTTGGGAATGTAATTGTTGAACAAATGGCATCAGATGGAGTTGGCCCAGGTCGTTATAAGGCTCTTAGTCGTCTTTTACGACATCCACGAGCAAAGTAAGAGTTGGTAGTATTCGTAGCCGCTACCACACAACAAATTTATTCTTATCCAATATCCTGTTATTATTCTAAATCATTATCTTAATATTGAATCTTAAAAGAATATGAAATCGATATTAATAAAAAAAATAAACAAATACGAAATTTTAGAGCAAATTTTATTTGATCATTCGCTATGTTCTATTTGTTTATAATAATTTAGAACTAGTGAAAGTAGACCTTCAAATTGGTACATACATCAGTAATTGGCGGCACAGATAAAGTGGTTACACCTCGTTACTTTTGCAGAAGTGCGTAACGGATATTTTAAGGTTTACTTTTTTATTTAGTTTTGTAGGTTTTATGTATCTGTTATTTGTGATGCAATGTTAGTTTGTTCGTATCGAAAATAATAGCAGTGTTTTATTTAAGAATAAATAAAAACCGGTCAAGTGCGAGTCGGACTCGCTCATGAAGGATTCTGTGCCATTATCTATAAAATAGCAAAAAAACAAATACGTATTTTGTATGAGCTCTTAAATATTTATTTTATTCTATTTTTTAGTGTTTGTAAGTATAGCGGCAATATAAATACATCATCTGTAAAAATTTCAACTGTATAGCTATCACGGTTCATGATATACTGGTGCCTGACAAACGGACAGACAGGGGAGTCTTAGTAATAGGATCCTGTTTTAGGGGGCGTTCAAGTATTACGTAACGCAATTTTTGAAGATTTTTGACACTAATGTAACGCGCCGTAACGTTTCTCTGTACCCCCTTCCTAAACGTTACGTAACACCCTAGTGACCGTTTTTAAACTTATTTGCGGCAATAATAAATGAAAAAAGAGCTTCCAAACTCGCAATACATGTGTATATTGTTTATTCATCGTCTAAAAAATAAAATTTGCTGGGCAACTTGGGAAATTTTAATTCCCTAGTTTTTTTATTTAATAAAATAACAATGTTACGTAACGTGTTGTTTGAACCCCCCTCCCGGCTATGTAACGCATTTTAACATTTTACAAGACCCCCCCTCCCCCCAAATTGCGTTACGTAATACTTGCCCCCTTACCCATTAGGTACAGAACCCTAAAAAAGAAGCAAATCTTATTTAAAATACTGAATTGTTAATATATTTTTTTATATATAAGTAAACCTCATGGAAGTATTACAATATATGTATACGATAAATTGTTGACGAAACAAAATTTAATAAAACTACATGTATAAAATACCTACCAAAAGGAATGAATGCCTCATAACTTTTTATAACTAATTCAACCATGACAACACAGCGGGTGCAATTATTTCTAAATGTTTATAAATAAAGAGGCACGTATTTTATAGTTTAAATTAACGCCATTTAATTCAATTCGCTATAATAGTAATGATTTTTTATTGTTATTTTGAAATAATACTTTAACTTCATTATTTATTGAAATCCAGCTGTCGACTAAACTATTTAGTCAAATTTAATATTTTTATGAATTCCACATAATTAAATCACTTAATTTCTATGTGTGTGCATACAATTGATTTAGTCGATAATCGATTTTTCTAAATCGACCAGTGTTCTTTCAAACAATGTACCAAGCCAATATACCAAGAAAGTTAAAGTTTAAGTTTATTACTTGCTTTTTAAATTCTGTAGAATGATGATAGAGAAGTGACATAACACTAGAACAGCGTTCACCCGATCGTTTGCCGATTTTTTTATATTATTAAATTAAATATTTTAAATATATTATATATGTACATAAAACTCTCCAATAGGTCTATCTTCTAAAAATAACCCGCAGGAACCATGTTCATCTTACTACGTTACGTATTACTAAAAACAATGGCTTATTAAAATAATACCTACATTATTATTTCTTATCTAATTAAATACATTAGGTACATAGTAGATGTAATTTAGGTAAAAATCGTTTTTTTTTACAGTATATCATTAAAATAAATATCATAGAAGATAGCAGAGATTTAAAATACATGGTCAGAGAGAGAGCGAAACCGAAGCGAAGCAAGGGTGTGTTGCTAGTTAATTATATAACCAAAATATACATCAATACGTCAGTTCTGTTAAAACTTTAACTTTTAGCTACACAATGAACCATTTTAAACAAAACAAACATAACAATAAACAAAGTAGTTTAAAAGTTTACAAAACAACACAAGTAAATATTAAAAACAAACATTAGCACTCCATTTCTCTAAAGAACAATGAAAACTTTTCATTCTATTTCATTCAGTCTTTATTGTTCAGCTGTTTATGAACGGTACAGAAAATGTTCGGGAATGTTCACACGGGTTAATCTTTATATAAATGTGGCACGCACAAATAAATCGTTGCCGTTCCAGTTAACGACGAAAACCGTCGCAAAAAACATTACTTTTAGTATACGAAAATTCTTATTTGCAAATGATATTTTTTATTAGCTTTGATGACGACAAATAAGCAGCCTACCTGGTAGTAAGCAGTAACTATCGCTCATATTGCAGAGGCAATATCAAGGATTTTAGCCTTCTGCTTTCATGCTCATTGAATATAGGCCAATAATAAATTGCTATTATTCAAACATCAATTTTCTGCGAGAGTGTAACACCTCTGACGAGCCGGCCGATTTACAGAAGTCAGAAAACTCTCAGCAATGTTATCCTATCGTTACATTTTTTTGGTTTTGTTCATCCATTTAGACATGCAAAAGGAATAAAGTCTATACAGCCAATTCTTATTCAATATTCGTCACTCATTATTTAATAGTTTATTCATAGAGACTGTTCGTTAGTAAGTCAAGTCGTTATCCTTAATTGGGCGCTGAAAACCAAAATAATGATTAGTTTGGGTATTTTTACAGAGCATTTAAATACACGTAAACCACTATTAAATCATATTCACTACACTTTAATATTTTATCTGTATTATAATATAATTAAAATACCAGCAAAATTATTCAATATATTACTACAAAACACTAAAGAAATTAATGTAATTCAAAAGCTCGACATTAAATTACCATATTCTGACCAAATCTTTCGGGGCGACAGTACTATAGAAGTATAGAGCCGGTCCCATAACTTTTCGTACTTTAACTTTTCGTAGTTGGGTGGGAATACTCCACTCATTGTTGACCAACCGAAACCGATTCCTTGACTTCAGTAGCGCGCCCGACGTTACTTATATTTATCCCTGTCACCGTCTCGATAATAAAGCGTCGAGACGTCGCGCGTCGCCCAGAATAAAACTCATTTTACGATTAAAACTTTTCTAAGAATTTCCACCTTTCTTACATACATACATACATATCATCACGCCATATCCCTTGCAGGGTAGGCAGAGAGAACAGAGTGCCAGAGAACTCTATCTCTGCATACTTCACTCGCTTCCTCAACATTCATAATTCTCTTCATACACGCTCGCCGGTTTCGGAGACTCTTGACTCCACCTTCCTTCAGTACATGACCGATCTGGTCTAGGTAGGTTAGTCTCGGTCTCCCTCGGTACCTACATCCTTCCACTTTCGCATTGTATATCTTCTTAACCAGGCGTTCGTTCGGCATTCTTTCCACATGTCCGAACCATCGGAGCATTCCCTTTCGCATCTTTACACCAATACTCTCTTTCATACCTACTCGCTCTCTTACGTCGTCGTTACGAATGCGGTCGGTCAGCCTAACTCCACAGATTTTCCGCAGAGATCGCATTTCGACCGCATTAATTTTACTATCATACTCTTTTCTGCATACCCAACTCTCGCTTCCATACAGTAATGTTGGGACAAGCACTGCGTTATGTATTGCTACACGTGCCTTCTGGCTGAGGTGGTGGCTGCCGAGAAGTTGCCCCAACGCTCCGTTCACTCTATTTCCCGCATTCACTCTTCGCTCTATATCAGTGGTGTACCTTCCATCTCGGCTAAATCCACATCCAAGATATACAAATTCATCCACTTGCTCTAGTACATCATTACCTATTGTTACTCTTACATCTGTTCTGGTTTTATCTCTTTCAAAGACCATTATTTTGGTTTTGCTCACATTCACGCGTAGACCCCTTTTCTTACAATCTTCTGTCATTGTGTCGACTAGGGTCTGCAGGTCAGTCGCTGACTGTGCCAGCAGGACTGCATCATCTGCATAAAGCAGAGCAGTGACCACTGAGTCGCCCATCTGGACTCCCACATTCATATCGTTCAATCTTTGGAGACATTTATCCAGATATATGATAAACAGCCTGGCTGACAGAACGCACCCCTGCTTAACGCCGATATTGACGTCAAACCAAGGCGACATTCCATCATCCAGCCGCACACAGGCTCTACAGCCCATGTAACTGGACTGCACAGCCTGTAGCAGTTTACCGTTAATACCATACTCCGGTAAAATGTCCCAAAGTTCCTTTCGTACAACCGTGTCAAATGCTCTCTCCAGATCCACAAAACTGCAGAAAACCCTCTGACCTAGAGCCAGATGCTTCTCCACAATGTTGCGCAGAGAGAACACTTGATCCATGCATCCCCTTCCACTCCTGAAACCTCCTTGTGTCTCACACAGTAAACCATCGGACACCATCCTCATTCTCCTTTCAATAATTTTTCCATACACTTTTGCTGCCAAACTGGTCAAGCCTATGGCTCTGTAATTTGCGCAGTCATAACGTGAACCCTTGTTTTTAAACAAAGGCACGATGACTGCGCTATTCCAGTCCCTGGGAACCATTCCCGAGCTCCAACATAAATTGAGGAGCAACAGGAACGCCTCCCAGACACAAGAGCCACCGAGCTTGATCATCTCGGCAGACACCATATCAATGCCCGCTGCCTTACCATTTTTCAAACTTCTTATCGCCCATTCAACTTCATCCATACTGATGCCATCGGAGGACGCCGTTGTCGAATGTTGATCTACTAAACCACATCCAACACCGGCGCCAACCGTAGCATCCGCATACATATCGCCAAAATATTCACTCCATCGGCTTAACACGTCTTGTGTTTGTGTAAGAATGTCTCCACCTTTAGACCTTATTTTATTCATTCTGAAGGCTGACCAACCACCCCGAGACTTCTTCACCTCCCTCCAAAAGAGTTTGGTGTTACCCTCGAAGTTTTTAGTCAGCCTATCTTCTGCACTCATACTTGCTCTATCACGTTTCTCTTTCACTAAGGCCTTGGTGTCATTCTTACATTGCCGATATATTTCTTTCTTCTGTTCAGTCATACTGTCATTCAGATTCAAAGAAGAGACATAGTCCAGCCACGCTTTCTTCTTTTGCTCTACGGAAGCTGCCACTTCCGCATCCCACCATGCATCACCATTTGTTTTTCTATGCTTCTTTGAACTTCCACATACTTCTTTCGCTGTATCTACCATACTCTCTTTCAATACTCTCCAGCATTCTTCAATGTCCGATTGCGGCTGGCTTGCCATCGTCAGCCGTTCTCGGACACCCTCTGCATACTTTTCTCTTACACACTCTTCTTGCAACCTTTCAACCTTTATTCTTTCAAGCCCTCCGAAGTGGACACGCTCTCGCCAGTGCCTCCACTTTCTGAACAGACCACTAAATCTCGCAATAACGAGATAGTGGTCCGTGTCGACTGTGGGGCCCCTGTAGGCTCTTGCGTCCAATATTTTGCTTCGGAGGCGACTGTCTACCAAAATTAAATCTATTATGCTTTTCTGTTCATTCCTTCTCCATGTATACATATGGATGTCCTTATGTTGGAAAAATGTGTTTGACACAATAAGGTTTCTCTCCATGCATACATCCGCTATGAGCCTACCTGCGTCGTTCACTCTCTTATCACCAAATGGACCAAGTACGTCCTCATAGTCGGGACGCTTGGTCCCCACCCATCCGTTCAAATCTCCGCATACAATCACGCGTTCACTGGTTTCTGCCATATCCAGAACTTCCCTAACATTGTCCCAAAACTTCTCTAGGTCTGATGCCACCGAGGATCCTACGGGAGCATATGCTACAACCATGAATACCTTGGTGACACCTAGTTTTATACGGACCCAGAGAAGTCTGGGATCATACATTCCGTAATCCTTCACACCTGAGGCCAAGCGAGAGGACAACAGCACTCCTACCCCCATGCTGGCTCGATCGCTCTGTGGTACACCAGACCACAGAGCCATCCCGCCACCAGGAAGATCGCAGGCGTCGCTGCCCCTTCGCTTGGTCTCTGTTACACAGAGCACGTCTAGCTGTTTGTCCGCCATGACGGATATCAGCTCGTGCAACTTACCTTCCACACAACCTCTTACATTCCACGTGCCCACCCGGCACTCCGTTCTCCTCGACTCGCCTAACTGGGCAAGGCGTGATGGGTGGCGGCCCCCATCGCCGCAACTGCCGATGTTCGTACCGACGGGGGCGGGTCGGTACGCGTCGCCTCCGGGGGACGCCCTAACCCGCATTGCGGTACGCATTTCGAGCCGGATTAGCAGTCTAATTAGACTGGCAGGGGACGCGAACGAGCACGCTCCGGACTATGCCCCCCTCCGGACTATGCCCCCCTCCGGACTATGCCCCCCACCTTTCTTAAAAATCGATTAATAAATTTAAACAGATAGCATCTGCTTAAATTCCTAAAAACTGCGAGAAAAGGTAAACTTGTTATATATTGTCCGTATATTAACTTTTTTTAATGGCATAGTATAGTAGGTCAAACCGTTACCCAATTATGATTTGACCCGTATCCAATATTGTGATATTATAGGCTAAAGAAAAAAGAAAAAAATGCAGTACAAACGAAAACGTTATTTATTCCCTACAAACAAGTTTTAACCAAAAAAACTTCATTAGTTAACTAGGTTAGATTACGTAAACAGTTGGGTTACACGTTTTATATACAAATCTAAAGTAATAAATGTAATCACGTATGCGTTATTGTGTAAAAAAATGTATTTTATATCACATCGCATATGTGTTTCTCCACCAAGTGGACTAATATTGTAATAAAATAGAATAGGACAGACGATATATTCGTGTCCAAAAATAAACATTGATAGGCTGGTCTATGAATGATATGGCTATCCATCGTTCCATTCACCTATCGATGGTCTTTGATGAACCTAGGTATAATATATAATGGCCAACCTGGTCATACAAATCGATATGAAGTTCTTAGTCATTTTTATGACTTTCACGAGCAACATAAGGGCTACTAACATCCATAGCGGCTGCAACAAAATAATCACTTAATTATTATTAATAATTAATTTAATAATGATTAATTTTTTTGTCGCTTTTGTTGACAATTTTCTGCGAGAGTATGGCACTACCCCGGATGGGTCGCCTCGCAATTGTAGGCAGAATTATAGACAGTGTAGCTCTTTTATTGCGGTGGGGTGTGGTCCCGTCACGCCAAATCGGTTTGGGGCGACGGAAGAGATGGCGCGCGATCCCATAGACCCACCCCGCAATGCGTTTCTCTTCGCCGTGCGAGCGGGCCACCGAAACCCGATCTTTGTCTTCGGTGACAGACAATGTAGCCCTACCACTAATAAGTATAATAATAAAATTATAATATATCAATTTACCACCTCTTATTATTGGGATAGACTCGAGCCCAGCTGTGGGGGCTTATACGAGTCCAGATATGATTAATATGATTACTCTTACCACGCTAAACGGGATCGGCACATGTTCTGGCCTTCCAAAAGCATCTATTAGCCGTCATATCTACACTTACAACTTACATACACATATCCTCTTTTACACAATCCATCCATCTCTTTTTGAATCTCCCACGATTCTTCCGTCAATCTTTTTTTTTATTGCTTATGGTGGCAAACGAGCAAGCACACCTTTTTTTTTTGGACGCTGTGGAAACGCATTTACGCGCTAACCCCACACCCACCCAGTTGGGCTTCCGGCTCTCTCGCTCACCGAACGAAGCGCAATAGCATTTTGCCATTATTCAAACGTCGATCTTCTGCGAGAGTGTGGTACTAATCCGGACGGATCGGTCCGCGGCTGTAGACAGAGAACTGTCAACAGCGTGGTCCTACCATTATTTAACCTACCTTCCTACAAACTTTCACCACATTGATAGGTTAGTTTATATCTTTCTAAACTTACTAAGCTTACTGTAAAACGCCAAATAATTCCTAAGCTACCGATATTACGTTCAGATCCTTCGATATTAAATGTAATACGAGTGAAATCCTTGAAAATTTGTTGGTTTATTCATATAATATTACAGCGACAAGAAATTCTAATATTAAGTAAGATATTAAAGATTATTATTAGCAACCTACTCTTATCACTCCTCTTTTATTTTGAACTTTTTTAATAGTTTTTAACGACTTATTTTTTAATAGTGGGTGGGTTCGGGGATTTTATTGGTAGCCAGTGGCCTAAGCAATACCCTTGGTATTGCGAAGGTTCATGGGCGGCAGTGACAATTACCATCAGGTATGATGCTTGCTCATTTGCCACCATAAGCAATAAAAAAAAACAATATTTTTAAATTGGCAAAAGATTTATTGCCGGTAGTATACCTGACGTCAAACCTTAATGGGAATTTAATAGTTAAAGAGATGGCATTAGGTGGATTTGTCCCACCATTAGACCGACCGAAGGTTACCGATTCCTTGACATCCGTGGCCGGTCTGGCAGGGTAATAATTTAAAATATCGACCTATTATATCAAGTGCCGGCGTTCGATTGCTCTCATGCAGGATAATATTTTATACTATCTATAAGTTTTTGTTCCGAGTCTAAGTTGAAATTTATGTATGCATATTGTATTATATGTTTATAAAGTTTACTGTATCGCGATAAACGGATTAATTCCTTAGCTCAGGTTACTGTTGTCTTTTTAAAAAATCCTACAACTATTAACATTAATAAATCTTCTTGAAAGATATTTTCATGTTGATATTAATTCATATTATACTAGCAAAACACAGCCCGTTGGTTTGTTAGTAGAAGTCGATATATCGGCGGTTTATCGATGTCATATATACAAATAACCTCTTTTATAGATATAGATTAGTATGAATCCAAAAATTCTATATCAGAAAAATGTTGGCCAGCGATTGAAATGAAACCTTAACTTGGTTCATTTTTTTTTATTTTATTCAATTACTGACATTGTATAAGCTTGTTATATGTAATTATTTTTACTAATTACTCACACAGAATAATGCTTTAGCTAGAATTAATTTTTAATTATACATAATTGTCCTAATCACGTAAGGATGTCAATTCAATTGTGTCACGAACCATCTAGTTAATACGTAAAGCATTAAAATTGGGACAGCTGTCAGTTTAGTTAAAGGTCTCCTCAAAAGCTGTCGTTGACATTAATTAAATGTTTCCATTACTCTGTGCCGTTAAATAGGTTTTGTCGTTATTTTACTACAGATTTGTAGATATTAAAGTACTTTTGTTCTGATGAGGAACCCTCGTTTTATATTATACTAGCGACCCGCCCTCACTTCGCTTCGGTTACGTATTGGATTTAAACATTATCGAACAGTAGAAATTCTGCCCAACTAATTTAGGTTATTATTAGATTTTAAGCTGTATTTTTCTTAATTTAAAATATTAAGATATGTACATTGTGTAGTTTGTAGTCTATGTTTGAGTCATGTTTACTAAAGTCTGATTGTGGCTTCTACGTGGAGCGGATCTCTATCTACTATCTCTATCGTTAAGCAGCAGTTATGGCTGCTCTATTAGTTAACTTGTAATTAGGTGCCGCTGGTTCAAGCATTATGTTTTTTGCAAAAAAGGCACATTTTCTTTCGAAGGATATAAACACTAGCTATGTACTAATACTTATTAAACATGTAGGTAAAATTAAAACGAAGAAGTTACTTGAGAATATACAATGTCCGCTGAGTTTCTTGCCGGATCTTCTCAGCTTGCGGTGTTCCGATCCGGTGGTTAGATTATTACATTACTTCCAGACAAAATTTAATATGTAAGCGTCCTCTCCCTGGGCTTATACATAATTAATGATTTGATCTCAATCCCCCTACAATCAGCATATATTATTTTTTCACAATATCTTACTAATAATATTTTTTATTGTTGCAGCTACGAGCGTAGCAGGTAGCGGTCCAGGCGGCGGTGACGCCCGACGTGGCGGTGACGTCACACCGCACGCGCAACCACAGAGGCGTCTTATCAAAGTGGACTTTGATAACCTTGAGGTAATTGCACTTTCTCACTCGCATGTACTTATGACGGACGTAATTATGTCACACAAAAGTGGAAGATTTGTATTTACATGTACTATCGAGTAGAAAAATGATATACCTAGTTACTTTTTCGGTGTGGTACTTAAGTATAAAATATCTAGTACCACATTATCACGTCACGTATTATGGGTATATTACCTTACATCCTTTTCAACAGTTCTTATAATAAGAAAAGTGAGTAGAATAATAATATAAGTGTCTGTTATGAAATATCTGTTATGTATCTATACATATAGGTAACCGTAGAATAATGTAAGAACAAACTTATGTTTTTGCAGCATGCTCTTTGGCGTAACGCCAAAACATCTTGTGGGTGTCTCGTGCCCATCTAAATACAGTTACAACTTATAAAATTTAAAATTTCATCATTATGACGAAGCTTTAATACAAAAGTAAAAATTAAAACTTATATACATGGATCCCATTTAGATTATATTAAAAAAAATACGAAATTAGTAGAAGTTATGCGTGACTTTACTTTTAAGTACGATTTCAATTTCATTAGTTCTATTGTACTGTAAAAAATTTCAAAGCAAAATTCCACCTCTATTTTACACCCTTAACGTGGAATATATTCTCTGATTGACTGATTTTGAAAATATTCATTTTTAACACTGAATAAACTTGTGTTTGGACATTGCAAAAAAATTAAACGCTGTATTTATTTCTTCTAATTTTAATTTAATAATAAATTAAGTAAAAGCATCATCGTAAAATTTTGTTCCCTATTTTACACTCTTGTGGGATGAAAGTTTTGTCAACTTTCATCATGTTGAAACATGTGTTTATTTGTTTTTAACTGAAGATAATTTGTGATTAATGGGAATACAAAGTACTTTTCTTCCTTTAAAAAAGTCTTTCCATATATTAATGTTGCATGTTCGCTTGATGATTACTCGACCGCTTTTTAAAGACTCCAATGATATTATTCACAAAAAAATCACCGAACGGATAGTATGGAAAGTAATACTTTTGCCTATTTAACTTTACTACTCTTCGTAATAATAAATAAGCAACATTTCTATTTTTATCTCGAAGTTCAAGAACTGCCGGTGCGTGAAATTAAATACCACTGAACACGTCTGTACTTACTACAGATTACTTTATATAATAATGAGATATAGTTTTTTATTCAGTATTAACTGATAGTATAATGATAAACTCTCTGTATAATGACAAGTTGAAATGTTTGAACATTTGCGTAATATATAAAATACTGACTTACCGCGTCAGTGTCACGAATTGGCTTACCACGGCGATTGGGTATAATTTTTGTACATTAATTATATGTTACTAAAGTCCCCCACAATTGACCACCCCTATTTTACGTGGTGATCGTAAGAGATGACTAAGGGATATAAAACGCATACAATATCTATGCAAGAGAAGAAAAACTCGAAACAAAACCCTATACCAACACGTCTGACCAGCGTGGTATTGTAGGTCAATTTCCCTCACATTATGGAGGAGGCTAGAGCCCAACAGTGGGACATATATGAGCTGGGATGAATGAATGAATGAAATGTCCCCCGCAATAAAAATATTATTTTCTTAGTGCAGGATGTTTGGTTTTATTAAAAGAAAATACATACATAACACAGTTTCTGTCTACTTGATAATAAATATTTGTGAAAAAAAATCGAAATAAAAATTTGCAGTCGATATTCGCATAAGTATATCAATTGTTTAGATTCATTTCTTCAAAAACAGTGCTAATAATATAACAGTCACGAACTATTTTGTAGAAAGACTAATTATACTGCTTTGCTTTATTATTTTGAGATTTATTGTAGTTATTTTTTATCTTCCTTAAATGACACAATTTTTGAAGTTGATTTAGTAATACTATGTTGAAAACTCCATTCAAACTGATGGAGAGTTTTTTGCATGATTTGTGTACAACCACAAATATAGAAAGGCAAATTTCTGTGGCTGTATTAAAGACCATATATCAATTTGAAATAAAACTACTTTTACGGATTATATCACGTTTGTATTTGATTTTTAATTGCCCGACGTTTCGAACACTTTACAGTGATCATGATCATGGTCCTCCTGTGACGATGATCACTGTAAAGTGTTCGAAACGTAGGGAAATTAAAAATCAAATACATACGCGATAGAATCCGTAAAAGTAGTTTTATTTTAAATATATGGCAATATTAATTTTTCATCATCTCAGCTCATACACCTCCACTGTTGCGTGGATTTCTTTCACAATAGGAGTGAAACTGACCTAACTTATATATCACGCTAGTCAGACAAGATGATATAGAGTTTTATTTAGAGTATTTCTTCTTCAGCATAGATTTTATATGCACATTGCTTTAATTAGTCGTCTTTTACGACACCCATAGACAAGAGAGGCGATTGGAAATTGTATTCTTACTCCATCACCATACAAACAAAACTTAGTGCAGACATCGACCTGTTACAATTTTATTATATATATAGATGTCTAATGAATATATTGCGTGTCGTTACTCAATCTTGGAGTTTAATTTGCGAAAAAAAAAACAAAATCTACGTAAATACATTGGCTCCATTCTTCAAATTTCAACTTCATCATCATGTTTGAGCCTCCTCCACAATAAGAGAGAAAAGGGAAAATTAAGATGGCGACTTACAGTGTCAGTGTCTCGCATTCGATTCTCACGGCGTCTGGGTATATATTTGCGTACGTTAATTATATGTTAGCGTCTGAAATCTGAGGTTATCCACAAGAAAATTAGCATAAGTTTCAATTTTTCTGTCTCCTTGATAAAAAAAAATGCATTGTTAGAAACAACCTTATTTCGAAAGTAAGGTAAACTTAAGTTATTTAAATTGATATACACATCAACAAAACAACACAACTGTTAATGGACCTTCAGCCAATTATCTGTTCCACTCTGAAATTTACTAAATATCATATCTCAATCATCTCAGCTCATATATGTTCCATGTTGGGCTCTAGCCTCCTCCATAATGGCAGGGAAATTGTCCTTCTATATCACGCTAGTCATGCGTGTTGGTGTTGGTTTTGTTTCGAGTTTTCCTTCTCTTAAATCATATCTATATCATCATATAAATCATGTCTTTCTTATAAATAAGCGACGTTCCAATTAAATGAACAAGGATTCATACTATCTTCTTATTCAATGAAAATATTACTAATTAACACGACTACGCTAAATATGACCCACCTGTTCAAGAAACTGTATCTTTAGAACAGGTACATTTGCTCAAGCAAGCCTTAAAAGGTTTCCGTGTCCTAGTTTCGTATCTACACCGGATTTTCAATCGTATGATAACGATATGGAATCGATTTTCTTATAATGATTCATAAAAGCGAATGGTATTAATAAAATTACGTATTAAAATTAAAATTTTAAAACAAGCAATTTGCAACTTAATGGTTTTGTCGTAGAAAATATATTTTTCTATTTGCACATAACATTTTGTAAAATGCAAATACATTTTGCTGATGAAGAATTTCAAATAGAAAAATTAAATTATACTTTATCATCATTATCATCATCTTGCTCTTATCTCAGTTACTCGGGGTCGACGCAATATGTGATCTTCTTCCATACAATCCTATCAGACGTCATCTCTGTAGTCACTCCCTGACTATTCATGTCTTACTTTACCCCTAGTCTTCAACATTCATACTTAAAACTCTTCACAACATTACTTTCATCCTGTCCCATCACATGGCCATACCATGTCAGCCGTTCACTCCATAACTTTGCCGTACTACTAAATTATACTTTGTCAATAACGTTTAATTTATATTACATCACTAAATATGTAAATGAGAACTGTGAAAAATAATTTTAACTAACAACAAGTTTGAATAAATCTTAGAAAACTTATTTCAAAAAGTACAAGAAGGACCATTTTAATTCCTATGAAGTCACGCTAGGTAATAAGACATGCAAAAAGGCTTATTTTAACACGTTTATAATATAGCTCTTTTAAATTTTTGAAATTTGGCATTTAACTAGCTAGGCTATTTATAAAAACTTATTTTGCATGTGAATAATGATTACCATACGTGGGACTTGAGGGCACATCTATTGAAAAACCGTTCTAATCGTCTTTATGTTAAAAAATTGTTTCAAATCATTAATATGGAATTAGAACGCTTGGTTTAACCTTAATTCAATCGTTAATACATTAATTTATATATTTCAATTAAGTACTCCTCCTTTATCCGTGTGGTGACGGAGTAAGAATACAATTCACCACTCCCTATCTTACCCGTGGGTGATCGTAAGAGACGACTAAGGGATATGAAACGGATATAACATCTACGCGAAAGAAGGAAAACCATATACCAACATGTCTAACCAGCGAGGTTAATTTCTCTCCCATTACGGAGGAGGCCCGAGCCCAACAGTGAGACATATATGGGCTGTGATGATGGATGATGTACTCTTTCATAAAAAGAAAATTCTTCTTCACTGAACGGGGCTCATCTTCAAGAATAGCATATATACGCAGAAAAAGACTACGATACTTTAGATCCCTCCCAAATTACGCCTTTTCATGTTTATACGTAATTTATATTAAGCCACGTTCTCTTCTTAGCCTTTCTACTGCAAAACTAATGGTTTCGCTATTCTATAATTACAAAACAAAATATCGGATTCCAAATACTGAACATAAAATCAAATTTCCTTTGCTTGTACTCATTTGTCTGCATGCCAATTAGTTAGTATGAAGCGAAAATTAAAATGACACGTCGCTTGATGAATGAGTCTGTGCGACTTTATACGCTGTTAAGATTATGCCTCAAAGAGTGTGTTATGCTAATTAATTAATTCGATTCAATGTCATAATTAAAAGATCACGACTTTAGGTATGATACACATAAGTGCCCCGAATGCATATAATTTTAAAATTAATAGTTAACTATAGGATATGCTTACACTTGATTCGTTGTTTCAAATTGGGAAAAAAAAAGACTTATTTCTCTGATACAGACAAAAGAAGAACAATACGGATTTTGACTAACTTTGACGACCAATCACTTGCTTTACATAGAATGGTACAATTATTACTAATTAACGGTAATGCCGATCAAGAATTAAGCATTTTTAACTTTAAAAGCTAAATAATAATTTAAATATATATTTATGGCAGTTATTTTTCACGATTTAATAGATCATACAAATGAGCTTAGAAAACGTTACTGCCTATTCCTGTTATATTGTTAGCCACTTTATATGTCTCTCTGGAAAGTAAGAATAGGAATACATTAATTTCTTAATCTGCCACAGCACTGGGTACTTAAATAAAATTTTCATCTGTTTTGCATACAATTTTAAGTACATTGTCTACGTACGTCTACGTACTTAGTTGCTAATATTTGCCTTTTACGAGCTCCATAACATGTTTTATGTGAATTCACAGCGTCTACTCCATTTACGTATTAATATTTTCATTGGCATACTTGTAACGTAATATTGTTCCTTAGTTCCGAGCGGCCTATAACTTTCTCTCTGTCACTTGACATAATGGATGTACCTGCAGCTATGCAAGTTTTTACATTATGCAAGCTCAATCAAGACGACAGCGTGATCTGACTTTGTTGCAATACTTTCACGAAGACTGTCATCCATTATTTAGAGCCTGGAAGTTACTATTTTTATCTTTGAGCTCCCAAAGAGAGACAAGATTGTTATAGATTTGATATGTATCTTGACGTAAAACATTCAATTCCATTATTATTATTTTTATGTTTACTCTCTAAACTAAAGAATTGATCTTTAATTGCATAAAGAAGTGTACTGTTCGAGGAACGACCAAATTATACTCGGCATGGGAGATTTGCTAGACTTTTTTAATTTTTCTAAACGCTCATTGTTGATATATACCTGTGAAATATATTATAGAATAAAGTTCTTTATATTTAACTTTAGATGTATTTGCTATATAAATTATTCGTCCTGTGATTATATCGTGGATCCTTAATATTTTATCTTAAAGAACTGATCACAAAGTAGGAAGGAATTTATTAATATTAAATTTTGATCTCGAATTTTCTACTCGAAATTCTTATTGTCTATTCTTTTAGTTATTTGACTCGGTTCATGCATTTTAGAACAGGTCAGCTTCTCTGCGCTGAAACCAATGTATCTATGTATTTGCCGATATAGTTACATTAGCTATGCTATTTATTCGCGTGCTGTCCTTGGAGATTGTACATTTTTTATTATTCTAACCTTCGGGAGCAGTACTATTTTTCTTATAACCGGTATACTCTAAATCCTTTCTTATATACCAACTTGTATACAAAATTTAATGATGATCGGATGACCAAGGCGTGTATAATGTAACAAACAAATTGATAGTCAGATTATTAAGATAAAATTGTTGGACTTTTGGCGGGAATATGAAAGTGTCATGTGGCGGTCTTGTATATTCAATATCTTAGTGTTTTATTGTGTTATATTATATAATTTTGATGGCATTTTATATAAAATGTGATGCGCAGAAGATGTCGGAATGTAGTAATAAAACGTCTTAACGTTTTCTTTTCCCATCAAAATTCTCAGAAAATACGATTAACAGTATGGGCATAGCACTGTTGATGGCAACAATTTCTCTTACTGATGGACAATGACTAACTTGAAGATACTACAAGTGTTAAGAAAATTATAACTCGACACTGGCAAAAATGGTTCTTATGAGTAGCCGATACAGAAAAAAATGTTAAAATTTATAAATACCCGATTACGAAACGAAAAATGATGTCACAAGCGGGGTCAACATTCATTTTTCGTTTCGTAATCGGGTATTTATAAATAATTAAGCATATTAAATGCTAAAACTTTCAGTAATTTGAATGTTAAAATTGTTTAAATATTTGTACTTTCAATATCTTGCTCATAAGAGATTTATTTATTTTATTATTTTCCTGCATTGGGCATAAAAATAGGATCACCAAGAGAGCAATTTAACGTTCTCTTGGCAAACTTATAACATCAAGTTAAGTCAACTTACATAGTTAAGTCTGCCAAGAGAGTTAATTGTGGCATTTTCCCTCTTATGACAACTCATAAAAGGAAAAATATCTTTGTTTTTAAGTCTAAAAGTTTTTACTTTAAGCTTTAGGAACTTTAAAAAACTTTCGAATATATTTTATTTTTAAAGGTTTGATGTGTGTATGCATAGAATTAAAATTATCCGTGTGGTGACGGAGTAAGAATACTATTCACCACCCCATATCTTACCCGTAGGTGATCGTACGAGACGACTAAGGGACATAAAACGCATATAACTTCTATGCGAGAGAAGGAAAACTCGAAACAAAACCCTATACGTCTGACCAGCGCGGTATAGTAGGTTAATTTCCCTCCCATTACGAAGGAGGCCCGAGCCGAGACATTGGGACATTGATGGGCTGTGGTGATGATGATAATGCACAGAATATTTCTATGGAGCACATATCTTCGCTTTAGAGTGCACGAATTTCACACATCTTCAAAAACATAGGGATACTCAATATCCTGGTTTGTTGACGATATTACGTTAAAGTAAGCAATAATTAATTGCGATTTAAATGTTATATAAATAATAATGTTATTTTATGTGTGATGACAGAGCAAGAATAAAATTCATCACCCCTTTCTTACCCGTGGATATCGTAAAAAACGACTAAGGGATATAAGTGAACGTCCATTAATCACGTGATCTTTTTTTTACCATTTTTTTACCCCCAACTTAGTGATACGTAGCGAGGTTTAAGACTATGAAGGTTTAGGCCTTCGTGATTTTTGTCAAACGATTTCAAACCTCACGTGATTAATGGACGTCCCCTAATATGCATATAACATCTAGGAAAGAGGAGGCAATCTCGTAATAAAACCATATACTATACCAGCGCAATCTCGTAGTCCAATAAAGTCAATTTCCTGTTATGAAGGAGGCCAGCTAGCAGTGAGAGGTAAATGAGCTGTGATGATAAAGTTGAATTTTTATTAAGGTTGCTTTGATTTCTAAAGATTTTCTATGGAAATGTCCGATATCAAGCTTGAAATTTGTAATTGCGACCGGTTGAAAGCAATCGCACCTAATAAAATATAAGTGCGTTACAACGGAAAATCTGTGGAGATAGGCTGATCGATCGCATTCGTAACGACGACGTAAGAGAGCGAGTAGGTATAAAAGAGAGTATCGGTGTAAAGATGCGAAAGGGAATGCTTCGATGGTTCGGGCATGTGGAAAGAATGCCGAACGAACGTCTGGTTAAGAAGATATACAATGCGAAAGTGGAAGGATGTAGGTACCGGGGGAGACCGAGACTAACCTTCCTAGACCAGATCGGTACGTACGTACGTATGTACTGAAGGAAGGTGGAGTCAAAAGTCTCCGAAACCGGCGAGCGTGTATGAAGAGAATTATGAATGTTGAGGAAGCGAGTGAAGTATGCAAGGATAGAGTTCTCTGGCACTCTGTTATCTCTGCCTACCTTGCAAGGGATATGGCGTGATGATATGTATGGCGTTACAACTTCGGTTGACTCTTCTGAAATAAAAAGCGTGACGCTATAAAAAACTCTATCTAACTACATATTCATAATAACGCTTCGTATATTCCGTATATGTTGTTTTCAAAGACGTTTCAACACGGAATTTGTATTTACAAATGGCATTTAAGATAATTAAACATTTAAGCAATACGGAAGGTTAGTTTTTGTAAAGGAAAAAAATATATATATTTTGCATATCAATTTAAGATTTTAACATGTTTGATTATTATGCTATATTAATAGACACAATTAAGTTAAAAATAAAAGCTGTGTCGTAGCGGCTACGAATCTAACCCTTACTTTGTTCGTGGATGTCGTAAAAGACGACTAAGAGACTTATTTCGACCTAGGCCAACATATCCTGATGCCGTTTGGATGATTTATAGATACAATTACATCAAAATAAAAATGTACATTCATTAATAATCGTATTCGAATATATGTTATAAAAGAAAATTAAAAAAGAGCATGTTTCAATTATTTTTTTCATTGAAAAGAGTGTGACAATATTTCTCTATATACTCTAGAGATTTTCTGAAATTCATGATTTGGTTTCACCTAGTATCGTGCTGATACATGACTCGCGTTATTTGATGGGCATGAATTTACTAAGGATAGTAACTCATTGTAGCTCAGCGTAGGATGACACCGCATTAGGTGGACTGACGATATAAAGGTCGCAGTAAACCGGTGGATGCAGGTGGCACTGGGCCGTTTTAAGTGGCATTCTCGTGGGGAGACGTATGTCCAGCAGTGGACGTCTACGGGTTAATGTATGGATGGATGGATGGTAACTCATTGTTTAAGCTTCTCACTAAATTTTCCGAGATGTGAGTGCGAATTATGTATATGAGATAAGTATGTAGTGCGAGTTGTTATCTTTTATAAAGATAATTCTAATTAGAACAAAACAATTTACTAACACTATCAAGGTAATTGACCTTAAAAGGACTCCAAGGAATTAATTCGGATGGCTTATCTAATTTATTTACGAAATGAAACATCCGTATTAACGAAATAAGTGTATCGCATCGCTTGGTGTAATAGATACTTTATTAGAAAAAAGATTAATGACCGTAAAATAAGGTGAATAAGTACTATAATATGTTTTAGACTAAGAACCCAGTTCGTCCTGACTATATTCTCTAAAGGACGAAATGTAGCTTCGAGCTCTGGTTCATAGCTATATTGCATGCCAGCATACTTGCTAAGTTGTTTAGACGGCCCATTTAGAGTAAAGATGATAAAGGGATATCAAAATAGGACAAACTTATTTATTTTCTGAGTGACAAGACATTTCATATGTACATACATTGAATGTTAGCTATCTCCTATATTGGTTAACTGACTCATTTAAAGTACCAGTTGAGGCAGGTGGATAAAAATAGGATAAACTAATTTTAAAAACAAAAGAAAGTCTGGCAGCTCTAGGCTCTGAGTCCATAAATGAAGTGTAAAAAAAAATCTTACGCAAATGTCGATTGAGTTTTTACGCTATTGTTGATAGTAGAAAATAGTGTAACCTAGAAATGCAATTTAAATTTCTTTCTTAGTTTCTTAGTTAGCAAAACGAAAAAATGAAATTCTTTTTTCATAACTGAGTAGTATTTTCATAACTGAGTTTATCGTTGGGTGAGCGCTGAGGCCTTTATATCGCGCGGCTTAGAAGAGTTGCCATAAGATCTGCGTCTGAGTGACGTTTGCTTTCTTATGCAGTGATTTAATTGGTTCACTTTCATTAATAATTTATTGTGACACCCATGATACAATAATTGTAACACTTGGCAAGCGAATTTGTGAATGCACTTAGTATAATAAACTTCCCAATGTGTACTGCCTGGATTCTAATGATCTTTTAGCCAATTTTTACAGCTCCACATGCTAGTAAGTAGTGGAAATATTCTATTCTTATATAGTCACGACACGGTTCGTGATGTTGAAGATATCGCAAGAGAACTTTATAATTCAGATTGTCATAATATTAAGTTATGAATATATGTATATTTATAAAACGTATTACCCTCCAGGACGATGAAGACGAGGATGACACAGAAACTTGTGCGAGTCCAGAAGTATGCGCGCCTCAACCCTTCCCAAGGCTTACGGCGCCCCAACAAACCCCCAAACCTTGGAAACGTACCGGTAAGTAAAATTAATCCATAAATAATTATACATAAAATCTAATTTTAAGTACCCTGAAAACAATGATACTAAATTTATATGAAATTTAAAAATTGGCATTAAGCACTTAACCTCCTACATGCACACCTTGGCATCCTGGTGACTTTGATTTGATGACGTCAGGAGAGGAACCGCCGCGAGCACCGCCGCGCACTCGCATCTCACACGACGAGTACCACCAGTTCTGCGACCAGACCCTCGAATGTATGACAGCATGATACAAATGTCGCATGACGTCACGCTTTTTCTTTTGCCTACGTATATACGAACGCTTCGCTATCATCTGTCAAAGCGACCACTAAACGACTTCAATATAGATCGGGATTATTCATGCTATATTCAGCATTTTTTCATGATGGATCACGATATAAAAAATATACGACCTTGTAGTACCTATTCTGACACCTTATATTGACGGGTAGGGAGTACAATCTGTCACCATCGCTTACTTTTAGGATCTGTAAAAACCAGCTCAAGAGGCGAATATACAGATAGAATTTTGGCGGTAACATGAAACTGTCATATGGCGGTGTTATACTTTTATTATATACAATATTTTAGTGCTCAACGTGAATATTAAATAATTTTATTTAATATTGCAAAAGAAATGCTAAAGTGTACTGAATATGATATAACAGTGCTTCATGTTTATTTTCGCGGTCAATCAAAACTCTCAAATGATAAAATTAATAATGTGGCTATAACACTATTGATGGTAACGATATAAATTATTAATCAACAATTATTTATTAAATTAAGTAATATTTGATAATTAAAGGCCTGGCATAAATAGTTACATAAACTATACTTATTATTATAATTTTAATTACGATCGCCAACCCGCCTAACAAAGATGATGATTATGGTTGTCTGTACTCACTATAGGCCACAGCCTATATTCAACAGTCGATTAAATAATGGATGAATGGATAGATAGATTGTGATCCATCAGTATTAATCGCGATATATATTGATAGTCGAGTTTCATATTTTTTTTCAGTAACGGCTTTCCAAACAATGGTCGTCACTATCACTGGTCTTTTAGTTTTAAAGTTTTAAGTGTTCCTTATTTATCAGATATATCTATTAGCTTTTGTATTGTATTATACGTTAATTATGTAAGCGTTATCTAAGTGGTACAAGAAAAAAACATAAACTTAATTTGGCTAAAATACTGTGGTAATTTAAATGTTCCCGTGCGGATCTTCTGTGTAGTATTGCAGTAAATCCATATAGAGATATGGAGTGCAGTACAGATTTTGCCGACGACACCCGATTGTCTCTTTCTAAAGATCGATGTGTTATATTTATTGCCGTCCACTTTATATGTTTACGGAACATTTCTTTTTTATTATTCGATACAGTTACTTCTGCAATTAAGTTGCTATTGTAGGTTGACTATCAATCACTATGATTCATTTCCAATTTAGATATGTCATATCATTATAGAAAATATAACATTGTATATTAGTTTTAATACCATTTTAGATGATAATAATTTGCAAACAATTCGCACTATCTTTTAATGTTGTTAAAAAAATTATAAATCATCTTATCGTTTTTAAATGTTATTATGCTTCTCCAAAATATTAATCATAATTTCAGCTATATATTTATCCTTAGCTGGGGCTCGTGCCTCCTGCACAATAGGAGGGCAATTGACGTACCTACTATACTACGCTGATCGTACGTGTTGGGATAGAGTTTTATTTTCAGTTTCCCTTCTCTTGCATGTATATTATCTGTATATTGCTTAATCGGTTTTTACGATGGATATTTATTTCCAGTTTTCTTTCTCTGGATATTATTCCTTAGTCGTTATTTACAACATCTACAGGTAAGATATGACGTGTGAATTTTACTCCGTCACCATTAAAGTGTTATTACTATACAGGGTGGAAGGGGACCGCTCCTGAAAACAAAGACAGGTAACGCTACTAGACCTACTTGTAATGATAGGCTAGAAAAAAAATCTATTCGGATAAAAAAAAACATTTTTTCACCACGCGAGTTCGTTGAACTCTTGAACATATGATCGTGAGTTTTGAATAGATTGCGTCTTTTCTCATCCGAGTGAAGTTACGTATTTTTTTATGGAATTATCGTTACATGGCACTGTCCTAATACGATGAAATGTGTAAAAACTTAAAATTCGTAATGAAAAAAAAAACTTTTTTCATCCGAATCGATTTCTTTCTAGCCTATCATTACAAGTAGGACTAGTAGGGTCACCTGTCTTTGTTTTCGGGGAGCGGTCCACTTCCACCCTGTATATTATCTTATTTATATTGAGATACAGTTCTGAGTTAGTCAAATGTAAAATATCCACGTTCTGCCTATTAGAGTTTCTAGTCAACGTAATAGAATTTGAGCCTACAACCGTATATCGACTACAGGTCGTGATTTCGTTGTGATTATTGAAAATGCACACGATGCGAGATTGGAACCGAAAACTGATGGTCGGCAGTGCTTATAACACTGTTATATATTGCAAATTGAATTTTATCGTTTTAGTAGTGTGGTTTAAGAATGTAATGTGTTCTGTGGCTAAAACCGCCTGTAAAATAACCAGCAGAATAGTCAGCAAAGCAACTCATACCACCAACTGGGTGGACAACCTGTCTGCCCAGCTTAATGCTTACCTATATTTAGTTATATTTTTTTTAATTTTGTAATATAAAATATGTAATTGTGATTTAATTTCTCAGCGTATGATTTGGCGACCCAATGTCCGTCACGGCGGGCGTCAATGAGGCGTCATACAATTACACACGCTGCCTGCCCACCCACCGATGGAGCACACTCATTGCCACACTCAAGGTAAGAGAATTTTATTCTATTTTGGGATTATATATTTTATAAACGATCGGTGACTGTCAATATTTCGTTCATCCATCATGCTATTGATGTACATTTTTGGATATAAACCTCCCCAATCTTACCTAGTACTACTACCAAGTGTATGAAATCTATTAAGCCTTTCTTATTTCAACTATAACTATATACTTTATTTATAAATACCCGATTACGAAACGAAAAATGATGTCACAAGCGGGGTTCGAACCCGCACCTATTGGGAATCCGGCCCAACTATTTTAGGACATGTAAATTTCGCTTCATATTAAATCTCACGTCTTCAAGGTGACGTATGCCATCTATCGGACAATGTTTACACATTGTATAGACTTAATACTTCAAACTTTACAGTTAGAATTGTATTAAACGATGACACAACCTTGTTATTCAAATTACTGAAATTTTTAGCATTTAATATGCTTAATTATTTATAAATACCCGATTACGAAACGAAAAATTATGTATTGGGAATCCAGCCCAATCGTGCTGTACCAATAAGTGCGGGTTCGAACCCCGCTTGTGACATCATTTTTCGTTTCGTAATCGGATATTTATAAATAATTAAGCATATTAAATGCTAAAAATTTCAGTAATTTTTATATACTTTATTTTTAGAAAACAGCCAGCTTTGATGAAAATTTATTTTGCTATTGTGGATTTTGCCGTTAAATATGAAGTATTAGTTTCAAGCAATAAAGCTTTCGTAAAGTCAACTTAAGACCCTCGATATATAAAACTTTGCTATTTGAAAGTTGCTTTAGTGATTAAATGGCAAGGGTCAAGATTATATTATAAGATACATGATTACGCTGCATATTAATTTATTATTAAGCTACACGAATTTATAGACAATTTACAGACAATTAAGTGGTTTGTAATATCCTTGACTTTAATAAGCGTCTATATTCTTACACAGCATGCATTAGGTTCAAAATTTCATCTT
Organism: Lymantria monacha; assembly: GCA_905163515.2. Lineage (NCBI taxonomy): Eukaryota > Metazoa > Arthropoda > Insecta > Lepidoptera > Erebidae > Lymantria > Lymantria monacha. The sequence goes on from LR991084.1 coordinate 5,848,803, forward strand.
CTAGAATGAATTTGACATCAAATTATTTCTGTTTATTTTCATCATCATTCTGCTCTTATCTCAATTACTTGGGGTGGAAGTGGACCGCTCCCGAAAACAAAGACAGGTGACCCTACTAGTCCTACTTGTAATGATAGGCTAGAAAAAAAAATCGATTCGGATGAAAGATTTTTTTTTTCCTCAAACCAATTTTAAGTTATTTTCACATGCCATCGTATTAGGATAGTGCAATATAACGATAATTCCATAAAAAATACGTAACTATACTCAGATGAGAAAAGACGCAATCTATTCAAAACTCACGATCATATGTCCAAGAGTTCAACGACCTCGCGTGGTGAAAAAAAAAACTTTTTTCATCCGAATCGATTTTTTCTAGCCTATCATTACAAGTAGGACTAGTAGGGTTACCTGTCTTTGTTTTCGGGAGTGGTCCCCTTCCATCCTGTATATTATCCTTCCATCATAGATAAAAATTATTGGTAATAGTTGTTAGATCGCTCACCTGTCTGATGTGAACCCTTCCTGGGAATGTAATGGTGGACTTATATGCCATCTAATGTACTTGGCCTAGGTCGATATAAAGCTCTTAGTCGACTTTTACTATAATCACGAGTTCACTCATATTTTATAATATATTATCTAATAATTAAATTAATGAATTTGACGCTACCATGTTATAATTAATTTGCAAATATTTTAATACATACATACATACATATCATCACGCCATATCCCTTGCAGGGTAAGCAGAGAGAACAGAGTGCCAGAGAACTCTATCCTTGCATACTTCACTCGCTTCCTCAACATTCATAATTCTCTTCATACACGCTCGCCAGTTTCGGAGACTCTTGATTCCGCGTTCCTTCAGTGCGTGACCAATCTGGTCTAGGTTTCTTTCGTCTCGGTCTCCTCCGGTACCTACATCTTTCCACATTCGCATTGTGTATCTTCTTAACCAGATAATAATATTTTAATACACTACATGATAAAAAGAGTGAAATAGTATACTTGATTGATATAGCAATACCTAATACACATAACCTTTCATTCACCCACACTGAGAAACTAACCAAATACACTGATCTAGTTATTGAAATAAAATCACAATGGCAAGTTAAAACAGTTAAAATCATACCTATTGTTTTGTCATCTACGGGTGTTGTACCACACACTTTACATACAAGCCTAAAACTCTTACACATTCATCCACTCATTTACATCACATTACAAAAAGCAGTCATTCTAAATACTTGCAGAATTGTCAGAAAATTCCTATGTATAGACACATAGAACTACCGCTCTCGTGCTTGACTACGGTCCGCATGAAAGTGTGATATTAACCCCTTTAGGAAGAAAAAAAGAGGATAATAATAATAAATGCCCTGTAACGAAAAAAAGAATTCCAACACACAACTGTTGTACAACAACAATGTACAATAACAATTGTACAATACTGTCGTAAAAGACTATGTAAAACAACAGAGAAAGAAACAGATGAAAGAAAGTTAGCTCTTCCCTCTCGTTATATGTGGCTTGGTGGTGCTATAATTTTATTTACCATTGAAGTATAGTTATAAACATATAGTGAATAATATGTATGAGTATTTACAAAATGAATCTAGAAAACATTAGTATTTTACAATCATCATTATCCTACTCTTATCCCAATTACTTGATATCACCGCAATATGTCCTCTTCCTCTCTTCCATCGTACATATTACAAACGTTATAGACAATAGTTTTATGACTGGCCGCCTTCCTAAGATTAACCCTCCTTGAAATATATTTGTTGACTAAACAGCATTAGGTGGAGTTCTCCCAGATCGATATGAAGCTCTTAATCGTATTTTATGACATCCACGAGCAATATAAGAGTTGGTAGTATTCGTAGCTGCTACCACACATTCAACCTTAGTATTTTATAAATGGTTATTAATAAAAAAAGGGGTCTACGCGTGAATGTGAGCAAAACCAAAATAATGGTCTTCGAAAGAAATTATTATATTTAGTGGTCAGTCAACTGACAACAAAGTTAGCTATTCTAATATAATATATGTATAGGAAGCCATATGTTACAAGCAATAAAAGCTGGTTGTAATTTCTCTTGGGAAGGTCAAGTAGCAATAAACCATGGATAATAATAATGTGATTATTTTCACACTACATTACATTGAGTTAAACCTTGATTACGAAGTATGTTTAACTTGCCATTGCACTAGTATATTGGATTGCACATTATTATAATATTATTAAATTAATAATATTCATCATCATTATCATTATTTCAGTTCATATATACCGCACTGTTCGGCTCGAGCCTTCTTCCATAATGTGAGGGAAATTGAACTAGTATACCACGCTGATCAGACGTGTTGGTATAGGGTTTTATTTCGAGTTTTCTTTCTCTTGCATAAATGTTATATGCGTTTTATATACTTTAACTGAAGGAAGGTGGAGTTAAGAGTCTCCGAAACCGGCGAGCGTGTATGAAGAGAATTATGAATGTTGAGGAAGCGAGTGAAGTATGCAAAGAGAGAGTTCTCTGGCACTCTGTTCTCTCTGCCTACCCTGCAAGGGATATGGCGTGATGATATGTATGTATGTATACTTTAATCGTCTCTTACGATCACCCACGTGCAAGATAGGTAGGTGGTGAATTGTATTCTTACGCCGTCACCACATAATATATTTTGTGGGAGTCTTAAAATCCAGCTTAAACATCAATAAAAGAACGAACAGCTATGCTCTCCTGGACAACTTATAACACTAAGTGTGATCGTCAACGCGCCTGTTTAAGTGTCATGTGGTGCTCTTGTATTATATTCGATATCTTAGTGTTTTAACGTGTTATATTAGATAATTTTGATGGCATTTTATGTAATGTGATGTGACGGAACTGCTGAGATGTAGTGAATATCATATAAAAGTGCTTTACAACGTTTTCGTTTTTCATCAAAATTCTCACAAGATACCATTAACAATGTGGCCATAGCACTGTTGATGGCGACAATTTGACTTACTCACGGACATGACTAATCTGAAGACTAAAAACTTGAAGATAATTATAACTTCGACACTGGCAACAATGGCTCATTTAAGTAGCTGATTGCCAATACATAAAAATAAGAAGAAGAACCCGTCTGATCAATGTGGGTCAATTTACCTCATATAATGGTGGAGGCTCTAGTCCAGTAGTCTGACGTAGTGTATGAGGTGAGATGATGATATGATCAAAATTACTTTTCTGTCTGTCTTATATTTTTCCTTATTTCTGTCTTTTAGGCCGGGTTCACGAGCATCATGCGCAGGCGCCGCATCGCTCGCGAGTAGTGACGCTGACGGGCCCTTTAACGAACTTTCCTGGTCTCGTTCCTCGCTGCAAGATGAGCTCATCAAGTCGGTTAGTGGCAGTCCCACTAATAGCTCGCATGTGAGTAGAGCATGTAGTATATAAAGTGCGGTGATACCAAGTGAACCAATAAGGTATATACTATGGAGTAACTGTTAAAATCACAAGGTGAATAAACTTGAAATAATAATATTGAAATAATAATGCTAATAATAATAATGTTGAAATAAATGATCCTTCGCCACAAACACGTAACGTAACTTCATAATTCATTAACTTTTATTTCTTTGATAACACTTGACTTTGGCCCATGTCTATCTGACATGTTCGGCAATAGTCGAGATACTTAAAGTGTAAAATAATAATGTGGAAATAATAATGTTGTTAAAACATTGCATTTATATGAGAACTACCCAAACCCAGCCCGATGGTTTATTTGTAGAAGTCAATACATCGCAGCGCCGCCTGGTGGCAAGTTACATCAATGAGAATAGCATTTAACCATCTCCATGAAATTATATATATATATATATATATATATATATATATATATATATATATATATATATATATATATATATATTTATACCTATACAACCATTTAAGTTATAACATAGATTCATTTCTTGTGATTTTAATATGACTCTTAGTCGAAGTTTTGTCACCTAAATGAAAAGTTGATTAAATAAAACTAAAGCTAATTAGCGCTATTTAAAGGTATTTTGTAATTTGTAGGGCGTTGAGTTAGCTCTATTTGGTGATTAATACAAATTGGATTTAAAGTTAACGCTTTCATTTAGGTGAAATAAAAACTCGCAATTAGGCCTCTTTTTTATGAAAGTATCATGCTTCGTGTATTATAAAAATTAAATATTTATTTTAGCAGCTTGGTAGAAAAGTAGTTGCTACGTCACGGAAACTGGCATTGCAAAATAATGATATTATACTAAATAAATATACTCAGATTTAGGTGTAAAGCTAATTTCCTTTCCGCTATATATGAGGCCTGTGGTGGGATATAAGGGCAATTGTAGCAAATAATAATAAAAAAAGCCTAATAAATACTGGTGATCAAAAAAGAAATAAAAAAATATTTTTTAAAGAAAGCTAAAGCTTATATACGTGATGTCGCCAGGTAATTATTTATTTGTCATAAATATAATTGTAGGTATAAATTAGATCTAGAATCATAAAAAAATTAAAAAATAAGGTATTCCACAATGCATATCATATATGGAAATAATAATTGTGACATTGAAATCTAATATATTTATTATCATCATTTTCCTACTCTTATCCCAATTACTTGGGGTCGATAAAATATGTACTCTTCTTTCATAGTACATATTGTAAAAGTTACTGGCAATAGTTTTATGACCAGCCGCCTGCCAGACGTCAACCCTCCTTGGGAATGTAGTTGTTGACCAAGCGGCACCAGATGGAGTTAGTCTGGGTCGTTATAAGGCTCTTTGTCGTCTTTTACGACATCTACGAGCAAAGTAAGGGTTAGTAACGTTAACGACATCCACTAGCTAATTAAGAGTTGGTAGTATTCGTAGCTACTACCACACAGCTTAAATCTATGATATTTATTATGTATCTTTAATTGTAGATTGTATTTAGGCTTAATAATGTTTTAGATGAAAGCTTCAAGTAGATAGACATGCTTTCTCACAAAATTTCATCTTTATAATTTTTTTACACAATTTTGTTGCACAATGTAGTAGCTGTTCGTAGATTTTTTAATATTTCTTAAACACAGAATGTAAAATGATTTATTGTATATTTACTACCATTATCTATAATGCACTTAGCATTCAATCAAATGATAGTAGTAAATCGTCGTATTTGCACCATAAAACCCAAGCCTCCATCTTCCGTTTATCCCAGCAACTTCTTTAAGGCGGTCAAAGATCGTTGGACCAACTATTTCCGGGTTGTTCCGTTTTTGCAAATAGGCACTCTCTATTTAACTTGTCTGCACTATCGGATATGACCAGTCACTTTACAGTGTAGCAATTTTGTGATCTGTTTGATAGACTCATGAACTTCCCTTTCTATCAATGTGACCGTTTCTTAAAGTATCCTTCTGAGCAATCAGCTCTCAATTGCCCACCGAGAGACTATGAAGTAACATACACATTAGTGTTTCAATATCTTAAATTTAAATTATAAACGAATTCACTATCACTCTGCTCTTATTGCAATTACTTCTTGCAGCCGGCATATGTCCTCTATTTACACAAAACTCTCTTTCATCTTTGCGGGCATTTCTTTTCTCTCGTTGTGACGCTTTACGTAGTCCATACATTTTTTTTTTATCTTTCTTTACCACTAAAGCCAATCAATATTCATACTCAATACTTTTATTGTCTCTCTCTCTCTCACGATATTACTTTCGTCCCGTCGCTACAGATGTCCATAGCAGGTCAGGCGTTCACTCTTTAACTTTTCCATCACTTATGAAACTTTAATATAAAGAAATTCTAATTTATAAAAGAAATCAAATCATCATTCAGCCCGTCGCCCGCCACTACTGTACGCATAGTGTAACGAAAATAAAATAGATTACTTTTATTTTATTTATAATTATAAAAAGATTACTAAACGAAAGACTTCCAAAATATTCTTCGGTAATCTGTACTTTAATATAAGCATAAGCCTCTACTTTTAAAAAAATATCTTTTTTTTTTCATTAATCTATCGAAGGCCGATGATATTTTAGATTAAATTTCTTTGTCAATGAGACGATGTTCTTGAATGGAGCATGAATAAGTCCTTACGTACATAAGAAAATTTATAAGTAGCGTTTTCATTCAACTTATTAATATTTATATTTGATATGAAATCCAATTTGAAAGAATTATTTTCTTTTTTCAGAAACAGTGGCAAGATGCGATAATGTCTGACGACCGGTTGTCTCTGACCCTGGAAGAGATAGTCCACATTAGGTCTGTACTCACAAAGGCTGAACTAGAAGTACTGCCCGTAGAAGGCAGAGTCAAAGAAGACGTTGAGAAGAGAAGGGTAAGATTTTTTCATTTAATAATGAGAGTAAATTAGCACTTTCACTGCTAGAGTTTGTATGTAAGTTTTTTATTGTTAAGATTCATTGTTAAAACACTATTAAATCTTTTTCACAAAAACATAATATGGTAAACTCATATCGAAGCTAGGATGAAGTAATTATTAAGAATGAAATTATTAATATGCTTGATGACATTTTGTTTGAAATATAAAAAAACAGAACTCATTTTCCATGGCATGGCGGATTCAGAATAATATGGATCATTATTTCATGAGACGACTAAAGGCCGTAAGCAGATAAATTGCACTATGAAATAAGGATTTAATTAGCTTAATATAGAAAGGACTTAATTAGTTTAATTACGTAATGTAATATAAGTATTATTATTTTTTTACTGAAAATATTATCTAATTCTAACTAATATTATGGCTAAACTAATTATAGCTAATATTATCCGTGTGGTAACGGAGTAAGAATACTATTCACCAACCCATACCTGTGGGTGATCGTACGAGATGACTAAGAGATATAAAACGCATATAACATCTATGCGAGAGAAGGAAAACTCGGAACAAAACCCTATACCAACACGTCTGACTAGCGTGGTATAGTAGGTTAATTTCCCTCCCATTACGGAGGAGGCCCGAGCCCAACAATGGATTTGGACATTTATGGGCTGTGATGATGATGATGATTATGGCTAAATGTGATTGTGAGTTTGTTAGGATTTCACGCCTTAATTACTAGTTACATAATGACTCTTAATGTTTACGCGAGTATTACACATTTAAAGTAAGATATTTTTTGCGGATTTTATCGCGTTTATATATGATTTTTAATTGCCCGACTTTTCAAAAATTTCACAGCGCTTTCCCGTGACCATAAACGTTGTAAATTGTACAAAACATCAGTAAATTAAAAGTCAAATAGAAATGCTATAGAATCAGTCAAATCACAAACGTAGGTGACCCAATTTGCCAGCGACCCACCGAGCCGAGGTCCGTACCCCACAGGTGGTGCCCTCGGGATCGGTCGCTTAAACTTTATCGGGTTGAGAGCCCTCAGCGCTCACCCACAGTCCGGGTAAAGTTGTCATAGCCATCTGAGGCTAACAACTAAGTCGCACAAAAAAAACCTATAGAATCAGTAAAAATTATTTTATTTCAAATACTAATTTCATGATCGGGTGACCAAGGAATCGAAAAATAAAGGTTCATCCAATACAGTACCTGAATAACTTCGCGAACCTAATAATTCAAAGATTAAAGCACAAAATATAAAAAAAATTCCTTTTACAAAGAAGAAAACGTTTATCATAAAAATACAATGTCATTATCTTTTAATTAAACGACCACATTAAGTGTGGGACTTAGACAATGAACCGACATGACTGAAGACTAAAATATAAATTTATTATAATTTTTTAAACTTATTTTACTTGACATTGGCGAAATTGTGGTTAATCACTCACAGAGGCCATTCACGAAGAAGAAGAAGAAGAAGACATTAAGTGTGATTAAAAAGATTCGCTTTGTTAATTTATGGACGATGTAATTATAATTTGTTGCGTTTCTCTTTACAGGTTTGTTTCTTATGTTTGAAAACCAGATTCGGTATCTTCGGCCCTTGGGGTCAGAAATGTAAATTGTGCAAAAAGACTGTTTGTCAAAAGTGTTGTTCAAAGGTGAGTTCACTAATAATATTTTTTGTTGTATCTGTATCAATTTTACTTACATTGCTATTATACGTTTTATAATATGAAGACATTTTTAAAAACAATAAAAATAAAGATACTACTAGCCTTTGTGTTAAGCTAATGTGGCAATTAAAAATATATAGAATTTTGACTATTTGAAACTTTAGTCTAGCGGCAGTAGTTTTTGGAGTTTAAAGATAATTTAGTTAGGTACTCATACATATGAGAGTAAGGATGCGGTGTCTCGTTCCTGAAATGTGGACTGGCTTTGTCCGAAAGTCAAGGCATCAGGACGGGTATCCCGTTAAATTAGCGATAAGGATTAATATGGCCAGTTATAAGTTCCCTCTTGTCGCCACGCGATCGGGGCTGTTGTTTATAGCCTTGTCAAAAAATAGTTACTAATGACATACCTTTTGTTTCAAGATGAGAATACCTACAGAACATTTCGCTCACGTACCCGTTGTACTGCTGAGCCCCTCGCTACTGCCATCACCAGAAGATGAAGCGCATTCATCCTTCCCCAGGAGTCTAATGTCGAGGCTGGTCTCGCCTGAGTATACGGTGAGTTTATATTCTTTTCTACTGCCTATAGTATAAGACGACCTAGCAGTCTGCCTGATTGAAAGCGATAATTGAACGTTAATTAGTGATTAGTAAAACTTTGCTATAGGTACTAAAGGCAGACAGTGATTAAAACATTTTTATAAAAGACCAGCCAGATCCAGCACTTATTAATAATTCCTTGTCGAAGAGCAATTTATAAAACAAACAATTAACAAACACAAAATACACCCAGATTCGGAATAATATCTATTAGTAATAGTTATCCCCAGTGGTGATGAAATTGAAATATAATGCAGCACCAGGATCCTAAGAATTAACCGCCGGGCCGGCCGCGGATGTCAAGGAATCGGTACCAGTTGTCGGCCTAACGGTGAGGGGATACTACGGTGGGTTATGAGGCCACACGCCGACCTTCCGTCGCCCCGGACAAAATGATCGACCACTGCTGGCGATGGAATCGCCGCTTCGGATTGACAACTAACTAAACCTTGATTAATTATAAAAACTAATGTCATACAACAGTTCACATTTGTGTAAGTGGTAGCACGATTGGAAAGGATTGCCAATATGTGTGGGTTCGAATACCATATGTGACCATCATTCTTCGCTGTTAATCAAGATTTTATAAATTATCAAGCATTTTTGATGCTAAATTTCAGTAATCCTTGATTGCATAGTTTTCGTTACCTCATTAGCTCAGGGGTACAAGCAAACAAATGTATCGCGAGGGACGAAAGCTGAATTAAGAAAAATATTATTGTTGAGATAATGTATAAATTTCAGATTCTCAATAGCTAGTTGGCATTTTGTAACTCTTCTGGGTTTATTGGCAGATTATGTTTGTTACACTTACTTCTTTGTGAAGTGTGAAAGCCTTTATTTATAAAATATGTATTTACAGAGCATGGTAGAGAACAGCGTGGGCAGTGCTCCCAGCAGTCCGGCGCGGACTAGGCGTTGTAATACAGCAGGTGTGGGCTCAAGTGGACCTGGTGCTGCCCACTCAGCGCACTCTGCCCCAGGATCACGTGGCGGTAGCGCCCTGGGCTTCACAGATGCGCTTTCAGTACCACCCAATTGTATGTCTCGCAGTGTCGACGCCCCACAGGCCATGTCGCTCGTTAATACACCACCTTCCACATTAGACCGCAGGTAATTACCACTTCCGTATGTTACTGGGGTATTATATAGTTCATCTCTCCCTATAATATATAATAATAATAATAATATTATATGTAAAATAGAAGGAAAACTTAAAATAAAACCCTATACAAACCCGCCTAATAGCATGGTCAATTAAAAAAAAAACATTTATATCCCAAACTATTTGCAAAAAAAAAAAGGAAAGATCAGAGAAGCGTATATATGATTCATTCTTTATATAATGTACTACTTCTTCATTCCCATGGGAGTCATAAATACTCTATGACCTTTTTTTTTTTTTTTTTATTGGTGGGCTATGGGTGCGTCTCGCCCCGCCGAATCGGTCCGGGGTGACGGAAAAGGCAGCGCGTGACCCCATAGACCCACCGTAAAACCTTCTCTCTTCGCCATGCGAGCGGACCACTGGTACTCGATTTTAACTTCGGTGGCCCGCCCGGAAATACTCTATGACCTAGCCGGTCAGCTGATCGAGAATATTTAGCGGAGCGTGGCCACTACTTAGCACGCCACCAAAACAAAAAAAAAAAAAAACAAAAAAAGCTGGTCGAGAAAGCAAGAAGACATATGCGTTGTACATATGTCCAATAATGGACATCATGGACATGGATAAACGGTTGAAAGGATGAGTAGATGATTAAATCGCCACTTATTCACTTACAGAGCGAGATACGGACGCAGTACAACTGGGGTGACAGCGGCAGCGGAACGTCTTCGTGGCGTTCAAATGGCCGTGTGCCATGACTGCAAAGCTATGGTACTACAAATCATCAAATCATCTAGAGCCTCCCGCTCCGCATCCCGGGATCGGGCTTTACGACATCTCACCCTGGACCTCGCTCCGGTATACACGGCTGATTGTTAGTGCACTCGCCATACAGCTAAACGGTATAATATTACTTAAAAACGATCATTCAACTAATATACGAATGTATCTTCTACAATAGATTACTAAGCTTATTGTGTTCTATCTAAATTGGTCGGTTAGGGGGCATCCATTACTTACGTGAGGTATTCAGAGGAGGAGAGAGTAGAGCCGAATTTTTAACAGAAAATTTAAATCCAACTTTTTTGTACCCGAGTACAAGTTTTGAAAAATCTCACGTGAGATTGAGGAAGGGAAATCTTACGACATCTCACGAAGGGGTGAAAGGCGGTCAAAAATGGCTCACGTAATTAATAGACGCCCCTTACGATGCCTATATAGCAAGTTTTGTACCTTAATAGCTGTTTGGTTGTACACCATGGTTATGACCTAGTCTACCCTACGTGATGGTCCATATCATGTGTCTCCTTATAGTGGAGATAATAGTTGGCTGTTCGTATTCCTACTGCGACACAACATAGAACGTGGTTTGAGTGATACATGACGTCATATTAAAAGTAATAATTTTATAGGTAATCTAATTCTACCTAATAATTAATTATTTTCACTTTTACCGAAATTCATTTCTATTTATTTTTTTTTGAGTGAATCTGTTAATTCTTTTTTCAAATATTAAATTCAATTAAATGTTTTTTTTTATTATATCGTGACTAAATAAATCAATGTTTAATGAAATAATAAATTACGTTTATTCAGCTTAATCATACACAGAGATATATTTTATAATATATTTAAAATTTCTTAATTTCAAAATATTATTAAAATGTATTACGTAGATATTTATAATTCCCTAAAATTTTTAATGTAATTATTATTAAAATTTATATCATGTGTAAATAAATCATAAATCTGATCAAATATTTCAATAGCTAATATATAATTGTATTGTATGTGTAATTAGAACACAGTGAAGGTTTTTTCGACGTCAAAAACGATTATCGAAATCTATTCAAATATTTTTGAAGTCTGAAAAGATAAATGGGTCAAATATCGAGCTTCCAAGGTTGTGTAGAGTCTATGTTGTGTTTCGTACGTGGACCATATTATATTTTGTTTAAACAAAATAAACTTTGACAATACTATATAACCTTTGACAATCGTTACTACCACTAAATACTTTTTCGCACAAAATCATTATGAAATTCATTAATTTATAATATTTATCTTTCATTGTCAATATAGTAATACATACCTAGTACCTTTATTGATAAAATAAATAAAAATTTAATTAAAATAATTATATTCCAGAAATTTACTAAATAATATTTTGTCACTTAATAGTTAATAAATAATAATATATTTTCCCCATTTTATAGAATGTTTTAATATGTCTACAATTTCAATGTAAAAAAAAAATATTGTGTGTTCAAAAATATAATAATGTACTATGAATGTTGTTGTATAGAGCAAAATATATTATTGTATAAATGTTATGAAATCTCTTAGAATCTGTGTTAACATAGAAATATAGTGTAAAAAAATTAAAACATTCTGAAGAGTCAAAATGTAGAAAAAATATAAAGCTGTGTCTACATTACGAAAATGAATTGTTTTTGTCAAATAACGTTTCATTTAGATATTTCACTAAAACTTCCTACAATATAATATCTTAGCTCCTATAGCCACGTCTGACCTAAATATTTCCAAGACTAAAGCTAATATCACACAATAGATTTATTCATAAAAATGACATATATATCCCCGATAAACTACCATGTTTTTTCTTGTAAAATATTGAATATTTTTTTAGACTTTGAACAGATCTATGTGTGAAACCGATATGAAATAAATTTTTTTTTTTTTTTTAAACTTATAGCATGTGACATCTATTATAATCGATGTTTTCAATAATATAAGTGTCCTGTGCCATACCAAGCGAGAAAATAGTTTTTATCAGTAACTAGAAATCATTTAACTGCAGAATGTCACGATATTATGTAAAATATCCCATGTGCCTATTTGTGAGTACAGATCAAGATTATATATTTCATCATAAGTTAAATTATCATTTACTTTCCATATGCTTACATTTGGTTCTTTATGCAAAAACATAAAATAACAAAAAAAAAGAAAGATCCTCTAAACAGGTTGCATGCTTTTGATACAACTGTTATTTTGAAGGATTTTTTTATTATATTTTATAAAGAAAATTTGTTTGCTTCAATGATTCGTAATGTCAAATTGCGTTTGACAGTTCAGTCGACAGTATGCAACCAGCTTAAATAAGTCTGATTGTATTGTATGAGGTGTATGGTTGTAGTTGTGTATACATCATTCATATTCATAATAATTCGAGGTATAACAACGGCGATAGAGTAACGCTATTAAATTTACAATATCTAGGTCAACAGGTGTTCATGTCAACCTGCATTTGCTTACTATTGCCGCTGTTGTATACTTGACTTAAATTTATTTAGATTTTAGCTAAATTATTTTGCAAAATATACCCACTGTCTTTGTACTCTTGTAAATATATTATTATGTAGATGCCTAAAGTAGTTATTCTAAAGCGCTGAGTACATTGCTTAAGTCCTTATGTTTAGCTTAATAAATTTTAAATATATAAATCGCAACTCCAAAACGCCATTCCCATCATCATCTTTCATTTATTTTAAATATCATAATATATATCCAATTAAATTTATTACATTTATTAATAAATCATATCTTATCTCTAGAGTATAATCTTATTCCTTTGAAGAATTACAATAAATAAAAATGGCTGAAGAAAACAACTTATTCTATTAAAATAATTGTGTAATGGAAAAACGTTTGCTTATTATTTACTTCCTATTAATATTTTATAAAACTTGACTTTAAATTTCATAGCTTTCTCTTATTCAGCTCTTATATTGTGAATAGCTTTATCAAAATGACTATGATTGAACGGCAGAACTACTGCAATGTGCACAGCGCCTTAGTGAAAATAATACGAACTATTTTCAATGTAATTAATTGTTAACAACTGGGTTTGCCCTTAACTCTTACATTCCCTCCGTTACTTTTAATTATTTTTAAGTTATTAAATAATCTTTACTAATTTTAAAATTAATGTGGCCTAAATATTTGACACTTTTGGCGAATTTTATTTTTGTTTTGAATTAATGAAAAAATATTTTTTTTAAATTGATTATAAATTTGATTTTTTTTTATTTATGAAAGCCCAGTTTTTATATAAATTGTAAATGTGTAATTTAGTAGTGTATTAGATATGTTACTAATAGATTGTATTGTTTAAAGAACTTAAGTAGGTAAAATCTAAGTGGAAATTATCGATGATGAAAACAAAGTCGTACTATCAATAAATAATACAAAAATATTATTTGGTGATTTTATTTTAATTTTGGTGATTTTATAAACGTGATAGCCTGACGGTAACACAAGGACTATGCACATTACCTGGAAGAGACATGTCCGTATGAAAACGACAATAACGTAGAATATCATGTACCATATCTACCGGCTATATGACGATAGTAATAATGGTAGGACCACGCTGTAGACAGCTCTCTGTCTAAAGCCGCAGGCCGGTCCATCTGGGGTAGTATCACACTTTCGCAGAAGATCGACGTCTGAGTAATGGCAATGTGCTATTGCGCTTCGTTCGGTGAGCGAGAGAGCCGGAAGCCCGTGTGGGTTTGGGGATTGTAATGGTACGCAGCGGCCTAGCTATACCTTGGTGTAGTAAAGGTCCATGCGCAGCAGTACCACCATCAGGTGTGCTGCTTGCTCGTTTGCCATCATAAGCAATAATAAAAAAGGTAATTAAAATAATGTAATAAGAGTTTATAAACAAATATTTATAAGGTATGGCAAAATAATTATTTAGTTTATATTTTTTCAGACTGCGTAGTGGTTAGATTAGATACCGATTTTCCGTACCAGCGCCGTGGTTTCGATTCCTACGTAGAACAATACTTTGTGCGATCCTGCGAGCGCGAACTGTTGTTCTGAGGCTGGATGTAAATTGTCAGCGTTAATTATGTTTGTAAAGTCCTCCACAATACAAGGATTGTCCCCTTGCTGCAACCACCCGTTGTTTTTAAAAAAAGGAAAAAAGAGAATCAATATTATCATCTCACTCCTATACCTCCTCCACTATGGGAGGGAAAATGACCTACTGTACCACACTAGTCAGAGATGCTGCCGTAAGATTTTATTTCATCTTTTACGACACCAACGGGAATGGTCAATTGTATTCTTACCCACCCACCACATGGAAAATCCATAAAATAGTAAATAAATCCTTAGTTTACATGATAAATTTCTTAAGGCAGGCCTCGGATGACGGATGGCAAGGAAGCGGTAGCAGTGGCCGGCCTAATGGCGATGGGGAGGGAATACGGTGGGTAATGTGGCCACGGGCTACCCTTCCCTCGCCCCGGGCGGAGCGGGCGACGTGTGTCCGGGCCATAGCCTACCAAAAAAAAAGGCAGGCCTCAATCGTTAGATTTTTGTATTGACACAAATTTCTTGGGGGTTTTCACTCTATTGTTTGTTAGAGTATAGGTAGTCATTTTATAAATACAATATGCATCAGGTCAGTACCGAGGCCTTGCCAGTACTCGCGGGTGTACTTCGGTTGACTTGGAGATTCAGAGACGGGCGTCAATGTATTACACAAGGGAAAATATGAACACAGATTTCCTTCTACCGCGCGACCGTAATAAAATCGCTCGATTGTTTGCACCGCAATCCGTTGTCTATGAAAAACTTTTAATTGGATGGCAAGAAAGATGGGATTCATCATCGAAGGGCTGTCACCTCTATCTATTTTTCCCATGCGTCCGCGAGCGCCTAGAGAGTGTGGTTGGAGGTTGACCATTTTGTAGCCCAATTTCTAACTGGCCATGGCAACTTTAAAAGTAAATTATTTTCTTTTAAACTCGTACCTTCACCACTATGTCAATGTTCTACACATAACTGCGAGTATGAACAATCAGCACATCACATTCTCTGGGAGTGCGATCTCTGGCGTAACGAGCGCGACCTTATGTTAGACAGTTTGCAAGTAACATCTGGAGTAGTATACTATACGGATCTTGTAGCAACTCGAGAAAATTTCCGTGCGTTTAGGCGTTTCTGTCATACCTACTACTGCAACCAATCTTAAGGCTCACATATAGGCCCCGTTAAGTTATCCCGTATCCGTGGTGCTGTACTGCTGCGCTTATCGTAGCGGTACAACCCTTTACTTATTGGCTGACTAATCAATATTGCTTTCTGTCTCCCGCTTTGCCTGGGAGGGAAACTCTTTAACTTTTCTAATTAAATTTGTTGCGGGTTCCAAGACAATTAAAATCATTTCCCGGGACTGCCTGAGGGTCAAACCTCGGTGTCATTTATAGTGACTATTGTGGATCCTGGCTTACAGTAGTTACAATGGTGGAAATGTGTGGTGGGATTAGTCCCAAAAAAAATACAATATGCATAATAATACTACTAGTATTATTATAGTCAAAAGTCATCAATAGTATTACCGTTTTCGATTTCCTAATTCATAAATTCTAAGGAATTACTAGGTACTGTTAGCGCCATCTCACGAATAAATAAGATACCTAATAAAGTTACCGCTAACTAATATTAAACAGTAACAGATGGCGCTGTTCACAAACCTTCTTAAAGAAATATGTTTTAAATATACAATATTTTTTTAAATTGTATAAGGAATGTGTGGCAGCGGAATATAACAGAGTGGCCACTGTATGCTCTAGCACTAGGCACTAGCTTACTTCACTATTTAGAGTGAAGTATGACTGAATCAAATGACACTCAATTCTTGTCATGCGTTGTATGTAAATAGCACCAGCCCTTCAATTGAACTGTTGGACATACATACATAGAGTCATAGAGTGATAAGGCCACGCAAGGCAAGCGATTGACGATCGCCGTTGGTGACATGAGTTTATCAGGCGACAGTACGAAATGTCAACTTCTATGCGTTTTTATACTCTTTAATCAGTTTTGTAACTGCCATTGGCAAACAGACGGTAGCGTTACAGGTAGTTTTCCAATTACAGCACTAGAGCGCATTATGCGGCATAATGCTTAACGTTGAATGTTCCAACTACAGCAACGCTTCGCACAATCGAACACTCTTAAAAGTAGTGCTTTCGTCTGATGCGTGCAATCGATACCAACTTAGTGAGTGAAAATTAACAAGTGTTTTTTTCTTTAAGTTGACATATTGATCGAAATGCTTTATTTATATTATCGTTAGTAATATTATTTATTGGTGAAAAAATTTTTAAAGCTTTCATTTCGTTGTAGTTTTTTGGAAATAATCGAAGTTAATTCAACCTGTGTTAAAAAAATATATAATTATGAATGAAGGTACAAACATTGACTTTTTTTTATATTCCACATTTAAAATGTGAATACAATTTTATTATTTATTTTATTAGCGCACTCTGCTGGTGCATTTAAAAACTAATTCACGTTCCAATTAAGCATCAGCATAATTCGGCATTGTGCGCCACTGAGTCGCATAATGCTCTGTAATTGGAAAACTACCACATTCTATTCTTAACCCATCACTTCAGATGTAAAACCTTTTTTAAATTAAAAAAAAAACATCTTAAGGTAGACAAATATACGAACAAAAAATAAAACGTAATAATATAATCTCATAGGATTTTATTTCTTGTATTTTTTTAACAACTGTTGGTTTTAATTTTGGAATATTACGCCTTAAATATCTTAGAGATATGGCAACATAATCAATTAAATTAAAAAAACAATAATTATTAATTAATCACATTTATTTGTTGTCGTTTCTATCGATTTACAAGTAGTGTTTAATCTTAAAATAAATAAATTTTCTACAAATTTGTCTAGCCTACAACTAGTAAGCCACCATCGACGAAACTGTGAGGGGGTACTTCAAGATTCAATGGGGCTGGTCCTTTACGGATACGTCCCGAAGCGTCATAATGGGAACCGTGGCAAGGACAATAATAGCCGCCGAAGTCACCAGCGTTCGCGACCGGTACGCAACCCAAGTGGGTGCATACACCAATTACAACCAACCACTTGGGGTCTTGTGTACGCTGATTGTCGTGTTGTGGGTCACGGAGCTGATCTACTGGGACGGCCTGCTCAGTAGATATCTCTGCTTCGGTTCTGTTGAATAATTTAGGATTTAGTAACTAATCCAATAAAGGCACAAAACGTAAAAATTAAAAAAAAATGTAAATAGTAATGTGTGTATTGTGTCATACAAGTACACACGTCGCATTACATAACATAATTCCAAGAGCTCGAAATAAAATACTATGTCGACTCTAGCCATCCATCCTTCAACAGGCAACCGACCTCCACTCTTGGGCAAACCTCCCCAAAGGCATAATCGCCACATCTGGTAGACAGGTTGACGATCGCAGTTCGTGTCGGTACCCCAGACGAGTACGGCTATCCAATTTCCTACTAAGTCAATCTGTTTTTACGACTTCCATAGGAAAGTAAAGTTGTGACAAGTTGTATTATTAACCCGTTACCACCCAGGTATGGCTCCTTTAGTCCATCTATCGTTCCGGGCTGCTGAGCAGAGCGACATTAGACTGATTACACAATAACAAGAAGAAAAAACTTTTAAAAGAATTTATTTATAAGCATCAACTAGTCATTCTGGTCTAGATTTCTAAATATCATTCTCCTACTCTTATCCCAATTGCTTGGGGTCGATACAATATGTACTCTTCTTTCATAGCACATATTGTAAAAGTTATTGGCAATAATTTTATGACCGGCCGCCTGCCAGACGTCAACCTTCCTTGGGAATGTAATTATTGACCAAATGGCATCAGATGGAGTTGACCCAGGTCGTTATATGGCTCTTAGTCGGCTTTTACAACATCCACAAACAAAGTAAGGGTTGGTAGTATTCGTAGCCGCTACCACACAGCTGTTATATAATATCATTCCCGATAAAGGTGTCTCAAATTCAAAGATGTTGCATCATAAAAATATACATCAATTAAATATTATTATGATGCTTTAATAACTTATGCGAAGTTAAACCGCGATTAACGATTCTCCACAATATAGATGTGGAGTATAGTTGATAGTGACTTGGACCGAGTTCATCTGACCAGACTTCAACAATTATATTACCAAAGAGAGTTAATATCAGGCAGGCTGATAACAAAACAATTACCAAACCCTTTTTAATATGTACGATGGAAGAAGAGTACTTATTGCATCAAGCCCAAATATTTAGGATAAGAGCAGTCATCATTCTCCTACTCTTATCCCAATTGCTTGGGGTCGATACAATATGTTATCCTCTTTCATAGTACATATTGTAAAGGTTATTGGCAATAGTTTTGTGACCGGCCGCATGCCAAACGTCAACCCTCCTTACAAAAGTAATTATTGACCAAACGGCATCAGATGGTGTTGGCCCAGGTCGTTATAAGGCTCTTAGCCGTCTTTTACGATATCCACGAGCAAGGTAGGGGTTGGTAGTATTCGTAACCGCTACCACACAGTATAATTAGGATAAGAGCAGTATTACTAAGTAATGACTTCATCATATTACTTTTGGATGTGCTGGCTTTCAGAAGTATGAATATGTGCTAGCTATAAGAAAATGCAACAGCTACCAGAATACAGAGGGGTATGGTGATTGCAATTCTTCACAACATTTACCTATGCCGAATGAACAGAGGTTTTCCTCGCCACTTGAATGTCACAGACTTTCCTTCGGGGATATCAGCTAGCTTGATTTCGATCTTAGCCAAGGCCAAAACATCGGCTGCCGCTGCCATTGACGATACGAATTGAGTCACGATGGATTTGGCGGCGTATGCGCCAGCCATACCACCCGCTGTAAAATTAAACATTTTTTTAATTTAGATTCTTAGTTTGGTGACAGATTAAAACACAATATGTCATTACCCCTTACTTTGCCATGAGAGTTATAAAAATTGGCAAAGGAATCACTAAATTAACAACACTCGTCTCGTACTAAACCAATTAAGCAAGAATGGTAAATTACGGCGTATTCCACTCCCATTTTATTCTAGGCTACATTTAGTTGTTGAGGGTTTTACCATGTGGTGACGGAGTAAAAATGCAATTTGCCGACCCTTTTCTTGGCCTTGGCTGTCGTAAAAAAAGGCTAAAAGATGATTGCAGATCACTGGGAATACCAAATAAAACCCTATACCAACCCATCTAACATACAAACAGTGTGGTATAGTAGAACAATTTGCCTCCTATTGTGGAGGAGGCCAGCAGTGGAATATGTAAAAGCCAATGAAGACTTATTAGAGAGTCCTATCTTCAACAATGGGCATCAATAAGCTGGTTGATGAGTGGAATAATCTTACCATCTTTATCCTAAACAGGGAAACAGAGTTGCAGCAAGTTACATTTTGTTGTGCAATTTTTAATCCCACAATAAACCTTATGCAGTTAGTAAATGCGTATTGGAAAATTCATCAAAATCATGTTTGCTGCAGAAAATCTTTATAAACCAATTTATTCGCTCAACCCAAGATTTGAACTATAGCAGCAGATTATAATGCAGAATAAATAAGATAATTAAATTGAATGAAAAATTTAAATGCAATAGAATAATATAAGACTTATGGAGAATAATTAAGTCCTTTTTACCCGACTGCAAAGGAGTGGTATTGTGTTTAACAGTCTATGTATGTATGTATGTATGTTTGTATGTTCCTTTGAAGCACTATATATACCAAACGCCTGGGCCGATTTTTATGATTCGCACGTCAATCGATTCCTCTTAATCCGGCGAGTGTCACTAAAGATATGACGTTATTGAAAATTCAATATGGCGACTTCTGGACGCCATATTGTGAAAATAAAAAAAATTAAAGTCAACAAATTATATCGAGTGGGGTATCGTTAAATAGGTATTTAAAAATCATTTTTAGTTTTCTCTCAACATTTTTCGATTTGACTAGCTGATTAGGATCTATATCGATTTAAAGTTTCGTAACAACCTTTCTCACATATAGGTTTTTAGACAGTAGAAATTGACGATGAAAAGACGGAAAATTCATATAACTGGATGTGGATGGACATATACTGAAGTATCTAGTAGGTATATTGTCCAATATACCATAGGTAGTCCTACCTAAAGTATCTAATGTCTGACGCGGTCGCCCATCTCCAATTTCTAACGATTTAGTACTCAACTTCAGTCGAAAAACTATATATAGTTAGGTACTTAACTACTTATTAATAAATAAGATAACTATAGCTACCTAGGTATTTACAACTAAAAAGTATAAAATAAAAAAAATGATTAAAAAAATCAAAAAACCCGACTGCTTAAAAAGTCACCAAAACTACGTACATAATAAAAAAACTGAAAAGAAAAAAACAAGCAATTAGATGTCCGGTGGTCTAGAATTCCATAATATATTATTGAATAAATACTATTGCAGAAAATGAAATATATTTTAATAATAGAACATGACAACTGAACAGTCGGGATCCTTTATTCGACAGCAAATCTAATTTTTCAATGGATCCCCACTGTTCAGTTGTCATATTCTATTATTAAAATATATTTCATTTTCTGCAATAGTATTTATTCAATAATATATTATGGAATTCTAGACCACCGGACATCTAATTCCTTGTTTTTTTCTTTTCAGTTTTTTTATTATGTACGTAGTTTTGGTGACTTTTTAAGCAGTCGGGTTTTTTGATTTTTTTACTCATTTTTTTTATTTATCAATATTTATGGATAACATTGAAAACACTGTATCAATACAGTATAGATAATGAATGAAAATAATCATTATTATCATCTATAAAAAGTTATAAAATAAATTTTAGGCTACACACAATACTGCAACATTGGAAATGTAATTATTAGAACAACATTAGTCATGTCAAATCTGTGGAGTTAGGCTGACCCAAAGAGTAAAGTTATTAAATTGAAAAAGAGTGGCAACTCGATGATAAAATATGCATGTATGGAAAGTGCTGCCACCCAGAGTTTAGGCGGTGAACTAAAGTTGAAGTAATGTATATACATATCTACATGTGTATGTGTAATTACATAGAATTTTCTTTTACTATGAAAGCTACCCTGAAATATAAAAAAAAACATATCAGCTGATAATTAAACAATAATAATATCAGCCTAACATTGAAACTTGAGATAATTTTCAGAAAAATATCAATAACCGAAAATAGATCGATGACAATAAGTACCTACGCTAGAAACAAAAAATAATAATTCTCAGTTGTCAAACGTTTGACAGGCAGGACAAAATGGCAGCAGTTAAGTTTGTACAACCAATCTGTAGGCGGCGCGACGGTCAGTAAAAATAAGTAATGTTTTAAGTGTGCCCCCCAGGGCTGACCGATCGCATTCGTAACGACGACGTAAGCGAGCGAGTAGGTATGAAAGAGAGTATTGGTGTAAAGTTGCGAAAGGGAAAGCTCCGATGGTTCGGACATGTGGAAAGAATGGCGAACGAACGTCTGGTTAAGAAGATATATAACGCGAAAGTGGAAGGATGTAGGTACCGGGGGAGACCGAGACTAATTTACCTAGACCAGATTGGTCCCGTACTAAAAGAAGGTGGAGTCAAGAGTCTCCGAAACCGGCGAGCGTGTGAAGAGAATTATAAATGTCGAGGAAGCGAGTGAAGTATGCAAGGGATATGGCGTGATGATATGTATGTATGTACATTAGTCATGTATATATATATGTCTACTTTATATATAATATAAATATGTATTTGTTTACAATTAATTTTGCATACCTTGCTTGTTTACAATTGTAAATTAGAAGCATTTAAAAAAAGTCATATAAACAGACAGACACTTTTCATAAATCTGAATTCTGATACTCTTACTTAGATTGATCACAAACAACTACAGATATATCAATGTGAAACGTCAGACTAAGAAACCCAAGATATAATTCAAAACCTGGCTTAAACTATGTTGAGATGCTATTGAATTTTCAATCAGATAATTCTCAGAGATTTTCCTGATCACACTGATTCAATAGCATCACAAATTTTGGCACACACCAAAGAGCAGTGTAGAATACTTTGGCAGGAATATTTTGATAAGCGTTCTATAGAAAAAGGCATATGGTACAGGACTATCCAACCACATATTCCTAAATATCCTTGGTTCGGCAACAGTGAACTAAAACGCAATGTATTAGTGACAGCTCTTGGACTTCGTTCTGGGCACATTCCATCGAATAAGTTTTCATTCTTAATGAGAAAAACAGAATCACCAAAATGCAATAGCTGTAAGGTGCTGGAAGATATACAGCACATTCTGATGGAGTGTATTAGGAACGAGGGATATAGAAGGCACTATTTCAATAGAAGTAAAATTTTTGATGTGGGAATATGTAATAGTATGTTGTCCGCCCCAGAGTCTGATGAAACTATTGTTTTATACAAGTTGGCGGAGTTGGGTCTGCAAAGGCCTTAATTTCGTCAATTTTAATTGTTTTTTATTTTTTATTTACATATATTTTTTTGTTGATCTTTGTACAGTGACTTACAGGGCGGTGTGGTCGCGTAGCGACAAACCCCTTTAAATAAATAAAAAAAAAAAAAATTTGGCACTGGACCAAGTATATACTAATTTGCTCACACTTTTATATGAGTACCGATGGTACACAATGGTATAAGATAATATTATAGCATCATCAAATCATCTCGACTCGTGTAGATCCTACTGAACTAGAGCCTCCTCCATTAGAAGAGAAATGAACCTATTATACCACACAAGCCAGATGGGTTGAATGATTTGATTTCGAGTTTACCTTCTCTTGCATAGATGTTATGTGCATACTATATCACTTAGTTGTCTTTAACCCCTAGGCAAGATAGGGGGTACCGAAGACAAAGATCGGGTACCGGTGGCCCGCTCGTATGGCAAAGAGAGAAGTTTGCATGGTGGGTCTATGGGGTCACGCGCCGTCTCTTCCGTCATCAGAGACCGATTTGGCGGGGCGAGACGCATCCATAGTCCACTACAAAAAAAAAGCCAAGATAGGGGAAGATCAAGATCTTTTACTCTGCCATCACACCCACACGAGTAAAAGGTCAGTGTGTATAAATAATATTTTTAAATAAAGCAAGAGCTAAATGAACATATAAAACTATTTGGTTTTAGAGTAACAAGTTTTGGTAAATTATAGTTACCAAAACTTGTTCCTCTAAAACCAAATAGTAATATTATTATTGATTATGGAAGTGTGTTTTGGAGTTTACATTCACTGTTAAACAAGAGGGGGCTACAAATGACACACAAGTTGATATTTATAGACGATATTAAAGTTTTCTAGGAGTCTGCTGCTGCCAATTCTCTTGATGATCCTTTATCTAGATTTTACAATACCATGAGAGGCAAGTAATTGAAAAAGTTATATCTCAATTGCACACATATGCACAATCTCAGACTAAAACAATATGCTACCTACAATTACCATTGTTAGGTAAAAAGAAAGCAAAACTCCCCAACTTGCCACGTTCAAATCAAATTTTAGTAGTACTTGTTAGCTAAAAAATACCCTGTAGGTTTTGATTCCCTTGAGAGTGTCGAATTTGCAGAAATTTGCGACATAAATAGTTATATCTTTTGATTGCGTTAGCTTAGTTTGATTTTTTCACAGCTCTAAGGGACAGTAGACCTGAGTATTTGATATAAATTTCAGCTTGATACCTCCACGCGTTCCTGAGAACAAGAGTCTTGACAGACAGACAGACGGACAGACGGACAACAAAGTGATCCTATAAGGGTTCCGTTTTTTCCTTTCGAGGTACGGAACCCTAATGAACGAAGAAAACTCCCCACCGCATTGAAAACCTAATAGAAAGCTATCCTTTAAAAGTTATTTACAGGCAATTAAATTTACTTTTAATTTCTGAAGAAATTGATCCACAATAGGAGGAATATTGACCTAAAGCACTGTGGTCAGATCGATTAATTTAGGGTTTTTATCAAGATTGTCTTCACTTGCATAAAAGTGATCTACATATCATATCCCTTAATCATCTTATATTACACTCATAATCAGGAAGGAAGTGGTGAATCATATTCATACCCTCTCATCACCATATAGAAAATCAGGTCAACACAATTATTTTATAATAAAACAAATAATATAAGTCACAAAACATATCATAGCACAACAAATTTAGAATATCTGATGCTAATAATAAAATACAAAATTATATTCCTCTATCATAGTGGCTATGAATACTACCAACCCTTATTTTGCTTGTGGACATCATAAAGAAGACTAACAGCTTTATATTGATCTGGTCCAATGCCACTTGATGCCGTCTGGGCAACATTTACATTCCTAATGAGAGTTAATATCAGCCAGTCATAAAACAACTGCCAATAATTTTGCAATATGGAAGAAGGTACATATAGCATAGAGCCCACGTAATTGGGATAAGAGCAGAATAATGAAAATCATTATTATTTAGTATATCCGTGTGGTGACAGAGTAAGAATACAATTCACCACCCCCTATCTTACCCGTGGGTGATCGTAAGGAACGACTTAGGGATATAAAACACATATAACATCTATGCAAGAGAATGAAAACACGAAACAATACCCTATACCAACACGTCTGACCAGCGCAGTATAGTAGGTTAATTTCCCTCCCATTACAGAGGAGGCCCGAGCCCAACAGTGGAACATATATGGGTTGTGATGATGATTATTATTTAGTATTACACTGTTTAATTAACAATTTAAATTTAAAATTGACAAAAATTAGCTCAGTCTTAGCGTTTCTTCATATTCAAAGCAAAATTGAATTGAAATCAAACTATTTGTGGACACTAACAAAACATAACCTGTAATTTATTATGAATTAAGTATTCATAAAGATTTTAAGGCCAAAACTTAGTACCTAATATTTTTATGAAACTATACTAACCTCCAGCAAGAAGGTAAGTAAAGGATGCCCGTTCATCGAAGCTTTCAGCATTCTTAGAGGTAGGATCTTGATTCTGCTTACGACGATATGCCGAGAAGTCAGGAATGGCGACGTCAGAATGAGCGAAACGAACTTGAATTGGAACTGGAATTGACAAGTGGTTATGTAACATCATTTCTCGTCATAATTCCTATCATCCAACCAAAATAAAATAGCTTCAAAAGTAAAACTCACCGTGACTTGTTGCCTTAGCCTTCAAACCCTGGATAGGCAGAGATCCATGCATGGATTGCACCGTCGAAGTTTTTGGCAAGGGATGTATGAGCACCTTGTCAGATGGTGTATGCACTGCGACTACGGGCTTTAGCCCATTAGAAACCACCGAAGAACTGGCCTTAAAATAAGGGGCTAAATGGCCCGCCCTTGTCACCGAAGTCATTCTTTCTCACAGAGCAAATACGCAATAAAATTGCTTTTATTTTGAGCCTGGATCAGCGCTCGATTGTAGAATTGTCAGATTCGGTTTGATGTTGCCAATGCCAATAGAAAATTTTGCGGTATCAGCAAATTTTTGTCAGCGTTGCGAGTAACAAATTAAATACTTTTTACATTACTATCACACGATTTGGTATCTGTAGTTTGTATCAAATTTTGGGAATAAAACAAAAAAGAATTAAAACAGCTATATAGATCTGCATATGTGTTATATGTACATATAATATATTAATTGCAAATGTTTCTTTTAAAAAAATAATTGTATTTGTATATTAATATACAATGGTGAACTATTTTTTTTTTCTAAAGACCCCGGTTTACAATTTTGAATTGGTTGCCCCCGCAATAATACAATCGAAACGTATAAGCCACCGAAATATATACCATTAAAAAACTTCGAACTCGTATTTGAATATATTTTGTATTGGGAAATAATTTACAGACGGCTTGGATCTTAATTGTTTTCCAATTTAATATACACGCCTGCACAATTGAAGGTAAACGATGGATGGATGGAGATGTCTATTCGAAAATATGGAAGGGTTTCTTGTTAAAACAACTACATCATAAATAAGGAAATAATGTCGAAAGTCAAACGTGCAAAATAATTACTTGCATTATAGTTATTTACGTGTATTGAAATATTGTGAATCGATAAGTTAGCAATAGGTACTTGTTCTTACTTATTCATTTACCACTCGTTAAGCAAGAGTAACGAACGACTTCTTTCTTTGTAAGTAATGCTAAAAATGTCATATAGCAGAACTTGAACATTCATTTTACTGCGTTGCTTTGTGATTGGCCAAAATCATCATGTCAGACAAATATTTTCGTTTGGTAACCCTGTTTATCGTAATTATTACTAAAATTATTTAAAATAGTGTGTCCTTTCCTATTACCTATTTTTTTTATTTTTAAGTAGTAAGTTAATAATATATAAATTATATATATTTTATGAAAAAGTTTTTTAGGTAGTTTTTGGTGCCAGATAATACTGATGAGTGAATAAGTTCGACATGCTTATAACAGATGGCGTGGCACGCGCTTCTTTAGATTTTTTGGCTGCTTGCGGTCTGACCAACCCCCCCAAAAAAAAACCGGAGTCTCTACCATAGCATGCCACGGTGGCAGGCTATGGTAGAGACTCCGGTTTTTTTTGGTGGCAGTGCCACTAAAAAAAATCCGGAGTCTCTTAACTCTTTCTTTTGGGTACGCTATGGCCCGGACACACGTCGCCCGTTCCATCCGAGGCGACGGAAGGGTGGCGCGAGGCCCCATAACCCACCGTATTCTCTCCCTATCGCCATTGGGCCGGCCACTAGTACCACTTCCTTGCCATCCGTGGCCAGTCCGGCGGGTTACCCTTTCGGTTCTCATCTCCCGTTGACGCCCCAGCTAACTGCCGGGTAGACATGTGTAAGTAATGCGAGTGATGTATCCACACGTAATATTATCCGACCGTGTACTGACCCATTACACATTACGCAACTAAACATCACATCACATTAAACATGACGCGAACACCCGTGTACTGTTCTATATTTCTGCAATGTTCGGTGTCTGGCAATTCAATATTTATTTTGAGCTTTACTTTCAAAAAGTTAAGGCTTATATTTCTTGACGCCGCCCGCCGTATATAAAGAGCGCCATCGCATTACGCATCACACATGACATGAAATGTCATGTGTGATGCGTAATGCGATGCGATGACATGAAATGTCATGTGTGATGTTTGAAGTGATGGTAAAATGTAATATTACTCGGCACGACATGTAATGCCATATAACATCACTTCGCGAAGTACTGTTTCGCGCATGTCTACTGCCGGGGCTTCGCCCTCACGCGGACAGCCTCTCTTTTTTTTTGTGCATCGTGGAAAATGCGTTTTCGCATCCCCTTTACTTGTTACGCCAAAGGGGTATGTAGGACTCACTGACACAGTATGGTTTTACTGCATCAGAATACCTACTAAAAACCACAGCGGCCCCGCGTCCCCGCCGGTTGTGGAACGCCAAAGGTTCGCCTTTGGGGCATACAACTCTGACTTTCCGGCGGAGCACATAGCGTCTTCTTCATCTCCCCATCCATCGCCTGCGCAGCGGGTCAGCATAGGCACATGCCTCACGGGCCCGCCCCACCGCTTTCTTCTGCGCTATGACCTGAGGTCATAGCCATCCAACACCCATCACTGTCGACCATCTTATTAATAACGGTCGGCACTGATAGGTCTTCAGGTCTTCACCCATAACAGACGCCAGGGCGAGCCTTTGAGTTCTCCATGTAGGACACTCTTCTAATGTGTGGCGCGCTGTGTCTATATACAGCACACTCGTGACATCCAGGGGTATACAGATACCCTCAGGCCCAGCATACTGATTCGATCTACAACGAGTGCAGCGCCGACTTCTGCCAATCGGACAGCCTGCTGAAAATTTGGCCTTCTTGCTGTGACAAGGGTATCTGTGATAAGGGGATCTGCATAACAGATCACCCTCATCCCAGGCAGAGGGCCACCCTGCAATACCCAGTTGAATCCAATATTCCACAGAACCGGCCCCAATACTGATCCCTGTGGAACACTACATCCTACCTGATGCCGAGACAGACGCCCGTTCCCAGACCACGTATCTACCTTCGGGATACAACCTCAACAATCTCCGAAGGTACAGTGGCACTTTATGGTCAGCCTCTCTGCGGGTGACGGTCTATTCCCCGGTCCAGTCTCATAACCTTTCGTATGTTTTATCCCACCACTTGAACTAGCCGTCAGCACTTTAATTACATTGGCCTGCCCGGGTGGTTTAGGTAGCAGGTTAAAATTGCATTATATCACTATCTTCGAAACGTTCTTCGAATGTAGGTAGTACGAGCAAGTATGGATATGAGTCATACAGTTTCATCTGCGCAATATGAACAACGATTTGTGCAATATCAGACTAAAGCTCATCGACTACGCAAAATTACTGAAATGTTATGTGATGTATAGGCGCCTATGTGGTATTTAGGTGCACATAAAAATTCAACTTAATGTGTACCGTCAAGAAACGCAATGACGCTAACTATAATTTGCAAGGTTGTCAAGTACTAGTTATTTCTTTGTAAAAAAAAATGCAAGGCCTTGTAAGACGTAAATGTGAAACATCTAAATTGTTTTTATTTACTGATAATTAAATAAAGTGGCAACATTTTTACGGGCAATTATTCAATATGGTCAATTCAGGAGTGAATGAGGTGCGAAACAACCGACAAGAACTATCATTTAAATATTTTGGTTAGCTTGATATCATTTACAACAAAAAATAAATTTAAACTTTAAATTTGATATTGGATGAAATCATAATGGATGGCAAAAAGGACTGCTTTGTTAAGCAGCCCTTTTTTCTCTTTGGAATCAGCTGTTAGTACGAGTCATCGCTACTAGTGTTGATTGATTTTCTTGTCCAATTTCATCGGTTTTTATTCATGATAATGTAAATATCCGTGTGGTGACGGAGTAAGAATACTATTTACCACCCCATTTCTTACCCGTGGGTGATCGTACGAGACGACTAAGGGATATAAAATGCATATAACACTAACTATGCGAGTGAAGGAAAACTCGAGTTTTTATAGGGCCTATACCAATACGTCTGACCAGCGCGGTATAGTAGGTTAATTTCCCTCCCATTACGGAGGAGGCCCGAGCCCAACAGTGGGACGTTTATGGGCAGTGATCACGATGATGATGAATGTAAATATCAATTCAAAACAGAACTACAAAGTGGCCATTGCTTTGATAGTAAATAGTTTAATAACCAATAGATGGCCCTGTAGAGTGCACTTTTATGGCACTGTAGTGTCACTTGTTACTTGTTTCTCTTTACAAATCTTCAATATAAAATTATTACGGTGATAGCTGAAGTAAATATCACAAACCAAATTTATAAAAAATGTTTGGAATTCTTAACAATCTATTTGAATATATAATAGTAAATAAATACTACAAGTATATATAAATAGAAATATGTTAAAATAGTGTCATCTAGCTGGCGCTGAAATGACAATAAATTTAATTGCTGTAATACCGAAAAACATCAAAACATTTACTCTAAGACCGTCACATGACAGGTTCATGTACCCGCCCAAACTCTAAAGTACATAGGTACCTATTTAGTTATTATGGTTTGTTTTTTTCCATTGTTTTAATTCCACCACGAAAGTCGCTTGAACATTTCTAATGCTTCGTGCTTCGTAACCTTAGCCTTGGATTGCAAATAAATATTCATTTCATCGATCGACGAATTTTACATTGACATTCAGTTCGAAACTGCTACCAGTTCACCTCGTGAATAAAATATAATAACAATGAGAAGCTTAAAACGGTCAATAGACATATATTTATCACTATTTAATTTATTCAAATGTATAAATTATACCCATTAATTAAAAAAGAGGTACTTAGTGCCAATGCGTATATTTGTACTTTATCATATAATTTGATAAAAGTAATACTTCCTTTCATTATTTCCGTTCAATGACTGAGAACGATGAATACAATATACCTACCTATTACCATCGCTATTTCTTACTAAGTACCTACTTCTGTATTTACAGACAGTAAAAACACAGTGGACAGCATCACAGCAAGAGAAGAAAGCTCTCAATAAAATCATATACTAACTAATCTCATTAGCGTGTCATTACTATAACAATTTGTTACTAATTGTAGACCAATATTGCCCAATGGCAGTATGCAGTTGCATACGTTGTAAGGAATAGAAAAAAAAAACATATTTAATCGTCTTGCTATGGGTGGCGTTTCATTTGATGATCAAAAATTAAATTTCCAGGCAAGTTTGACGTCTAGCAGGCGGCCGGTCATAAAACTATTGTCAAAAGCTTTGAAAAATAAACGATAAAAGTAGAACCCTAAAGTAATTAGGATATGAGTAGGATGATTATGATTTTATATAGTCGAAATAGTGACGTCGAAATAGACGTTTCAACTATGATTCGCATCTGTATCAGTAACATTTTGAAATTATGCAATGATAGTGTGCCTACTGCATGTTTTACACGAGTTTTATTTGGCATAGGTATACCATCTTTTGGATTATTCTTCTTCAGTGTCACAATATCCACTATTGTAGGTATATATATATAGTCCTTCATATAAGAGAAGTAATAGGTACTAATTATCACCATGCTTGAGAGTCAAGTTGGGGATTTTATATAGTATTATAAATTTCACAGGAGAGCTCTACTGCCAATTCCCTTAGCGATCCCTTTGTATGTTTTTACGACGCCTGCGGGAAAGTAAGTGGTAGCGTCGAGCGATACATTGTATTCTAACCCGTCAGCCCGTCACCATATGGGCCTTTTGGCTACTCGCCGTTAGTGTACTTTTTGTTTGATTTGTAAAGATTTATTGATGGACTATACAGAGTTAAAATTTTAATATAAGAAGAAAGTACTGATACAATTTTAATTATTTTTCCTTTACTGCTATTATTATATCATCTCGGCTCATATAGCTCTCATTCCAGGACTCAAGCCTTCTTCACAGGGCATTCGAACTACTGGATAGGTATATCAAGCTTTTCAGACAGTTTGGTATAGAGTTTTATTGCAAGTATTCCCTCTTTTGTATATATGTAATACTAGCTTCTGCCCGCGGCTTCGCCCGCGTAAAAGGTTACTTTCCTAAAGTTTTTGATCCCCTATTTTTATTTTTGACCGTCGGTAATACAGTGCAACGGTATTACAATATTCAGGGTTGGAACTTCATTACTGGACTGCTAGATGGCGTTGAATAAGCTAGATTTTGAGATTTTTTGGCAAACAATTTTTTTATTTTTCATATAAAAATTTTGTTTTTTTTTAAATAAAAAGTATCCTATGTTACTTTTAATACCTCCAAGAATATGTGTACAATGTTTCATGATGATCGGTTGAGTAGTTTTAGCGTGAAAGCGTAACAAACAAACTTACATTCACATTTATATATTAGTAGGGAAGTAGGGATGTGTATTATGATAAGAGGCGGCACGCAACCCCATGGACCCACCCTGCAAACTCCTCTCTTCGCCGTGCGAGCGGGCCACCGGTACCCGATCTTTGACTTCGGTGGCCCGCCCGGCTATTATGATGTCTCCTAGTCGTCTTTTACGACACCTACAGATAAGATAGAGGGGTGGTGAATTGTATTCTTACTTGTGACCACACGGAAATGAATAGTATGTATTGTTACGGAAATATGATTATGTACAATGAAAACAGTAAAAGATCTAAAAAAAAGAGAAGTAATATTAAATCCTAAACATAGTTTAGTATTAGTAGGACCACGCTGTTGACAGTTCTCTGTCTACAGCCGCGGGCTGGTCCGTCCGGGGTAGTACCATACTCTCGCAGAAGATCGACGTCTGAGTAATGGCAATGTGCTATTGCGCTTCGTTTGGTGAGCTAGAGAGCCGGCAGCCCAACTGGGTGGGTTTGGGGTTTGTAATGGTAGGCAGCGGTCTAATTATACCTTTAGTATGACAAAGGTCCATGGGCGGCAGTGACACTTACCATCAGATGTGCTGCATGATCGTTTGCAACCATACGCAATAAAAAAAACATAGAGGGTGCCAGCTCTATGTAAGATATTTGCTAATACTCTAGCTCTATAGTTATAAATTTAAATATAATACGTACCTACATAGAGTAATGATATGCACCACAGACATACTCGGTGGGTAGATATATCCCGGATGCGTTCTTAGTTTTGAACGTGTTCTTATCACTTAGGGTACCGCAGCTCATTTGATACGATTTCTATTCCGTTTGCGAACGCAACTTGATTTGTTATGTGCACTAATACAGTGTTTATTATTTCCTTTTCATAGTTAGAGGCGCCATACCAAAAAGTGCTAAGGTGTGAGTTTGAAATAGATCTATACATAAAATAAACTGTGTGTAATATATTTATATGAGCGTTAAGAGAAAATAAAGAAAGATAAGAGTAAAAGATATATCCTTTTTTTATTTTTTTTCTATCTATCAGTATCATCATCATTCTCCTACTCTTACCCCAATTACTTGGGATCGATAGGTACAATATGTACTCTTCTTTCATAGTACATATTGTAAAAGTTATTGGCAATAGTTTTATGACCGGCCACCTGCCAGACGTCAACCCTCCTCGGGAATGTGATTATTGACCAAACGGCATCGGATAGAGTTGGCCCAGGTCATTATAAAGATTTTAGTCGTCTTTTACGACATCCACGAGCGAAGTAAAGGTTGGTAGTATTCGTAGCCGCCAGGGGCGGCTTTAACTATAGTGCAGAGGGTGCGGTGCACCCGGGCGCCTGGTATTAGGGGGCGCCGAGAGCCGCTCGGGACACAGAGCCTCCTCTGTAACGCTCCGCACGGAGCGGGCACACCGTACGCAGCGAGTGCCTAACCATTTATAAACACAGTGGTTGCGCTATTTGACAGGTTTAACTAGGTTGCTTTGTCGCCATGCTCATTGTAACTTCATAATCCGATCGCGTTAACCTGGTTTCTTGTCAAAACAACGAGATTAAGCATGCGACAACGCATTCCAGCGAGATTCGGTGTTTAGTCGAACGTGTTGTAGGTAACTACTTTTACTTGCATCATCGGCTGAAGACTTACAGGCGATGGTAACTACTGTGCATTATGCTTTTGAAAGAAAAGGTATGAAAGTAAATGTAAGTAAGACGAAAGTAATGGTCTTTGAAAAGGATAAATGTATGACGGAATGTAATATTTTTATAA
Organism: Lymantria monacha; assembly: GCA_905163515.2. Classification (NCBI taxonomy): domain Eukaryota; kingdom Metazoa; phylum Arthropoda; class Insecta; order Lepidoptera; family Erebidae; genus Lymantria; species Lymantria monacha. The sequence continues at coordinate 5,882,670 of LR991084.1, forward strand.
ATGGTGAGGGATTGGAACAGGTGAAAGAATTTGTATACTTGGGTGTACTGTTTACTAATGATGGTAAAAATGATGAAGATGTTGAAAGACGAGTAAATGCTGATAATAAAGTGAATGGGGCATTGTACGCTTTTATGAAGAGTAGGAATGTATCTAAAAAGGCACGCCTAGCTGTACACAAGGGAGTATTAGTTCCCACTCTCATTCATGTATGGCAGTGAAAGTTGGATTTGGCAGGGAAGACATGAAAGTAGAATAAATGCTGTAGAGATGAGAGCTTTTCGTAGTATGTGTGGTGTAAGTCTGAAAAATAAAATTAGGAATAGTGTTATAAGAGAGCGCTGTGGTATGCATGAAGAAGTAGTGACAAAGATAAAAAAGGGTAAGGGTAGTGTAGTAGGGTGTGAAGAAAGGTTGACTAAGCAAGTATACCTACAAAGCGAGTGTGAGTGGGACGATTACAAGGGGAAGACCATGTCATACTTTCCTGGATCAAATTGAAGATGTGTTAGTGAAAGGTCAGATTAAGAGTACGCGTAATCGTAGAGCATGCATGAAGACTGTGATGAGCGTGAATGAAGCGATGAAGGTATGTCAGGATCGTGGTTTGTGGCAATCCGTAGTCTCTGCCTACCGCTCTGGAAAACAGGTGTGATGCTATGTATGTATGTTGTAACTATCAACCTATTCCATTTTGTTCAAGCATTTTGATAATTCTACTGATAGGGACAGTGCATTCTTTGCCCAAAAGAGATGTGTAAGAGCGCTTTGTCATGTGAAACAAACAGACAGCTGCAGACCTATATTTAAAAACTTAAAACTGTTAACGCTGCCTTGCATATATATTCTGGAAGTGGTAGTATTTATCCGTAAAAATATGGATTTATTTAGGAATTTAAATAGTAGAAGACGTTGCCTTGAAATTTGTACACCAGGAAATAAGACGGCAATGTTAAATAAAAGTATATTTTGCATGGCCCCGCGTCTATATAACCATTTGCCTAAATCTGTTCTGGAAATTACTTATATTAATATATTTAAAAATAAAATAAAAAAGGTACTTCTAGAGAAAGCTTATTAGGTACTCAATTAATGATTATTTAAATGATAAATTGAATTGACTGATATGTAATTACTGCTTTATTGTTGTAATGTTTTTGTTTTATATTATTTAATTATCTGATATTATTAATATTATTATTGTTGACATTATTATTGTTGTTGACATTATTATTATTGTTGTTGTTGACATTATTATTATTATTATTGTTGACACTAAATAATTAAGTGATTTATTTCAATTGGCTAAACATATTGTATTTGTTCTGAGGGCATTAGCTCTTTTGCATGCCGCTTGACGGTCAAATATGGTGATACATTGAATACCTGTAATAACTAATATTTTATACCCATATTTCGCAAAATAAATGATTTGATTTGATTTGGTTTGATTTGATTTGATACAAGAGGGCGCCAGGTTACTGATTGCACCCGGGCGCTACATGTGCTAGTGCCGCCCCTGGTAGCCGCTACCACACAGCTTTTTTTCTATCCATATACACGGTAATTTCCAAAAACTACTAAGCGGATTTGTTTTTCTCTAAATACATGAAGTTCATATAAGTAAAACAATTTTTACGGATTCTATCGCGTACGTGGTTACTCCCGAAAATTAAAAATCAAATATAAATGCGATAGAATCCGTAAAAATAGTTTTATTTCAAATGTGTAATACTAGCTTAAATCATCAGAAGTCATTACATTAAGCTCAGATTGAAGCTATATTTAGACTTGTTTTGTTTAAATTTAATGACAGTGAAATTTTATTGTCGTTTAAAGATAATGGTCCAATCGCACTGATTAATAAAACAAAATTTATCATAAATGAAGTAGCGGACACCAATTGAACAATTTTCTGTTTATCTTTCATTGATCTGTTATGAGTGAATGAATGCCACTTCCTACGAGTTGCATAATATTTACATTTAAAATATTAAAAATTTTGGCGATTATGTGTCTATTTTGATTAATAAAATCAAAGTTTTTTTAAACTTTAAATGCGCTAATAACTGAGTCATTGCAGAGAATCGTCATCTCAGCTCATACCTGTCCTATACGTCCCACTGGCCTAAACCAGCTTTTTTCAGCGGGAGAAAAATTTGCCTACTTTTATACCACGTTGGTCAGACAGATTGGCATATAGTATTTTGTGTCAAGTTTTCCCTTTATTAAAGTAATGTTATCTGTTTGCTAACGTCTGTAGTCGTATTTTACAACCATCCACGGTAAAATAATGGGTAGGTAACCATGGTATACTCGTTCATTACACAGCGATAGCATTGAATAGCATAACGGTTATAAATTAATAGAATATCTTAAAGTAAACTTGAGATTTTTCATATGATTTACAATCTTAATTATAAATTACTATTGTTCAATTGTTAACAGTAATAATTCGTAGTAAACATCAAAATCACAATCGTTAGTAGTCTTAATATTTCTGATATTGAGTAACCAAGTTATAGTTATACACTACTAAAAACAGATGGCGCTGTGATAAAACAAACGAATCAACAAAATATTATATTTTTGATTAAATCGTGTTTTGCGTAAATAGCATAAATTATTATTAAAATAGCTGTATTTTGTTGAACGTGACCTCGAAATTGCGTTGATACTACTCGTAGTTCTATACATGAACATGTGTGGGTAATTTTTATGTAGGTGTAATTTATTAGCATTAAATTAAATGACACGTTAATATAAAAAAAGAACTAAGTTTCCAGGGTAATTGTAAATCAAATGCAATAGATGCGGGTTTAACATAATACTTAGATTACTAGATACAAGGCTCGAATACCGGTGTGGCGCGAACATATTAAGCTCTTTCATCAGATTATTTTTGTGTGGCTATCCATATTTATTTACATGAGAATTAAAAAGTTGCAGGTGATATGTATGTGATTTCTGCTTAACCCTATGGAGCGTAAAGGCGTGAGATTATATGTATAATTCTGTTGTGAAATATCTCTTGAAATGAGTCGGTGTTTAAGTCTTAAATGTATTGTGGTCAAAGGAGTTTGACTTCAAAAATTCCATGAATACGCGCGAAACTTTCCTCATAATTTACGAGTGCAAAACTCTTCAACAGAACAGCCTTGCTATATAAACATTTTCATGGCCACGCTGCGCTTTGTTAGTCGTCCGTGAACGCCGCAGATAGGTAGGTACATTACGCACACATACACGCACACGCTGCGTGTACTTTATTATTAGGGTTGCTGCTTTTTGGAATTTACAGTTTGAGGACCAATTTTCATAGAGCTCGGTAAATTAGATGTGGAATAAAATGACAAATAAAGACGTTATGCAACATATTTGATATGGTGGTCATGGATTAAAAATAGAATTGGTGGTAAAAGACAGATAATATCGATGCAATAAATGAAAAATTTGAATTAAGACTTGCCAACCTACTATACGAGCTTTTTATAATAGGTTAATTCTCCATCTATTGTAAAGGCCCGAGCTTCACAATGGGCCGTATATGACCTGATGTGATGTTATATGTATAGATTAAAAAAAAAAGGATTACTGTAGTTTTCTTATTATGTAATAAAGTTTTAATACTGAAGATCTTATTAAATATTGCTTATTATATATATTTTAAGATAGTAATTTCTGAGAATACAAATCACGCGCCTGAATTAACATGAATCATTTTTTTAAAAGAGTTTGATGGTTTTCTCTCTTCTATTTATAAATATACTGTACATGCCGGAGACCATAATCTATGCATAGGCGAAAACAAAGCAGAAAATAATACAAATACTTTTTTTTTTGTAACTGGTGTATGTAATTCTTTAGTTAATGGTTTACTATTTAGGCTAATCGTATTTATTACCATTATCACGCAGTAGTATTTATTTTTAAAGTAAGTACCCAACATATGTTATATTCTTAATGAGTTGACGTTATTTTCGTAAACCTGATTCTTTGTTTATATAAATCGGGTAGCGAATATACCTAATGGTCGAATAAGAATGCAGGGTCAAAACCCTTTTCTTTTTCGTGAATGTCGTAAAAATCGATTACACATAGTAAGCATTTAATAAGCATGAAAAGAAAATCTCGAAAAAAATAATTCTATGAAAGGCTTCATGGTATGGTCAGCATGATGTGGGAGGCTTTTCAAAAGGTCCATGGTTTTATGATGTGTGGTATATAGTTTGAGGGTAGAAATTCTTTATTAGTGAAAAACATACTGAAATTCAAAATCACGTTCAAAGAAGAATTGAAACATTAAAATAAAATGTATGCATCACATTCGCAAAATTTGCTTTTAAATCCCCATGAAATTCAATAAGAGTAAATTCATGAACCATAACTCGGTCCTGAAACGGGCACATTCGTCTGAAGCGTGCAGTAAAACACATAGAATGAACCATTAAACCACAGGTGGCAACCCACACTCACATAAACACAACATCACGCACACAAATACAATACAAAATCCTTGGTTTACACACACATCAATATAGCGATGAATAACGCAGTTTGGTTGCGTGCGCCGTGTAGATTGCTCCGCGTCCGTTTATTTTGCATAGAATTATATGCCTACCTATCGCTAAATACTTTTTCAGCGAGCATAATAATATTCGTTTATATAAAAGGAGTTTGTTAAAGTAGGTAGGTATTTTATACTTTTGTGTCGTACCTATGTAAGGTGATTTTTATAGTCTACGCATTTCTTAAGGAGTATCTCAAGGAGTAATACTTACACCCTATTTCGCTATGTAGATTTTCAATCAATTCGAATTGGTACCCAAGCGTTTTTATCGTGGTAAAGGTACGTAGATTCCTATATAAAGAACCATGAAATTACAGCAGCAATAAGTACCAACCATACCATACGTACCAACTAGTTTTAAGATTTAACCATCATCCTGCTCCTATCTCAATTACGTGGGGTCGACGCAATATGTACCTTTCTTGTCCTTTTCTATTGTTCATATTGAAAATGTTTTGGCAATAGCTTTATGACCGGTCGCTTGCCTGCATTCAACCCTCTCTAATTGTTGACCAGACGGCATCACGTGGAGTTTGCCCAAGTGGATGTAAAGCTTTTAATCATCTTTTGAAATAAAACTATTTTTACGGATTCTTGCGATTATGTTCACGGGAGGACTCTTCCCATGAACGCTGTAAAGTGTTCGAAACGTCGGGCAATTAACAATCAAATACAAACGCGATAGAATCCGTAAAAATAGTTTTATTTCAAGTGTATAATACTCGCGTAAACATTAGAAATCATTATCTTAATCATCTTCTACGATACTCTCGAGCAATGTAAGGGTTCGTAGTATTCATAGCTGCTGCCATACATTATCATTATCATCTCAGCTCATATATGTCCCACTATTGGGCTCGAGCCTCCTCCAAAATGGGAGGGACGTGCTGGACAAACGTGTTGGTACAGGGTTTTGTTTGGAGTTTCCCTTCTCTTACCATACACAAAACTATAATTTTATGATTAATGATGTGTAAATATTCTACTACCTAGATAATCTATATCTAACTAATTAAATTAAACAATAGCATTATCGAAGCTAAAGAGGTTCTAGAAGAACCAGAGGAATCTAGAAAGAAGTATAATGAAAATCCCACTGAAGTTGGTGTGGGAAATGTTATAGAAATTAATGCGGCTAGGCTGATTTCTTATAATATTAATACATTCATCCATCAATTTATTTTAACAATGTAGATGTGTGGTAATGGCTACGAATACTACCAACCCTTACTTTGCTCGTGGATGTCGTAAAATACGACTATGAGCCTTATAACGACCTTTTTTTTTTTTTTTTTTTTGGTGGACTATGGATTAGTCTCGCCCCGCCAAATCGGTCCGGGGTGACGGAAAAGGCGGCGCGTGACCCCATAGACCCACCGTAAAACTCCTCTCTCTTCGCCGTGCGAGCGGGTCACCGGGACCCGATTTTTAACTTCGGTGGCCCGCCCGGCGGTTCACCCTCGCGGGTTCCTCTCGTCGACGCCCCGACAGATTTCGCCGTCGGGGCGTCGCCCTCACGCGGTGGCCTCACGTCGGGTGACCGGACAATTCCCCGGTCCGATCACCCGAAGCCTCGGTTAGGGCGGCATCAGGCGCAGGTATTCGCGCCTGCGCCGCCCCGGCCGCTGGCGGCGGCCCGGGGCGCGGGAATCCTCCCTTGCCCGTTCCGCCGCTTCCTTCTGCGAGATGACAGCCTCGCAGAAGGCGGCGACCGCGTCCCAGTTCCTGATGCTGTCGACCATCGCCCTCGCGACGGCCGGCAGCGTCAGGTCGGCACCGATGACAGCGACGAGGTCACGGCGCTGCCGCTCCCATCCCGGACACACCTCCAGCGTGTGTTGCGCCGTGTCCTCGTCACTCCTGCAGTGGTGGCAGGCCGGAGTCCACTCCCTATACACGACCCTGTGCAGGTACAACCCGAAACACCCGTGCCCCGTCAATACCTGCACCAGCCGAAAGGTGAGGACTCCGTGCCGCCGCTCCATCCACTCTATCAATACGGGCCGGAGGGCCTCAACGGTCTCCACACCGTGCCTAGGCCTCTCCAGCCGCGTAGCCCAACGGGCGATGACGTCTCGGCGGGCATCCACGCGCCAGGTGGCTATCTCGCTCAACGATGGGGAGCCACCTTCTTCGCGCGCTGTGATAACCCGCCGGTAGAGGTCGGAGAGCATCTCCGCCTCTAGGTCCCACGGGGGTGTCCCGGCCAGCAGGCACGCCGCCTCTGTCGACACCGTGCGGTACCCGCGAATGGCTCTGACCGCCATGGCTCTCTGTGGCCTCCACAGAACCGCCCTGAGCTGGGCGTTCAGAGCCCTCGCCCACACGGGTGCGCCGTACATGGCCATCGAACGGATGACCCCCGCATACAGCCGTCGGCCCTCGAAACTGGGTCCGCCCACGTTCGGCATGAGTCGAGAAAGGGCGGACGCCGCGCCGACAAGCCGGGGAGCAATCTGTCGGAAATGCTCCCGGAACCACCATCGCCCGTCGAGCACCAGACCCAAGTACCTCATATGGGCCTGGATGCTGATGTGGATGGAGTTTACCACTATCGAGGCGCCGATGGGTAGCCTCACACGGGGCCCATGGAAAAGTAGGGCCTCCGTCTTGTTTAGGGCCACCCTGAGCCCCAGCGCCTCGATCCGCCTGACCATCTCCTCGGTGCCGAGAGTGGCCAGGCTCGCCGCCTCTTCGAGTGTCCTGCCCCGGGCTGTGACGAGCGTGTCATCAGCGTAGCACACCAAGCTCAGCCCGGGGGGGAGACTCCCTCTCAACGCCCAGTCGTACCCGATGTCCCACAGGGTCGGCCCCAGAACCGACCCCTGTGGAACGCCGCACGACATGGGCGTCCGCACAATGTCCCCTGCGGGACCCGCGCAGAGGATACTGCGGCCCTCCAAATAGTCTGCCACCAGCCGCCTGAGGTACAGGGGCACTCCATGGAACCGGAGCGCCTCCCTGATGCAGCCGAATGGCAGACTATTGAATGCGTTGGCGATGTCCAACGACACCGCCAACAGCACTCCCTTCCCGGCGACGGCCTCCGCGGCCGCCTGCCTCAGGCGTAATAGGGCCCCAATGGTCGAACGCCCCCTCCGAAACCCATACTGAGCGTCCGACAGATCGGGCCCCACCTCCTCCAGGTGTCGGACGATGCGGGCAGCGAGCACACGCTCCAGCAGCTTACCCACATCGTCGAGGAGCACGATGGGCCTGTAGGCCGACGGCAAATCCGGGGACCGTCCCGGCTTTGGCAGGAGAACCAACCTCCCTTCCTTCCAGCAGCCTTATAACGACCTGGGCCAACTCCATCTGTTGCTGTTTGGTCAACAATTACATTCCCAAGGAGGATTGAGGTCTGGCAGGCGGCCGGTCATGAAACTATTGACAATAACTTTTACAATATATGCTATGAAAAAAGAGTACATATTTTATCGACACCAAGCAATTGAGATAAAAGTAGGAGAATGATGATTCATCCATCAATTTGGATATAGATCACAAAAAAATAAAACCATGGTTACCACGGCATTGCTATGTGTTAGCAGCTACAAATGCTACTAACTCTTGCAATGACATAGTAAAAGATCACTAAAAGTATTACATCGACCTAAATCAACTCTATATGATGCCGTTTGGTTAACAATTACATTCCCAAGGAGGTTAAAGTCAGGCTGGCGCTCGGTCATAAAATTATTGCCATTTTTTTAAAAATATGTACGATGGAAAGTGTATATTGCGTCAACCCCAACATAATTGATGTAGGTAAAATGAGGAGAAATTTTTCAGACAAGTATACCATTACCCATTCTCTTAGTAATCATCATCTGATCTCATAATCATAATTTTCATTTCCGTGTGGTGACGGAGTAAGAATACAATTCACCACACCTATCTTACCCGTGGGTGATCGTAGGAGACGACTAAGGCATATAAAACGCATATAACATCTATGTAAGAGAAGGAAAACTCGAAACAAAAACCTAGATCAACACGTCTGACCAGCGTGGTATAGTATGTCAATTACCCTCCCATTTTGGAGGAGGCTCGAGCCCAACAGTGGGACATACATGAGCTGAGATGATGATAAGAAATGAGAAGAAATTGTTCAGACAAGTATACCATTACCCATTTTCTTAGTAATACCTCTGCGGTTTTTTTACGACAGAAAATTAATGTATTCATTATTTGTAGTATTACTACGACAGAAAATTAAGGAATAGTTCTTACAGATCTCTTTCTTTGGCCTATATAAGAGAAACTACAATCACAGTCTAGTTTATAAACTCCTACATGCTATAGAGGGATCTGGCACTTGACAAGTGGTAAGAACTGACTAATAGGATATGAGGATTACCTCTTCAGTGGCTTAAAATAGGTTTTATAGAAGCACGTTTCAGGATGTAGCCAACTTTGTCAGAGACTTCTTTTACTTAAGGGGACGTCCATTAATCACGTGATCTTTTTTTTTAGTATTTTTTTTAAATAACCCCCCCAAAATTGGTGATATATAGTGTGAGGTTTAAGACTATGAAGGTTTAGGACTTCATGATTTTTGTCAAACCCCTCCCCTCCCCTTTCAAACCTCACGTGATTAATGGACGGCCCCTAAGGTAGGACTGCAGGGAGACGTTCGACTATTGGCAATGAATTTGTATTAAAAATGTGGTCAAAATTTAATAACTAATACTGTAGTGGGTAAATATAAATTTCTGTAATAACGATGACTTATTAGATGCGAGACACCTTAGTTCTCCCGTGACCATGATCACTGTAAAGTGTTCGTAACGTCGACAAATTAAAAATCAAATACAAACGCGATAGAATCCGTTAAAGTAGTTTTATTTCAAATATTTAATACTCGCGTAAACATTAGAAATCATTTTATGATAAGCACCTTATAAAAAGAAGTGAAATCTCACTGAAAATTTTTGCATGTAAAATGTTGTAAAGGCGTGACCATATGACTCGCACTGAAAAAAAATCAGCTCATGTAGAGTTAAGTTTTTGACTCTACAGGCTCTAACTCTACAAACCCAAACTTAACAAACTCCTTAGTCAAAAACCGCTGCCAAAAAAGGAGCCGTAGAATTAGAAACTTGGCTCTAATTAAGATCTGATAACTTTTGATAGTGGTTGGTGGGACACATGGTATTTGGCAACAATTTTACATACAAATATTTTTTGTGAGATTAACTGGTTATAAACAGTATTACGTCTCGATTTTGTTTTAAAATATGGTAGCCCAAAAAAAATAGGTATTTTCGCCAGCTAAGCTGCGGGAACTACTAATTTAATAGAATTTATATTAAAATACATAATCACTTAAGCGATTTTCTAAATAAATGACCAATTGATCCATTATATACCATATAGTTATAAAGTATAGCTTTAATAGCTACGATGACCTCACATGCATTTGTGGTTTTCCGGAATTACAATATTATTTTGTCACGCACATTTTACTAGATTGTATCAACAGCAGGTATTTACTAGTTGTTTCCTATAAGAAATCATAGATGGCACTGTATGTAAAATTTAAACTATCGTAGTAGTAGTTATCCGAGATGCGTTTCAGAACTGAATAGTGTTTTTGTATGACAGATATATGAGTGTATGATGCGCGGGGCACATTTGGGAGGGACGGCCCAATTCGATGCGCGCTCTGCCCATTACACAATGAATTTATTGCCGCATACGGCTGACACATATTGCGTGCATGTCATATGCGCCGTGCCTGCGTACTGGAATATTTAAGCAATTAGCGCTCACAATAGTACAAGACTTAAGAAGCGATGGGAATTTATTATTATGTTGGTACAATTGTACGTAGTATGTATATTGATTAGAGTAACTACATACGTCATATTTTAAAATTCATCGTAGGTATATTAACATACTAATTATATTCTACAGCTGATAATAATCTCTCTTCGTAATTATATGGCAATAGGAAGACATGCTGTTGCCCCTTTTCGTATTCTTAAAGTAATATTATCTACTTCTTTTCATTTTTCCTTTATTATGACACAAGCAAAAGGAGGGAATGTTGACATAATGTGGGTGTACTTAGTGCATTATTGAACAAAACTTAGAAATTATATTCTTTCTATGTGTTTTCTTGCTGTGTGGTAGTGGCCACGACTACTACCTACCTTTACTTTGCTCGTGGATGTCGTAAAAGACAACTAAGAGCCTTATAACGACCTGGGCCAACACTACCTGATGCCATTTGGTCAGCAATTGCATTCTCAAGGAGGGTTGATGTTAGGCAGGCGGCCGGTCATAAAACTATTGCCAATAATCTTTACAATATGTTGGAAGATGTGGTACATATTGCGTCGACCCCAACTAATTGGTACAAGAGCAGGAGAATGATAATTCTTTCTATGTGTTTTGGTTGTTGCTTGTCTAATTTTGTTATAGTTTCTATATTAATATTCTTTTAATTAACCATCATCTCATTTCATTGCGGGGGTCTTTATAAACATTCAATTTAACGGACACAAATTACAATCAAATTTAGAACAAAATCTTGTGGATAATATTGTCCAAATCCATAACACGGACTACTACGCCATTTGTGCATATTATATCCCTTCGATGTCGTATACGATATCCATGGCCACTATAAGGTGCGATGAATTGTTGTATTATGTTGATCAAGAAAAGAGTTTGAAGAGAATTAAAATATTATTGAAATAGTCTTATTGAGATTTAATAGTAAAGAAAATGTCGCAATTTTCAACCTGACTACTCAGTTCGTAGAATCTTTGGGCAGTCTTAAGAGGACTAAATAACACAATAGGCAGCGTACCAGCCTACTGAGAAGTAAAACTAAGTATTTGTTTTAATACTTCGAGTACTTAGGAATAAATATTCAAGTCGCGAGTGTCTAGACTACAAACATGGTATATATAAAGTCTAAAAACAATAAAATGATAGTAAATCCGGCACAAACACACAACGAGAAAAATATTCAGATTTTAAGTAAAACTATTTAAAGATTTTAACGGAATCTGTCAAGTTTGTATTTGATCTCATTTTAATAGTGGTAGGACCACGCTGTGGACAGTTCTATGTCTACAACCGTGAGCCGGTCCGTCCGGGGTAGTAGCACACTCTCGCAGAAGATCGACGTCTGAGTAATGGCAACGTGATATTGCGCTTCGTTCGGTGAGCAAGAGAGTTGGAAGCTCAACTGGGTGAATTCGGGATTTGTAATGGAAGGCAGCGGCCTAGCTATACCCTTGGTATAGCAAAGATCTGCGTCTGGTCAAATGGGCAGCAGCGACAGTTGCCATCAGGTGTGCTGCTTACTCGTTTGCCACCCTTTTTTTTTTTATTTTTTTTTTTTATTGGTGGGCTATGGATGCGTCTCGTCCCGCCGAATCGGTCCGGGGTGACGGAAAGGCGGCGCGTGACCCCATAGACCCACCGTAAAACCTTCTCTCTTCGCCGTGCGAGCGGGCCACCGGTACCCGATTTTTGACTTCGGTGGCCCGCCCGGCCTCGTTTGCCTAAGCTATCAAACAATTAAAAAATAAATATATTGTATGTCTGTCCTCCTTTGATCATGAACTCTGTGAAGTATTCGAAATGACGGGAAATTAAAAATCAAATACAAATATATAGAATCCGTAAAAATATTTCAAATATCTAGCATAAATATCAGAAATGATTAGATTAAAAGCAATTATTAGTATTGTGTGGGAATGGATATCATGCAACTTGGTATGGTATGTAATGGTATTTTGCTATTTAGATCACTATGCTATATTTGTAGTCAAATACTTGTTTGATATTATGAAGCACAGATATTTTTTTTTTCTTAATAATGATTAAGTATTATGATACAAAAAATTTAACAAAAAATAAACTTATTTTAAAACAATATATTCAAGGTCAGTCGGATACGCATTATTGAAAAAAACTCAAAGACCACCGATCACACCTTGATCAAATTTAAATAGGACCACATGGGAAGTACCAACCTTTAAATAAAAAAAGAATCATTAAAATCGATTTTACTAGAAAAAATATATCCTTTTTTTTTGAAGTTTTTAACAAAAGGAGTGTAAACTAAAGATCCCTATAATAAAACGAGACTGATTCGTTACAATTATCTGGTAACTACTACGATGTTCAAAACACGAAATAATCATATTCTCTAGCGGCTGTCTCTTGTTGAAAAGCGAAATTTCGAAGCGAAATTGGAACATACCATTTTAGCCTTGACAAATATCTACCTACATTTATAAAGTATAAAGTTTTAATGCCAAGGGTCTGAACTCGGCAGACAATACTCATGACAATAGGTGTCACGTCAAATAGCAAACTTGCCAAATTGTATGAAATGAGCATTCAATTTGGCCAATTGCCAAGTTCGACCGTATCTATAGTTATAGTACTAGTTTAAAAGGACGGCTCGAGAGTTATTATGGACTCTTTTTTAACGGTTCAATTGAGATATTGTTTTAGCTTCGTACATAGTAGTTAGTCATTCTTTTTCTTACTCATTTTTTTTTTTAGGAACAAGAATATAATTACAATATTACCTATCGGAAGGTACGGTTTGGATGGTCACCGAAGACAAAGGTCGAGTACCGGTGGCCCGCTCGCACGGCTAAGAGCAGTTTGCAGGGTGGGTCTATGGGGGTTGTGCGCCGCCTCTTCCGTCGCCCCGGAACGGTTTGGCGGAGCGCGACCACCTCTATAGTCCACCGCAAAAAAAAAATAGATTTGGATCTACAACTGCCTCTCTCACCATATAATAAATTGCATAGATGATTTTCTGCTGTGTTGCTACTCCGAAAGAGCCGACGCATTTATGGATTCAGATAGAAAACTATACTAACTGCTAGAAGATTTATCATTATCATCACCACCATTATCCTCATCATCATCATCTCAACTCAGATACGCCCTACTACGGGTCTAGAGCCACCTCTATAAATGAGGGGATTAACTATATCACGCTGGTCAAACGAGTAGATACAAGATTTGTTTATAATTTTCCTTACCTTGACAAGATTCAAAATGCATATTATTTCTTAGTTAGATATAATGCCAGCCGGCTACTAATACCAGAGGTGATTTGTTTCGAGTATCTCTTTTGAAATATTATTCATGTTGAAGTAATCGTTGGCGTAGTGGTTAAGTTAACCTTTCGTGCCAGGACTGTGGGTTAAATTCCTACACGAGATAATACTTTGTGCGATCAGCAAACTCTTGTTCTGAGTCTGGGTGTAATTTGTCTGATTTAATTATACGTTTTTCCGTGTGGTGACGGAGTAAGAATACAATTCACCACTCCCTATCTTACCTCTGGCTGATCGTACGCGACGACTAAGGGATATAAAACGCATATAACATCTATGCGAGTAAAGGAAAACTCGAAACAAAACTCTATACCAACACGTCTGACCAGCGTGGTATAGTAGGTCAATTATCATTCCATTAAGGAGGCCCGAGCCCAGCAGTGGGACATATATGGGCTGAAACAACAACAAATAATTATACGTTTGTAAAGTCCTGCGCACTACAAGGACTATTTCCTTATTGCAGGGCAGGGTGATATCTAAAAAATATGTGTTTTACTTATATCTCTTTTTTTAAGATTAAATCAAAAAATGAGTGGTTACTATATTTTTACTTTACCCGTTCACTTAGATTTAGACAATATAACTTAGGTTTTAGTAATTGTGGAAATTTGAACCTAAAGATTAATTATGCCGAACGCTTGAGTAAAACTATTGGTTAACCTCTTTCGCAAAGTTTAACCAACATGAACAAAACAAGTTTATTTGATTTAAACTAACTTTATTTATTATAAAAATCCTTGAAATATATATTTCGTTATTAATGCGTCAGCAATTATAAATTCACGGTTGAGTATAAGGGCAAGTTCAATGCTGTTTATATCAACGCATTATGTAAATGTACTTGTTCGTTTATCTCGTTTATAGATATGTTGCTATGTTGAAGTTTTTATGGGACCTTTATTAAGTTAACGTAAACATTTCGATACTTCTCAATATGTAAAGGAGCTAGTTTTAAACAAGTATCTATTCTTAATTTTTTTTTAAAATAGCTAAGGAAATAATCCTTATATAGCGGGGGACTTTACAAATATATAATTAACGGTAATATTTTAGTCAGATTTGAAAGAGAATGCTGATGAGAAAAAAAAACTAAGATGCGAAAGGGAATGCTCCGATGGTTCGGACATGTGGAAAGAATGCCGAACGAACGTCTGGTTAAGAAGATATACAATGTGAAAGTGGAAGGATGTAGGTACCGGGGGAAAACCGAGACTAACCTACCTAGACCAGATCAGTCATGTACTGAAGGAAGGTGGAGTCAAGAGTCTCCGAAACCGGCGAGCGTGTATGAAGATATGAATGTTAAGGAAGCGAGTGAAGTATGCAAGGATAGAGTTCTCTGGCACTCTGTTCTCTCTGCCTACCCTGCAAGGGATATGGCGTGATGTTATGTATGTATGTATTTTACCCAGTATTTATGTATTTGTTTTTTAAATTAACAATTCGTGAATCCCACGTCCATTTATGTCACAATGTATCTTTAGTCTGTTATCGAACGAAACTTTGAAATTGTAAATATTCTTTCTATGTGATTTTGTTTTTGCTTATCATATTCTGTTATAGTCTATATTTTTTTAATTAATCATCATGTCATTTCATTACGGGGGACTTTACAAATACTCAATTTAACAGACACAAATTCCAACTAGATTTAAAACAACAATTCATGAATCGTACAAACGTAAAAATTTAAATCGAAACCACAACACTGGCATGGTAGACCTGCTATGTCATCTGTGCAGTTGATTATGTACTACAAGTTTAGTAAGTATTAGTTCTAGTCCTCACCGCCGAGGTGCGAAACCGCGCCGCGCAAAAGTCATTAATCCAAAAGTGGGCACGCCCACTTTGTTACTAAAGACGTTCTAAGCCGAAGTCCGTTCCTCACATGGTGAGCCCTTGGACGATGTCGCTTAGCTTACTTTAATCGGATTGAGAGTCCTCAGCGCTCACGCATAGTTCGTGTAAAGCTATTAAAACCATCTGCGGCTAACAGCAAAACTCACATAAAAATTGGTTCTAGTATGATGATGACCTTCGATATAATATTTAACTCAAATATAAATCAAAAGCAAGGGCGGCTATACCTATAGTGCAGAGGGTGCGATGCACCCGGGCGCCGGGTGTTAGGGGGCGCCGAGAGCCGCTCGGGACACATAGAGCCTCCACTGTAATGCTCCGCACGGAGCGGGCGCACCGTACGTAGCAAGCGCCTAACCATCTATAAACGTAGTGGGTGCGTTATTTGACAGGTTTGGGTAGGTTGCTTTATCGCCATACTCACTGTAACTTCATAATCCGATCGCATTTATCTGGTTTCGTGTCAAAACAACGAACAATGCATTGCAGCGAGGTGCCCAGTTTAGTCGAACGTGTTGTAACTATCAACCTATTCCATTTTGTTCACGCTTTTTGATATAAGAGGGCGCCAGGTTATTGATTGCACCCGGGCGCTACATGTGCTAGAGTCGCTCATGATGAAAAGCTTATGCCTGGTCCAGATCTCACAAGCGCCACCCGATCACAAGTTAATTACCAGAGCAGCTATCACTCAGCTCAACCAACTTGGATTGAAGGGTTAGACCCGCTCCACGTAGCTACTGCAACCAGATAACGAAGTGTACCTAAACATAATTTTACAGAAACTATTTCAATACTATCTCATTTACATTGTTCGCGAGTATATTTATAAACGGTTTTTGATCTAAATACAATCTAAGAATAAAAAAAAGATAACTGTTGTTACTACGCTTGCCAAAAATCTAAAGTGCAATCTATTTCATGTTATTTTAGTGCAAAATCGGCACGTGTATGTGACTCAATGTTATTATCAAATCGTCTGCATAACCATCGTCCTACAATCAAATTTACATTGAGAATATGGTTGAATAGCAACCTTATTCTCCATTAATTCAGCCTTTCGTTATACATTGTTAGATGTAAATCTATACTATAAATCAGAGGAATAGTGCCACAATCGCCCCATATGGAGGTAGATTGGCGATTGCAGTGATGTTAATACGTTTCCCAGGAGGAAGCTTGCTTATAAATTTGGCGGACTTTACAAATATGAGTACTAAAATTATTCATTACTTGAGTATATATTACAAAAAATTTGGCAGTAGTTTTTATAAACGGCTGTTTGCCTGACATGAAACCTCATTGGAAATGTTATTTTTGTTAACTGTATCAGTTGAAGTACACCACGATTCACGTACAATGTAAAGTTTAGTATGCGTAGCCGCTATCACACATCATACATTACAGCCACAAAAACTATATTCAGTTTGAGAACAACATCATCACAGCCTATTTATGTCCCACTATTGGGCTCGGGCCTCCTCCGTAATGGAAGGGAAATTAATCTACTATACGGCGCTGGTCAGACGTGTTGGTATAGGCTTTTGTTTCGAGTTTGCCTTCTCTGGCATATATGTTATATGCGTTTTATATCCCTTAGTCGTCTCTTACGATTACCCACGGGTTAGATAGGGAGTGGTGAATTGTATTCTTACTCCGTCACCACACGGATAACAACAAATAATTTGATTTATTTAAAACGAATCATTATTTGCATAAAAATATCAAGATATAATACGCCATTTTATTTTTATTAGGCAATTTAAAATTTCTTGTAAATATATTAATCAAATAACGTGCGTATTGCAATAATAAATAAAATTTTAAGATCACATGGTCAAATTTAAAACAAAGAGGCGTCAAGTATAGTTCTATGAGTTATAACTTAACAAGGCAAATTAATGTGTCTTATAGAATGTATGTATATAAAATTATTGAATAATTCATTTATAATGAATTTATATTTATTTTGCGGATACGGATAAATTTGGAGGATTTATTATTCAGTATATCATTAGTATTAGGATAAGGCTGTAAACTAATTCATTAAACATAAACGAAAAACAATGTTGTCGTCGGCGATTCGCAGACAAATGAAGGTCTTTACTCATTTTTTTTAAAAACAGTAACAGTTGCGAATACTGCCAGTCCTTACTTTGCTCGTGGATGTCGTAAAAGACGACGTATGTACCTGAGCCAACTCCACCTGATGCTGTTTGTCAACAATTACATAATTAAGGAGGGTTGACGTCAGGTAGACGGCCAGCTATAAAACTATTGCCAATAACTTTTGCAAAATGTATGAGTACATATAACGTCGACCCAAAGTAATTGGTATAAATCTTTGTGTTGCGGGACTTTACAAACATACAATAAACGGACAAGAATTACACCCAAATTCAGTATAGTCCTTGTTGGATCGCCCTAACAATTGTTCTGGTCAACTGGGGATGAAACCCATGGTATTCAAAATAACAGGTCGGTACTAAGATCACTCAGCCAACTGTGAAGAATATTTGGAACAACAATGAGTGTTCTCAGTAATGTCTACCTTGACAGTCGAAGTAAAAATACAATGATGTCATTACCTCTGCCCTTCCCACGGTTGATCGTAAAAGATGCATGAAGGACGTAGATATAATATCATCGCAAGAAATTGGGCACTTAAAACAAAATTCAGTGGCTACCCATCGAGCTAACGTGCTATAGTATTCAGATTTCCCTTTATTAAGACAAGTCCAAAAGCAAGACTTATATAAGATTTATATAGGTATATGACAAACTATAGAACTTAAGTTTTCCCGTATCCGTGGTGCCGTACTGCTGCGCTTATCGTAGCGGTACAACCCTTTACTTATTGGCCGACTAGTCAATATTGCTTTCTGTCGCCCGCTTTGCCTGGGAGGGAAGTGGAATCATCTTTTCCAACTCCTCCTCTTTAACTTTTCTTATTAAATTTGTTGCGGGTTCCAAGACAATTAAAATCATCTCCCGGGACTGCCTGAGGGTCAAACCTCGGTGTCATTTATGGTGACCATTATGGATCCTGGCTTACAGGAGTTACAATGGTGGGCATGTCCCAATCCCACCACACTGGTATTGGTTCCATTTAAAAAAAAAACTATAAAACTGGTCATAATGCGACAAAACATCAGGAACAATGGAAGTGCAGTATGTAGTCCTATAAATCTATCTATCAATTAAGCGGGCCACCGAAAGCGATTGCTTAATAACGGTGGCGTACTCGGCAGTTTGCCCACGGTGAGTTCCCTCATCAAAATCAATGAAAATGCCTTGATATCGCCAAGTAAGGTAGGTACAACTTAAGATTTTATATTTTGGATATTTTTTTTACTATTGATACCTATTCGCGTTTTGCTTTAAGATATACAAGATGTTGATGATGATGCCTGAAGTTTGTATTTCAAAATCTTTACAAAAATAATTATCTTTTAAAGGTTTCATCAACATTTTTTAAATGCATACTCATGCCGAGAATAAAATACTAAGTAAGTATAAAAATATCTGATAATAAGCTGCAGCAAAAATGCTTGGATTACTTCTTAAAATTGTTAATAGTTAAATTATTTAGCCTGGTCGTAATTTTATTTACAAATACAGATATAGAAATAGTCACACAAAACATTTTCAATTTTGTTTACACTAACATAGGTAAGTTCATTCCAACCTTTCAAGGTTTCCGTTAAAGGTACCTACATGCAATAAAAAAAAATACGCACACTGTCATGCTTTGGGCAAAATTACCAAAGCGAGCCCAATGTGGTTGGCCCAACATGGGGCCCTCACCATACCGGTCTCAGAACTGGTTGTCACGGCCTTGGCTTCGCGGAAGGTTTTCTAATACGCCCCTGCGCACCATCGCGATAAAGATGCGTCGTATAAAATGAACTGTTTATTATAAATAGCATGTATTCTACATAATTAGAGTGCGGACTAAAAACATAATACATGCTTTCCTTTGCATGTAATTGGTGTAAGAAATGATCGAGAAACGTAAGCAAATAAATATTACAAAAAAAGATTACCAGAAATAGTAAAACTAAGTATTTTGACTATTTCACTCGAAATAGTAAAACTAGGTATGCTGAGGTATAAGGCAATCTCCCTCTCTTTATGGAAAAGATTCGTCTTCTACTATGACTTTTAATTGCCATGCTGAACAATTATTCGTGTAATCCATTATTTGGTTTTAATTATTAGTTTTTAAAACCCCATAGAATACAATGATTCAGATTAATCGTTTGTGATTGAAATAAATTATTTTCCTTCATATTATCATTATGTTTTGGCGTTTCTGAGGTTTCCGTGTGATGACGGAGTAAGAATACAATTCACCACCCCGTATCTTACCCGTGGGTGATCGTACGAGACGACTAAGGGATATAAAACGCATATAACATCTATGCGAGAGAAGAAAAACTCGAAACAAAACCCTATACCAACATGTCTGACCATCATGGTATAGTAGGTCAATTTCCCTTCGTTTATGGAGAGGGTTCGAGCCCAACAGTGGGACACATATGGGCTGAGAGGATGATGATGATGATGATTTTCCTTCATAGAAATGCTACCCATGACTTACCTTAAACTTAGAAGATCATTCAGCCATTACGCTATCCTCAATTATAGTACAACCATATACATTGAATACTGATTACCTACCAATATTGACAGTGGCTATGTGCTGTTGCGCTTCGTTCGGTGAGCGTGGGAGCCGAATGCCCCATTTTCTGTGGGGGTTTTTTGCCAAAAGCAATAGCATGGCTGTAGTTCTGGTATTGCAAAAGTATATAAGCGAATAAAACACTTACCAGATGTGCTGCTTGCTCGTTTGCCGCCATAAGAAATAAAAGCTTTTATAATATTAATTATATTACATTCAAAAGCAGGATCAAAAGCTGCAGTGAGTAGATAAAAAAACTCTATAATAACGATGACTTGTTGGACGTCAAATATCTTAAGCCTTCACGCAATTAGTGTTGAGTTTTTAAAAATTTAAAATAAACCAAACAAAATGAATACATGATAAAATTGCAAGTTATTTATTTTCTTAGGTAATATTTGAAAAAAAAGAATGCATTTGTGATGGATGGTATTCGAAACCCGGGTCGAAAAAAAAAATTGTTTCGGCGTTTCAGAGGTAATTTTTAAAAACAATCACCTTGATTAGAATTAATAAATTCTGTCTATTTTGTAGGACTGAATAATGGATAATAAGTGCAAGCGTAAGTGTGGGCTTTGTTAGGCGGGTTGGCAATTACAGCTGGTGCTATGCATTTCTTAGTGAAGTGCTTATACTTTTGGTATTCTCTCAACCTATTATATGATTCCTATATACAAGTAAGGTACAACTATGATAACATATAAAGGCAATCAAATAGTTTGACTGACAAATAATACACTCAATAAACTAATATTCTCATTCTCAAATGATAGATTTATATTGAAAAGGTATTTTAATTTTATTAAAGTAGCAAAAGAAACATCATCTTCTTATCTATGTATCAAGAATATAAATTTGCAGTCAAAAAGCATCAAAAAATTTAAGTTAGAGAGAAAACAACCTAACGCTTTTTTTTTTTTTTTTTATGTGTGTCCTAGTTGTTAGCCTCAGATGGCTATGACAACTTTACCCGGACTGTGGGTGAGCGCTGAGGGCTCTCAACCCGTAAAAGTTAAGCGACCGTTCCCGAGGGCACCCCCTGTGGGGGACGGACCTCGGCTCGGGGGGTCGCTGGCAAAGTGGGTTCTCCCACGTTTATGATTTGTACAACCTAACGCATTTTTCATTCATCTTATATTGTACTAGCGATCCGCCCTCGCTTCGCTTCGGTTACGTTAGTTCAGTTGTGTAGTTTACTTTCGCTACGTAGAATTTCATTTCGGAGAAGAAATTTTTATTTTCCTACTTTATCTGACCTTTACAGGGCAGAAAGAAAGTCTACACCAAATACCAAGTCTGTAGGAGCTATATTTCAAAAATGAGATTTTTTCAGGTTAATAGCCCCGCAACTCCCTGTGCGGGTGGAATTTCGTAAAATCCGTTCTTAGCTGACCTCTACTCGGCTAAAGAAATATTCTTATAAAATTTAAAGTTTGTAGGACTTATAGTTCCAGAGATATCGTGATGAGTCAATGCATAGGTGGAAATCTCTTATATATATATGTGTATATATATATATATATATATATATATATATATATATATATATATATATATAATTATATATTGTATAAATAAAATGAATAGTTGAAATGTATGTACGCGCATAACTTTGGAACGAGTGCACGAAATAGGATAATTCTTATTTTTTGTGTACACAATTCTCAGGACAAGGAATAACAAAAAATAAAAATCAAGCACTTTTTTTTCTAAATATCATAATATGTAGAGCGAGTGGATAAGCAAGAAGATTGTAAGAGATTTTTAAAGAAAATTGAAGTTGCTCGGGTTAGCTAGTAGCAAATATTTTTTTTTTAATCTGATCTAATTTAATGATCCTAAGTGGGTAATAAAAATATCAATATATCTTGTGTAGATCATTTAATTATTCAGTGATCATAGCACCTCTATATTGGTAATTAATAAAAATATCAACTTTAAATAATTAAATTTAAATTATTTTAATTTTATACGATGTAAATTCTGATTATTGGTTCGATAGCTGTAATTAGTAGTATTAATTTCACAGCGAAAAGTAATACCCCGGCAAATTAATATTCGTTAGGTTATTTGAATGTGTTCGGGAGAGAAAATGAAAGTTTGAAGGTTCACTAACATCATCATTATTTAGAATATCGCCGTTTCTTAGTAGAGAGGTAATCGCAATCGTTTCGTGTAAAAATTATTATTTTATCGAAGTTTAAAAACCCGATTACTTTTCGCTTTGTCAATTACAAAGCTTAAGATTTTTATTAATAATTAACCATATTAAATGCTAAATTTCAGTAATAAAAATAACAAGGTTGTGTCATCGTTTAATACAATTCTAACTGCAAAGTTTGAAGTATGAAGCCCATGCAATGTGTAAACATTGTCGGGTAGATGGCACACGTCTACTTAAAGACATAAATATAATACGAAGCAAGATTTGAATGTCCTACAACAGTTTACGGTGGTGTAAGTGGAAGCACGATGATAGTGGTCCTATATCTACAACTGGTTATACGCCTCGTAGATACATATTACACTGCGTAATAAAATAGTTTATTATTATAATTGGTAATGGTTTATTATTTTATTATATACTCTTAATTTATATATGTCCAAATGAGGGGTCGATCTTCCTCCATAATAAGAGGGCAATTGACCTATTTACATGGTCCAATGTGTTGGCATAAGGTTTTATGTCGAGTTATTCTTCTCTTGCATCGATGATGTCTGCATATGATCTGCTTAGCTGTCTTTTACAACACCCACGGGTAAGGAAAGGTGAATTTTATTCTTTTTCCATCACCACAAATATAATTAAGAAATACACTGCATCACAATAACGCTATTTATTCTACAAACAATTTTAAACTTACGTTTCGTTGTTCGCATTTTGATATCATCGCATCAGTGAAGTAATTTATATTTAAAAAATATGCAAAAAAAAAATACATATACATGTGTGGCATTTAACTGATCAACTTTTAAATCATAGGCTTTAAAGTTCACTAGTATGTGAGTTGTTTTTCAAAAACAATAAAAAAAGAACTTCATACATAATAAAATGTACATAAAATAATCATTTATAGATTTTATTAAAAAAATATTTTAACATTAATATCCATATGACATAAATTATCATTAATTGTATATTTATAATGAAAAAAAACAACATTTACCAAATTATAATATATTTTTATACGTTACACCCATATACGTATGGACACGTTTCCCCATTTTTCGTAAGCAGGAAATAGTGTATATAAAAGAAGAAATATAAAAAAAAAATTAAATGTCAAAAGGAACTGATAACGCATCTTAATAAGGAATGTTTTTAGCAATTTATTATCTACATATATTATTAAAAAAATAGTTTGTTTGTTTGCAAGTGGTCTTAGAAATTATTTAGTGGATTACAAAAAGTATTTTTGTATCGGCTAGTATGTTTATTAGCAATGATTGACGTCACACAAGCAAAGGTCATAAGGACCGGTCACAAAGAATAATATTGCGTGGGGATCGAACTCATTTGGTATGTGAGGTTGATACTTTATCATTACGGCAATACAATAAGAGATAAATTGGCCTACTGTACCACGCTGGTCAGATGGTTTGGTATAAAGCTTTATTTTTAAATTTTAGAACAATTGTCTAGATGTTATCAGCATATTATATTCCTTAGTCGCCTTTTACTACAATCCTGAGTAAAAAAAAGTGTGTCAGCTCCGACGCACGACTGCAGTTTACTCCTTAAGTACGATTATCAAAACAGGCGCAAAAAAAGCTCATTTGACTAAAAATAATATATATATATATATATATATTTATTTACATTTATTAAAACTGTTCAGTGAAGTATTATCTCGCGTCAGAAAGTGAAAGGTGCGCAGAATAGGTTGCGCACCAAAAACGTAACGAGGTCATTCAATCACTAGATTTTACTCCTCAATTTTTTCTCATACCGGGCGCCTTATATGAAAATCGATTCTTAAGGAGTAAACTCCAAAAATGAGTAGTGAATTGTATTCTTACTCGATTACCGCTCTTAAAAAAACAACCCTACAACGTTAAGTATGTTAAATATTGTATGGAGAGATATGTGTGTTTACTACTTGAAGGATAAACACGTAAATATATAAAAAATACTTTGCAAATATTTTTGCACTATAAATGCATATTGCAATTTCGTAGCATTGCTACATACCGTAGAAATGTCCGTAGCTGCAGTGCTACGTTGCATTAATGCAACGTAGCGCATTACGTAGTCCATCTACAGAATGCGCTTACATATACTGTAGCACTTTTTATATTCTATACTGATTTTGTTTTATTTTTAAAAAGGTAATGTAAATATGGCTCATATAATTAAAGTATACAAATTAAATCAAATTAAATTTTCTGTTTTGCACAGAGAAATATTCTGTATGGAAATCGAAACCACTACACTCGAAATTGTAGGCACACTTAAATCACTGTACTATTCATATATTAAAATATATATTTTTAATTCCTTTTTTATGTTGACTGTATCTATATTATTATTTATTATTATTATAACTTTAACATGTTGGTTTGTATACTTAGGAACTACTATTTGAATGTTTTTATAAGGTTATGGTTTTAAGTTGTTTCAAGGGTTTTTATCGAAGGTTATGCTATGGTAAATAGGAGCAAAACAGTATCCATATATTTAAATGAAAATGGCAATAATATCCATGAAGTATTCTTCGCAGTTGTTGTTGTCATAACAACAGTTTAGATTACAAAAAAATTGGTTGTTGTTTTATGTATATTTATTAATACAGATATTTTATATGTTTTAAAAATAATAGCATTAAATAACCAAATTACTGAAATTTAGCATTTAATATGTAACAATAATTTATCGCTCGTAATCAAGTATTTATTAAATAACCAATCCACGCAAGCGAAGGTACTAACACAGTTGGTTCTAAAGTAAAATTAGAAATAGTAATTAAAACATGTAAAATAACTGTGTTAGATTAGATATCAAATACTTGTGCCATTTCGTAAATATGATTGTTACATTAACATAGAGAAAACAAAACTAAATAATCGCAGTATTTTTTTTTCTTTAAAAGGACATCACTCTGCACTAAGGAAATATGTAATCCTTGTGTTGCGGGGGACTTTACAAACATGCAATTAACGCAGACAAATTACACCCAGACTCAGAACAACACTTTGTGGATCGATTATTTTTATCTAATTTTACATACATACATACATATCATCACGCCATATCCCTTGCAGGGTAGGCAGAGAGAACAGTCAGAACAGTATCTAATTTTAAGTTTGTACATAATAATATTTTTATTTAGCACTGCTAATTTAAGGTCCCTGATCATCTCAGGGGAACCGTATGCCCAAACAATTAGAGTTTGGAAAAAAAAAAAAAAAGTACTACTATTATCTAGTAGTATTAGCAAATAAATTTCTAGTATGAGTACCACTAGTATAATTTAATTTTAAATTTCACCTACCAAGATTAGCGTCATTTGATTGTACAATGAGCTTATTAAATAATACATTATATTCTAGAAATTTGCTGTGTGGTAGCGGCTACTACCAACCCTTACTTTGATCGTGGATGTCCTAAAAGACGACTAAGAGCTTCATAACGACCTGGACCATATCCAGCTGATGCCGTTTGGTCAACAACTACATTACCATGGAGGGTTGACGTCTGGCAGGCCACCGAAGTCAAAAATCGGGTATCGGTGGCCCGCTCGCACGGCGAAGAGAGAAGGTTTTACGGTGGGTCTATGTATGGGGTCACGCGCCGCCTTTTCCGTCACCCCGGACCGATTTGGCGAAGCGAGACGCATCCATAGTCCACCAAAAAAAAAAAAAAGGGCTGCCATCTGGCAGGTGGCCAGTCATAAAACTATTGCCAATAACTTTTACAATATGTACTATGAAAGAAGAGTACATATTGTATCGACCCCAAGTAATTGGGATAGGAGTACGAGAATGATTATTATATTCCAGAGACAGGTTGATATTTTAATCACTACGTTATCTGTGAAGCTAATTATTGGGGCAAACCATTCCACCGTATGTGTCGTAGATATTTGCCGTGTGGTGACAGATTAAAAATACAATTCACCACGACCTATCTTACCCGTGGGTGATCGTACGAGACGACTAAGTGATATAAAATGCATATAACATCTATGCAAGAGAAGAAAAACTCAAAGCAAAACCCTATATACCTACACGTCCAGCTTGGTATAATAGGAAAATTTCCCTCCCATTATAGAGGAGCCCAACAGTGGGACATATATGAGCTGAGATGATAGCAATTATGATGGGTATTATATAATTGCTAATTATTCACTATATAGCATCTTTATTCATCGTATATGTCCGTATATAATTCTATTTTAGTTAAGAACTGAGGTACAAATTACTTTAAGTTGTTTCTGTTTTTGCTTTGAATTAAATTGCTTAGTGATAAAAAATGTAATGCAAAGTTCGTATTTATACCAATTAATAATTGCTTTATTTTATTAGCTTCAATCTTTATAGAATTTTGAACAACAGAATTATTAGCCATTAAAAAATTACAAGTTGTAATACCGATAACTTTTTTAACCAAAATATTCGGTGTTGTCCAATAACCAAATACTTTCCCTGCGGTGACGGAATAAGAATACCACGATGCTGTCTTACCCGTGGATAATGTACAAAACGACTAAGGGATATGATATGCATATAACATTTATGCAAGAGAAGGATAACTCGAAATAAAATCTTATACCAGTTCGTATCCTATTGTGTAAGAGATTCGACACCAGAAGTGGGACATATATGAGCTAAGCTCCTTAATACTTAATAAAACCAATAGTAAATTTTATGTAACTCATGAATAAAACTTAAAATCTTTATAAGACGCTTTTTATTGTATAGAACTATTCGATCTCATAGTTTCAAACCCCAGGATTCACTACAATTGGTGTTATTATTTCCCTAGCAGAATGCTTCTGTACACATACACACATACATATCATCACGCCATATCCCTTGCAGGGTAGGCAGAGAGAACAGATTGCCAGATAACTCTATCCTTGCATACTTCACTCGCTTCCTCAACATGCATAATTCTCTTCATACACGCTCGCCGGTTTCGGCGACTCTTGACTCCACCTTCCTTCAGTACGTGACCAACGACGTGTTAGTCTCGGTCTCACCCGGTACCTACATCCTTCTACTTTTGCATTGTATATCTTTTTAACCAGACGTTCGTTCGGCATTCTTTCCACATGTCCGAACCATCGAAGCATTCCCTTTTGCATCTTTACACCAATACTCTCTTTCATACCTACTCGCTCTCTGCTTCTGTAAATTCACTTAATTACCTTTCATAAGATTTACACGGTCCATATGTGGTGCTTCGATTACTCATAACAAAGTCATACCTTAAAAATAGTCGACAACAGTAATGTTTTAATAAATATAATATGTAGTACGTAATGTATAAGTATACATGACATAAGATGCGCGTGAGAACATCTCGGCTAACGAACTCGATGTGGTTTATTTTTGCTCCTGTGTTTTGGCCAGTGCTATGAGCGCAGCGCAATTTACTTGGATGAGTATTTTGTGGATATGGAATAGTTTGGTTATCTTTAGTAACTAAACTAAATTGATTTAGACTCATTAATGTGTCTCGTAGAGAAAGTTCATTAACGATTTTGAAATGTGATATTGATTTCATTATTTATTAAAAATACCATGTTCAGCTATACAAACTAACAAGTTAATTAATAAATAGGATTCAATGAATGAACTCTCATCTAGAGTGAGAGTTTGTTCCTCATGTTGTACATTTCTATGAGTATTTACAAAATATTGCATTGAGTCTAGATGTAATTTGTGTCTGTTAATTGTATTTTTTTTTATGAAATTCTCCGGGACACAAAGATTAATACTTTAGTATGTGGTGTGGTCTTCAAACAAAATCATGATTAACTCCGATTCATGGTGAGCCTATGGATCATATGACATACACTGTTGAGTTGTTTTGAATGTACAAACGGAAGTGATTCAGATAACCTCGAAAATTAGGTCGTACGAGTCAAAATAGAAAGAAAAAGATGTCATAGTACCACCTCAACGCTAATGAAAAAAAAATTATTGTTATCGCGAAATTATAGCCGCTATTCGGCTGAAGATATAACGAGGTGGAAGAACTTAGTAGGAATATTCACGAAGTAAACCAGATACCACCTTTAGTAATCGATGAACTTGAAGACTATGAAGTAATTAAAAAAATATATGGATAAAGTCATTGGATTTTTTAAAGTTAAGGATCAGGATCCTTGTGTTGATGGGAGAGACTACAATAATATAATTCATCACCATTATCATCTTCATCTCAGATCCTATACATCTCAGTGCTGGGATCGAGCCTCCTCCAAAACAGGAGGGAATTTGACCTACTATACCACGCTAGTCAGACAGGTTGGTATAAGGTTTATGTCGTGTTTTCCTTCTTTTCCATCATCATCATCATCATTCTCCTACTCTTATCCCAATTGCTTGGGGCCGATACAATATGTACTCTTCTTTCATAGTACATATTGTAAAAGTTATTGGCAATAGTTCTATGACCGGCCACCTGCCAACCGTCAACCTTCCTTGGGAATGTAATTGTTGACCAAACGGCATCAGATGGAGTTGGCTCAGGTCGTTATAAGGCTCTTAGTCGTCTTTTACGACATTCATGAGCAAAGTAAGGGTTGGTAGTATTCGTAGCCGCTACCACACAGTATTATTTATATCATTATTTTCCATAAATGCTATATTATGCATATAACGTCTATGCAAAAAAAAAAAACAACTTAGTCGTCTTTTACTACACCTATGGGCAAGAAAGCTAGTGCTGAGCATTCTTACACGGCCACCACGCGGAAAACCCTTTTTTTTTTTTTTTTTAATTTGCGGTGGGCCATGGACGTCGCACCCCGCCAAGTCGGTCCGGGGTGACGGAAGAGGCGGCGCGCAACCCCATTGACCCACCCTCCAAGCATCTCTTCTTCGCCGTGCGAGCGGGCCACCGGTACCCGATTTTTGTCTTCGGTGGCCCGCTCGGCGGTATGCCCTCTCGGGCTCCTCTCCTGTCGATGCCCCGACAGCTTTCGCCGTCGAGGCGTCATCCTCACGCGGTGGCCTCACGTCGGGTGACCGGGCAATTACGCGGAAAACCCTGCAATAATATAATTATTGGACACAAATAACACTCAGACTAATTAAAATTTTTTATGGATTGCACAAAGATTTATCTTGCATAGGCATCCAATTCACGACCTTCGATAGAGGAGACCGGTACTTCAACAACTCTACTATCTGTGCAATCTTTAAATAGCCACTTAGTACAGTTCCCGAAATGTTTTCTGTATAATTAATTGTCATATTTAAGGTTTAGTTAACATAAATACATAATACATATTCAAATATATCTCACCGCCATTAAATCCGTGATTGGCAAATGTATTATTTATACAAATAATTATATTATCAAGGTCTATGCCTATTAAAAATGTTGCGCTAAATTCATATAGATTCCGGTAAAGGCTGCCGAATATATATATTTATGTAATATAGATACATATCTAATCATAAATAGTGTTATCTTAACTAATAATATAAATTTGAATATGATTTAGATCATTTGTTACTTTTTCACGTTCACAGCGTTTTTAATTTTGCATATAATTTGTGAGAAATCTTGTATTATGAACATTATAACCTTTACAACGCCGATACCTTAATAACTAAATAAATATTTCAAGGATTTTTATATTAAATAATCTTAGTTAAAACTAAATAAACTTATTTTGTTACATTTTATGAATTAGGTTAACCGATGAATCTGTATAGTTTGATTGAAGCGTTTGGAATAATTGATCTTTTGGTTTAGAATTCCACAATCACTTTTATGCTTATATTATCTGAGTGAACAGACGAGTGAAAATACAATAACCACTTCTTTCTTGTCTATGGGAATGGTAAAATCTATTAAAATAACCAATGGCAACCACTTATTTCTTGCCCATGAAAATAGTAAAATCTATTAAAAATAATAAAAAGTATTAATTGAAGTAGTTTTCTTGAAGTAATAAACATTACTTTAACAGTGATATTTGAAACATATCATCTCTGACATAGGGATAATATTTTAAATGATATTCGTACTTCTCCACAGTAGGAGGGAAATTGACCTATTATATTTCGCTGGTCAGACAGGTTGGTATAGGTAAAACATTATTTTTCTTAAACTACACAGAAAAACTTTAGTTTATCTTATTAACAGTTACAATACATTTTTTCGTAAATTAATTCACAAGATGAGAAAAATATCTAGAATATATTTTAATAAATATAATAATTAAATAGATTCTTGAAAATACAATAAAGATCTATTTAAAGGTTTACCTAATCCTTCATTTGCCGATTAACCTTTGAGATAAGGCTATTGTTTCGAAAATATTTCTTGTCCAATCACTACATTGTCCAAGACGTTTACTAGACTAGTGTTAATAACATACAGATAAACATATGCGCACATACTTTTAGAACACATGATTATTTATATACTAGCTATGGCAACAGCTTCGCTTGCATGGAGGAGCTACATATATTATCATCATCATCATCATCATTATTCACCTGCTCTTTTACTACCCAATTATTACGTATTGCAAACGTTATTGGCAATAGTTTTATGACTGGCCGTCTGTTTGGCGTCAAGCCTCCTTGGGTGTGTAATTGCTGACCAAATGGCATCAGGTGGAGTTGGCTCAACTTGATATAAAGCTCTAAGTTACCTTATATCAGTATTAATGATATCCATAACAGGCTACAGACTTTCTTGATTGGCAATCACGTCTCGGTTGCTGGCATGTTAAAAGATTAAGTAAATCAAAGATTTTATAAAAATTGCAGGGAGTTATTAGATACGGGTAGCATAGGATTAGTCCTATGCTACCTTCTGGCGTTCTATGTGGAAAGCCTAAATCCAGATGATGACGAATATAAAGCACTTAGATATATTAAAAAATTGGGTAATTTCCTATAGAAGCGTCGCGCGTCGTGAATCAACTGCTCAATCGCTATTATTTTTTTATTGCTTATGGTAGCAAACGAGCAAGCAGTTATACCTAATGGTAAGTGTTGCTGCCGCTCATGAGCCTTTATTATACCAAAGTTGCAGCTAGGCTGCTTCCTACTGGCCAAGGCCCATCCCAGAAAATAGAGCTGCCGGCTCTCTCGCTCACCGAACGAAGCATAACAGCATAACAGCTACTGTTCTAACTTTGATTCTCTGTGAAAGTGTGGTCCCCGAATAGACCGACCCGCAACTATAAACGAAAACTGTCAACAGCGTGACCCTACTACTAGAGAATTATCATCATAACTAGAATTAGGCATAGTGTTAAAAGAAAGCGCTGTGGTGTGAATGAAGAAGTAGCGACAAAGATAAAAAAGGGTATGCTGAGGTGGTTTGGACACGTGAAAAGAATGAGTGAAGAAAGGTTGACTACACAAGTATACAAAGCGAATGTGAGTGGGACGATTACAAGGGGAAGACTACGTCGTACTTTTCTGGATCAAATTGAAGATGTGTTAGTGAAAGGTCAGATTAAGAATACGCGTAATCGTAGACGTATCACGCTCATCACAGTCTTCATGCATGAAGACTGTGATGAGCGTGAATGAAGCGATGGAGATATGTCAGGATCATGGTTTGTGGCAATCCATAGTCTCTGCCTACCCCTCTGGGAAACAGGCGTGAGGCTATGTATGTATGTATGTAACTAGAATTATCATCATAAATTATACCACTATAAACCTGTACTTTTATTTGATCTGCTATTAGATTAAAAATTAGCGTAAATGAATGTTTGACAGCGTCTAATATTTTACAATGTAGACAATCACTAAAAATAAATATTTTGAAATTAAACCTTCAGAAAATAGAACGTTCTTTGATATTTCTCACCCTATAACTTTTTATAAGGGTAGAGCCACACTTGACAGTTTTCTATCTACAGCGGCAGGTAGGCCCGTCCGGGGTAGTACTTCACTCTCGCAGAGGATCGTCGTCTGAATAGTGGCAATGTAATATTGCATTACTTTGGGTAAGCGAGAGAGCCAAATTTTCGGGGTTTGGGGTTTTTCATTGGTAGGAAAACGGCCTAGCTGGACCACTGGTATTGCAAAGGCGGCACACACGCTAACACTTAGCATCAGGGATGCTGCTTCCTCGTTTGTCTGGTTTTGTATAAGCGATAAAAAATGATGGTGATTGAGCGGTTGATTCACGATGCATTTTTAGAAAAATACCCAATTTTCTGTCTGGATCTAAATCCAGGCCTTCGTCACTGAACGCCTAAAACTTTAGTTCTATGCCACCCGTATCTAACAACGTTCTGCCGCTAAATGCAATAAAAAAAAGGGTGTGTGTCAGCTCCGACGCACGACTGGAGTTTACTCCTTAAGTACAATTATCAAAACAGGCGCAAAAAAAGCTCATTTGACTAAAAATTATATATATATATATATACATACATATATATATATACATATGTACATATATACATACATACATATCATCACGCCATATCCCTTGCAGGGTAGGCAGAGAGAACAGAGTGCCAGAGAACTCTATCCTTGCATACTTCACTCGCTTCTTCAACATTCATAATTTTCTTCATACACGCTCGCCGGTTTCGGCGACTCTTGACTCCACCTTCTTTCAGCACGTGACGAATCTGGTCTAGGTAGGTGAGTCTCGGTCTCCCCCGGTACCTACATTCTTCCACTTTGGCATTGTATATCTTCTTAATCAGACGTTCGTTCGGCATTCTTTCCACATGTCCGAATCATCGGAGCATTCCTTTTCGCCTCTTTATACCAATACTCTCTTTCATACCTACTCGCTCTCTTACGTCGTCGTTGCGAATGCGGTCGGTCAGCCTAACTCCACAGATTTTCCGTAGAGATCGCATTTCGACCGCATTAATTTTGCTTTCATGCTCTTTTCTGCATACCCAACTCTCGCTTCCATACAGTAATGTTGGGATAAGCACAGCGTTATGTATTGCTACACGTGCCTTCTGGCTGAGGTGGTGGCTGCCGAGAAGTTGTCCCAACGCTTCGTTCACTCTATTGCCCGCATTCACTCTTCGCTCTATATCAGTGGTGTACCTTCCATCTCGGCTAAAACCACATCCAAGATATACAAATTCATCCACTTGCTCTAGTACATCATTACCTATTTTTACTCTTACATCTGTTCTGGCTTCTTCTCTTTCAAAGACCATTATTTTGGTTTTGCTCACATTCACGCGTAGACCCCTTTTCTTACAATCTTCTGTCATTGTGTCACTAGGGTCTGCAGGTCAGTCGCTGACTGTGCCAGCAGGACTGCATCATCTGCATAGAGCAGAGCAGTGACCACTGAGTCGCCCATCTGGACTCCCACATTCATATCGTTCAACCTTTGGAGACATTTATCCAGATATATGATAAACAGCCTGGCTGATAGAACGCACCCCTGCTTAACGCCGATATTGACGTCAAACCAAGGCGACCTTTCATCATCCAGTCGCACACAGGCTCTACAGCCCATGTAACTGGACTGCACAGCCTGTAGCAGTTTACCGTTAATACCATACTCCGGTAAAATGTCCCAAAGTTCCTTTCGTACAACCGTGTCAAATGCTCTCTCCAGATCCACAAAACTGCAGAAAACCCTCTGACCTGAGCTAGATGCTTCTCCACAATGTTGCGCAGAGAGAACACTTGATCCATGCATCCCCTTCCACTCCTGAAACCTCCTTGTGTCTCACACATCAAACCATCGGACACCATCCTCATTCTCCTTTCAATAATTTTACCGTACACTTTTGCTGCCAAACTGGTCAAGCTTATGGCTCTGTAATTTGCGCAGTCATAACGTGGACCCTTGTTTTTAAACAAAGGCACGATGACTGCGCTATTCTAGTCCCTGGGAACCATTCTCGAGCTCCAACATAAATTGAGGAGCAACAGGAACGCCTCCCAGACACAGGATCCACCAAGCTTGATCATCTCGGCAGACACCATATCAATGCCCGCTGCCTTACCATTTTTCAAACTTCTTATCGCCCATTCAACTTCATCCATACTGATGCCATCGGAGGACGCCGATGCCGAATGTTGATCTACTAAACCACATGCGAC
Organism: Lymantria monacha; assembly: GCA_905163515.2. NCBI lineage: Eukaryota > Metazoa > Arthropoda > Insecta > Lepidoptera > Erebidae > Lymantria > Lymantria monacha. Next base: position 5,917,132 of record LR991084.1, read on the forward strand.
ACCAGCGCCAACTCGAACATCCGCATACATATCGCCAAAATATTCACTCCATCGGCTTAACACATCTTGTGTTTGTGTAAGAATGTCTCCACCTTTAGACCTTATTTTATTCATTCTGAAGGCTGACCAACCACACCGAGACTTCTTCAGCTCCCTCCAAAAGAGTTTGGTGTTACCCTTGAAGTGTTTAGTCAGTCTATCTTCTGCACTCATATTTGCTCTATCACGTTTCTCTTTCACTAAGGCCTTGGTGTCATTCTTACATTGCCGATATATTTCTTTCTTCTGTTCAGTCATACTGTCATTCAGATTCAAAGAAGAGACATAGTCCAGTCAAGCTTTCTTCTTTTGCTCTACGGAAGCTGCCACTTCCGCATCCCACCATGCATCACTATTTGTTTTTCTATGCTTCTTTGAACTTCCACATACTTCTTTCGCTGTGTCTACCATACTCTTTTTCAATATTCTCCAGCATTCTTCAATGTCCGATTGCGGCTGGCTTGCCATCGTCAGCCGTTCTCGGACACCCTCTACATACTTTTCTCTTACACACTCTTCTTGCAACCTTTCAACCTTTATTCTTTCAAGCCCTCCGAAGTGGACACGCTCTCGCCAGTGCCTCCACTTTCTGAACAGACCACTAAATCTCGCAATAACGAGATAGTGGTCCGTATCGACTGTGGGGCCCCTGTAGGCTCTTGCGTCCAATATTTTGTTTCGGAGGCGACTGTCTACCAAAATTAAATCTATTATACTTTTTTGTTCATTCCTTCACCATGTATACATATGGATGTCCTTATGTTGGAATATATATATATATATATATATACAGGATGTATCAGAGAATGGAGCAGCTGGTCAGAAGGGTGGTAGGTAATTATAGTAGGAACCCATAACAAAAATTTGAAGGGAAAATTTCAAGGTCATTAACTCGTCAGCTGTTTGTAAAGGTGACGTTTGTTATACTGTAGCAAACGTAATCATTGATTTATTTAGGTACTAATGAATATTTAAGAAAGTATGAGTATGCAGCAGACTATTTATCATTTACTTGGTACACTCCATTCAGTTTTAAAGAAAAAGAAAGCGATGACAAAATTTAAAACTTTAAATGCTTATAATTTATTAACGAATCGACATTTTCCCTTCAAATTTTTGTTATGGGTTCCTAGCATCATTACCTACCATCCTTCTGACCAGCTGCTCCATTCCAGAGAATGAATAAAAAAAAAAATATATATATATGTATATATACAGAATGTATCAGAATACCTCCTGTATATTTATATATATATATATATATATATATATATATATATATATATATATTTATTTATTTACATTTATTAAAACTGTTCAGTGAAGTATTATCTCATGTCATAAAGTGAAAGGTGCGCAGAATAGGTTGCGCACCAAAAACGTAACGAGGTCATTCGATCACTAAATTTTACTCCTCAAATTTTTTCATACCGGGCGCCTTATATGAAAATCGATTCTTAAGGAGTGAACTCAAAAAAAAAAATAATGAGAAAATTTTATTTAACAAGAACAACGCAAGATATTTCTTCTATACGGACGAAGTCAAAAGCTAGTCAGTTGATAAGCCTCACTAGTTTAAACCTAACGAGTACAAATTAATATAAAATCGCTTAACCATATGTTCAGGTCAATAAACTCTATATTACTATTGACAGAACTCTTATGTTGTGCAGGGAGCAATGTAAGATCACATTTAATTATTAATGATGATTTTTCGATGCTAGAATTCCATTTGATAAATGTCTAAATTAATTTGAGCTACCACGTCCCGCGGTCGGCTTTATTTGTTCGACTATTTGATGCGTTATGTTCAAGAGTGAGTTCTTGTTATGTTGGTATATATTTTTGAAGCGACGTACTTTGTTGCTAAGGGCTACGTTCACGCATAATTGGCCCCAGCAGGTCTCGGTGTTACGTCATCGCAATGTGCTGTTAGAATGTATAGAACGCCTTGTTCGTAACTATGTGATGGGAACGTACGAATTTTAAACAATCATTATCTTAAACACTATTGCAACGTGAATATAAATGCGGCCGGACTCTTGGCGGGAATCTGAAACGTCATGTAGTGCTCTTGTAATATATTCGATATCTTAGTGTTTTAACGTGTTATATTAAATAATTTTGATGTCATTTTATGTAATGTGATGTGACAGAACTGCTGGGATGTAGTGAATATCATATAAAAGTGCTTTATAACGTTTTCGTTTTCCGTCCAAACTCCTACCACATACCATTAACAGTGTGGCTATAGCACTGTTGATGGCGACAATTCGACTTACATACGGCCAATGACTAACCTGAAGAGATTAAGAACGTGAAGATAATTATAACTCAACACCGGCAACAATGGCTCGTATAAGTAGCTGATTGCCAATACATCAAAAATATAATAATTAAAGAAATCAAAAAACCCGACTGCGTAAAAAGTAACCAAAACTACGTACATAATAATAAAACTGAAAAGAAAAAAACAAGCACTTAGATGTCCGGTGGTCTAGAATTCCATAATATATTATTGAATAAATACTATTGCAGAAAATAAAATATATTTTAATAATAGAACATTATTCGACAGCAAATCTAATTATTCGACAGCAAATCTAATTTTTCAGTGGATCCCAACTGTTCAGTTGTCATATTCTATTATTAAAATATATTTTATTTTCTGCAATAGTATTTATTCAATAATATATTGTGGAATTCTAGACCACCGGAGATCTAAGTGCTTGTTTTTTTCTTTTCAGTTTTTTTATTATGTACGTAGTTTTGGTTACTTTTTACGCAGTCGGGTTTTTCGATTTCTTTAATTATTTTGTTTATTTTATACTTTTTAGTTATGAATACCTAGGTAGCTATAGTTATCTTATTTATTAATAAGTAGATAAGTACCTAACTATATCTAGTTTTTCGACTGAAGTTGAGTAATAAATCGTTAGAAATTTGAGATGGGCGACCGCGTAAGACAGTAGATACTTTAGGTAGGACTACCTATGGTATATTGGACCATATACCTACTAGATACTTCAGTATATGTCCATCCAAATTCAGTTATATGAATTTTTCGTCTTTTCATCGTAAATTTCTACTGTCTAAAAAACCTATATGTGAGAAAGGTTGTTACGAAACTTTAAATCGATATAGATCCTAAACGGCCGGTCAAATCGAAAAATGTTGAGAGAAAACTAATAATGATTTTTAAATACCTATTCAACGATACTCCACTCGATATAGTTTGTTGACTTTAATTTTTTTAATTTTCTCAATATGGCGTCCAGTAGTCGCCATATTGAATTTTCATTAACGTCATATCTTTAGTGACACTCGCCGGATTAAGAGAAATCGATTGACGTGCGAATCATAAAAATCGGCCCAGGCGTTTGGTCTATATAGTGCTTCAAAGGAACATACATACATACATAGACTGTTAAACATAATACCACTCCTTTGCGTAGCGCAGTCGGGTAAAAAAAAGAAGAAGAAATGCGGCCGTATTTAGACTATTATTATTTTTTCAACGTAGAATTCGAGTGACGCTTATTTAAATAGTTGTATCTTTAATTAACGAAATTTGTTCTCTATTGTATTCTTAATACATTATATTTTATTCTTAAACTGTTTCCGTATTGTGTGAAATATACAATGTGTCGTCGCCTATTATTTTACTGTGAGTGTGGAGTATGTATAGCAGGACTTTCATAAAACTTATATACTTTTTTATTTTTTTGCGGTGGACTATGGATGCGTCTCGCCCCGCCAAGTCAGTCCGGGATGACGGAGCAGCCGGTGCGCGACCCCATATACCCACCATGCAAACTCCTCTCTTCGCCGTGCGAGCGGGCCACCGGTATCCTATCTTTGTCTTCGGTGGCGACTGTCAACCACCCTGGAAGGAAGGTCTATGGTTGACAGTTGGCGTTGATAGGCTGAATAATGGATGGACGAAATTAGTAAACCTTCCTTGTGATAACGGTTACTTCACCATTATTTTACTACGGAATAAAATTTAAGAATCCTCAGAACCCTTTCTCGTGCTGAGTGCTGTGGGTTCAATCGCCGCAGAGGACAATTCCTTATATGATCCACAAATTATAGTTCTAGATATAAGCCACCTTCTATCGACAAAGGACCTTGAAGAGACTGAAATAGTGAACGAAAATTTGTATTCAAATTCGTCATTGTCGAAGAAGATAAAATTACACTTTGTATTTAGACCACCTCAGCTCATATATATCCCACTGTCGGGCTCGTGTCTCCTCCATAATGGGAGGGAAATTGACCCACGACACCATGCTGGTCAGACGTGTTGGTATAGGCTTTTGTTTCGAGTTTTCCTTCTCTGGCGTAAATGTTATATGCGTTTTATATCCCTTAGTCGTCTCTTACGATCACCCAACGGTAAGATAGCGAGTGATGAACTGTATTCTTACTCCGTCACCACACGGAAATGTACTTAGACACTTGATAAGAAATAATCAAATATTTGTTTTTTGAAATTTAGATGTATTTAGGAATGAATTAAAAGATGCAAGTTCATATGTCTAAACAAAGTTATGCTTTCATGCTTATATCTTCGAAATCGATATTGATGAAAAATGATATAAGCTACTTTTTATTTTAATAGGGTTTAAAGGGTTTGAAATAAGAGATGAATATTTACATGGATTTTTTTTATTATTGAAGATAAAATCATCAAACTTATACTTTTATAATTAACACATAATATAATTCAAAAATGTATGCTTCATGTCATATAAATTGCCTTAGATATTAAGTACTGTAAAAATAAACACGAGTTTTTTACTGCTCATGGTGGTAAATGAGCAAGCAGCATATCTGATGGTAAGCAGAGGCGGCTCTAGCACATGTAGCGTCCTGGTGCAATCAATAACCTAGCGCCCTCTTGTATCAAAATGCGTGAACAAAATGGAATTGGTTGATAGTTACAACACGTTCGACTATACTCCGAACCTCGCTGGAATGCGTTGTCGCATGCTTAGTCGCGTTGTTTTGACACGAAACCAGGTAAACGCAATCGGATTATGAAGTTACAGTGAGCATGGTGACAAAGCAACCTTCCCAAACCTGTCCAATAACGCACCTACTACGTTTATAGAAGGTTAGGTACTCGCTGCGTACGGTGTGCCCACTCCGTGCGGAGTGTTACAGAGGCTCTGTTTCCGGAGCGGCTCTCGGCGCCCCCTAACACCCAGCGCCCGAGTACACCGCACCCTTTGCACTATAGGTAAAGCCGCCCCTGATGGTAAGTGTTACTGCCACTCTACCATTGTAATATCAGAGGTACAGCTAGATCGTTGTCTACCATCCAAAACCTACTCAAAAAGTTAGGGTTTCGGCTCTCTCGTTCACCAAATAAAGCGCCACAGCACATTACCACTCGACTCTCAGACATCGATTTTTTGCGACAATGCTGTACTACGCCGGACGCATCAGCTCACGGCTATAGACGTAAACTGTCAACTGGGTATTTCCACCACTAATAAATTTATCAATTTTCATTCCTGTACGAGTGTAAAAGTGGGATTTAAATTTTGCGGTAATACTTTTACTTCATTTCTTATAGAATTAAAAATAAGCACAGATAAGTAGACAGTGTAACAATTTTTTATATTTTAGACTCTAAAAAAAATCAACGTCCTAGAAAATATACTTCTCCCTAGGAGAAAAATAGACAATGAGATGGGAAATCACTACATAAACTACTAAGCCTTTTATGACCTTTTCTTTTTTCCACTTCATAAATGTGCTTTTATTAAGCCTCAATACGTGTGGCTACATTTCTAGTACTCAGAAAAAAAAATTCGAATAAGACTCGAATAAGATTTCGAAATTATATATTTTGTAAAATTATATTCGAATTAAAAAAAAAAAGATTATTATAAAATTCGATGTCATTTGTGTTTGTTAATTGTATGTTTATAAAATCCTCCGTAACGTGGATTTAATTCTTACTGCGTGGTATTGACCTTTAAAAAAGCTGAGGAATAGAAATGATTTGTATTACAATTGTAACGGTGTTATATTTTTTTTTTTTACTCAAACACGGCACCAAGGCTCATATCCTTGTACGGCGGGAAACGTTCAAACATTTTTGGTTCGCAACAAGTATTTCCTTACTTATAAATCTGTGATATTTGGCACGAAAGATCGTTTTAGACGATATATGAGCTAATTTTAATCTACTATTGGACTTAGGAGTCTTTTTTTTTCTTGCTTTGGATGGATGTGGTCGGTCTGGGACGATGGAAGAGGAGGCGTGCAACCCCATAGACCTATCCTGCAAACATCTCTCTTCGCCGTGCGAGCGGTCCACCGGTACCCAATCATTGTCTTCGGTGGCCTTAGGACTTAGGATTCTTCAAGGAGGAGTTCTGTCATTATTGCTACACATGGCAAGGAGGTTAGCGACAGCGTGAATGAATCTTCAACCGATTTTTATAACGCAATATGGGCAAGTAAGTAGCAGTGACGCATAGTACTAGTAGATTTAAATCGTCACCACACTGTTTTATTATTATATATACATTGTGTATTTCATATTCAAATTAATGTCTCTAGAATTTCGTTGCCTGTTCGCCTTTATATTGATCCAATGTTAAGATTAATGATTCAAAGCAACACTTTTAAGACAGCACTTTCAACCATTATTAGGTACGTACAGTCAACACATGGAAAGGTAATTAGTTTAATATTTAACGAGTTTGTTTAAAGTAAAGATATCAAGGGTTTTTTTTTAATTACACTTGAACTTTTAGATGGAGGTATATTAGTCTCTTACATATGACAGGTAGGTACCTATAATTTAATACCTTAATAAAGCTCAGTACCCACACTCTAAATTGTTGGAGAGGCTTTCAATTTGCTTCATAATTGGCACCGTTCGGATAGGCAGATGATGTTTAAGTGCTTTTAATGTTGCTTGTAATATTATGTCGGGGATATCTGGCCGGTCCCGGCGGAGGCCTTCGCCGGATTAGGCCGCCGGTGGGGTTGCACGGCTCCCGGCTCACCTTGGAGAGTAATTATAATGATCGGCGCCGGAACCCTAGTCTGGGACGGGAGTCTTCCTGGAGAGGCGTGCCGGGCGAGCGGGTGGCGCAACCGAGGTACGCCCACGCGCCGTAAAGCCCCCCCTACCCGTGTCGATCCCCCGCTCGCTCGTGTCGTACCTACCCGTCGGCACCCCCACGCCCCACGCACAGTAATAACCCAATTTGTAAGAACCCCCCATTTTCAAGGACGGCCGTCGGTCTTTATGGCGGCGGCGACGGCGGCGTTGATTCCCGACCTTGTTTATTTCAGTTTCTTTTTGTTTAGGAACTGGCTGAACTTATTTTCGTACGTCTGTGCCTGGCCGGGTCTCGCTTGTTTTTGCAGTGTCCGATGTTGATTTGATACGTTGATTACAAAGAACGAAATACCTTTGTGTGTGGATCTTCAGTTGTTCTATTACAATTAGATAGTTCGTTTCAAAAAAATAAAAACGTCAAAAGGGAACTTATAGAAGTTCTGTGAAATAGATAAAGGAATAGTTCCTTTAACGTTGCTAGATAAGTGATTAGTTATAGATTATTTGGGCGTATTTTAGTAGCCGGTGTATTTGTTGTTTTGCAATAGATAAATAGAGCGTTTGGTTTTTTTTTATGAATGTTTTCTTAAATATAGTTATGTTTATGTCAATTGTGTATTTGGTTGAAATGTACCATTATTATAATGTAACTTTAAGATATCGTATTGAAGATATTTCGCTCTCTTTTCAACTAGAATTAAAGTTGTTATTGCGAACTTCTGGCAAAATCGGTTAACGCTATACGCGAATTGGAGGCGAAACCACTTAACCATCAAGGCTAAATCGTACATTGATCTAAGTAACTTGCACGGTGAGTGTCAAAGGTTCAATTCCCACGCAGGATTCTAGTACTGATACATAAATGATTGTTCTGAATCTGTTTGTTATTTGTGTTCGTTAGTTGTATATTCTTCGCGTAGTGATAAAATAAGAATACAATTCAATATTTTTTACATTGTCCATGGGATATCATGGAATTGGTACCAGTAGTTATTTCAATAGCGATGGGAAGGGATCACGGTGGGTTATGGAGCCGCACGCCGCCCTGCCGCCGCCCCGGATGGAATGGGCGGGATTTTCCCAGATCATAGTCTTCAAAAAAAAAAATTAACGACACGTTTGACCAGCGTGGTATAGTAGGTCAATGTCTCTTCTAATGCCTATTAGAAAAACCAATAGGGAAATCTCCTATTATTTCCTTATTTCTTTATATATAATTGTGGTCTTATAAAAAAATTGTGAAGTTTTAATATCTGTTCGTTTTCCCTTTTCGTTCAATATTCTGCGAAGCGTTATGTATAATATAAAAATGTTACATGCAAAGGTACATGGTTTCATTTGTTTAAGCTGCCGTAAAGTTCAAGGCCGTCCAAGGCACCCTTGTCAAAACCCGTCCTTTTGGTCCGTCTAGACGCCTTCACACCTCCAACCCTTTGGGGGACCTGTTCAATTATAATTTGAGTTTTTTTCCCTCTCTAACGCCCAACCGCGGTTGCTAAATTGATAATACGCTGTCCATTAATATTGTTGAGTTTAGATATCAAAATTAGTTTTTATTGTTAATGATTTGTTTCTATTTTAATCTATTAATATAACAAGTGCCTGCTTGGCTGGGTATAACATTTGATGCAATTATGATGTCTACGTGTGGTGATGGAGTGAGAATACAATTCACCACCCCCTATCTTACTCGTGGGTGATCGTAAGAGACGACTAAGGGATATAAAATGCAAATAACATTTATGCAAGAGAAAGAAATCTCAAAACAACACCTTATACTAACACGCCTAACCAGCGTCGTATAGTAGATTAGTATCCCTCTCGTTAGGGGAAAGCTTGAGCCTAATAGAGGCGAAATGTACGAGCTATGATGATAATGATATTTAGAAAATATAAGATATTGCATATATTAAAAGTATCTATAGGTATAATAAATGTCATTAAACATCGTATATACCTAGGTAGAAGAATTGGAGAATAGATACACAAACAAATCAGCATTTATTTACTAAATAGACAGTGTAGTCGATAAAAGAGCGATCTCTGTTGCCGAGTTTATTAGTTATTGCTGCAAATCGGGTGTATTATTATACTTTAATCTCCTCATTAAAAATTTTGCCCAGAAAATTCCCTAAAAATTTATTAAATGTGTAGAAAACCGTTAGAACATTTTTGTTTGGGCGTCGACTCGATAGGATACTCGCAAATGTGGACCGCCGGGTGGGCCACCGAAGACAAAGACCGGGTTTCGGTGGCCCACTCGAACGGCGTCGATAGGTATGCGGGGTGTGACCACACCGCAGCTCGCAGCCAAAAAAGAACATTTTTGCCTGAGATAAGAATCGTATCCTATCATAGGATTGAACCAAGTACGTACCTGGATCAACGAAGCAATCTTGATTTTTCTTAATAATTTATTACTTTACAAAGTTTAACTAAATATGGAAGTCAATTAAGATGTTCATCTCCGAATTTATTGAATTTTATGAGGTCAAGTCTCATTAATTGAGAATTTGATATTTTAGGTATATAAATATAATTTGTTTTTTAATGTGAGCTGCAAAATATCAGAGGTGAATTCATGTCATTCCATCACGATTAGTCTACGTTTCTTGCCCAATTACCATATTCTCTCCCCGTCGCTATTGGATAGACTACTGATTCCCAGACCTCAGTGGCTTGAAGACAATCTCTTTACTAAGTTAGCTATTTTATCACAAGGAATTTGCAACTATATAATTCCACAGATATCATAGTGGTCTGACTACTGGCTTTCTATCAAATTATCATAGGTTCAATTCTATGGAAGGATAGTTCTGTATGTATATCCATAAATGATCCTTTTGATTCTAGGTATTATTTCGTTTTTTAATGCTATATTAGTAAAGTTCGACCCGATACGTGAATTTATTCCTTAGTGCTTTGTGTTTTTTTTATTGCTTATGATGGCAAAGGAGCTAGCAGCACACCTGACGGTAAGTGTCACTGCCGCCCATGGACCTTAGCTATAACCAAAGCTATAGCTAGACCGCTGCTTACGAATACAATCTCTAAACCCACCCCAGTTGAGCTTCCTGCTCTCTCGCTCACCGAACGAAGCCCAATTATATACATATATATACATTGCCATTACTCAGACGTCGATCTTCTGCGTGAGTGTGGTACTACCCCGGACGGACCGGCCCGCGGCTGTAGACAGAGAACTGGCAACAGCGTGGTCCTACCACTATTAAACACACTACAATGGACACTAGAATTCTTTTTTATCGATAATGGCGAAAAAATAGTAAGCAACAGACCTACTTTAAGCGCTACTGCTGCTCATGAAGCTTTGTAATACCAGGGCCAGATAGTTCATTTCTAATATAATTAATCAATAAAACCTATAGTCTCAGCTCATACCCATCCCACAGCTGGCCTCGAGCCTTTTCTACAATGAAAGAGAAATTGACCTACTACGCCACGTTGGTCAGACTTGTAAGCATAGGGTTTTATTTCGAGTTTTCTCTTTCATAGTGATATTATTTTTGTTTCAAGCACACATATATTTACGCTGCTTAGCCCTCTTTTACGATCACCCGGGGATAACAGAGGGGGTTCCTACTGAAGACAAAAATCGGGTACCGGTGGTCCGCTCGCACGGCGAAGAGAGAGGAGTTTTACGGTGGGTCTATGGAGTCACGCGCCGCCTTTCCGTCACCCCGGACCGATTTGACGTGGCGAGACGCATCCATAGTACACTAAAAAAAAAAGGGGTAACAGAGGGGGTGGTAAATTGTATTCTTACTCTGTCACCACACGGAAAGAATAAATACGCTTATAAAGCTCATAATTACGTCATGCATGTGTGCATTCACGCATGTAAATGCGTACTCAATGTAATTTCATTACTTTCGTACAATTATGAGCCATTTGCATGCGTTGATTTTATCTGTAAAAGCGCCGAGGTTATACCGTACGAATATAGTAGGTATTTTGTTCATTAATTTCTTGGTACACTATTAATGTATGGGCAATTTTGTGCTTTGTATAATAAAAGTTGCGTACTGCGAAATTTATAAGGCCTTACACCCTCTAGTAACCCTTAGTTTTTATTGCATCCAAAAAGGAAATGATCAAATGTTGGGCATTATTATGGCAATCATGGCTGTTTTATAGTTTCATTTTTTTACTATTACTTTTTTTTTGGTTTTCTTATGTTATCTTTTTGACTGTTTTATATTTTAGTTTTGTTTTAGTTTCTTTTTTTTGTTTAAAATGTTTGTGTTATATCTTTTTGATAATACGCCGAAGTTAAGAGTAATGGTAAATAAACAAGCAGCGAAAACAACTCACACCCAGACTGATAATAATCTGTCGGCATAAGCTACAGGTATCTTCAGGTGAATAAATAGTACTTGTAGTATTATCCCGAAAAGGCTGATAATGATTATTATCCTGCAACCGAATAGAACCCATGACACTCAGTGCGGAATTTAAACTAGATCAAATTATATGCAGTTAACTACAAAAAAAAATATCACAATTTACATTTTACCACTAAAATAAAAGAAAAACAATATCTCGTTTCTCTGTTTACGCTCGACGCTTCGTAACAAAATTTCCGACAGTGTCAATGCCAAGAGCACGGAGCACTGCGAACTTGTTTTTATTATTCGCACAGAGGCCATTATTCTTTTGTGAAAAAAGGGAAATAAAGTGCTACGAATTTTGTTTAAATTAATTTGTGTGTACTTATAATAAACAGATATGGTTTTATAATCTAATGTAGTTATTTAGCAGCGTAGTGATTGTTTAAGAATACAGTGTCTTATTAACTTTTAATTGCTCATAGGTTACATATAAAATAGCTGCCTGGTTACCACGAGATTATGTGTCAAACTCCTACTTAATTTATAATACTAATTGCGATCGAGAACCCACCTGTAATGGCGATTATGATATTACCCTCATTTTTAACAGACATCTGTTCACAGCCCGCCCAAACCAATCGGGGTAAATGTAGGGCGGCCTCATAACTTGCCGTATATAATCGGGCCCGGTTGGGCATCATAATGATTTGACTTATACTGTTCATACAATAATTTCATATACTTTAACTTGTTCATGTCACATTATGATGTGATCATAGGAAATTAATACCTCAGCAATATTTTTATACTGCTGCGATAAATGAATGTATCGATAAGAAGTTATTAGAAGACCACCGAACGAAGCGCAACAGCAACGTCTGTTTTCTGTTTTTGCTAAAGTGTGGTACCATCCCGGATGAATCCGCCCGCCGTGGATAGAAGTATAACCACCACATTTATACTGCTAAAAGCCTTTTAGAGATATAACACATACAGATTTTTTGTTACCATTTTTAATAATAATAATAAGAAATTATTGCCTTTACAAAACTAAAAACTAAAACTAGTAATTGTAATAAAAAAAATTTTTAGAAGGCAAAAGTAATTAGCTCAGCTTCTGTTGTCATTAAGTAAAGTGCTGATTTTCAGCCGTCCCTGTCTATTTATTGTAATTAATTTTCTATACATTATATTTATTGGAATTAATTAACTATGTATTTATTGTAATTAATTTTCTATGTATTAATTGTAATTAATTTTCTAATTTTAGTTGGCATTGAGATCCTACATGATGAAGTCTACCTGCGAGAAATAAACTATGTAAACAAGATACAATTTGTAATATTTGACATAGACTTCTGGCTGGTGTGGCCACAAACAATATCAATATTGAATAAATAGGACATTGACTGGTTGTGCTATCGATCATGGCTATGACACATGGAAATTTGTTTTATTGATTTTTAATTTCACTAAAATCTCTTTAGAATTTAGAGCGTGATAAGGTACAAATAATATACACTCGTGAAATTTTTGTATTTATTTTTAATAATTAAAATTATTAATATAAGTTATAATTAAATTTCGCAACGACGACGTAAGAGAGCGAGCAGGTATGAAAGAGAGTATTGGTGTAAAGATGCGAAAGGGAATGCTCCGATGGTTCGGACATGTGGAAAGAATTCCGAACGAACGTCTGGTTAAGAAGATATACAATGCGAAAGTGGAAGGATGTAGGTACCGGGGGAGACCGAGACTCACCTACCTAGACCAGATTGGTCACGTGCTGAAAGAAGGTGGAGTCAAGAGTCACCGAAACTGGCGAGCGTGTATGAAGAGAATTATGAATGTTGAGGAAGCGAGTGAAGTATGCAAAGATAGAGTTCTCTGGCACTCTGTTCTCTCTGCCTACCCTGCAAGGGATATGGCGTGATGATATGTATGTATGTATAATTAAATTTTCCCTTGTGACGAGGTTAGTAATTCAACAAGTACGTTCAACTTTTGGGAATGGGGATGTTACATAATAATAATGGTAGTGCCACACTATTGACAGTTTTCTGTACGACACTCTCACAGAAAATTGACGTCTAAGCAGTGGCAATGAGCTGCTGTATTTTGTTCGTTGAGCGAGAGAGCCAGAAGCCCAACTTTCTGGGTGGTACGCAACGGCCTAGCTATATCCCTGGTATTACAAGGTCCGTGACCGTCAAAAGTCCATGGGCGACAGTAACATTTAACAACAGGTGTGCTGCTCGCTTATTTGCCACTGAGAGCAATAAATAAAAAAGTAAATGAGCCCGAAAATTGATGTACTATCTCATATTCGCCAAAGGAATTGGTATACATTTAAAAGTTATTGCAAGATTTCTCTCTTTGTAGTTGATGTATTTAGTTCCTGTAGAGTTAAGTAAATTTCGAGATTTCTTGTCACTGTTGCTATGTTCTTTGTTTACGTAAGTAATACCATTTTTTTTTTTTTTTTTTGCAGTGGGCCATGGACGTCGCACCCCGCCAAGTCGGTCCGGGGTGACGGAAGAGGCGGCGCGCAACCCCATTGACCCACCCTGCAAGCACCTCTTCTTCGCCGTGCGAGCGGGCCACCGGTACCCGATTTTTGTCTTCGGTGGCCCGCTCGGCGGTACGTAAGTAATACCATGGACTTTTGACGGGAATTTGAAAACGTCATGTGGTGTTCTTGTATTATATTCGATATCTTAGTGTTTTAACGTGTTATATTAGATAATTTTGATGGCATTTTATGTAATATGAAGTGGCGGAACTACAGGGATATAGTGAATATTATATAAAAGTGCTTTACAACGTTTTCGTTTTCCATCAAAATTCCCATAAGATACCATTAACAGTGTGGCCATTGCACTGTTAATGGCTACAATTTGACTTAGACAATGACTAACTTGAAAGACTAAAAACGTGAAAATATTTATAACTTGACACTGGCACCAATAGCTCGTATATGTAGCTGATTGCCAATATTTATGAAGAAGAAGAAGTAGAAGTAATACCATACTTTAGGAAAGGAAAAGTGTCGCATAATACACAGATGGTAGCTATTGCAGTGACTATTATAAATATAATTATTACTAAACAGACTCAAGAAGACTAGTGCTAAAATAAATGAAATATAAAACTTTTTTTTTATTTTTTTATTGCTTATGGTGGCAAACGAGCAGAAAGCACACCTGATGGTAAGTGTCACTGCCGCCCATAGACATTTGCAAATAATATAGCTAGGCCGCTGCCTACCATACAAACCCCGAACCCAACCCAGTTGTGCTTCCGGCTCTCTCGCTCATCGTAAGAAGCGCAATAGCACATTGTCATTGAGAGTGTGGTACTACCCCGGACGGACCGGCCCGCAGCTGTAAACAGAGAACTATCCACAAGGTTGATCCTACCACTACTAAAAACCTATAGCGCCCTTTGCCACTGTAACAGCGCATAAAAAAAAATAAGTACACTGTCTTTTTCATAAGCTAATATACAAGGTTACCTACACATTTGGCATACTGACGCCTTATGCAAGCCTAGTCTTACAAGTTGGTATAAAGTTTTATTTTGAGTCTTCTTTCTTTTTTCTTTATATAATATTTTCTGTTTATATTGCTTAGAAATGTTTAACGATACTTACGAAATAGGAAGGGGGTGAATTTTATGTTTACTTCATCACCATAAACTATTTTATATAAATTAGGATCAAAGAACGAGACAGACCGATGATTTTCTTTGAAAATATCTGAATATTAGTCAAAGGAAAAAGCGAGCTTTAAATTTGGTTTTCAGTATTACTTTAGCCGCCGTAATAAAATGGAGACATTTAGGGAACGAGCAAAATATCTTCTAAAATGACTTTTCACGTCAGTTTGATAAATCATACCATCTTTAGTCATCGTTTTAATATCCGAAGTCTGAGCTGGAAAAATTAACGCCCAGATTTTGAAAGGTCAAAGGTATTCTGTCGCTTTGTGTTAAGTTCTGCGATTGTAACTAGAGCATTTTGTCAAATACAGCACCATCAGACTTGGGGCTACTGGGAATCAGGGTGGAGGGTAAATGTGGAAGGATGAGGAGTGGGAGGCGTCGCGCCAGTTCCTACCCCACACCCCCGAGCGGCGCATAGACTGAAATGTGTCGGCGATAAAACAAACCGCCAAAAACATGAACTTATTTTTTTAGGCCCATTTTATTTCTTATAGATAAATAACAAAAATGAAAAGATATTTAAAGCTTTTTAATGAATAATTTCAATGATTTTCAATATTATCTAATAAAAATAAAATATCACAGAACTTTAAAAATATGAATAATAATAATTTTCAATAATGTTGTTGTTGTGAGATCTAGAACGCCGCAATGCGTATACATTAAATAATTATTTTTTACGATATATTAACTAAAATTGCCAAATGAGGTATGGTACATAGTAACCTAGCCTCTATATCATATGCATTTATTTTGTAAGAGGCAACTGTCTTGATTTGATATGAAAATACTAAAAGATTTATAAGTTAAAGCAAAAAAATTGGTAATACAGATGAAAATTCAAAGGTCTACGCATCGTGTGCAGGGCGGAATAACTTATAGGGGTATAAGCGTTGAAAATTGAGGCCGCCCAGTCTGATATTGAGGAAAACTGACTCAAGACACGCACTGAAATTCACGCTAGTCCAGTTTTGTTTCTCATTATGACAACGTTAACGATAACGCCTTCGGAAACAACATTTATCATAACATCATTCATTACTGGTTTATTATCTTAATACTTTAACATGGCTCTTTTCCAAGAAGCAATGTATAGTTGAAATTTAAAAAAATCGCTTGCGCTCCATATCATTGCGTACATGTAAAATAATCTGATATTCCCGGCGTTTCCATTACTAGCAATAACGTATTCTATGTTGCAGTATTAAGGGTGAGAATCGTGGAAATTTAATATTCAGAGATTGCTAAAGGGCTTCCTAGGAGCCGTGGGAGGTTTCGGCGCCTAGATAAAGACGATAAGGTTTTGTACAAGTGAATTTGAGGTTTGTTATAAACAATTAGCGTAATAAGAGCTACGTAATATTATGTATTAGCATATCTCTAAACGTTTATTGTTTGGTATTATTTGAGGTTTTGCTCTGTAGTTATATTAATTCTAAAACTCACAATATAAAGGGTAGCACGGACCAGTTTTTGATGTTAATTAAAATAATAAGTAACGATTTCTGATGTTTGCGGTGGTTTCTACTGAAGAGTGTGTATTTGACAAATGTGTGCGTGTATTTGTGTGTGTGTGTGTGTGTGTGTGTGTATATATATATATGAATATATGTATGTACATGTGTATGTATTACATTCATCATTATTATCATCTTAGCTCACATATGTCCCACTGTTGGGTTCGAGCCTCCTCCATAATGGTAGGGAGATTGACCTACTATACCACGCTGGTCAGACGTGTTGGTATAGGGTTTTGTTTCGGGTTTTCCTTCTCTTGCCCAGATGTTATATGCGTTTTATTATCCTTAGCGTGTCTTTTATGATAACTCACGGGTAAGACAGGGGGTGGTGAATTGTATTCTTACTCCGTCACACGGAGTATTACATTAGGATGAGCCAAATAGACTTAACCAACCAACTAGCTAACTAACTTATTGAATTCGTAATACATTCTCCGTGTGACGGAGTAAGAATACAATTCACCACCCCCTGTCTTACCCGTGGGTTATCGTAAAAGACGCGCTAAGGATAATAAAACGCATATAACATCTGGGCAAGAGAAGGAAAACCCGAAACAAAAGCCTATACCAACACGTCTGACCAGCGTGGTATAGTAGGTCAATCTCTCTCCCATTATGGAGGAGGCTCGAAGCCAACAGTGGGACATATGTGAGCTAAGATGATAATAATGATGAATGTAATACATATACATGTACATACATATATTCACATATACATACACACAAAAAAAAATCCTCGATATATATCGAGGATTTTTTTTTTGCAGTGAAAAAGGAGTAATATATGTGTTAATTTTGCCTTACTTGTCATTATCACCTCTGAATATACGAAATTTTGATTTTAAAAGATTGACTCATGGTTTTTTTTTAAAAAAAAAAGGCTTTCTTTTCTACGCAGGACATTACTTTGTGTGATCCATAATGTGTTGTAATGTTGTTCTGAGTTTGGGTGTAATTTGTCTGCGTTAATTACATTTTTGTAAAGTTCTCCGCAACACAAGGTTTATTTCTTTAGCGTAGGGTGGTGTCTTTTCGGGTGATCGGACCGGGGAATTGTCCGGTCAGCCGACGTGAGTCCACCGCGTGAGGGCGACACCCCGACGGCGGAAGCTGTCGGGGCGTCGACACGAGAGGAACCCGCAAGTGTAAACCGCCGGGCGGGTCACCGAAGACAAAGATCAGGTACCGGTGGCCCACTCGCACGGCGAAGAGAACTATTTGCAGGGTGGGTCCATGGGGTTGCGCGCCGCCTCTTCTCTCGCTTCGGACCGATTTGTCGGTGCGCAACCACATATATGGTCCACCTTGCAAAAAAAAGAAAAGTGGTGTCTTTAAAAAAATAATAATTATGACACATATTTTCGATAACGCGTTTACAGTAAGTTTATTACAAGTTTCTCAAGAGTGCTAATGGGCAAGTAAGTGATAAGTTTCCTAGGAGAACGTTGCTGTTACTTCTTCTAGTGGTCACTCATCCGGCCATAATGTACTTGTGTCATGAAATTGATTCTCACGCGATCAAATGCCTTAAAATCACCTTACGGCCTGGTCACGACTTTGGTTTTAGCTAAGCGCGGCGTGGCGTGCCGGGCGGCGTCTGCAAGCGGTGCGTTTTGCACGACACGTACCCTCAGTAGCGGTGGCCTAGGTGGACGTATTTAGGTAGTCAAAACGTGCTCAAAATCATGGCGTTATCAAAATTATCCCTTCTCTGATTAGAAAGTAGTATATTTTTAATACAAGATATTCTTAATATGAGAGAAGGAGTGCATGAACTAAATAAATACCGGTGTTTAAATTGCGAATTTCGTGACCTATACGAAGATTACAGAAAATTCCAGATAAGTTTTATGAGTAGACAAGAATGAGCGTGCAAACTTTTGATTATATTCTGCAGCACATATAAGTATATAATGCCTCGATATCCATTACCGCCTCAAAATCGTATTTTTTTTTGTTTTTATCTACGCCGCTGAGTACGTCCCTCCTATACAGCGGTATATATACACTATACACTCTGTTTCGTGGCGTCGCACTCATTCACTAGTACTTTTGTTCACCCAGCTCACCACACCGCGCGCCGCTGTAGCGATTCGCTCGAAAAAAACCGCGCGCGTTTTCGCTATGAGCGGCGCCTCGTGGTGTGCTTCAAACATTTTTATACTTTTGATTTTAACGGACCGTTAGGCCTAGCGCATGCATACAATTTTTCTATTGATTAAACTGTTTTGATGGAATACGTATTATCCACTCAATAGTTAAATTTGCTTTTAATTAAAATGTTAGAAAACTGTCGATTCATCGTCATTCTCCTGAACAAATTACTTCGATTATATATGATATATGTACTCCTCTTCCTACATATTGAAAACGTTATTGGCAATAGTTTCATGATCGGGTGTCTACCTGACGTCTTTGGAAAAATCATTGGAAAACTATCGATTAAACGGTGATTAATCGATTTCTACCGATATGATCTTATAAAGCAGAGAGCGAACCAGAAGTTTCTTTTTAATTGCCAATATTTGTAGCATCTCGAATCATGCGTTGTATTAAACTAACTTAACTAAATTAATTGTATAGCGTCTAAATGATTTAGTTGTGTAAAACTTAACTTATATGAAATTCGACTAAACAATTTAGTCAACACGAAAGTTTAATGCATTAGGTTTAATTTTGATTTTTAAAATAATACCTGCACAGATGGCGTAGTGGTTAAGATACCGACCTTCCGTGCCAGTGCTATGGGTTCGATTCCCACGCAGGACGATATTTTGTGTGATCCACAAAGTGTTGTTCTAAGTCTGAGTGTAATTTGTCTGCGTTTATTGCATGTTTGTAATACTCCTTGCAATACAAGCACTATTTCCTTAGTGCAGGGTAGAGCTAAAAGCCGCCAAAGATAAAGATGGGTACCGGTGGCCCGCTCGCACGGCGAAGAGAAGAGTTCTTGTATGGTGGATCTATGAGGTCACGCGGCGCCTTTTCTGTCACCCCGGACCGATTTGGCGAGACCACGTCCATAGTCAACCGCAAAAAAAAAAAAAAAAAAAAAAAGTGTGGCTCTATGAGGTTGTGCGCTGACTCTTCAGTCCACCGCAAGAAAAAAAAAGGGTAGAGCTAAAAAATATACCATAATGTCATATTCATTTAAAAGTTAAAACTTTTAGTATTAAAATAAGATACTATTGAAAATATATGCGGTACAAACGGTTAACAAGTTTCACTTTTTATATACCTCGTAAAAGTTACACTCACTTTAATGTGTTTTATAGTTTCACGCGTTCATTCCCCAAAGAAGTATATACAATTATACATACCAACATTTTAGCACGCAAATATTTTATCACCACGTAATAGTGGGCAACCTTATAGCCGTTGACTGAATACAGTTATTGAATTCGTATTTATTCTTGTGTGTAACAAATCGAATAACATCATAACTCGACACTAGTATTTGAATTCAAGCGACAAGTATTGGAAATGATGAGACTACGAAAATCTAACAGATTCAACGATCGATCCGAAGTTTGTGATTTGACGCATTTGATTTCGATGATTCTACTAACCCCGCATGGTAACGGTATAAGAATTCTCTACCCCTATCTTACCTAGTATTTGCCTCCCACTATGGAGCAGGTTCGAGTCCAGTAGTGCGAAGTATGAGCTAAGAGACGATCCTATTAATAAATTGCAGTTACCGAATAATGCTAAAATATGTTGCATATGAGATTTTATATTATACACTGAAACACGTTAACTTTTTATATAAAAACTCGATTACGAGCGAAAAATGATTGTCACACATGGGATTCGAACCCACACCTATGAAATCCATTCCAATCGTGCTATCATTTACACCAGCGTGAGTTTTAGTTCAGCTAGTATTATATTTTCGTATTTAAAGGCGACGTGTGCCATCTACCCGTCAATGTTTACATATTGTTTTTTTTTTCAATACAAAACGCAGATCATCTAGTAATTAAATAACTATTTATATTCTATAGGAATTTATAGCAAGAATACGTTTTGAATAAAAAAAAAAAAATGAGTTCCAAACACATAAATTACCCACATCAAGCCTTTAAAATTTAAGCATTTAAAAAACCAGTAAAAGTACTCGAGATACGTTTACTTAATATTTTTAAATACAAAATATCAAGCGACTTAATAACTCTTTATATCCCATAGGACTTTAAAGAAAGAATACGTTTAAAATATAAAAAATACTTAATTAAAACTACAAATTCTAAATTTAATTAATATGCATTCCAATACAGCATTCGAGCCCATAATATCGCATTTTTATCATACAACACAATCCGTTAGAAGATATACTAGTGAAATAAGACAATAAGAATACCTTACACGTATTTTTAAAAGAAATTAATCAAAAGAAACTTTAAAAAAAAACGTATACAACATTATAAATTGCAAAATTCTCAACAAACTTGTTTTAAAACATTAAATAATAAGTAGAAACATATAAGAAACTTCCGAATGTGTAACATTTAATCGAATAAAACATTTAATTATGTCATATTGTCATACTGTAAACGCGTTCAGAAACTGCAATCTAAAGAAGAAAAGGAGCGTGTCGACCTTGAAATAAATATCACATCTAGTCATACATTAGCGGAAAACGCGATGTTTAGAACGTCGTCGCTGTCAGTTACGCGAGAATTGATAGCGACTTGCAAGTAGACGGGGCTAATGCCCTCCCCATACCATTGCAAGGCTACCCAGGGCCGCACTCGACGCCGGGCCTCGGTAGCCATGGCGATCGCTCGCACAGGCTCGTTGCGATAGTGACATCCTTTTCCCCCTGCCTACCTCCACCCCAGCCGCTTATAACAGGCTCTTTTCAATTCACCTTCAATGGCGGCGAAATCTTTACCTGAAGGCCGCTCGCATGATGTCAGGTGAATACAAGCCTGGGACCTCAGCTCTGATTCCGCACTATTTTTAGGGTACAGCTCTTTGATGTGTGTAGAGGCGTATTGTTTAGTGTTAATGTACATGTTTGTAAAGGTTGTTTGTGAGTGATTTGTAATTTACTTGAACCAAATAACACACTCTATTATTGGTTTCGTATATACTAAATTGAATCCTGTCAAAAATGGCGAGTTATAATAACGGTTTATAATTTTAAATATCAACATTTCGTAAATCTATCTCATATTATGATATAAGTGTTAAATCTATAAAATAAATTTAGCTGTAGTTATTTCAAGAAGGAACAGTTGGTGGCACATAATATTGAACGATGGACCGATGAGACTTTGATAAACAAGTTACTGAAATAACCTCTTCTTTGTCATTCTATCGTATCATGTAAAGCTTGAATGACTATCAATCTGATAGAAGCTACAATTTGACAGTCAGTGTTTAAGATATACTTACTGTGCCAGGTATGGGTTCAATTTTACCTGCGCCTGATGCCGCCCTAACCGAGGCCTCGGGTGATCGGACCGGGGAATTGTCCGGTCACCCGACGTGAGGCCACCGCGTGAGGGCGACGCCCCGACGGCGAAATCTGTCGGGGCGTCGACGAGAGGAACCCGCGAGGGTAAACCGCCGGGCGGGCCACCGAAGTTAAAATCGAGTACCGGTGGTCCGCTCGCACGGCGAAGAGAGAAGGTTTTACGGTGGGTCTATGGGGTCACGCGCCGCCTTTCCGTCACCCCGGACCGATTCAGCGGGGCGAGACGCACCCATAGCCCACCAATAAAAAAAAAAAAAAAAAAAAAAAAAAAAAAAAAAAAGGTATGGGTTCAATTTCCATATATAATTATAGTTTGCCAGCCACTAATTGTTGCTATGAGTCTGGATATAATTTGTATCCATTAATATGTTAATAAAATCACCCGCAATGCAACTATTATTGCCTTAATGCAGTTGTGTATTGTGTAATACACAAAAGTGAGATAATTACGTTCATCATAGTCACAAGACACAGAAACTGGTGGATACTTCTTCATTTGAACAATATAAATTAATTAAACGTAAAAGAAATGTGCCAAACTAATTCAAGCACATGTGTATGTACCTAGAAATACAAACTCTTAACAAAGATGTGATTGCTGCAAAGGATTTATTTTTAATAGTAATGGAATCTCATGAATTGTAAAAGAAATTTAAGGAAATGTCTTATGAAATCGTCGTAAGTAGTCAAATTTAAGTGCTAAAATTAAATTAGCCTTCCCACGAGATTACCGTATGATACTAATATCTTTGTAACTTTTAATCTACCCAATTTTCACTACTGGAGGTTCATGCTATGCTGTTTAAATGCTTCCGTAGCTATCACTTTTTCCTCAACATTCACCAAACAATCTAACCTGCATATAAAGCGATTGATTTTCAAAGAAAAATACGTAATGATCATAGTACTTCTATCATACATTGTATCTTCAATCTCACTGAAGTTAATAGATCGATATCATAGATATAGGCGGAAGAGCTAACAAACAACAGTTATGAAGGCCAACTCGTGATAAACAGCGGTCAATTGAACTATGATAATAAGCTTGACGATGATTTCTTGCATTGTCTTTGATATTATATGTTACTATTTCTTTGTTTAAGTAAATTATATAGTTAATTTTATGATAAAATAAACAAAGATAAGTGTGGGTATATGTAGTGAATTGTGTCTTTAAAATAATAGGTGGCCAAAGTTTACGATGAACGAATGCTATGATGATATATGGGATATATATATTTAAAGTTCCTTATAGTCCATAAGTGGAGAGAAAAATTATTAAGTTCAAAAAGTGGGATTATTCTTTGAAGTAATTTTACAGAATAATTTGACTGTAATGCGAGTAATAAATAAATATTGGAAAATGTGCCAAAAGTGCACGCCTCATATTTTTTTTATTATTTATCATTTACTATTAGTCAATGCCATAAAGAAAGAAAAAATCCTGAAATTTCGCGCCATTCTCGACGTAGCGAAAATTGGCTGTATGGCTCTCTGACTGTCCAAATGGACAAACAGAACAACAAAAAAAACGTAGCTCAAAACATAGCTCGCAAGCATTGTAAACAAGACTAAGCAGTTTAGTTTTTTTATTAATTGCAATTAAACGAGAAAGAATTACCAAAACAGCGCGTTGTGATTATAAGCTTTTAATAAAAGAAAAACTTCGATACATTTATTTTTACGGTCGTGAGAGCGCCAGATCCATACGAAGACATTTGGACGTCCTCAAATATTTTTTTAATTAACTCTTTTCTTACTTTAAACAAAATAACTGCTTTTTAAAACTATGAAATATGTTTAAACGAATGTTTTCCTTGCCATATGTAAGATAATATAAATACTATAAGTGCAGTGTGAGAAAATAACAATCATTTTTATTTATGTAAAGTCCTTCATTTTCATATATCGAGAGTAGACCATCTCAACGCTTCGCTTATGAGGCGTGCGAAATAATTGATGAGGTACGTCGTCAAAAATAGAGTAATTGAAAGTAACAATAGAAAATATTTACATAATATATGAAATATATTAAAACATTTTTTTATCAACTCATATTTTGTTTTCGAGAAACACGTGCTGATTTTTATAATAATAATGTTTGTAATGGTATTAAGTACGATGAATAGTTTGAACAAAATTTCAGTTTGACGTAAACGAATAAATTTTCCACTTCATTTTTCTATTAACGTTTTAGTTTTATCTACGTAAGTACAACTAGGATCTTTGCATAACTTATAGACTATTATATATTTTGCATAACTTATATATGTTGAGGCTATCAGATATACAGTAATCTTATTTTTATAATAATTAATATGATTATTTAATAAAATATTAAATATATTATTACTGAATGCTGACAAAATTTATATCGACCTAAGCCAACTTCACCTGATGCCGTTTGGTCAACAATTATATTTCTAAGGAGGGTTGACGTCAGGCAGGCGGCCGGTGATAAAACTATAGCTAATAACTTTTTGCAATATGTACGGTGGAAGCAGAGTACATATTGTGTCGACAAGTGTCGATGCCCAAGTAATTGGGATAAGAGTACGAGAATCATCATTCTCATCATCATGAATACTGACAAAACTAACTAAACAAAAACAATTTTTTTACGTATCATTTAATTTTCTTATTTATTATATAACTAAACTTCAACTTAAGTCTTTACGTGACACAAAACGAAATTTTACTGCAGTTAAATTTGTGGAACATATTTTGGGGTGAGTTCTTTTTTGTTTTAATAGTGTCATAATTGAAAACAGCCAATTACAGAAAAAAATATTGTTGCTGAAGTTCCATTCCTTTCATTCGGCTAAGTTTGATGTAATTGTATATTGCTATTTATAACATAATCTTAAATATTTCTACTATTCATACGGTAATACATAATTTTACGGCAGAAGGTTATACATTACACAAAAGATCAATGGCATATAGCGTGACAATTGGAGCCTTCGCGCCATATTGCCTCTTGATGACAATACAAATACATGTATATAGTTTTAATTTTTGTCAATACTTCATATGTTTTTTATATTTCTGTATAATCAAAATGTAGGTAACATCGTATTTATTGTATCCAGAATATAAATAAAATAATCTTAATCTTTAAAAATATAATAGACAATCCAATAAATTAGAAGAATTAAATAAAACCAGTTTTTATTTTTCTAATAAGTACGACGCTTGCCAGACAATTTTTCTTCTCCTCTAGTAATGTTATCTATCTATTGCTGTCCAAGATGTATTTTAAAATATTTGTGGGAAACGAAGGATTAATAAATTGTATTCATACTACGTCATTATATAAATACGAATAAAATAAATACGTTGTAGTACATACAAACAAAATAAGTATGTTGTATTTTATTGTATATATATTTTCATTTTATAAGTTTTGAAGTTTTGAATGCGTCTCTGTTGCTGTAGTACAGTGTATGCCAAGTCGCAGCTTGCTATTTGTGAGCGCCGGGCCTCCGCAATATGTATCTAATACCCCCTCCCCTTCGCGCGCCTTCCCTCTCTTAACCAAAAATCACTCGTGTGCAATCTATGGAATTACTGAACCGATAGATTGGATTTGTTTGCTATCGACATAATGTATATAGTAGCAACCTAGGTCACTACCGAATCTAGGTGAAGTCAGTTAACCCATATGTAACCCCATATGGGTTAACTGACTTCACCTAGAGAGACAGACACCTTAGTGTTCTATTATTTTTATGAAGCTCTGGTACACACACACTGGCACACGCACACGCACGTTCGTCATTGGTTCTCTCTTTGACTTTAAATTCGACCATCGCCATGGGGATTTAGTTTTAACGAATGGCTTCATCCGTGTGGCGACGAAATTAGAATATATAAGTCACCACCCCCTTTGTTATTCGTGGATAAGTAAGAAACGCAAGCGCAAGCGTGTTCGTAAGAGACGCAAGCAAGATTATGTCTTGCTTGCGCATAACATTACTACGAGGAAGAAATATAATAAATAAAATAAAATGATATACCAACCCGTTTGACTAGCATTGTATAATTCCTCTTTCACTATGGAGGAGGCTCGAACCCATCACTGGGACATATATGAGTTGAAAAGGACGACTTTGAGTGTTACGACTGTCAACCAAATTCAGATTCAAATTCAAAATTCAAATTCATTTATTAAGCATAGGCCCTGCGAGGGCACTTACATATTGTCAGTTTTAACATATTATATTAATTCAATTAACTACCACCGGATCGGAAGTAGACCACTACTGAGAAGATCCGGCAAGAAACTCAGCGGGTTAGTCTGTTGTTTTTTCTTTTAAATTTTTTTTATACAAAAAATGGTACAACATATGTAATAAGAAATAGCTCCAGTGTGATGCCCTGCGAACCCAATAGTTCAAATAGAATGTAAAATAACCACGGCTGGACCAGATCCCACAGGCGGCACCCGATCACGAGTTAACTACTAGGGCAGCCATCACTCCCCTCAACCACCTTGGAGGGAAGGGAGAGACCCGCCCCACGCAGCTACCGCAAGAAGACCTTTCAGTGAGCATGACCAATACCATGAGCTACAAACGCTAACCAAAGTCAAAATTCGTTGGGCAAAACACGCTACGCTTTACAAGTATGTAAAAATATTATAAAATAAAAACGAACAGTTTACAAATATATAGTAATTGCTGAATGAGGAGCTGCTCATAGCCAGTCTGTAGTATCGCTTAGATAATCCTCGATTTTATAATAACCTCTTTTACAGAGTCTGTTTTTGACTGCCCTTTTAAATTTATTCACAGGCATGTCTCGGATATCTCTTGGTAATTTTTTATAAAAGCGTATACATTGCCCCATGAATGACCTATTAATTCTTTCCAGAGGAGTAGTGTGTACAACTAATTTGTTCTTATTCCGAGTATTAACACAATGAATGTCACAATATCTTTCAAAATTACTGATATTTCTTTTTACATACAATACATTCTCGTATATATATTGTGATACAACAGTCAGAATATTTACTTCTTTGAATTTCTCTCGAAGTGAAACTCTTGGGCCTAGATTATAAATTGCGCGGACAGCCCTTTTTTGGAGAACAAAGATACTACTCAGATCCGCGGAGCATCCCCACAGTAATATGCCGTATGACATAAGACTATGAAAATAAGCGAAATAAACTATTCTAGCTGTTTCAATATCAGTCAATACTCGAATTTTTTTGACCGCATAAGCCGCTGAGCTAAGTCTGTTTGACAATTTATCAATATGAAGGCCCCATTGGAGTCTAGCATCTATATTGATACCTAAAAATACAGTTGATTCCACAAGGTCTAGAGCCACACCATTCATTTGAACATTGGTTCCCACTTGTCTCACATTAGGTGTGGTAAACTTAATACATTTTGTTTTCTTCTCATTAAGAACTAGATTATTTGTACTGAACCAATGAACAACGTTTGACAGTGCGTTGTTCACATCGTCATAATTAAGGTTTTGTCTTTTGATTTTAAATAGCAAAGATGTATCATCTGCGAACAACACAATGTTTTGACTTTCTCCTATATAGTAGGGTAAGTCATTCATGTAAACAAGAAATAGAAATGGCTCCAGAATGGACCCTTGTGGAACGCCCATTTTGATGACAGAACCAGATGATCGTGCACCATTAACATCGACCCTCTGAATTCTGTTGTTTAGGTAAGAAGTTAAAAGCTCAAGAGCGTTATTCCTGATCCCATAGTGGTATAGTTTTTTGATAAGGGTTTCGTGGTGCACACAATCAAATGCCTTAGACAAATCGCAAAATATACCCATTGCTTCATGCGATTCCTCCCAGGCTGCAAATATATTCTTTAACAATTCTACACCCGCATCAGTAGTAGAGCAATTCTTTGTGAAACCAAATTGATTTTTATGAAAAATACTACATATGTTTATTAAAATGACTTAACATCTGATTGAGTAAAATTTTCTCAAATACTTTACTAAGTGTTGGTAGTATGGAAATAGGGCGAAAATAGTTAACATCTGACATACTACCAGATTTGTGCAAAGGAATTACTCTACTAATTTTCATGAGTTCAGGAAATACACCTCGAGCAACACAACCATTAAACACAAATGCCAGGTGGGGAGCAATAATAGATACTATAAAATTTACAGTCTTTACAGATAAACCCCACAGATCTGCTGTTTTTTTTTATACTAAGGGTTTTAAAAGACTTTAAGATGTCATTCACACTGACATCTGAAAATTTAAAGGAAGTGTTACATTTCACAATACATTGTTTAAGGAGCGATTCAGCTAAAATAGGGGACGACGCTAAATATTTTGTTGTTAGTACAGGCACATTTGTAAAATAGTTTTCAAATACTGTCGCCACTTCTTTATCCGCTTTCACATTTTTATCACCTATCTTTAAGTTGAAATCCCTTTTCCGTACAATGTTCCTACTGGTTTCACTATTTATCACTTTCCATGTCATTTTAATAATATCACTAGATTGTGTAATTTTGCTTCTCAGATAAATAGATTTAGCACAGGAAGTGACTTATCTTAAGTGACTTATCGTCACATATGCATATTGTATTTACTCGAAACATTTCACTGCGAATGGTGAACTTGCCAAGATCGTTCTAAATGTGGCCTTGTCTTCGTTGAAATCAGACGCCTTTTTTTTTTGGGGTGGGCTACGGTCGTCGTCTCGCGTCGGTTCGCGTCGTCGAGGAGACGCTCCTCGCACACGCGCTCCGCCGCCTCCTTCTGCGAGACTACTGCCTCGCAGAAGGCTGCGACCGCGTCCCAGTTCCTGACGCTGTCGAGCATCGCCTTGGCGATGGTCGGCAGCATCAGTTCAGCACCGATGATTGCGACGAGCTCACGGCGCTGCTCTGCCCAAGCGGCACAAGCCTCGAGCGTATGCTGCGCCGTATCCTCGTCGCAGTCGCAGTGGTGGCAGGACGGTGTAGAAATCAGACGCCTGTGATTTGAACCCTCGTGAAATTATAACCATTCTAGGTATAAATGAACACATTTTTTTTTGGATGCTAGTCTTGTACAATATTTGTCCAGCTGGCAATTGATAAAGCGATCCTAAGTGATAAAATCACTTCCATCGTATTTGAGTTTCACTTCATTATCATCAAAATACGACTTATGTTTGGTGCCATGGTTTACTGGTCTAGTATAATGTCCTATTAGGTTTTTACTGTAAAATTGAGGCTCAAGATGAACGTTCCATTTCCTTTAGTGATCTTTAATAATATACTCAGTATAGATAGAGGTGGGAAAGTGATATATAGTTTTCTTTTTCTTTTTTTTCTGTATTGGCAATCAGCTACTAATACGAGCTTGTTGTTGCTAGTGTTGAGTTATTATTTATTTATTTATTTATTTATTAGGTTAACCAACAATTGTTTATACTTATACAATAGAACAGAAATAAATTAAAAAATAAAACAAAAACGAGTATAACAATTAATTATAGGTTAACACCACATGTACATGCGGAGGCTTCACATTGGAAATATAATATTAAAGTGATATTAAAAAAAAAATATATATTGAAGTCCCGTGAAATGAATTAAATTATATTAAATCAGATTAAATTAAACAAATGTGACAATAATTATTAAGAACAACAATTAATTATAGGTTAACACACATGTACATACGGAGTCTACACTTTGAAATTATAACATTAAACTAATATAAAAAAAAAAATAAGAAAACGGATTTTGAGTATACAATAAGGTAAATTAAATTACATCAACTCAAAACACCTCAATTCAAATGCAATGAAATTAAAATAAATGAAATTAAAATAAATCAAAATGATAATCTTACTAAATAAATCAATCGATATTAAAAGATAAAATTAAACGAATATGACGATTATTTAAAAAAAATAGAACCAAGAGTAGTACAACCAGACATGTATACCTATACATATACACACATACACACATGTGTGCGTATATACGCACAGATACACATGCAGACATACATACATACACACACACACATACATATACAGACACACACATACATATACAGACACACATACATATACATACACACACATACATACATATACATATACCCACCATCTTCCTAAGTGGAAGTTGGGTGACTATTGATAATACACTTCGACACTTTACCCAAATCATCATTGTAGATGTCAACTATATCACTGCATCCATTTACAACCTTGCACATTCTACATATCGGCGAATTTGCCCCAAGAACTGTCCTTCGCAGAGGTGGACACAATGGCGTAATAATATTTCTGGGATACCTAGCAGGGGCACGAAACCTCAAAAGGCCTAATAGTTGTGGACAATCAATTTTAGTTTGAATAAGTTTATAGGCAAATATACCGTCCGTCCTAATCCTGCGCAATGATAGAGAATACATATTGAAATACTGCAACCGCGTTTTGTAGCTGAGGAGTTGCTTGGACTTATTTTTTGCAAATGCTAGATGCCATAAGAACCGTTTTTGTATCCTTTCCAGACGCAACATATGTGTCGCATAATGAGGTCTCCACACAACAGTACAATATTCCAACATGCTCCTAACTAGACTATTATACAGCATGATCTTCGTACTACTTTCCCGAAACTGTCTTGTATTCCTCAATATGAACCCCAGCATCCCTGAAGCCTTCCCGACCATGTTATCGATATGCGGAATAAAAGTAACTTTACTGTCAAAAGTAATTCCTAAATCTCGAATAGAGTTAACCTCTTGGACGCTCTGGTTAAGTATGAAATATTGTGACTGTACTATATGATGTTTTCTCGTAAATTTCATGTGATTACATTTTTTAACATTAAGCGTCATTTTAGTATTAGTACACCACTCCACAACTCGGTTTAAGTCTTCTTGTAGTAGCTCACAATCCTTTTGGGATTCTATTATTCTTCCAAATTTCAAATCATCTGCATATAAGAAGAACTCAGAATGAAGAAAGCAATTAGAAAGGTCGTTAATAAACATATTAAATAATAATGGGGCCAAATGGGATCCCTGTGGGGCACCTGAGGTGATACCATAGGTTGACGACCTAAAACCGTTAAGGACCACATAAAACTCACGTTCAGTTAAGTAAGATGAGAGCCATTGTAATAGAGGGCCAGTGATTCCGTAAGCTGACAGTTTGGAGATCAAAATAGAGTAGGACATACTATCAAAGGCCTTGCTAAAATCTGTGTAAATTACATCATATTGTTTATTAACATCTAAGCAGTGTATTATTGATTCCGTGAAAGTTACCAGATTTGTAGCTGTAGACCTTAATGGAACAAAACCGTGTTGACACTCACTGATATACAAGTTGAAATGCCTCTGAATATATGGACATAACATTGACTCGAAGATCTTAGCAAAAGTTGAAAGGATAGATATAGGTCTATAGTTACCGATAATATCTTTTTTATCAGATTTGTATACTGGAACGACTTTGGCACGTTTCCACTCTAAGGGATATACACCCACCATTATATATATATATATATATATATATATATATATATATATATATATATATATATATATATATATATATATTCATATATTATCAGATTCTTCACATCTTTAGTTTCTTCAAATTGGTAATTGTCCATTGATAAGTCAAATCAATACTGTACTGTACTGCTGTACTGTTAATGGTTTAAACCGGGAATTTTGTTGAAAAAGTCTGTAAAGCACTTTTATATTATATTAACTACATCCTATCAGTTTTTTTGTATCTATCTATCTTGCAGCCCGTAGACACCCAGTGTTGGGCATAGGCTTTCTTACGAGAATACCACTCGGAATGGTCTTCCGCTAATTGTATCCAACGGCTGCCTACAACTTTTAAAGTGTCATCATTCTACTTAGCAGGGGGACATCCGCATCACCTTTCCCTATTATTTATATACTATACTATTGTGGCCTGTGGTGTTCTGCCTGAAGTCATAAATGGGTAGATTTGTTCGAAGCACTATCACATTACCGATATTTACTATCGAAATCGATATTTGAATAGTACCAATTAGAGCTTTGCTTAGTGAGCGAGAGTCGGAGCATCCAATATCCTCCCCGTCTCTTCCTGGCTACGTGCTTTGCCGTCGAATACTTCCCCTATTGCAGCGACTTTTCAGTACCCCTGGTATTATTAAAGTCCGTGATCGTCAGTTACCATTTAACTTCGAATCGGCCGCTTACCTGCCTGAAAGCCGCAAGGCTCACAGTCTCTGCCTACCCCTCATGGTAACAAATGTAAGCGTACTTATGCACATACATACTTATATACGTAGGTATGTGCGTTATATATTAAAATGCTAAAATAACTCTAAATCGGTTTCGCTGTAAACTGAACCAAACTTAAGAATACATTGCTATCCAACCATCGTTACCCCATCGAGGTTCTACTATTAGACATAGTTATTTCAACAGGAATGCCAATTATAACGGTATTCTTCGTGTATCTAAAGGTGCCCCTTTACAGTACAGTACACTTTATCAATAGGTTTTTAAAATTTTTGTGTTTGATAATCAATTTATTACAAAAAATGGGGATTTTACACGTATACTAGAAAGGATGGTCGCCCCGGGACAACGGTATCTAAAGGTGCCCCTTTACAGTACAGTACACTTTATCAATAGGTTTTTAAAATTTTTGTGTTTCATAATCAATTTATTACAAAAAATGGGGATTTTACACGTATACTAGAAAGGATGGTCGCCCCGGGTCAACGGTTGGTGCAACTCAACCCAAAACATCGGGAACAGAGATATACCGGGTGTAACAGAGAATGGAGCAACTGGTCAGAAGGGTGGTAGGTAATGATAGTAGGAACACATAACAAAAATTTTAATGGAAAATGTCAAGGTCATTGACTCATCAGCTGTCTGTAAAGGCGATACTTCTCATACTGTAGCAAACATAATTATTGATTTATTTAGGTTCTAATGAATATTTAAGAAAGTATGAGTATGTAGCAGATTATGTATCATTTACTTAGTACATTTCAGTCAGTTTCAAAGGAAAAGCGATGAATATTTTAAATGCCTCTAATTCATTAACGAATCAATTTTTTGTTATGTGTTCCTACCATCATTACCTAGCACCCTTCTGACCAGCTGCTCCATTCTCTGTTACACCAGGTATAATAATTTCTAATATTAAATCGTATTACGTATATCCGTGTGGTGACTGAGTAAGAATACAACTCACCACCCCCTTTCATACCCGTGGGTGAACGTAAGAGACGACTAAGGGATACAAAACGCATATAACATCTATGCGAGACATGGAAACCCCGAAACAAAACCCTATAGGTACCAACACGTCAAACCAGCTTGGTATAGTAGGTCATTATGGAGGAAAGCGCGGAAGGGGCCGCTGTGGTTTTAGTGGGTATGCCGGTCGGGCAGCTGACCGGCGAGTCCCACGCTCCCCCCCGTCTATCACCAGCGGGAGATAGCGCGTAAATGCGTTTCCTCAGCGAAAAAAAAAAAAAAAAGGTAATTATGGAGGAGGCTCGAGCCGAACAGTGGGACATATATGCGCTGAGATGATGATGATGAATCGTATTACAAATATATACATATAAATAAAATAAAATATTTTTTTTTGCGGATTCTAGCGTTTTTGTATTTGATTTTTAATTACTCGACATTTCGAACACTTTTCAGCTATCGTTCTCCCATGAACGTGAACAATTAAATCTAGATATCTAAATATTTGATTTGACCATAAAAAATAGTCAAGGCAAATATCGAGGTTCAATAAATCATACGCTTATATAAATAATTGGACTATAAAAAAATAAAAATCATATTATATAAAACATTTTTGTAGTAGAAAAATAAGTAAAAAATATAATATGTTTTAAAATTACTTATTAATGTTCTTCTAATAAAAAAAATCGTGATGTCTATATAGAACTTGGCATCTATTTAGATCTCAAATCTTTTGTTCATATAGTCGAAAACTACACAATAATTATTATGATAATGAACTTGGCCTCCATTTTCACATTTATGTTTTGATAGGATATCTATTACATAGTTACATTTCAGTGAAATGACGTGGTGCTGTGTGGTAGCGGCTACGAATACTTTTTTTTTTCGTTCACGCTATGGAAATGCATTTACGCACTAGTCCTCGCCGGTGACAGACGAGGGGGTGTGTGGGATTCGCCGGTCAGTTGGTTCGACCGAAATACCCACTAAAACCACAGCGGTCGCTTCTGCGCTTTTACGGGACGCCGGAGAGATCGTCTATTGACATTCTATCCCCGACACCCCAACGCTAGACCATCTGGCCACGTCCAGTTGACAGTCAAGGCGGCGGGAGGAGATGCGCGTAACGGCGCCTCCCCCTTCCTGGCCGCCGCCTACGGAGTGAGTCTGCAGAAGCAAATGCCTCTCGTACCCGCTGATGACCTCCTCACAGAAGGAGGCCATCGACGACCAACACCTGTCACTGTCAAGCATCTTAGATATGATGGTCAACAACGACAGGTCTATTCCTATCACCGCCGACAGGTCGTAGCGCTGAGGCCCCCAGGCAGGACATACTTCTAGGGTGTGACGCGCATCATCAGTTAGCGCATCACACTCATGGCATCCAGGGGCCTCTTCCCGTCCGATCCTGTGCAGTTACTTACCGAAGACCCCGTGTTCGGTAAGTACCTGCGTCATCCTGAAGGACAAGTTGCCGTGCCATCTCTTCATCCAGCGGTGGAGGTGGGTGCAATAGCCCCAACAGTCCTCCGCTGTACCCTAGCCTGGAGCAGCCAAGGTGGATCACCCGCCAGCAATGTGGCTGCGGCCCAGGATACCCAGGGTAGCCTCTTATAGTCCTCACCGCCATGGTTTTTTGTGCTTTACGCAGCAAAGCCTTATTAGGGGTGGTGAGAGACTCCGACCAAATCGGGGCACCGTACAATGCCATGGACCGCAGAATACCCGCATATAGACGCCGGCAGAACGATCCAGAACCACCAGTATTTGGCAGAAGCCTACCCAGCGCCGCGGCTGCTCCGACGAGCCTGGGGACTAACGGGGCAAAATGCGGCCCGAAGCTCCATTTACTATCTAGGTGCAGACCCAGGTACTTCATCCGGGTCTGCACCAGCACAGCAACTCCAGACACCCTGATCTGTGCTCCTCGGGGGAGACCTTGGCACCGGCCCTAGAATAGAAGGCCCACCGTCTTCTTGAGAGAGACTCTAAGACCCAACTTGCCTATCCGGTCCACGACGAGCGCTACACCAACCTCTGCCAGTCGAGCGGCCTCCCGGAAGTCAGCCCTCTCCACCGTGATGAGTGTGTCATCTGCATAACAAATAACTCTCATCCCGGGAAGTGGCTACGAATACTACCAACCCTTATTTTGCTCGTGGATGTCATAAAAGACGACTAAGAGCCTTATAATGACCTGGGCCAACTCTATCTGATGCCGTTTGGTCAACAATTACATTCCCAAGGAGGGTTGATGTCTGGCAGGCGGCTGGTCATAAAACTATGGCCAATAACTTTTATATATATGAAAGAAGAGTGCATATTGTATCGACCCCAAGCAATGAGGATAAGAGTAGGAGAATAATGATATGATTTCAGTGATGTAACGTTTAGTGTGCTTATTGTATCTAAAGGTTCAGTGTTTATTTTACAATTTACAAATTATATACATAAGTCCACCTGCTATGTGACCTACATTGCTTCATCCGACTCGTATTTTAATATATACATTATTACTTACTGATGAATAAGTGATACAATATATTGTTTAATCTTTATATTCCAGCTAATTACAATTTTTTACATTCCAGTCAATTATTAATTGTGTGGTTGCGGCTACGAATACTAGTAACACTTACTTTGCTTGTGGATTTCGTAGAAGACTGTCGACTAAGAGCTTTATATCGACCTGGGTTAACTTAATCTGATGCCTTTGGGTTAACAATTACATTTTCAAGAAGGGATGAGGCTAGGCAGGCTGTCGTGTCAATAACTTTTGTAATATTTAAGATGGAAGAGGAGTATATATTGCGTGGACCCCAAATAATTAGGATAAAAACAGGAGAATGATGATTCCAGCTAATTTTATAAACAAATGAAATATATAATTCTATCTATGATGCAGTCTATATAGTTTCTCTACGAGATCCGAAATTTTAGAAGAATAGATGTAACTATATAACCCGAAGACTGAGTACGCTGAAGTGGCAATGGGCAAATTGCATCCTCATAGCCGTTGGAGAAGAAAGTTCTTCGAAGGATAACTATTTATTTTATCACCCGGTGTAGAAGGACTGCACAGCAGGTGAAATAACGATTTGTTCGAAGCTCAATAGAGCCAGGGGATTCAGGTGGTACAGGACCAGGCTATGTAGCAGTATGTATGTAGTTCTTAGAGTAAGTCCTACGACTAGCAGTGGACGCGAAGAAGTAAATGTATGCAAGCAGTATTTAAAATAGAAAAAGCAGGTCACGCGTAATATTTTTATTTGACAAGATATAATCGCATTGCATTCTGCTACAACTGTCGACTGTCGGGTCGACGGAAGGGTAGCGCCCTGATAATCTGATAGATAAACCTCATCGCGAATTGAGTGGCCCAGAACCTATTCCTTGATTTCAGCAAGCACGTAAAGTTTGCCTGTTAAATTGCTCACAAATACACTAAAAAAAAAATATAAATTTTTATGATGTCATGTCATGTTATTTCCTTCGTGATAAAAAATGAAAAGGAAACTATAATAGGTTTCTTTTTTTGTTTTAGAAAACAGCATGATACGAATAAAATTTATATTTGGCGGTAGGGCAAGTTACTTGGAGCGTCTGCCTAAAGTTATATTTATAATCTACGGAAACAGCATTCTTTATTCTAGACCAAAATCATAAAAATGACTGAGATTTAACATTAAACATTCTAGGTTATTTATAAAAACTTATTTTTTAGACAAAAATGATTATTACATGTGGGACATGAATCTACATCTATTAGAAATCCGTTCCAATCGAAAGTCTACATATTCTTTACTGAATCCTCTTTTTTTGCGGCAGGCTATGGAATGGTCACACCCCGTTAAATCCATCCAGGGCGACAGAAAAAGCGGCGCGTGGCCCCATAGACCCGCTCTACGGATCAGATAGGTATATCTACTCCGTGCGAGTTGGCCATCGGAACCCGGTGTTTATCTTCTGTGGTTTTTAAATCCTCTAACAATAAGTATATAAAATTTTAAATAATGATCAATTGAGGAGTTATAACGTTAAGGCATAAAAAAAAGAAAAAAAACGAACTCACTTTCGCATTTATAATATTAGTTAGGATGACATTTAACGTATCCCCATTCATGAATTGCTTATCTATAAAGCAGTACAAATTTAGTATACGTTACACAACGGACGTCATAATTGCTACCACAGATTACATGATCCGCGTACTTGAACAACGATAACATCTCAATTGCGTCAAATAATGGATTTCCTAGAATTTAGGTTTAAATCTGATCTGGCTATGTTATTTTTTCTTTAAGTTTCATATATATAAAAATTATGGCAGGTCAAAATTGTGACCAATTTTCTCATTCTGTTTATTAATACTATGCTTGAAGTACAAAAATATATTCTTGCATATTTTCCTTCGCTTAAGTTTAATTTAGTTTGGAATAAATGGAAAATTAAACTATTATACGCTAGTCAGATGGTTTTATATCGAGATTTCTTTTTTGAGCTTCTTATTTGCTTGCTTTTTTTTCTTTCTATTTTTTTGGGATGATGTTACTTACTTACGAGTATATACCTTGGTCTTTTTTTACAGTAACCAAGGGCAAAATAAGTGGTAGTAATTGAATTCTTACTCAGTCATCACACGGCAAATTTAAAAAAAAATATTATTTAGACAAAATACAGTAATGGGTG
This sequence comes from Lymantria monacha, assembly GCA_905163515.2. NCBI lineage: Eukaryota > Metazoa > Arthropoda > Insecta > Lepidoptera > Erebidae > Lymantria > Lymantria monacha. Next base: position 5,955,266 of record LR991084.1, read on the forward strand.
ATGAAACTCTTACCTAAAAACATATACCTAGCAGTCAGTCAAACTATATAAGTAAACTGTATTTTCTAATAATTGGTAAAATGTTATAATTACACTAGAATATGCTTAATGTTTTTATACAATAAGTAAGTTTGAAGAGCGAAAGAGCGTGTATGAAGAGAATTATGAATGTTGAGGAAGCGAGTGAAGTATGCAAGGATAGAGTTCTCTTGGACTCAGTTCTCTCTGCCTACCCTGCAAGGGATATGGCGTGATGATATGTATGTATGTATGTAAGTTTTTGAAGTTATACTTCCAACACCATTTGGTGACAGCTACGAATACCACCAGCCCTTACACTACTAGTGGGAGCGTACTAGACTACTACTAACTTTATCTGATGCCATCTGGTCAACAATTACATTCCCAAGGAAAGTGGACGTTAGACAGGCAGCCCGGTCATATTTTTTTGCAATAAGTAGGTACTTTTCATATTCCTTCGAACTAAGTAATAGCGATAGAGACAAAATTATGATGATGATAAGATGTAACTTTCCCCTCAAAGTTCATTACATATTTTTTTTCAAAGATTTTCCTTGTGGTGACGGAGTAAGGATACAATTCATCACCTCCTGACGTGGGTGATGAGATGACTAAGGGATATAATATGCATATTACATATATGCAAGAGAAGGAAAACTCGTAATAAAACCTTATACCTACCTGACAGACAAGCATAGTATAGTAGGTTAATATCGCTCCTTTTTTGGAGGGGGCTCGAGCCCAGCAGTGGGTCGTATATAAGCTGAGATGCGAGATGTGAAGAATATAAAAAGAAGAAGAATTAATAAATCAGGTATTTATATAGTGTAAGTCCAGTATGTTTATAAGTAAGATAATTTATACATAATTAATTTGTATACCTACTAAAATATTTAGAATTCTTGTGATTTTATAAGCGAAATTTACATTTATTGTTTAACACAAAAAAATCGTTGTAAAATAGATATTATTAAACAAATATTTTATTTTATAACGATTTTTTATTTTTAAAACAGTTGGTTTTAAAGTCATCACAATCGTTAATCTTTGAAAGGAGAATTAACACAACCATTCATATTTTATTGAACATTAATAAAATTGTCAACAAAAACTTGTTTTCAATTTCATGTTTTTGACAAATTCGTTGATCATTAATATTATCTAGGCAAATTATCATTTAGTCAGTGTACCAGACGGCTGTATTGCCTTTGTTATAGCTGTGTTGCCTTTGTTTAATAGAACAATTATGACTACTGGCCTGTTTCCAATTATTTTTCGTCTTTCACATAAATAAGAAACATCTAAAGTAATTAATGATTTGTCTAATTTTGCATACATGTATTAACGTTATAAGCATACCAGAATAATACTATTGCATATTAATCAGATGATTTCTGAGCCTAATTTTACGAACGTTCAAGCAAGGCGGTCACAGATTGATTTTTTAAATTGTCAATATTATATGGCATTATTTTTTGATACTGCTTGGTAAGAATTTTCGTTCAGTATATGCTAGTATGATTTGGTGTCAAGTTTGTTTAATAGTGCAGTGAAAGCATCCGGAAATCTACTATTACTATCACATTACCATAAGAAATTATCCTACTTATATGGTTTATGGATTGAATTGACTTGATACTGCACTTTATAGACGCGTGTTAAGCGATCCTATACTGTACTGCTCCATTCGTGTTTACCAAGCGAGCAGCTGTCCCTTTCTATAGTTATCAGTGCCACGTGCAATTTAGCCTATCCATTGTTTCAAAAGTTTAAAGCTTTAGTTTTTCTGGGCAGACCATGGTCAGTCCTCACCTTACCTAATAGTCTAAGCTAGACAGCTTTATAAGCCATAAGCCATTTTATTAAGTGAACCACTGTAGCCGAATCCTTGCTTTTGGTGAATATAGAAATTCTTCGATATATGATTATTACATCTGTTTATTTTATATAGATCTTCGGGTTTTAGATCCGTCCATGGTGCTACGATTTTCATCTTCGCTATGAAGTTGATATTTAAAGATTAAACTTTTATGCCAATTGACTTTGTTGGCATAGATTACGTTTGCCAATACTGCAAAATATAAAGAAAAAAAGTTGTCCTAAATTACTGTTGATGAGAACAGGATCTTACATATTCTTTGCCAGTAACTATATAAACTAATTGGCTAGGTGAACCATTGGATTTTTATAAAAAAAATCTTAGCTGGGTGTTTTTCTCTGAAGCCTTTTATTCGTCCTATTGTGGAACACGAGTTTTCTTCGCTATAGAAAGAGATTGGTTCGGCTATTTGAATATTGGTTGGGTTGATTTCATTGTTTGGATTATTTCACTTCTTTTCTCTGACTTTAATGATTTATTCCTTTTTTTTGCGTCGAGCAATGGTGCGGTAGACGGCGCGTGACCCCATAACCCGCCCATCAGCCTCTCAACGCCGTGTGAGCGAACCACCGTTTTCTGAGCCTTGTTTTTGATGGTGATTAATGGTTTTATTGTCAATGCTTTTTGCTTATCACTGTGTGTGTGTGTTCTCGTATTCTCTTATAAAACACAAAGGTAAATAATATTCAAAGGTAAAGGTAAATAATATTATAAATAGTATTCTTAGCGCAACATCATGATGTTTTATTTAGCTAAATACAAATCTAAAAATGAACCAATTAAGACAATCACCTTGAACATCTGGCTAAACACTGTTACGTAAAATGATTTTGTATATTATGTTTTTTATGAAAATAAAACCTGCACTTCACCGGGGTTTTTTTTATATATATTTTCTACAACTACGCAAAAAAAAACGAGGTGAACAAACTTTCTGTGAATGAATTTGGTTTTAATTTTATTTTATTCATCTACATTCACAGAAATATTTGCTCACAATGGAACAGTATTTTGTTGCAATAGAGCAATTATAGTAGAAATTTATTGGTAGCATTTGGTTTGAGCGAAAAATACTTAGAACTGTAATAAAAAGTACAAATTATTTATTATTCAATCCTATCATCATCACATTATTATCACTCAGCTTATAATATGTCCCACTGTTGGGCTGGAGCCTCCTCCGTAATGGGAGGGAAATTGACCTACTATACCACGCTGGTCAGATGTGTGTCTGGTGTGATGTGTGTGGTATAGGGTTTTGTTACCAGTTTTTCTTCTCTTGTATATATGTTATATGCCTTTTGTATCTCTTAGTTGTCTCTTACGATCACTCACGGGTAAGATAGGGGGTGGTGATTTGTATTCTTACTCCGTCACCACACGGATAGTTTCAATCCTATGGATGAAGAATATTGAAATATGGCAACATTTGATCTATTCCTCGAACCTTGTTTTCCTTTTCAGTTGCATTAGATTAACATGTTAAAAGATTTCAGTTTATAAGATAACCATTTTATATTGGATTTTTAGCTTTTAGTAGCCGAATACTACCAACCTTTACTCGTGACTTTACTCGTGGATGTCGTAAAAGACGACTAAGAGCTTTATAGTCGTCGTATCCGAAGCCGCGGATGACTGGACCAGTGAATAGTCCATCACCCGCAGAGGAGCTGACCGTGTGATGGCAACACCTCGGCAGCAAGGCGGAGCATCGGCTGGAGATGACAGACGAGACAAAGATTGGGTACCAATGGTTGGCCCAAGGGCAATGGGAATGGTATATAGTGGATTATGAGGCCGTGCGCTGCCTTTTCCTCATTCCAAACGGAAAGTACGGTGTGTCCAGACCTGCCAAACCTGCTAACCTGCCAAAAAAGGTATTCAGTCTTTAACTTGTCTTTCTCTGACGCAACTTTCAAATTTTCTATTATACTTACTCTATGTTTTCCTAAAAATCAAAAACATAATTCTCTGTAAAATCTAAAGTATATAATATTTTTTTTATAAATAAGTAAATCTTTCCTTGAAGTGATAGAATGAGAATACAATTTACCATCCCCTATCTTGCCCGTGGAAGTCGTAAAAGACTATTACATATATACATACATACATATCATCACGCCATGTCCTTTGCGGGGTAGGCAGAGAGAACAGAGTGCCAGAGAACTCTATCCTTGCATACTTCACTCGCTTCCTCAACATTAATAATTCTCTTCATACACGCTCGCCGGTTTCGGAGACTCTTGACTCCACCTTCCTTCAGTACATGACCGATCTGGTCTAGATAGGTTAGTCTCGGTCTCCCCCGGTACCTACATCCTCCCACTTTCGCATATATATCATTGTATATAAAATACTATTAATGGGATATAATACGCATAGCTATAGTCAAGAGAAGGAAAATTCAAATTAAAATCCTATACCAACCTTATAACGACCTGGGCCAACTCCATCTGATGCCGTTTCGTCAACAATTACATTCCCAAAGAGGGTTGACGTCTGGCACGCGGCCGGTCATAAAACTATTGCCAATAACTTTTACAATATGTACTATGAAAGAAGAGTACATATTGTATCGACCCCAAGCAATTGGGATAACAGTAGGAGAATGATCACCAACCTAAAAGGTATTAAGTAATTTTTCCTTTTATCGTGTAAGAGGCGGGAACCCAATAACGGGACGTCTCTCAGCTGAGATAATTACGATAACAATGCATTTGTATGATATAAAACAATTTTATAGACATCTCATCTATAAAAAGTACATTTTATTTAGGAAAATGCATTTTAACACGGGGTAAAACATTTTTTTAATAAGATCGACGTTAACGCGAGTAAAGCCGCCATCACAGCTAGTTGATTATAAAATGTTTAATAGCAAAAGAACTACTGAAGTGGAAAATAAACTTCTGTAATAAGCGTAATATTAGAAATATTAAGTACATGATTAGTATTATAGTTTATTATTATAGTTTCTCTAAAATATTTAAAAGCTCGGTACGGGTATAGCAAAATTAAAATTATAGGGCGATTAAGTCTATTTGTATGGTAGCGGCTACGAATACTACCAACCCTTACTTTGTTCGTGGATGTCGTAAAAGACGACTAAGAGCCTTATCACGACCTGGGCTAACTCCATCTGACGCCGTTTGGTCAACAATTACATTCCCAAGAAGGGTTGACGTTTGGCAAGCGGCCGGTCATACAACTATTGCCAATAATTTTCACAATATGTACTATGAAAGAGGAGTCCATGTTGTATCGACCCCAAGAAATTGGGACAAGAGGAGGAGAATGATGATGATTTCATTTAGAAAAATACATTTTAACACGGGATAAAACATTTTTTTAATAAGATCGACGTTAATGCGAGTAAAGCCGCGATCATAGCTAGTTGTTTATAAAATGTTTAATAGCAAAAGAACTACTGAAGTGGAAAAGAAACTTCTGTAATAAGCGTAATATTAGAAATTACATGATTAGTTATTATAGTTTCTCTAAAGTATTCAAAAGCTCGGTACGGGTACAGCAAAATTAAAATTAAAGGGCGATTACGTCTATATGTTATAGTTTTCCGTGTAGTGACGGAGTAAGAATTCATCACCGTCTATCTTACCCATGGGTGATCGTAAGAGACGATTAAGAGATATAAAACGCATATAACATATAGATGTTAGACGAACGCATATAACATTTAGATGCATAGGCAAGAGATGGAAAACTCGTAACAAAACCCAACTCTGACCAGCATTGTACGAGTATAGTAGGTTTATATGTGACTTAGTTGATAGCTGCAAATGGCTATGATAACTTTACTCGGACTGTGGGTGAGCGCTGAGGGCTCTCAAACCGATAGTGCAGTAGGTCAATTTCCCTCCCATTATAGAGGAAGCTCGAGCCCAACAGTGGGACATATATGAGCTAAGACAATGACACAAGGAAATTTTATTTAATAATATATATAATATCATCAACATTTTTTTTTATTGCTTATGGTGGCAAACGAGCAAGCAGCACACCTGATGGTAAGTGTCACTGCCGCCCATGGACCTTTACAATACCAAGGGTATAGCTTAGGCCGTTGCCTACCAATAAAATCCCCAAACCCACCCAGTTGTGCTTCCAGCTCTCTCGCTCACCGAACGAAGCGCAATAGCACATTGCCATTACTCAGACGTCGATCTTCTGCGAGAGTGTGGTAATACCCCGGACGAACCAGCCCGCGGCTGTAGACAGAAAACTGTCAACAGCGTGGTCCTACCACTATATAACATTAAACATATAAAACACTATATATAATATTAAAAATTATTCATCATCATCACAGCCCATATATGTCCCACTGCTGGGCTCGAGCCTCCTCCGTAATGGGAGGGAAATTAACTTACTATACCGCGCTGGTCAGACGTGTTGTTATACGGTTTTGTTTCAAGTTTTCCTTCTCTTGCATAGATGCCTGCGTTTTATATCCCTTAATCGTCTCGTACGATCACCCACAGGTAAGATAGAAGGTGGTGAATTCTATTCTTACTCCGTCACCACACGGATAGTTAAAAAAAATAAAAATTATTACGTAAGTCTTTAATCAATCCGTTACTCATTATGTTTACCAAAACGGTTGAGAACACTTTGTATAACGTATGTGCGTATGTAGTAGTTGATTCCCAATTCCCTTTAAAATTAGGACGACGGTAAAGGGATCGTTGCTATAGGAACGCCAGACTTGCCTGATCTCAATTTAACACGATGTTATCGATTATACGTACCGAAATGTTCTAATTGTGAATCAAAATAGGCTTTTGCTAACTATTATTTAGCTGTTTTTGAATTATATTTGAATATATTGTTTAATAAGTTGTTGTGTTGTTTATTTCTATAAACAACGGCTATGTTTTTGATATGGCTATAAAAAAAGGATTTTTTGAAAGACAGATATATGAACATTATATTGGTTATTTCATTATCATTCTCCTACACTTATCCCAATTACTTGGGGTCGATAGAGTATGTACTCTTCTTTCATAGTACATATTGTAAAAGTTATTGGCAATAGTTTTATGACCGTCCGCCTGCCAGACGTTAACCCACCTTGGGAATGTAATTATTGACCAAATGGCATCAGATGGAGTTGGCCCAGGTCGTTATAAAGCTCTTAGTCGTCTTTTACGACATCCACGAGCTAATTAAGGGTTGGTAGTATTCGTAGCCGCTACCAAACAGCATATTATTAATAATAAATGATCAATATAATTTTATATTATATTGATCATTTATTATTAGGTTTAATATAGGACTATTATTATGATAAGGCAATTTAATAATGGCAGAAATGCATTATTATATTAAAATGGAGGAAAGGAAAGAAGACCCATCACTTTCCCAAGGTTAATAAATATACCACACATCTTAAAAAAGGAAGGAATATGGGATAAGACAAAAAGGCGTCCTAAGGATCCTGAGCATGCCTCTTTTGTCTTTGTTCGTTTAGAGGCGAAACAAGTGTCGAATTAGAATTTCTGCGCAAAATTACAAGTTGTAGTTTTAGAGGAATAAAATTTCCTAATATCCGATTCCACATTGATTCTGTTCCATATTACTTCCTTTCTTGCGGTATGTACTATATTGATTAAACGTGAGAAAGTCATGAGACTGCCTTCATTTCTTTAATTTAAAAATAAGTTATCAATTTATACATACAATTAAAAATAATAAATTACTAAATGTCTAAAACGTTATATCGTCGGCGATAGTGCACATCCGCGTATCTACTTATAAAGTCCGCGCATCTGTACTAAGAGCAATTTTACAGGAGCAAGTTTACACTTAATATTTTTTCTATTTAAATACATTTGGAATTCATTTTTACATCGAGAGTAATAAATAACACACGTAATCTATGTATTGATAGCAATAGAAATCTATTAAAGTTACTAATGCAGTCTTTCTCATGCATTGAATGCAAAATTTTAAATTGACTACCTATGTCAGATAAGCGGCATTATACGATGCTAGTTAAGCGGAATTGCACTATCCCCGATGATATATAGAAAATAAAGCCCAGATCGGAGAACGGCTTCCGATTACATTTCTGTAATGCTTTTGCCTTGTGATAATATACACCATAACTTATTTCCATCTCGTATATGTGTTGTACAATGAATCTTTTTCTGAAGATGAACCACTTGCAGTGAGATAAGTTTTGTTATTTTTTTTATGGAGCACTTTTGTTCTGCCTAATGCGTCATCATTTCAGGTCATATAATATATGTCTCCTCCATAACGGGAGGGAATTGACCTACCATAGCACGCTCGTCAGACGTGTTGGTATAGGGTTTATTATCGAGATTTCCTTCTCTTGCATAGATACTCGTATTATATGTATTTTATATCCCTTAGTAGTCTCTTACGATCACCCTCGGGAAAGATAGGGGGTGGTGAATTGTAATCGTAATATACTAGGTTTTTTATAAAAACTTATTTTAGAAGCAAAAAAATATTACCACTTGACGAAGACGAAGATGAGAATAACAAATTGATAGCAATTACAAGCAATGCAATAAATTTAACTCATAAAGTGATAATATATGGTATGAATATCAATCACAAACATTTTTTTCTAGTGGCTATCATAAAAATAACTAAAGGATGTAAGCAATTAAACAAGAAAATTTAGCCTACTAAAGTCCTTTAAAAACACATCTAACCAGCACGGTATAAAACGGGTTGAGAGCCCTCAGCGCTCACCCACAGTCCGGGTAAAGTTGTCATAGCCATCTGAGGCTAACAACTAAGATACACAAAAAAAAAAAAAAAAAAAAAAAAAACACGGTATAAAGATCAATTTCTCTCCATTGTGGAGTGTTTCTGTGAGTGGGATGTATTCGAGCTGTGTAAATGAACATTAGTCATCATAACCCAAAAGCCTTGAGTTAGTAAGTAAAGTTTTAATTTGTATTTAACCTATACAGAACTTCTCAAATTTATGTCACAGCTAGTTAAGAATCTCCTTCGTACCTCCTTTAGGTTTACCTCCTCTTGAACTAATGTTTTCTGCTTACAGATAGAATATTCTTAATAATAGCAGGAAAATTGCCCTACTATACCACGCTGGTCAGGCGGTTTGGCATAGGGTTTTTTTCGAATTTTCCTTCTCTTGCATATATTTTGTTAGCATATTGTATCCCTTTGCCATGTTTTACGACATCCACGGGAGTGAAAGGGTGTGGCGAACTGTATTCTTACTTCGTAACCACACGGAAAGCCCTAAATTAAGCCGTAATGTAATATATATATACATATTATATAATTTGGTATCTCACTATATCTTTAAACGAGCAATTCTTGTATATATATATATATATATATATATATATATATATATATATATATATATATATATATATATATATATATATATATATATATGTAATCTGAATCTCGGAAACGGCTCCAACGATTTTCTTGAAATTTAGCATACGAGGGGTTCCGGGGGTGATTAATCGATCTAGCTAGGTTTCATTTAAAGAAAATATTGTTTTGTCAGTATTTTTCGGCAATAAAAATATAATTTTTCGTTGTATTAGAACTATTAGAATATGAAAGTTTTCAAATTTTGACGCTGTCATTAAGAATAGACATTTAGCTCAGTTGGTTCAATCGTGTAGTCTTAACCAAACAAACCGGAGCTCGGTTCGGATCCTTACTTTCTCTTATTTACTTTTTGGCTTTTTTTATTATTTTATTAATTATTATTATTTGCCCGCATTTTTGTCTGCGTAGAAATCGAAAATGGTTCTAATAGGATTTTTGTTTGTATTTTACATTATTAATTTTATTGTTATTTATAAATAATTATGTATAAATGTTTGCATACATACTTATATAGTAGGTAAACCAAATAATTATGCAAGAGAAGAAAGCTCGAAACAAAACCCTATAACAACACCTCTGGCTAGCGCGGTATAGCAATTTAACTTTCCTCCTATTATGAAGGAGGCCCGAGCCCAACAGTGGGACGTATATGGACTGCCATGATGATCATGATGATGATAATGATAACAATCTTTGTTATAGTGTAGGGTAGGTTCGATAAACATAAAAATCAAATCAATCATTCCGACCGAGGCGACGGAAGGATAGTGTGCGGCTCCATAACCCACCGTCTTTTCCATCGAAATTAGGCCGACCACTGGTACCGCTTCTTTAACATCCACCCGCGATACTACACCTATTACAGTATTTCTTTGTAAACAATATCTTTTGATTTTCTTTCGGAAGCTAGAATAACCAGGCTACTCTGTGAGCTTACTCTGAAGCATGTCACATACAACTGCCCATGGGAGAAGCAGCTTTCTCTCAAGTCTTCTCCCGCTACCTTAAGAATTTGACCTCGAGCTTTGGCTATGGTTATTGCAGAGCAGATTTTAATGGCAAACTGCACTCTCTGAAATTCGAAGGAGTAATTTGTTGGTATTATAAAATTATTAAACCTAGGAATAAATACAGACTCTGTTCGAGAACAACCGGTCAGTATAGGTGACCTGATTACATTGCAATGCAATGTTTTTTCTTGCAAACTGGTGGCATTGTATAAGTTTGGCGCGCCAGCTCTCAATTTTAAGATGTGAGTTGGGAGACCAGGCAGCTTTCAGAGTATTCAGGAACTCGACCGGTTGTCGGACTCGGGGTTTATCACTTATTCGAAGAATTTATTTTAATATTCGACACCTTCGAGTGATTTAAAATATTTGCAAGTAAAGGGTAAAAAAATCGAAACAACCGTAATAGCGCACATAGGTAAGTTATGGGGTCTTGCGACCAATCTGATTAGCATTAACATCCTGTCTCCCTATCCTATCTTACTGATTGTTTCCTAATATAACTCAACTTTTACGTCTCGATTTTTACAAATATGTTGATTAAATGCTGGCCAAACAGCGAACTGCACTATAGCAAATGACTCTCTCTCTCTTTCCTAATCATTATTCGGTAAAAATACCCTCGCCAGAGAAAAATTAAAACTTCTTATGAGCGATAGATTTCAGTTATTCGGTGCAATGTGTTATCATGGTTCTTAATTAGGTACAATAATTGAGAATTTCAAACTCTAAGTTCCTATGACGCCGTGTGTTAAAAGTGTACGACCTCTTTATAGCTTAGAAGCTTTCAAATGCCGTATTAATACAGTATTGTGACTTTTGAGACATTGCAATTTTGCTCCTACTCTTATCCCAATTAGTTGGGGTCAATACAATATGCAGTCTTCTTTCATAGTACATATGGTAAAAGTTATTGACAATAGTTTTATGACCGGCCGCCTGCCAGACTTCAACCTTCCTTCGGAATGTAATTGTTGACCAAACGGCATCAGATGGAGTTTGCCCAAGTCAAAGTTACAAGGCTCTTAGTCGTCTTTTACGACATCCACGAGCAAAGTAAGAGTTGGTAGTATTCGTAGCCGCCGCGCTACCACAGAGCTGTGCGGCATACAAATAGCATGGGCATATCTCTAATGTGTATGTATATCCGCGGGCCGGACCGTCCGGGATAGTACCACTGGACTTACACTCTCGCAGAAAATCGACATCTGAGTAATGGCAATGTGCTATTGCGCTTCGTTCGGTGAGCGAGAGAGCCGGCAACCCAACTGGGTGTTTAGGGGTTGTAATGGTGGGCAGCGGCCTAGCTATACCCTTAGTAAAGCAAAAGTCCATGGGCAGCAGTGACACTTACCATCAGGGGTGCTGCTTGCTCATTTGCCACCATAAGCAATAAAAAAAATCTGTCAACAGTTTATACAAATAAAAGCAAAGACACAAAATTACTAAATATACATAGTTTTGTTTCTATATTATTTAAAAATGCACGTAATATGAAGTGTACGCTTGGATGACTCAAAATCTCAGTTCTTGAAATAGCCAAACAATAGTTTAAAAATAGCTAGAAGGTTTAAATTGAATCTAATTTATTCTAATTATTTACTGGAGCTATGTCTAACTATGTCCAGCCATAAATCAGCTTGTCGACGTTCATAGTTAAACGTGGATCTCCCTACGAGAGGGCAAGAAACCATATTTGTCACTCTTATCAGGCGGGTTAGTGATTGTAATTGGTATTACAATTTTACTAGCAAAGTATTGCTGTCCATATATAGTTCACTTAGGCGATTTTTTTTTTTAAGATTCTCATGGAAAACTAATCTGTAGTTATCACCATACTGCTCTTGTCCCAAGTACTTGGGGTGTTTATTTATTACGTAATAACAGTACTAGTAGTAACAAGGGAAGGAAAACTCGAAACAAACCCCTATACCAACACGTCTGACCAGCGTGGTATAGTAGGTTAATTTCCCTCCCATTACGGAGGAGGCCCGAGCCCATCAGTGGGACATATATGGACTGTGATGAACAGTACTAACGTTAAATAATCTGGGTTTTAAATTCTTGCAAAATTTTAATTTTTATATAATTCTAGTGTATGAGAACCTTTATAATCAGATATGGTTTAGGTGTCATGTTTGTCGGCATTCGTCATTAGAGCTCTTATATATAAACTAGTGTAATTATTTCTGATATGTTAATTATTGTATTCTTTAATGTTTCGGCGAGTTTTAGGCGAGTACATATTTCAAATTAAACTATTTTTACGGATTCTATCGCGTTTGTACTTGATTTTTAATGTCCTGATATATCGAATATTTTACAGCGATCATGGAAGGACTGAGGTGTCTCACGTCCAACAAGACAATTTTATTACTTTATTGTAAAGATTTATATCTACCCGCCACGGTATTAATAATTAAATTTTAACCCACATTTGTTGATAAAAATTCATTGCGAGTACAAAAAAGAATACTGATCATTGATTTCATTGATTGATCTGGGTGTAATTTATGTCCGCTAATTATGTCTTTAAAATTATCCCCGGTACAAGGAAAATTAAATTTAACCTGAAAGTATTTATTAAAAAATATTTATTGGAAAGGAAGGAAATTGAAAATATTTATTGCTTTTTAAAAATGCTTAATAATATTCGATGCCTTTTTTTCGAATTAAATATAATATTTAATTATATTGGGTTTGAATATCACCGTTTTATTCCGTATAGAGACGAAGTAAGCATATAATTTGGGGTACGATGTCAGAAACCTCCGCGTTGTGTACCCTGGGTGCGGGCGGCAGTCCCTCAGATCATTCTGATGGATTGTCTCCCGTAGCGAATATCTAGCGCTAGGGGGTCCCCGTGGGACCTAGAGGCGGAGATGCTCTCCGACCTCTACCGGCGGGTTACCTCAATGCGCAAAGAGGGTGGCTCCCCATCGTTCAACGAGATAGCCACCTGGCGCGAGGACGCCCGCCGAGAATTCATCGCCCGTTGGGCTACGCGGCTGGAGAGGCCTAGACACGGTGTTGTTACCGTCGAGGCCCTCCAGCCCTTACTGATGGAGTGGATGGAGCAGCGGTGAGGGCGACGCCTCGACGGCGAAAGCTGTCGGGGCGTCGACGAGAGAGGAACCCGAGAGGGTATATCGCCGGGCGGACCACCGAAGACAAAGATCGGGTACCGGTGGTCCGCTCGCACGGCGAAGAGAGGTGTTTGCAGGGTGGGTCCATGGGGTTGCGCGCCGCCTCTTCTGTCGCCCCGAGCCGATTTGCCGGGGCGCGACCACATCCATGGTCCCACCTTGCGAAAAAAAAAAAAATAAGCAAAAGGGGGTCCCCTTGTTTGGGAAGCCCTTTTTCGCTACTAGCCCTCTACTCGTAGAGGGTGACCAGACGCGAATCTTCGACGGGCTCAGTCACTCATTCATTTGAGGGCTGGGCAGGCATATGCCACCGTCGACATATCGTAAACCTGATTCTTTGCTTGTCTTAATTTCAGGAGCGAGGGTCTTGGCTGAACCGCCCGGACCGCGAGGAAGACAACCTCTATAAAGAATTCGAATCGACATTCGAATTCGGAAATCACCCAGAATCTTAAGTTCTGGCGTGCGGAGAGAAGATGCATGGCAGATGGGTTGTTCTGTCGTTAGCACGCTCCAGCCAGGGTACCGGCTGCCCTCCTGGTTGGTAAATGTAGGCTTGCCCGAGTACAGGAATCTCTGCTCGGGTCGACGTTGTGTATCTTCCTTACTCGTGGGAATCTCATGGATACCAATTAAAAAAAACCTTTTAACACCGACGGGAATCTGTGTGATTCTCACACCACGGCCTTGTCAAGCCAAAGAAAAACTGACAACGACGCCTCGTCTTCAGGACTTGAGGCGTCCGCCGAGGGCCCGGCACAAATAGTGGAGGCCCAAAAAGTGAAGCGGCAGTTGCCCAGGAAAAGCAGGGGGAAGGCTTCCAGCTACAAGAGGCGGATGGAAGAGCGGCGTACGCGCAGAGAGGCTGCCGCTGCTGAAAACGAGGACGGTGGCAGAATTGCTGCAGAGCCGTCTACGGACGAGGGCGACAGTGACGTCGCAGAGCCGTCTGGAGACGAGGGCAGCGGATCTGCCGCTAAGATGAACGAGGGTGGTGTATCCGCAGGGCCGTCCAAGGAAGATAGCGGGCTGGATGCTAAAGCCTCCGCCAGGCCATCGCCGCGTCCTGCGGCATCGGCCCTGGCGGCGGCTGTGACGACTAGGGCGGAGGCCCGCCCCTTTTTTTTTTTCCTGCAGGGTGGACCATGGATGTGGTCGCGCCCCGACAAATCGATCCGGGGCGACAAAAGAGGCGGCGCGCAACCCCATGGACCCACCCTCCACCGCCCCGGCCATGACAGCGACGAGGTCACAGCGCTGCCCGTCCCAGGAGGAGGCCCTCCCCTCGAAGGTGCGGAAGCGCCCCCTGAGCAAGGAAGACAGCTCGGGCGCCGACTCCAAGGGGAGCGTGACCATCATGGCTCCACCGAAGGTGCCGGCTTCTCACAGAGGGCAAGGGGCCGCAGTAGCAGGAGGAAGGTCGACGACTCCTCGGCGTGAGGGCCTGGCCTGCGGGACCTGAACCGCCAGTTGGGGGCCGAGCTGGCGGCGGTGCGTCAGGTAAACCGCTTGTTGGCCAAAGACATGGCCGACCTGCGGGCCCAAATGGCGCAGTTCCTGCCGCCTGCGCCAAAGCCGTCGACCAGGGCGCGCTCAGCTGCTGTTGCGGCGAAACCCGTCCCCGTGGCGAGGAAGACGCCTCCCGCTGCGGAGGGCACGCCGCCTGCTGAAGCCGTCACGGCCACCGAGCCGAGGTAGAGGCTCAACCGGAGGCGCCGACACCGCTGCCGACCCTGCTGCCTGTGGTGGAGGGATTGCCGGACGAGTCCCTGCGCGCCATAATCGACGCAGTGGGCAAAATCGTCGATGCGCGCTTTCGTAGTTCTGGAGGCAAGGCTGCCCCCAGAACCACGTGTCCGGCCGCCTCTTGCCGCAGATAAGCGGCCACATACGGCACCAGCCCCCGCCCCGCTGCCTTGTCAGGTGTGTCAAAGGCCCCGGCCCCGCTCCGAAGGGATCTGCCCTGAGGAGGAAGACGGCGCCGGCTCCTGCCGGACCACAGACGTCGCCTGCAATGACACCGCCGGCGACGACTAGCAAGGCTGCGACTAGGCCTTCCGTGTCTGGCACGACTGCCGCACCCGAACAGGGTTGGCAGGTAGCCGAGCGCAACGGAGGAGTCGCGGCCAAAGAAGGAGAGCGGAGGCCAAGCGCGCCGCTGAGGTCTCCGCTCCCAAAGCAGGAGCTGGCCACAAGAAGAAGAGGCCACGCAAGGGGCTCAAGCCGCCGAAGACAGCCGCAGTGGTGATCACTGTGCTGCTTGAGGCGGCCGAGAAGGGCCTCAGCTACGAGGCCGTCTTGAGGAAGACCCCAGCGGGAGCTAGACGTCTTCGATATTGGAGGCGTCAAAACCAGGACCCGCAAGGCCCGGACAGAGGCTCGAATCCTCGAATTCCCTGGGGCCGAAGGCGCCAAGACGGCCGACAGCGTAGCGAAGAAGCTGCGAGGTTTATTCGCTGAGGAGGGTTGCATCAAGATCGCCAGGCTCGTCAAGTGCGCCGAAATGCGCATCGCGGGTCTGGACGACTCTGTGACGGTGGAAGACATCCGAGAGGCCATTGAAACCATGGCCATGACCTGGGTGTCCCATGGACACCGTCCGGGTTAACGCCATTCGTCCCGGTCCGGGCGGCGTAGGTGCTGCCTGGGCGCAATGTCCGGTGGAGTCGGTCAGGCAACTGGCCGGCTCAGGCAGGCTCCTCGTGGGCTGGAGCTGGGTGCGGGTAACTGTGCTTGAGCACCGGCCTGCGAGGTGCTTCAAGTGCATGGCGGTCGGGCACACCCGGCCAACATGCACCAATTGCTTCGACTGCGGCGGATTGTGTTTCCGCTGCGGTCAGACCGGGCATGTGGCGGCATCTTGCGCCGCCCCACCCCACTGCCCCGCGTGTGCGGCGGGCAATAAACCCGCCAAGCACCACATGGGCTCTGGGGCGTGCAGACCTCCAGCTTCGGCCCCAAAGGGGCGGGGCGGCCTTTCGATCACGGCCGCTCCCGCTCCTGGCGCGGTCCGATCGCCCGCTGGCGAGGGGGAGGTGATGGATACGGCCCATTAATGGCTGCAGAATCCATTCACCTCCTGCAGGCCAACACCAACCGCTCCACTGGTGCGCAGGATGTCCTCCTGCAATCCATGGCGGAGTGGTCGATTGGTGCAGCCGCAGTCGCGGATCCGTACGGTGTGCCTGATCGCCCCAATTGGGTGGTCAGCCGGGACGGAACTGCGGCAATCGTCTTCTCCACGCAGCGGCACTTCCCGTCCTTGTCCCTTTTGGATAGGGGCGAGGAATTTATCGCGGCGGAGTTTCACGCTCTACAGCGTCTACCTCTTCCCTACTAGGAGAGTGACGAACCCTCACGGGCGAGTGGTCGTTGAGTGGGCGGCGTCACTGGGCCTCTGTATTCTTAACAGGGGCTCGGTGCACACGTGTGTGCGGCAGCAGGGCAGGTCGATAGTGGACTTGTCGTTCGCTAGCCCTGCTCTCGCATCACGGGTGAGGAACTGGAGTGTCCTACGAGGCGTACCGCAGTGCGCGGACTACCTTTCGGCTGGCCATCCGAGGGTGCGAGTTAGCAGGAGATGCTGGACGGTCTCGACCGTGACCCCTGGGGTCGCCCGTATCCTGCGTCGCTGAACAAGCTTCGCACGCAGACCCCCCCCCCGCATCACCGAGACCCTCTAGCCCGACTTCCTCTGTAGGGTGGTCGAGGAGTTGTTTTCGCGGCAGTCGGAGCACACGCCCCGATCATGACATCGCCAGATCAAGACCGGGAGGCTGACGATAGTGTTCCGCCCGTGACGGAGTCGGAAGTGGGGGCGGCTGTGGCGAGGATCCGTTCCGCCAACACGGCCCCCAGCCCAGACGGAATACCAGTCCAGATGCTGACGTCGCTCCTCGAGCACCTCGAGCCTCGCCTCAGGCAATTGTACAACGCTTGTTTGGCTTCTGGGCGGTTCCCTGAGTGCTGGAAGGAGGGGAGGTTGGTTCTCCTGCCAAAGCTGGGACGGCCCCCGGATTCGCCGTCGGCCTACAGGCCCATCGTGCTCCTTGATAATGTGGGTAAGCTGCTGGAGCGCATCCTCGCTGCCCGCATCGTCCAGCACCTGGGCGAGGTGGAGCCCGATTTGTCAGACATTCAATTCGGCTTTAGAAGGGGGCGTTCGACCATTGGGGCCCTGCTACGATTGAGGCAGACGACCGCGGAGGCTGTCACCAGCGGAGGAGTGCTGTTGGCGGTGTCGTTGGACATCGCCAACGCATTCAATAGTCTGCCATTCAGCTGCATCAGGGAGGCGCTCCGATTTCATGGGGTGCCCTTGTACCTGAGGCGGCTGGTGGCGGACTATTTGGAGGGGCGCAGTGTCCTCTGCGCGGGTCCCGCAGGGGACATTGTGCGGACGCCCATGTCGTGCGGTGTTCCGCAGGGGTCGGTTATGGGGCCGACTCTGTGGGATATCGGGTACGACTGGGCGTTGCGAGGGAGTCTCCCCCCCCAGGCTGAGCTTGATATGCTATGCTGATGATACGCTCGTCACAGCCCGGGGCAGGACACTCGAAGAGGCGGCGAGCCTGGCCAGTCTCGGCACCGAGGAGATGGTCAGGCGAATCGAGGCACTGAGGCTCAGGGTGGCCCTAAACACGACGAAAGTCCTCTTATTCCATGGGCCCCGTGTAAGGCCGCCTATCGGCGCCTCGATAGTCATCAACTCCATCCACATCAGTATCCAGGCCCATATGAAGTACTTGAGCTTGGTGCTGGACGCGATGGGCGTTCTGGGAGCATTTCCGCCGAATTGCTCCCCGGCTGGTTGGCGCGGCGTCCGCCCTATCACGGCTCATGCCGAACGTGGGCGGACCCAGCTTTGAGGGCCGACGGCTGTATGCGGGGGTGATCCGCTCGATGGCCATATACGGTGCACCCGTGTGGGCGAGGTCTCTGACCCTCCGGCTGAGGGCTTTTCTGTGGCGCCCTCAGAGAATCATGACGGTCAGAGCCATCCGCGGATACCGCACGGTGTCGACCGAGGCGGCATGCGTGTTGGCCGGGACACCCCGTGGGACATAGAGACGGATATGCTCTTCGACTTCTACCGGCGGGTGACCTCAGTGCGCGACGAGGGTGGCTCCCCATCGCTTAGCGAGATAGCCACCTGGCACGAGGACACCCGCCGAGACGTCATCGCTCGATGGGCTACGCGGCTGGAGAGGCCTAGGCGCGGTGTTCTTACCGTAGAGGCTCTCCGGCCCATACCTGCACACGATCGCACGGAGGGAGTCGACTCCGTCCTACCACCATTGCGGCAGTGACGAGGACGCGGCGCAACACACGCTGGAGGTCTGCGTGACCTGGGCCCGGCAACGCTGTGACCTCGTCGCTGTCATCGGTGCCGACCTGACGCTGTCGGCTGTCGCGAAAGCGATGGTCGACAGTATCAGGAACTGGGACGCGGTCGCCGCCTTCTGCGAGGCTGTCATCTCGCAGAAGGAGGCCGCAGAACGAGTCCGGGTAGATTCTCGCGACCCGGGCCGCCGCCAGCGGCCGGGGCGGCGCAGGCGCGAGTATCTGCGCCTGATGCCGCCCTAACCGAGGCTTCGGGTGATCGGACCGGGGAATTGTCCGGTCACCCGACGTGAGGCCACCGCGTGAGGGCGACGCCCCGACCACGAAAGCTGTCGGGGCATCGACAAGAGAGGAACCCGCAAGGGTATACCGCCGGGCCGGCCACCGAAGACAAAGATCGGGTACCGGTGGCCCGCTCGCACGGCGAAGAGAGGTGTTTGCAGGGTGGGTCCATGGGGTTGCATGCCGCCTCTTCTGTCGCCCTGGACTTGTCGGGGCGCGACTACATCCATGGTCCACCTTGCGGGAAAAAAAAAATAGTAAGCATATAATTTACCACGCCCTGTCTTACCTGTCATTTAAAAAAAACAAAATATATTTTAATTCGGTTAGTAATTAATTTACAAATGAATGAAATAAATAAATTTAAACGCTTATAGCGTTTAAATTTAACAAATAATAAAATAATTACAATTGTAACAAATTTAATAATGAAGCTGCGTTTAACTATTCAGTGACTTATTTGAAATTGTAACAACTTTTTTTTCTTTTAATTAATGCTTTGAAGCATTTATGAAGGAAGCAAAACGTCGGTGTGCGAGAATAATATGTTTTACCGTAACTTGGGATTTTCGTATTCATATTTTTGCTGTGTGATAGCGGCTAAGAATACTACCAACCCTTACTTTGCTCGTGGATGTCGTAAAAAACGACTAAAAGCGTTATCGACCTGGGCCAACTCCAACTGATGCCGTTTAGTCAACAATTACATTCCCAAGGAGGATTGACGTCTGGCAGGCGGCTGGTCATAAAACTATTGCCAATAACTTTTACAATATGTACCTACTATGAAAGAAGAGTACATATTGTATCGACCCCAAGTAATTGGGATAAGAGTAGGAGAATGATGATGATGATTTTGTTTTCAGTTGCTTAAAGAAAACATTATTGTTAGGGTTTACCTTGAAGGCAGTGATTGCACTGGCAATTCGTTCATCAGCCGCAGAGGCTTACCATTTAAGGCCAATGATCTGACAATAAATGCTTTTTGCGATGGTCTGGTTTCGGGCGACAGATGAAGCGGCCCGCGATCCCATAAACCCGCCCTGAAATATACTTCACCACGCCGTGCGAGTGGGCCACCGGAATCCGTTCATTGTCTTCGGTGTCACTGACAATAAATGCTGCAGGGGCATCGGTGGGAAAGATTATTCGAAAAGGTAATTTGTTGGGCGCTTTAGCGCAATCATATTATCGGTCATAGTTGCCCAGCACATCGGTGGTGATGAGTACGGAGAGTTCAACGAGGAGCTTTACGCCAATGACATCAAAATTTCAGATTACACCTATGGCAGTTTGGTTATGGATCAGCATGTTGGGCGACAAAAGCGACTGATGAGAGACGACTGCATGTAGCGGATATGCGAATGTTGAGATGGATGTGTGGTGTGACGAGAATGGTTAAAATAAGAAATGAACATATAAGAGGAAGTTTGAAAGTGATGGAAAAGTTAAGGAGTAAAAAATTGACATGGTATGGACATGTGATGAGACGGGATGAAAATAATGTTGTGAGGAAAGTTTTAAGTATTAAATGTTGAAGGCTTTAGGGGTAAGGGAAGACCGAAGAAAAGATAGATGGACTGCGTGAAACATGACATGGATAGACAAGGAGTGACCACAGAGATTACGTCTGATAGGGTTGTATGGAAGGAGAAGACATATTGCGTTGACTCCAAATAAATTTGTATTAGAGCAAGTTGATGATGATGATGATACATATATGCATACCATCATGCCATGTCCTTTGCAGGGTAGGCAGAGAGAACAGAGTGCCAGAGAACTCTATCTTTACATACTTCACTCGCTCCCTCAACATTAATAATTCTCTTAATACACGCTCACTGGTTTCGGAGACTCTTGACTCCATCTTCCTTCAGTACATGACCGATCTGGTCTAGGTAGGTGAGTCTCGGTCTTCCCCGGTACCTACATCCTTCCACTTTCGCATTGCATATCTTCTTAACCAGACGTTCGTTCGGCATTCTTTCCACATGTCCGAACCATCGGAGCATTCCCTTTCGCATCTTTACACCAATACTCTCTTTCATACCTATTTGCTCTCTTACGTCGTCGTTACGAATGCGATCGATCAACCTAACTCCGTAGATTTTCCGTAGAGATCGCATTTCGACCGCATTAATGATGATGATGATGACCTAAAGGCAGTTTAAACATCAAATTTACACATGATGTATCGTATTTATCAATCACTGATATTATATAGCTTTAGGTATTACCTAAAACTTAAGTGTCGTTGAAGTAAATGGTCAGAAGTTACAAGAGGAATAATAATAGAATATAGCATATCGTTATTATTTTAGATTGAGGACTTTAGATTATTTTGTGTTGATCGATTCTTCTGGTTGTGGGGGTGGATTATGACTACAGCGTACTTTATTATCTTGTGAGAATAATAAAAACCGGCTGAAGAATGACCAGGAGAGAGAACAGCAACACTTTCCTATCACACTTATAATATTACATAATCGCCAAATATCGCCAAACCACTAGCTGTGTGGTAGCGGCTACGAATACTACCAACCCTTACTTTGCTTGTCGATGTCGTAAAAGCCGATTAAGAGCCTTATAAGGACCTGGACCCAACTGCATCTGATGCCCGGATTGACGTCTGGCAGGCGGCCGGTTATAAAACTATTGCCAATAACTTTTACAATATGTGCTATGAAAGAACAATACATATTGTATTGACCCCAACAAATTGGGATAAGAGAATGATTGTGAATCGCCAAACCACCATCAAACGTGGTCATTATAGTACTTGGCCCTTTAGTGGGAATGCTATGCCCAACAGTGAACATAGATGATCTGCTCTATGTAACACATTAATACTTTCATATATTTTTCAGAAAATGATTATTAACTAATATTTAATACAATCTTTGCATTAGGAGTTACAATTTGACCTTTTGATCATACATAGCCGTGTGTGGCCGTGACCATGAATTTTGAATCGCGGCCATTACGTAATCTATGTGTTCATCTTTCCTCAAATGGAATATCAAACAAAAGTCTACTTTGTTTGAATAAAAATACGGTTCAAATTTATATGCGTGTGATTAGAATAAATTTGACTCGCCAGTTACTTGTTGCATCGCATTTTAGGGTTAACGTTAGTTCCTCATTGATAATTTAAGTATCATCATCATTATGACAATTTATTAAGCGATGTTTGTTCGTATGTGTAATTACATTTGTGTGCTGTGTATCAGTAATTGTTTAAATAAAGTTATTTTTTATACTAATGCATATGGAATAGCGAATATATAATTTGGTTTCGAGTAAAATCGATAACAAACAACTTTATACTATGTACTATTCACATTATTTGTTTCAGCGCCATCTATTTCTCATTTTGCGTACTATACTATTGCATAATACTCAGTAATGGAATTTATGTTATGAAAATTATTAGCAAATGCCATATGATGACGATTCAAGAATGCAATGAGTCATCTCGCCTTTACTACTCATGGGTGTCGAAAAACCCGACTGAAGAATACATCTAATTGAACAAGGTACATTAATTGGCTGCCAGAAAATAGATGAATAAGCAAATTTGAATCAAAGACAATCCATTTTTCGTCATCATCATCACCTTAACACTTATAAGTCCCACTGTTGAGCCCGAGTCTCCTCTACAATAGAAGCAAAATTGAACCACTATCCTACTTCGATCAGTCGGATTGGGAGAGTTCCAGTTCGAGTTTTCGTTCTCTTACATATGTGAATGTTAAATGCATATTATTCCTTAGCCGTCTTTTACGACACCCACGGGCAAAATAGGGGTTATTGAATTGTTTTCTTAGTCCGTCACAACACGGAATAAAACACATTACTCATTCTTTGAAAACTTTGTTTGTTAATATCCGACGTTACGCATTTTTTACAACTATTTAGACGGATAAGCAGTCAATCTGAAAGTAAGTGGTGTCGCTTATAAACCTCAACAATACCAGGGATATATCTAATGCACTAATTATCGCATCTGAATAATGACAGGAGGGTTAATTTTCCGTCTCTCTTTCACCGAATGAAGCATAATAGCTAGTAAGCTATCTAGCACTCAGCCGTCGATTATCTGGAAGCGTGGCTCTACCCTGGATGTGCTTACTCTTTTGCCTGTAAGCAGAAGTCAACAGTATATCCTACCACTTCTTGAAATAATCCATATTCACCTGCTCTTTAGCCAATTTATGTGAGGTCATCGCAATATGCCTTATTCTTTTAACGCAGATGCTAAAAGATTAACATTCTGTAGAGGATTAGTTCTAATTTTACAATTGCCTCTTTGTCTGACTTCAAGTCTTCTAGTTAAATTAAGTGTTGAGCATAAGCTTTGATTGACAATACCCATAAGTAATATTAGACATGAATGTTTTTATGGTTGCTACGAGAAATCATTTTATTTAAAATTATTTTAGTAATTAAATTTAATTTAGTAACCAATCAGTGTGCTAACAGATTAAAAATACAATTTCCACACTCTTTCTTGCTCCTGGATGTCATTAATATGACTGAGTAAGGTAATGTACACACAACATCACTATAAGAGAACAAAGATTTGATATAAAACCCTACACGGATCTATCTGCTCAGCGTTGAATAATAGGTCACTATTCCTCTTATTGTAGAGAAGACGTGCCTGATATTGGCGTACGTGCCGATATTTCTGACCAAGTGGCGTTAGACTATAGTCTGGTATAGCTAACAATTATAACTTGGGTTCGTAAGATTGACCATTGATTGATCTCTGCGGAAAATCTGTGGAGTAAGGCTGACCGACTGCATTCGTAACGACGACGCAAGAGAGCGAGTAGGTATGAAAGAGAGTATTGGTGTAAAGATGCGAAAGGGAATGCTCCGATGGTTCGGACATGTGGAAAGAATGCCGAACGAACGTCTGGTTAAGAAGATATACAATGCGAAAGTGGAAGGATGTAGGTACCGGGGGAGACCGAGACTAACCTACCTAGACCAGATCGGTCATGTACTGAAGGAAGGTGGAGTCAAGAGTCTCCGAAACCGGCGAGCGTGTATGAAGAGAATTATGAATGTTGAGGAAGCGAGTGAAGTATGCAAAGATAGAGTTCTCTGGCACTCTGTTCTCTCTGCCTACCCTGCAAGGGATATGGCGTGATGATATGTATGTATGTATAAGATATAAGCTGAGAAGATGATGAAGTAATTATTTATATATGTTTAAGTTGAAGGTAATAAACTTTTATATCGTGCCTGGACTGTGATAGCTACCAGTCTGTATGATCTCCTTATTGTTACAAAATTTATGTCGCATCTGAAAAAAAATATTAATTTTAATCATTCACCATTTTCAACCTCTTTTTGAGGTTTCAGTTTGTCCCTATAGTTCTAGTCCTAGTTCTAGTTCATCACTATTGAGATATAAGATATTTATTCGTTAAGAATGTCGTAAATAGTGCGGAGTAATCTATCCATATTTAATTATTACATTTCATTTTATCATTTCATAAGACATAGATATTATTGGGTAGAAAACGGTATATGTCGACAGTTTATAGAAATAAAAGCAAAGACACAAAATTATTAAATATACATAGTTCTATTTCTATATTATTTAAAAATGCACGTAATATAAAGTGTACGCTTGGATGACTCAAAATCTCAGTTCTTGAAATAGCCAAACTATAGTTTAAAAATAGCTACAAGTTTTAAATAGAATCTATTTTATTCTAGTTATTTACTGGAGCTATGGCTAACTACGTCCAGCCATAAATCAGCTTGGCGACGTTCACAGTTAAACGTGGATCTCCCTACGAGAGGGCAAGAAACCATATTTGTCACTCTTATCAGGCGGGCTAGTGATTGTAATTGGTATTACAATTTTACTAGAAAAGTATTGCTGTCCATACATAGAGCAGTTTATATATAGTTCACTTAGGCAATTTTAAGATTCTCATGGAAAATTAATCTGTGGTCATCAACATACTGCTAGTAGGAGTGCTAGCACCAATTTTTGGGTAGGTATTTGAGGCAAGCTGAAAACTTGCCACATACCCCTCCTATCCCAATGGATAAGAGCTAGCCCGAGAGCAAGTCGTTGTACTTGGAGTCGATGTAGTATATTACTCTTCTTCTTATATATTGGCAGTCAGCTACATATACGAGCTATTGGTGCCAGTGTCAAGTTATAAATATTTTCACGTTTTCAGTCTTTCAAGTTTGTCATTGTCTAAGTCAAAATGTCGTCATTAACAGTGCAATGGCCACATTGTTAATGATATCTTGTGGGAGTATTGATGGAAAACGAAAACGTTGTAAAGCACTTTTATATGATATTCACTACATCCCAGTAGTTCCGCCGTTTCATGTTACATAAAATGCCATCAAAATTATCTAATATAACACGTTAAAACACTAAGATATCGAATATAATACAAGAGCACCACATGACGTTTTCAAATTCCCGTCAAAAGTTCATATTACTCTTTTTACGTCATAAATATTGCAAAATTTTGACAATTGTTTTATGAACGGCTACTTGTCTGACGTCAACCCTTTTTAGGATTATAATTGTTGACCGAACGGTATCAGATAGAGTTAGCACAGGTTGATGTAAAGCTCTTAGTTAACTTAAATGTTACTCACGAGCAATATAAAGGTTGGTAGTTATACCTATTAGCTATTGTCAAGTATATGTAAAGAGCCTGCCATCTTTTACAATACTCGTAAGCAATGCAAGCGTAATGGATTATGACATATTGTATTTTTTACCCATTACCACACAAGAACTACTACTCTAGTTCCTGCGTAATTTAGTAAAAAACAAAAGTATCAATAAACAAAGTTATAATATCCCCTAAATTTTTATTACATTATATACATTTCCTCACTAAAGTCAAGAAACTAGAGAAAAACAAAACCATTCTTAAATCAATCGCACTCTGAAGCTTGTTGCCAAATACTTTCTCATGAAATTGAGGGTGAACGTGTAACTTGAGGGGATGATCCATGGCCTCTCATTTATTTTTACTAATCGAAGATGTGCTAAAAGTATCCGTGGATTATAAAATTTTGGTCATTAATTTTAGAGTGTGCACTAGCATGTAAAAAGTTAAATTTGTTTAAGAAATATTATGTGAACTCGAAGATTTTTATACATAGAACTAGGCAAAGTAAATTAATAGTCTTCTCCTTCTTATATATTGGCAATCAGCTACATATACGAGCTATTGGTGCCAGTGTCAAGTTATAAATATTTTCACGTTTTTAGTCTTTCAAGTTAGTCATTGTCTAAGTCAAATTGTTGCCATTAGCAGTGCAATGGCCACACTGTTAATGGTATCTTGTGGGAATTTTGATGGAAAACGAAAACGTTGTAAAGCACTTTTATATGATATTCACTACATCCACGTATTTCCGCACATCACATTACATAAAATGCCATCAAAATTATCTAATATAACACGTTAAAACACTAAGATATCGAATATAATACAAGAGCATCACATGACGTTTTCAAATTCCCGTCAAAAGTCCTTCTTCTTCTTCTTCTTATATATTGGCAATCAGCTACATATACGAGCTATTGGTGCCAGTGTCAAGTTATAAATATTTTCACGTTTTTAGTCTTTCAAGTTAGTCATTGTCTAAGTCAAATTGTTGCCATTAACAGTGCAATGGCCACACTGTTAATGGTATCTTGTGGGAATTTTGATGGAAAACGAAAACGTTGTAAAGCACTTTTATATGATATTCACTATATCCCAGTAGTTACGCCACTTCATATTACATAAAATGCCATCAAAATTATCTAATATAAGACGTTAAAACACTAAGATATCGAATATAATACAAGAGCACCACATGACGTTTTCAAATTCCCGTCAAAAGTCCCGTCAAAAGTCCATTTATGGTGTTAAGCTACACGGCAGAAGTGAAAACTTCATCAAGACAAGATAAATATTATTTTTTTTTGTGTTAGTGTGAGTGTGAGGTTTTGTGAAAAAAGTATAAATACAAAAGTTGTAGGTCTTTTTATTACCTACAACATTTCCATTTAACTTTTTTACATAAGACTTGTAGTTTTGCCGGCAATCGAGATAAACCGTGTTTTACCCTCAAAATCTCACCCCTTCCAATGCCCGACCTCAGATCGCCCGTAAATTATTTTTCCTTTAATTTTTATTATATTCTCTTTCTTTCGTCTTCGTTTAAGTCGTTTAACTAACGTGGTATATTAGATCAATTTCGCGGAGCTCCCATCGCGGAGGAGGCTTAAGCCTATGTATTAATTAAAACATCATCATCATCTCAGCTCATATATGTCCCACTGTAGGGTTCCTCTTTCGTAATAGGAGGGAAATTAACCCACTATATCAAGCTGGTTAGACATGTTGGTTTTGTTTCGAGTTTTCCTTCTCTTGCATAGATGTTATATGCGTTTTATATCCCTTGGTCGTCTCTTAAGATTACCCGCGGGTAAGATAGGTGATGAATTATATTCTTACTCCGTCACCACACGGATAATTAACTAAGACAACGATGATGAAAAAAATGGTAAATAATAAGAATGTCACTGATGGCAGAAGAATGAGTCCTAAATAACTTGACTTAAAGGTCTTTGTAATCAGATCACTCCTCTAAAAAATATATTGTTGGTGAAATGAACGAAACAGCTATTTTATGTGGTAGTTGATGCGGGTTCCTTATAGGATAATCAGGTAATGAAGGCTATGAGTACAAATAACTTAGTAATTATCAGACTACCATTACAGAGGTAACTTCATGGTGATTTTGTCTAACTTCGCGAAGTTATATATATATATATATATATATATATATATATATATATATATATATATATATATATATATATATATATATATATATATATATATATATATGTGTGTGTGTATATATATATTAAATTGTTAATTATATTGCTAGCTTTACTAAAAACATTATGGGTTTTGGATATTTGATATGAATGCCAATATTTGAGTCTAAAACTTCTCATTATAGAAGACATTCTGATTCAGAGTTAGATAGTTAGTTTAATTTAAGATAAAAGGTCCAAACCCCACCTAACGATTTCGGTGACCTGACTATGTCCCTGGTATTACACTACCATTCATCACTAGGTAGCTTGTTCATCTGCAACAAAAAGCAATTAAATAAAATATTATAAGCATCTGAAGTGAATGCCGATATGTGTGCTTTTTTCGTAAAAAATCAATTGAGTTCATCCAAATATGACTCAAAAATTTTATCTAAATCAGGCTACCAAGTGGCATACCGTGTGGTGATGGAGTAAAAATACAATTCACCACCCCCTATCTTACCCGTGGGTGATCGTACGTAACGACTAAGGGATATAAAATGCATATAACATTTATGCGAGAAAAGGAAACTATGAAATAAAACCCTATACCAACACGTCTGACCAGCGTAGTGTAGTAGGTCAATTACCCTCTCATTATCGAAAAGGCTCGAGCCAACATTGGGATATATATAAGCTGAGATGATGATGATGATGATGAAGTGGCAACGATCTCAAATTTAAGTAGTAATTATTAGCAACTAGTAGCAAACATCACTGCTATTAACCACATTAGTTTGAAAGAAGAATGTACTACATATATTCGTTCTGTTATTTGATATTTAGGTATTTTAATGGTGAATATGAAAATCTGTCTCCGAGTATCGTGCCAGACGATTAAGGGATTAAGGACTTTGTACCCGTGTACGTACATCTGTACAGAACTTAGTGGGAGGCTAATTAGTAACCATTAATTACATCATACCGCCAAATGTCGCAAATTTTATTGTAGTCTTGTTTAAAGACAGTACAGACTAAGGAATAATTAGGTGATGTCTGAAAATGGCACCACAAATAAAAAAATGTAAGGAGTCCGAGATTGTCTTGGTGTGGATATGTGATAAAGAGGATTATCCATATGATTGTTGATAGACATAAGAATCGTGTTAAACTCAAAAAAATATTGACAGCAAATATGACGGCTGAGTGGAGTGAGAGACTATAGAAGATAAGGATCTGTTGCGCCGACCCCGTTTAGCGTGGAATAAGGACTAATAATGACCGGGCAGTAAGAAATAAATTCTAGTATCGCGAAAATTATGCAAACATACAATCACAACCCAAACCAGGCATGCATGCAACTCTATTTAGATCACTCCGCAATCGGTTGAATCAATTCGAGCTAAGAGCCCTCAGTGCTCACCCAAAATCTGGGTAAAATTGTCACAGTCATCTGTAGCTAACAACTAAGTCAACAAAAAAAAACAAAAAAAAAAGTTGGGTCATGTTTTTTTGGGTCTGTTTGTCCGTTCGGACAGGCAAAGGGATTAAGCCCATACAGTCAAATCTTATTTCATATTTTTCGTATATTATTTATCACTTCTTCATATTGTGTAGCCTTAATAGTCATTGTCCGTCAGTAAGTCAAGTCGTTACCATTAATCGGGCGCTGATAACCAAATCAATGGTGTTTTTGGGAATTTGACAAAATATGAAAATACACGTAACTATTATACTATATTACACTTTAGCACTTTAACTGTATCACATTCCATAAAATACCAGCAAACTTATTCAATATAACACTAGAAAACACAAAAAAATATATAATTCATGAGCGTAACATGATATTTCCATATTTGCCCCAAATCTCCAGGTGGTTCATATCTTCGTAAAGAGATCGTGTTGGTGAAAATCAACGTTAAATCTTTTTTTATTGGGTATGCTATGATCTGACAACATTATGCCTAAACCGTTCCACGAAAGGGGCGGTATATGGCGTCATAGCCTGCCGCCAATTCAGAAAGTGGCATCAATTACTTGAGTTCCTTGGAACGTAAGATAGTTATTTCCGATAGCCATCTCTGTCAACATTCTGACAGTAAAGCGCACGCAGGTGAGCCATTTTCATGTATGAGTGTATTTTTTTCTTATGCTTACCCTTTTAATGATAAAATTTTAATAATGTTTATTTCCTCATTACAGTGTAAAGAAAGGATGATGAATTGAATTCTTACTTCATTATAAAATGAAAGAAACTATAAAAGAAAAGCTATCGTGTAAACTATAAACGCACTTCATTTATATTTAAAATGTTAGCGTAGAGTTATGTAATTACGTAGTTTATTTTCTAGATTATATTTTTAATGTTAGCGTAAAATTTAATAGTTTTATTATGGATCTAAATTATTATAGTATTTTTTGTATATTTTGTTTATTTTTACATTTGAAATTAGACATTATTTAATACTCATGCTAAGAATAAAACAAAATTAAAAGTGGCTTGGAGTGATCTCATAGAAGTCATTGGCCTAATCATATGGGTATAGATGTAATAGACAATATTTTGATTGTATTTTATTTAATATTACTCACATATAAATCAAAATATATAGTGTTCAAGTCTGTCATCAAATGGATATGTTAAGTTTAATTTTGAACTAAACCAGAGAGCAGACTTGAATGTTTGAAATGAAAGTCTAATACTACCCTTTTTTTGGCAGGTTATGATCTGGATACACGACGTCCGTTCTGTTCGTGGCGACGAACGGGTGGCGTGTAGCCTCCTAACCCACCGTATTCCCTTCCAATCGCCATTGGGTCTGTTTCTGGTACCATTAATATTACCCTTTTATTTTTTTTGATGGACTATGGATGCGTCTCGCCCCGCCGGATCGGCCCGGGGTGACGGAAAGGCGGCGCGTGACCCCATAGACCCACCGTAAAATTCCTCTCTCTTCGCCGTTCGAGCGGACCACCGGTACTCGATTTTTAACTTCGGTGGCCCGCCCACCATTAATATTACCCTAAAGGATGTAAGTACCGGGGGCGACCTAGACTAACCTACCTAGACCAGATTGGTCACGTACTGAAGGAAGGTGGAGTCAAGAGTCTCCGAAACCGGCGAGCGTGTATAAGGAGAATTATGAATGTTGAGGAAGCGAGTGAAGTATTCAAGGATAGAGTTCTCTGGCACTCTGTTCTCTCTGCCTACGAATGATATGGCGTGATGATATGTGTGTATGTGTATATGTAATGGATACAAAGTTCATATGTTTTTTATTTATCTTATACTGTCTTTTATTTCTTATGCAAATGAGCAAGCAGCACATCTGATGGTAAGTGTTACTGCCGCCCATGAGCATTTACAATACTAACAGTATAGCTAGGCGCTGCCTACCAATCCAAACTCACCCAGAAAATTGAGATGCCGGCTCTCTCGCTTGCCGAACGAAGCGTAACAGCGCATAGCCACTGCTCAGATCTCAATTTTTTGCGAGAGTATAATACTGCCTCGGATGGACCGGCCCGTAGCTATAGCAGAGAGTGACGACACAACGTATGATATTAGATTATATAATATTTAGCCTCTATAATAGACGTAAGCCTACCGAGTATAGTCCTGAATGAAGAATAGAAGCCTACCTGTTGAGAATATCTAATGAAAACCATAAAAAAAAATCTATAAATAGCCCGAAAATATTTTTTACCCCACCCAGTTTTCGAGCCTAGGATGTTACTGTCAGCAATCTGTGCCAATGTATCAACGAGCCGAGCATTGAAATATTGTGTAATGTATGACATTTCACAAGCAACGTAAGCACGTGACCCATTTCAGTCGCCACGTGAGCTGTCAAAACGTCAGATCCCATTTGACACATTTGACATTGACAAAATAAAATTTACAAATGTCACTTAAGCTATTCCCCGGTTCCAGTATAGGTATAATTAATGTTATGCAATTTGGTCGTTGTTTTGTTTTCATGACGTCACTGTAGCGCGCTCGCATCGAGTTCACGGCCATGATCAAGTTCGTATACACGCCTTGGCTGCCGACACTTATATGGATAAAGTACTACTGTATAATTTACACTGTGAGTACCAAAAATCGATACTAGTTTCGTTATTTCTTAAATTTTATTTTTAATTTTGCAGAATGTAACATGCTAATTTACATGCTACATACATATCATCACGCCATATCCCTTGCAAGGTAGGCAGAGAGAACAGAGTGCCAGAGAACTCTATCTTTGCATACTTCACTCGCTTTCTCAACATTCATAATTCTCTTCAAACACGCTCGCCGGTTTCGGAGACTCCTGACTCCACCTTCCTTCAGTACGTGACCAATTTACAATTTACATGCTTATTTCTTGAAATCTTAGTTTTTTAAGATTTGAAAATGGGTGGTATATTGAAGGTAGATTCAGATTTGATAATCCGCAAATGTCTTATAGTGGATGCACGGTTAGGCAGATTTGTACCGTCATTTGTGATCGTGGATGATCTACCACAGCGTGAACCGATTGTAGTCAGTCGGCCAAATTATGAGCGGCATACTCTTTCGAGGAAGTAAGCTATACTTGAACGCGCAAGCATTCACGGTGGTGTAAGTGGCAGCACAATTGGAATGGATTTCCAATAGGTGTGGGTTCGAATCCCACATGTGACAATCATTTTTCGCTCGTAAACGGGTTTTTATAATTATAAATAATCAAGCTTATTAAATGCTAAATTTCAGTAATTTAAATAACAAGGTTGGGTCATACTTTAATACAATTCTAACTGCAAAGTTTGAGTATTAAGTCTGTACAATGTGTAAACAATGTCAGGTAGATGGCACACGTCTCCTTAAAGACGAAAATATAATACGATGCGAGAATTGAATGTCCTACAATAGTTCACGGTGGTGTAAGTGGCAGCACGATTGGAACGAATTTCTAATAGGTGTGGGTTCGAATCCCACTTGTGACAATCATTGTTCGCTCGTAATCGGGTTTTTATAAATAATCAAGAATATTAAATGCTAAATTTCAGTAATTTGAATATCTAAGTAATTTAAAAACGTATAACTCATCATCGTCATCATTCAGCCTTTCGCCGTCTACTACTGGACATGTTTTATGTCCTTCATCCTTCATCCACCATACCCATTAATAGAAAACCACAAAGTGCGTTGCTATGCCGCTCTCATTTAACGATTACTTTTACATGCCAAGACCCCAGTCCACCTAGCAGGAGACCATCCCACGCTTATCCGATAAAATGTTCACCAAATAAGAAACTTTCTTCCCTAGCAGTGAACAGTCCATCCAACCACTAAGCTTGCTTCTTTTCATTATCAATAGTATTTTGTGATTTACCAATTAATTTAAAAGATAAATAATCTTAGAATATTCCTTTTATATGATGAAAGTGGACATTATCAAGAGTAAAAGATCTTTACGTGGAACGTAGTTAATACTAATTAAACTTTAATATAATTTTCACTCCTTCAACGAATTGAAAGGTATCGTAATTTTAAATTTAGTCTCCAGGTTAGCTGAGGAACAGGAATAGAATATTTAAGTATTTACACAATCTAACTTTGACAATTTTGTGTACTAGTCAA
The DNA here is from genome assembly GCA_905163515.2 of Lymantria monacha. Lineage (NCBI taxonomy): Eukaryota > Metazoa > Arthropoda > Insecta > Lepidoptera > Erebidae > Lymantria > Lymantria monacha. Next base: position 5,988,744 of record LR991084.1, read on the forward strand.
GTCTTAAGATAGATCCTTCTAGACTACACAACAAGAAATATATTCTCTACGAGTCTGGAATAAAATTAGTAAAACTTACTAAAGTCATTGGCCATTTGAAACTAAAGGAAGTTAAACAAGCTCTTTGAGATTAAGTCATGAATGAACAAAGACTTATAAAACGTTGAAGCTATATATTTTATATTTTCTTTAATATTTATTTATAGCTACAGTAGTGATTGAAGCGTTGATATTATTATTATTATTTTATTTCTTATGGTGGCAAATGACCAAGCAGCACACCTGATGGTAAGTGTCACTGCCGCCCATGGACCTTTGCTATAACCAAGACTATAGCTAGGCTACTGCCCATCATTACAAACCCCAAACCCACCCTAGTTGGGCTTTCGGCACTCTCGCTCTCCGAACGAAGCGCAAGAGCAAATTGCCATTACTCAGACGTCGATCTTCTGCGAGAGTGTGGTACTAACCCGAACGGACCGGCCCGCAGTTGTAGACAGAGAACTATTAACAGCGTGGTCCTGCCGCTAATAGAGTTTTAGTTTAAACTCTATTAGTAGGCATAAGTATTCTGCAATGTGTACTGCTGCAATATTAATTTATATAAAATACTACCATATCAAATTAACAACATCCTGTGACCTAAAACGTAATAACTTTTCAATGTCCACATAATCATTTAACTAATTGAAACACATATTACTTCCTGAAACTGGTTAAAAATACAGAAAACATGTTACCTTGAAACAGAAGTTTTTGGTTAGATAACTATAAAAGGCCTTCGTTCGGTACATTGGAGTAATAAAATGCAGGGTCATCTATATGAATATAAATAAGTATGATTGTACATAGATGTTAGTAGCTGACGTTGAATGAATGTGCAATAAAAATAAAATGAATGGATTTGATTAAGTAATTTATTTCTATTTATTATATAGTTTATAGAATTGAATAGTTTTTTTTTAACAGACTACGGCTCTGGATACAGCCTACCAGAAACGATAGAGGTCATCGCCATTTCCACTGACCACTGATGTCGATTCCTTAACATAAGTGACACTTGAATAATTCAAAATTCATTTATTATGCATAGAAGTTTTTTTTCTTATTTTTTTGGCGGTAGGTGCGGTCACGCCCCGCTATTCCGTCTGGGACAACAGGAGAAGCTGCGCACCACCCTGTAAACCCGTCCTGCGAGGGCACTTATATATTGTCAGTTTAAGATACTAAATTAATCCAATAAACTACGAATACTATACAATATTTCTATATATCCAGATATGACGCTAATATACCTTCAAACATAACCTCTTCACCATCGATACCATTTGCCCAAAATAAATATTAAAAATGAACTGAAGTATTATAATTTATTAGTATTCTCAGCCTTGAAGTGAAATGAAGTTGTTCGACTTACACCGTGCAGATAGATAGCCACCGAAGATAAGGACTGTGGTGGTACTTTGTAGGGCGAGGCAATTGGGGGCACGCGGCGTTTCTTCTGTCGCTTCGGATGGATCGAATGGGGTGTAACCATACCATAGCACGTCGCCAAAAGACAACACCGTGCATATAGGTTGACTTAGGATAAGTTCTTGAAGGTATACTTTTGCTTGCAATGATATTATTTAACTCAGCTTTTCCGACACCCATGGCAAAGGGTTGTTAGGTACGTTGTATTTTTACGTCATCATACAGCGGGAGACTAATTATTATGGTGAGAAATAATCGTATTATTATTAATACCAATGTATTATGTCCTCTGAGTTATCTTGCCGCATCTTTCTCATGGTGGCTGCCTTCCGATCCAATGGCAGCGTAATAGTTAGTTTTTTTAAACTAGTACAATATTTAATAATAATTGACCATAAATAATATTTGTTAAACAGAATATTGTATTTTTTGTAGTAGCAATGAATATGTATAAAAATGTGGGTCAAAATTTAATAACTAATACTGTAGCGGATAGATATAAATCTTTGTAATATCGATGACTTGTTGGACGTGAGATACCTTGAATACAATACAAACGCAGTAGAATACGTAAAAGTAGTTTTATTTAAAAGTATTATTATTTGTAAAGACATTACAAATGTGAAGACATTTTTATATACTTTTTATCGTTAAAAGTAGCAGACGAAAATATCATTAATCTTGTCTTAAACATTACTGGCATAAGCTTACAGGGCGATAGGTAGACAGTATGATTTAGTCGGGGGCTTCTAAGCGTTTTACACTTGGAAGGAAGGAAAACTGGTAGAACTGGTACGTACCTTCATTTCAATATTATATATATCTTAATATATATAAATTACGAGTCACGTTGCTTGTCCGCAATGGACTCCTAAAGTACTTAACCGATATTAATCAAATATGCACAGCATGTGTAGTTTAATCCAAGTTAAAAGATAGGATAGCCTCCATCTCAATTTATAGTCGCAATATTATTTTATTGCAAATTATTTGTCTATTATTTGATAGTCACAATTATCTGTTATCTCCAAACTATTCTGACAGATGGCGGTATCTGACTGGATTGAGTAGGTATTTAATTAATGGCACTATGTTAAACGTACAAACGTTTCATATAAGCTACAATTTATTAGCATAACCACCACGTGTTACTGAGGCTACCTTAGCCACAGCAATGCGTGGCTGAGTCTGCTAGTATATATATATATATATATATATATATATATATATATATATATATATATATATATATATATATATATATATATATATATATATATATATATGTATATACATATATACACATGCATTTTTTTTTTAATAAAGTATAGGAACATCGGTAATACATTACCGCGCTCCTATTTTCTCGCGGTAATATATTACCGCTTTTCCAATGAGGAACGAATGTAAGGGTGAAAGTGCGGTCATGTGAAAGCCTCGTTCAAACGCGAAATATTTGCGGCGTTATACGATAGCAACTGAAGACTACGCGTCAGACATGAATAATGATTTTCCTTATTTTCTTTTCTACCTTGACCCTGACGGAGGGCGGTGTGTTCTCCTTTTTATACATTTCAAATTAATAATAGCCTTTCATCATATAGAGCCTTTTTTAACTGGCTTTGTTTAAAAACAAGGGTTCACGTTATGACTGCGCAAATTACAGAGCCATAAGCTTGACCAGTTTGGCAGCAAAAGTGTATGGTAAAATTATTGAAAGGAGAATGAGGATGGTGTCCGATGGTTTACTGTGTGAGACACAAGGAGGTTTCAGGAGTGGAAGGGGATGCATGGATCAAGTGTTCTCTCTGCGCAACATTGTGGAGAAGCATCTGGCCCTAGGTCAGAGGGTTTTCTGCAGTTTTGTAGATCTGGAGAGAGCATTTGACAAGGTTGTACGAAAGGAACTTTGGGACATTTTACCGGAATATGGTATTAACGGTAAACTGCTGCAGGCTGTGCAATCCAGTTACATGGGCTGTAGAGCCTGTGTGCGGCTGGATGATAGAATGTCGCCTTGGTTTGACGTCAATATCGGCGTTAAGCAGGGGTGCGTTCTATCAGCCAGGCTGTTTATCATATATCTGGATAAATGTCTCCAAAGGTTGAACGATATGAATGTGGGAGTCCAGATGGGTGACTCAGTGGTCTCTGCTCTGCTTTATGCAGATGACGCAGTCCTGCTGGCACAGTCAGCGACTGACCTGCAGACCCTAGTCGACACAATGACAGAAGATTGTAAGAAAAGGGGTCTACGCGTGAATGTGAGCACAATCAAAATAATGGTCTTTGAAAGAGGTGAAGCCAGAACAGATGTAAGAGTAACAATAGGTAATGATGTACTAGAGCAAGTGGATGAATTTGTATATCTTGGGTGTGGATTTAGCCGAGATGGACGGTACACCATTGATATAGAGCGAAGAGTGAATGCGGGAAATAGTGTGAACGGAGCGTTGGGGCAACTTCTCGGCAGCCACCACCTCAGCTAGAAGGCACGTGTAGCAATACATAACGCAGTGCTTGTCCCAACATTACTGTATGGAAGCGAGAGTTGGGTATGCAGAAAAGAGTATGAAAGTAAAATTAATGCGGTCGAAATGCGATCTCTTCGGAAAATCTGTGGAGTTACGCTGACCGACCGCATTCGTAACGACGACGTAAGAGAGCGAGTAGGTATGAAAGAGAGTATTGGTGTAAAGATGCGAAAGGGAATGCTCCGATGGTTCGGACATGTGGAAAGAATGCCGAACGAACGTCTGGTTAAGAAGATATACAATGCGAAAGTGGAAGGATGTAGGTACCGAGGGAGACCGAGACTAACCTACCTAGACCAGATCGGTCAGGTACTGAAGGCGGGTGGAGTCAGGAGTCTCCGAAACCGGCGAGCGTGTATGAAGAGAATTATGAATGTTGAGGAAGCGAGTGAAGTATGCAGAGATAGAGTTCTCTGGCACTCTGTTCTCTCTGCCTACCCTGCAAGGGATATGGCGTGATGATATGTATGTATGTATGCTTTGGTGCGGGACGACTGAAGAATGGTGTTTAGCCCCATAACCGGGGACTTTTCTCTACCAATTGAGCAGACCAATGGAACCGATATCGTGACTTTGACTTGACGTTGGTATCATCTATTGTCTTCATCTCAACTCATATACGCCACACTGATGTGCGTGAACCTCCTCCAGAATAAAAGGGATATTGACCCATTATACCACACTGGTGAAATGAGTTGGTATATTGTTTTATTTCGAATTTTCTTCTCTTGTATAACATCTATATAATATATACATATTATATCCCTGAGTCTACTTTTATGACACCCACAAGCAAGAAACGGGGTAGTGAATTGTATTCTTACTCTGTCACCACACGTAAAACCATCTATTGCTAATTCAATATAAATTTATAATATGTGTTATAATTGTAAACTACTATAGTTTCATATATTACTAGCGACCCACCCTCGCTTCGCTTCGGTTACGTCAGTTCGGTGTAGTTTACTTTCGCTACATAGAATTCCTTTCGGAGAAGGAATTTCTTGCAATCTTACTTCATGTGACCTTTACAGGGCAGAAAGAAAGTCCACCCCAAATGTCTGTAGGGACAGTATTGGAAAATGTGGAATTTTTGGGTTAATACCTTTAGGGAAAAGTCGTTCTTAGTTTACCTCTGTAGCGTAACACAAATACGCCTACCAAAGTCTATAGGAGCTATATTTAAAAAATGTGATGTCTACACCCGTTCTTAGCTGATATATATATATATGCAGGGGGGAAGTGGACCGCTCCCGAAAACAAAGACAGGTGACCCTACCAGTCCTACTTGTAATGATAGGAATTTTAAGTTTTTTTCACATTCCATCGTATTAGGACAGTACCATGTAACGATAATTCCTTAAAAACTACGTAACTTTACTCAGATGAGAAAAGACGCAATCTATTCAAAACTCACGATCATATGTTCAAGAGTTCAACGACCTCGCGTGGTGAAAATATTTTTTTTTTCATCCGAATCGAATTTTTTTTCTAGCCTATCATTACAAGTAGGACTAGTAGGGTTACCTGTCTTTGTTTTCGTTTGTTTCTTCCACCCTGCATATTATGGTGAGAAATAAACGTATTATTGTTAATATTATGTCGTATGAGTTAGTCGCCGGATCTTTCTCAGTGTGGCTGCCTTCCGATACAGTGGCAGCTTAGTAGTTAGTTTTTTAAACTAGTACAATATTTAATTATAATTGACCATAAATAATATTTATATATATATATATATATATATATATATATATATATATATATATATATATATATATATATATATATATATATATTAGATTAAATTACCAGTGTCATTAAATTAAATCAATTTTGGATAAGTTAATCTCTATTATTTTTTTTATGCTATGGCTATGATCTGGACACATCTCGCTCATTCCGTCTGGGACGACGATAGGACGGCGTGTGGCCTCATAATCCACCTTGTTACAGCCATACATTATCAGTCTGTTAGATTATTTCATCCCTCCATCATCCTATCAAGGTCTATTGTAAGCAGGATGATGCTATCAGATTATTCAAGAGCTACCTCGACTTTCTGTAAATCAGCAGTGTTAACGGAAGTTTATCCAAAACTGCATCGCTTGATTCGTGGTCGCCACACAATTATTTTCCCAATATCATACAGTTTCATTTGACATTTCGTCCCCAATGGTTGTTTGTTTGTCAACCTATGTAGGTTGTCCATCGCCATTTCAACGTACTAGGTCTACGAGCTAGGTCAATTGTATCCTCTCTTTTATTAGTTTGTGTGATCTAAATTTTATCTCATAGAAACTCCCGAGCCTTCTTAGTACGCTATGCGACTTTGAGCCTAATTAACATGACTACAAGGATTAGTATCCAGTGCCATTAGTCTATTACTGGTCAGGATAATATTGGACGAGACCTATTTCTTACTATTAAGTAAAAGTGACTGTTTTTTTTTATTGCTGATGGTGGTAAACGAGCAAGCCTGACCTTTCCAATACCAGTGGTACAGCAAGACGGATGCCTATCAATGGAAAACCCCAAACCCACTCAGAAAGTTGGGCTGCAGTCTCTCTTGCTCACTGAACGAAGCCCAACAGCACATTGCTATTACTCCGACGTCGATTTTCTGCGAGGGCGTGGTACTAGCCCGAACGGACTGGCCTGCAGCTGTAGAAAGAAAACCTTCAACGGCGTGGTCCTACCACAAAGAAATGAAAGGTACAAATACATATACAGTTTCAAAAGTACCAAACTCTCGCAGAAGATCGACGTCCGAGTAATGACAATGTGCTTTTGCTCTTCGTTCGGTGAGCGAGAGAGCCGGAAGCTCAACTGAGTGGGTTCGTGGGTTCGGGATTTGTATTAGTAGGCAGCGGCTTAGCTATACCCTTTTTATTGCGAAGGTCCATGGGCGGCAGTAACACTTATTATCAGGTGTGCTACTTGCTCGTTTGCCACCATCAGCAATAAAAACTAAATTAAAAAAAAAAACAAAAGACTTAAGGTTTATACTAAAAAGGGCTATTCTATGATCGCACGCACTGGCTTAAATGTATTACTTTTATTTATTAATAAAAATGTATCAAAAAATTATCATTAAGCTTTGTGCAAAGGTCAAAGGTTGGCTGACAAAGGTTATTAAATGTAGATACGATATATTTTAAAGATTCACCAGCCATACTTTTCATTCTAAAATAAGTTAATCTTCTTCAATTATATCAATTATAAAAAATACATCAGAAATTGAAATTGTAGCCATAATTTTATAATTAATATTGATCTACTTATGTCACAATAGGAAACATGCCGCTGATATAACGATGAATATTTAAATGATTTTAATTAATACCTTTTTATTTACTAATCATTTTCTGTAAGGTGACGGAGTAAAAATACAATTCACCACCCTACTTATGAGTGATCATAAGATGCGACTAGATATAAAACGCATATAACATCTTTGCAAGAGATGAAAAACTTGACACAAAACCCTATGCCAACGCGTCAGCGTGGTATAGTAGGTCAATTTCCCTTCCATTATGGAGCAGGATCGAGCCCAATTGTCGCACATGTATGAGCTGAGATGATGTTTACTAATCATATAAATAAAAAAAAATCTCTCTCTATGTGTTTGTGTCTCTATGGACTTATTTTTTCGTTTCATCGAGTTTGAAATCACAACGATTCTAAAGAAGTTTCACTTCAAAACCACCATTTTTCTCACCTGTAGGTAAGTAGTAAAGATCGGGTACCGGTGGCCCGCTCGCACGGCGAAGAAGAGGTGCTTGCAGGGTGGGTCAATGGGGTTGCGCGCCGCCTCTTCCGTCACCCCGGACCGATTTGGCGGGGTGCGACGTCCATAGCCCACCGCACAAAAAAAAAAAAAGGTAAGTAGTAAAGGACGACCAGAGGATATAATATTCAGAGAATTACTTAACAAAAAATGGTGGAATAATATATTAATTTGCCTCGCACTGTGAAGAGTGCCGAGCCCAGTAGTGGGGACTATAACAGGCTGTGAATAAAAAGAATCGTAAAAATATAAATATATAATCTTATTAAGAATTTTATGGTGCTAACTAACGCGATAACATGATGACGATTTTAGTTAACAAAAATTCTTAGATTACCATATATGGATAGCGTAAAAAAGTATTTATAGTGATTGTAAGAAGTATAATAGTTTCTGTTAACTATTGATATAGCGATCAATAATTATATGATATAATATACCTTGAAGAGGCCTACATTCAACGGTAGACATCGACAAGTTGCTAGTTAATCTAGTTATAGATGGTACTTTAAAAATCAAATGATTCAAACGTATTGCATATTCGTATGTATACTTATTATCACCATCAGACATTACTCTACATCTGACGGCTTAGCTAGAGTCTTCTCCACATCATCATTAAACCTTTTGCCGTCCACTGTTGGAAGTAAGCCTTCCTAATCTTTCTCACGCATAATGAGGGGATATTGTCATACTCACCACGCTTGATGGGCGGGTTGCCGATCGTATTGAGGTATTATAGGTTCGTCACGAAAGAGTTGCTGCCTGCTCTCCTGATAAATCCTTAACTGGTATTTACGACTCTCACGGGCAAGTAGTCTCGAGCTGCCTCCTCTACAATAGGAGCAAAATCACCATTTTCTCATATCATGAAATTATACTATTTTTTTCAAGTATTTTCACGTTACAGCGTTAATGATCATGTGAAAGCTATACTAGCTAGGATTTTACAACGAAAATCCGTAAAATTAGTTTTATTTCAAATATGTAATACTTGCGTAAACATCAGAAATCATTATTTCTCGCGTCATTTTTAGGGGTAGAGCTTTTTATCGAGTAGTTTTTTTTTTTTTTTTTTTAGCGTTGATGTTATCTGCTTACGGTCTTTATTCGTCTTTTCGCGATCACTAAAAGCAGCTATGATAACTATTATACTTGTGACATCACAACACGAACCCTGTTCTATAATTCCATTTAACAGAAATACTATACAGTGCATAAAAATCACTAAAACATAAACCATTGTCATAATCTCGGGTCACTTCTGGCCCCAAGACTCCTCTTATTGGGGCGAATAGAAGGGTAAATGAAGTATACCACGCTGGTCAGACGGATTCGTATAGTATTTAGAGTTTTGCTTCTCTTGCATGGATGATATATGCGTATTTATAGCTCTTAGTCGCCTTTTACTACAACCATAAGCAAGAAAAAGGGTGGTGATTTATATTCTTACGCTGTTACTATACGGAAAAGAAATGTATGTTAGAAATTGTACATGTATTTTTTTTTTATAGTAGGTACAAGCTACGATGTAGTAGGAAGAGATTAATAGACATACATTTTGCAACGTCCAAGTCTCTTTACCTATTGTTGTCTACCTGGCACAATTCCAAACTTCGAGTTGTTGCTAATATTTTTTTGAATGTTGGTCCCAAAAAATTCAAACAACAAAATGTATCCGAGACTTAAAAGTTAGAAGACGCTTAAGATAGCCAGCTATAATAAAATTTAATGATATTTATAAAGATTAGATCGATCATTTCCCATATTAATTATAAAAGATCAAACAATTTTCTAGATAACAAGTACTTTTTAAATATGCGTTTTTCAAATGTATACTTCGGCCTCGAGAACTATGTGGCCTTAAGTCCAACTGTAGTCAAGGCCACAGGTTACGTCATCAATATTAAGTCATTACAACTACTAACTTCTGTAATAGCCAACTAACTAACCAGTTTTTAAGGGCTATATTTGAATATGTCATATAGATGCTAATTAAACAATTTTTTAGGCTTGTCGCTCATTATATTGTGAAATATTTTCTAAGAGTGTTCTGTGTTTTCTGTGTATACATGTGTGCGTGTGTGTTTGTATGTGTGTAATAGATGATGAAATCAATAAATATATCGTCTTATTCTTACCAGTTCATATATCCTGGGCCAACTCTATCTGATGCTATTTGGTCAACAATTACATTCCCAAGGAGGGTTGACGTCAGGCAGGTGGCCGGTCATAAAACTATTGACAATAACTTTTACAATCTGTACTATGGAAACAAAAGAGTACATATTGTATCGACCCCAAGTCATTGGTATAAGAGTAGAAGAATGATGATTATGATATATACAAGAGTTTCCGGAGTGAGCTGAAGCTGAATCAATACACTACACAGACGGCACGCGTTAGCGTATGTGATATGTCACTATAGAGAAATAAAGTTCCCCTATTGCGATAGCATAAGAACACAATTGTCGCCGCTCATTACTTGCCCGTACATACATACATATCATCACGCCATATCCCTTGCAGGGTAGCCAGAGACAACAGAGTGCCAGAGAACTCTATCTTTGCATACTTCACTCGCTTCCTCAACATTCATAATTCTCTTCATACACGCTCGCCGGTTTCGGAGACTCTTGACTCCACCTTCCTTCAGTACATGACCGATCTGGTCTAGGTAGGTGAGTCTCGGTCTCCCCCGGTACCTACATCCTTCCACTTTCGCATTGTATATCTTCTTAACCAGACGTTCGTTCGGCATTCTTTCCTCATGTCCGAACCATCGGAGCATTCCCTTTCGCATCTTTACACCAATACTCTCTTTCATACCTACTCGCTCTCTTACGTCGTCGTTACGAATGCGGTCGGTCAGCCTTACTCCACAGATTTGCCGCAGAGATCGCATTTCGACCGCATTAATTTTACTTTCATACTCTTTTCTGTAGCAGAAAAGAGTATGAAAGTAAAATTTCATACTTGCCCGTGAGTCATAAAAATCGGCTAAGAGTTTATCAGGCGCATAGGCAGCGGATCTTTTCTGGCAAATGTATAATACCTCAGTGCCATCGCCAGCCTGCCTGCCAAACATGCCATTTACGCCAATAACCCTCAAATAACAACAAAAATGTTGTCTTCGGTACAGTACCGCACTTCAAGAAGTTCTATAGGGTAGATCCTTCGCTACGTCCAGTAGTAAACGGCCAAAAGCTGAATGATCATGATGATGATACAGAGATATATGTTAATGACCACCATTGTCTATTAAATAAATATTAAAATTTCGCCCAATATTTATGCTTGTTGAATTTAGAAGGATGATGCAAAGGGTCTATCGTTTCTTACCTACTTTAAAAGTCAAATTATAAACAAACAGTATTTTTGACGCTGGCAAGGTTGCTGATACTATATATTATCTATGGTTTTAATATAGACATAAGAAATGTATAGTGAGTGCTGTGTGGTA